>OY728125.1:1899966968-1901216968 GCA_963277665.1 Viscum album | reverse complement strand
TACATACCAATAAAAATCATCAATAGTAAAACATTATTCCTTATCTAAGAACTATGAATAAGAATCAATCATAAAGGATATCACCTGAATATACATTCATCAAATAACTCACTATTATTGACAACATTTTCTATAAGTTATTTCAAAATAAATGGGTTATTAAATCTTCTCACCCACCTAGTGGGAATATTTTTCTCTGTTTGATTACATCGGTTTTCACACATAATATATTGTTCTCATCAATTATTGAAATACCTAATAAAAAAACTCCATCAAAATCAGTTTGGAACAAAAATCAATGTCTTATATTTTATTCACCACGTATTTAAAAAAACAAATTATAATATAATTACACTTATTTTTAATATATATTAAGGTTATATTTTTTGTGTTATCAATTATTCATCTCCATAAATAACTAAAAATTAATTCATTTAGAATAAAATTTTGATCATGTTTTTCCTAAATTAATCATAATTAATATATTATTCATAATCATTTTCTGACATTTAATTTAATTGTCTAATATACATCCCACCATTGACATTGGAATTGTAACTATACACAAAATTATTAGAAAATGTATGAAAATTTCAAAAAAAAATTAAATTTTATCTAATATTTAAATTATATTATTTAACATTAAATAACTATTTTTTAAACATTATTATCTCACATAAACCTAAATTCTATCTATATCAGCTATTAAACATGTCTGAATTATTTATTCAAATTCACTAAGAAACATTTCTATAAATATCATTCATATATTGGGGAATCCTGAGATTTATTACATTATGACATAAATCCAATCCTTCTATAATATATTCACAACTCTTCAGTTTCATCTATAGAAACATAGAATTCATTTCCAATATTTAAATAAAAAATATAGAGATATGGTAATTTTTCCTTTTAACGTTAGTAAGAGATGTGTTCTAGATAGTTTCTCTTAATAATTGAATCTTCATTAATTTCATATCTAATATTATTTTAACTCTATATTATTTGAAAATTAATTTTAAATGAATAAATATTCACAGGATGAGTTGTCTTCTTGTGACGGTCAGTTTTTACCTTTTGTAGAAGTCACTCCTTCACATAATCCATCACCTCACATCTATTCCCTATACTGTTCATTATTGTGTTAGTATACCATTATAATATAGTGATATTTTATTCAATTACTTTGAAATTACCAATATTCCTTGATCCATCCATATATAATCATTGTAACTCATAGGCCACCCATTTTGGTTACATATCATGAAATTCAAATTCAAATTCATTCATATATATGTATTCTAATAAACAAATCCATTTCATTGATTCTTGTATTAATTATTTATTTTATTTCTCCAAAATACATACATCAATATAAACACTCATATTAGTATTTTAATGTCACTGTGTGTGACATTTTCATAATGTATAGATGCTTATTTTTCCTTGTTGGGTATCATTGTTATTAATCTTTTTGGGTTTTTTTTTTCATTTTTCGTTATTATATATTGTGTTATTATTTATTTAATATGTTTTTTTATTATTGGATGATAAAAATCATCATTTACCATTAAAGTAAAATAATATTTTTGATTTCCACATAATTAGACTAAACATTTTTATATGACAAAGATGGATAAAGTTTACCAAATATTCAATTATCTACTATAATAAAATATAACATAATTTCATTTTACGAATTTAAAATGACTGTGACATGATTTCGAACATCATTGTGTTATAAAATCTGACATATTATTTCAATAATCAATATTAGTGGGGAAAAAATAATACACAATAATAAATGAAAAAAAATTGTTTTTTATCTTTTCACAATCTATATTGGTTAAAATTCATATTTCATTTGAGTAAAATATTCCATATTTTAATTACATTACTAGGAATCAAAATTTTTGTGCTATCTATCTTTAACCTATCATATATTGTTATAATTATCATATCTTTTTTTCACATATTTCACTAGAATTATTAATATTGAAAAAAATCCATGTAAGAAAATACTCCACCAATAAAATCTATTTCAATATATAATACCTCAATTTTATTTCAAATTGTAGTGTTATTAAATATATGTAATATCATAAAAATATTTTTATTCGAATGTTGTTTTCTAGGATTAGAAGTCTCCATAAAAACCTTGGGATTTGTACATTCTTTAATTCTCAATTATTCATTTTTTCAAGATCTCTAACTGAGAAATATCCAAATCATATGTAGATATATATCTTTTTTGTGTTACATATATTCATTTTTTAATGATAATATGTCTAACAGATTTACCATAATTCTCATATTTTAATTCATCTTCTGCAATGGAGTGTCTTTATTTATAATAAATTTATTGATTTCACCATGAATCCCACATTCTTAATGGGATTCTTCAAAATAAATATATTTTCAGGTTGTTCTTCCTACAACTCGTTGGTATCTATCTATAATAATGTTTTTATATCCTACAAACCAATAAAAAATATATTTTTTAAAAAAATATTTAATATTAATATACATTATATAATCCATTATTTTTTTATAAAAATATCCATATTACTCCACTGAAAAAAAATTACATGGCATATACAATATTGTTCATGAGGACAATTATTATCCGATATCAAATAAATTTATCATACTTGATTAAATTAAACTAGTGGGAAAAATAGATAATCAATTGTAAAAATGATCTATTTATTATATTTATTGAATATTTGTTTATCACATCCTTATATGATATTGTGGAATAATATTTATATTATTGGATGTTGAACTCAAAACATAAATAAAATAAATACTAATAATAAATTTTAAAAATAAAAGATGAAAAAATAGATCCAATCAAAGGTTGACTGTTGGATTTGATAAAATTTGAGATTCAAAATGAACCCATCCAAAAACACTATGTTGTGTGATTAATAATTATTAGATACCTTTAACATGTTCTTATACCTTAAAATATTCAAATATCTCCAGATGTTATAATAAATGTAAAAAATATGTATTAGTCACAATATTGAAAATTATAATAAGAAAAAAATAAAAAAGGAAAAAATAACATGATATTATTATAAATTTCACTCCAAAATGGTGACTATGTCCTTAATTTTATTAGTGTTACTCTAAGACATTGGCTCTACACTAATGAAATAATACAGATGATCATAGTGAATTTATCATCCTTAACCCCAAAAAAATCATTAAATATATTTTTTGTTTATAATTATATACTTTTTAAATTATATATCATTTTTATAATGTTTTAAACATAATACCTCTTCATCATTATCTTATAAAAAATCTAAAATATCACATAAATAATGGATATATCATATTTCTCACAAATAACACGAAATTGGATAAATAATTATCAATATCATCATGCACAACACACTTTCTGTCCTTCAAAATGATTAATAAATTTATCTTGAACCCAATTACCTGTTTTATTATTCTTCAATAAATCACGAGGCTTTTAAAAATATGTAACGATATCAATATCTATTTATCTATTAATAAAATTTATGCCTGATATATTCAATAACAAAAGGTCTGTTGTACCCCCTGTTTCCCGTATGTAACCCTTAATTGATTCTTTTCATTTTTTTAAATTTAAGGGTGTTGAATGAGAGAGTAGGGAGAACTTGATATGATTTTTTGAGGAAAATGGGAAGTCTCACGGGAAGTGCACGGTTTGTCAAAATAGTGTGGCCAAACCATGCGTAGTGGGTCTTAGAGGTAGTGGCTTCCGCATGGGAAGCGCACGGTTTGTCTAACCATGTGGCCAAGTCGTGCGAGAAGGGTGGTCGAGGCAGTATCTAATGCACGATTAGTGCACGGATTGTCATATCATGCGAACTAACCATGCGGCCACTTAAACAAGATCCTATAAAGGTGGATCTCACACGTTTCTGCCTCTATATAGCACATTTTTCTCCTAAACGGCCCTAACTCGGGATTTTGATTCTCCTAAGGACAAGGAAGGTTCTCCCATCATTCCGGAGGTGATCTTAAGGATTCTCTTGGAAAATAGAAGTCGGACTCTTGTGGTATGTGATCATTCATGTTTGGGTACTTAGATCTACTTGGATATACTTCTTATCCTCTCTCGATTTTTTAGATCTATGCCCGTTATGGGTAGATCTAAATGTGTGGATTCCAAATATGGAAATATTTGTTCTTGGTTTTGTTAGGAGAATATATCTAAGGAGTATTCTTGGAGAATCGACCCGATTTTCTTGTGCATTCTACGTTCGTTGGGGTTTTCGTCAAAACCTTTGAGGTAGGATTCTTCACTCTCGACTCCTCTTGTTATAATTTATTGTCATAGATTCAAATTGGTTTATTTGAAGGGATTTGATTGTGAAAAGCATACAATAAATCTTCTTTAGTGATCATTAATGGTTTTGATGAGATTATGAAATTGTGGTGAATTGTTGTGCAAAGTGATTTGGCTTGTTGAATTTAAAATGTTGATTTTAAATTATGGATTTTCTAAAATTGTAAATGGTTTGATGAAAAATGGGGTTTCAATAAAAATCGTGTTTTATTGAAATGGTATGATATTGAAATGACTTTGATTGATTTGGTTTTCAATAAAAAGGGAGTTTTATTGAAATGATTTGGAATTGAAATGGTTAAGAATTTAATTGGTTTGAATTGGTTGAACATTCTTGTTTTTTGATATGATGGTTGTGTGTTTTCACGGGCATGTAGGACAGATAAAGGTTAGGAGTCACCCCCATCAATTTTTGGATTGATAAAGGTTAGGGATATCTCCTATAAAACATTCACATTGCATTCAGGATGGATAAGGGTTAGGGTTCTCGCCCATTAGTGTTGGGATGGCTAAGGGTTATGGATCTCCCCCGTCATTCATTCTTGTGCATTTGGGTGGGATATGGGTAAGAAGTTTTTCCCATCAAGGTTTGGATGGATAAGGGTTAGGTCTTCTCCCCTCTTCCAGGTAGCATGCTTGGTTGGTTTCATGGGTTTGTGGAATGGTTTGGGGTGACAAAAAGGAATGTTTGCGAAATGGTTATTAAGCTTGTTTGGTTACTTTTCTAGAAAAATATCTTGTTGGAAAATTGGATTTAATTTCTATTGGAATGCCTTTGGTTATGAATGGTTTTGGAAACTTGTTTCTATTTAGTTATAAACTGCTTTTGAGAAAATGATTTATATATAATATTTTTATATAAATGTGTATAACTCTTTTATTCTAGTGGAGGGAGTAGGGAAGTCATTGGGGGAAAAACCTATTGAGTTTTATACTCACCCCTACATTGGCATGTTGGTGCTTTTTGCAGATATCATATTCTGTGACCCAGGTAATGGTAAAGCATCTTATTGCTAGTGGTTCGTGGTGATTCATGGGAGATGTGGTGGTGCATGGTGTATGGAGCTCGGCATGGAGTGTGTCTTGGCCTATTTGGGGTCTTTTGTTTATTCTTCCACTAGGAACTCTGATATTGTGTTGGTTATCTATTGGTTTGTGGAACAGTTTTGTTCTCTTTTGGTAATGCATGAGTTGGTTGTTTCTTTAACATGCATCATATAGTGGTTGTTAGTGATGTCTTGGTTGGTTTATGGATTTTTCTTAAAGGGTAAATCGTTCCTCATTTTCATTGAAATCCTTCGGCATAATTCCAAGCATTTGGCACCTTGGGGATGTTTTTTATGGCCTAGTAATGACTTGTTGTAATTTCAATTCAATGATAATTGGTGGGTCATTACAAATGGTATCCGCTTGTTCGGTCCTTTCCTAACAAGTATTCATTGATGTTCTTGGTCTTGGGGTTGAAATTCATTCATGTCTATTTCTTGGGTTGAAATCCTAGACAGGAGTAGGATTTTCAAAACTTGAATGTTATAAAATAAAAGGTCATAACTAACCTGTTTATGCTGAACTTCATGTTACCAGGTTGTTGGGTACATAAGTGTTTTGGATACACTTCGTGAATGTTTCAAATAACATTGTCATGGGTTTAGACAATAATTTCAGCATGACATGAATTATAGAGGAATAACATCCCACTAGGATTGCATATCTCATTGTGAGGAATGAGTAAGGATTTTGTCTTACATTCCAATTATTAAAAAATGCAGAAATTGTTTTCAAGTGAAAGACTTTGAAAACATGGTATTTGGTGTATTTTGAAAATTGGTGAATTTTCAAAACGTATGTTGAATGTTTTAAAAATGGTTGAACATGGAAAAAGGTTGTTTTTGGAAAAACAATGTTGGGATATATGATGTGATAGAATTTTAATGCTATGAAATCAGTGTCTAGAGAGTGATATTGACGGAGTTTGTTGTTGGTTTAGAAAATGGCACCTGGTAGGCATCGTCGGAACCAACCCTAAGAAGCTGCGAAAAATGTTGTTTCACCAGAACCACATTTGAACCAAGAGATGGTTTATAGTTTTGTCCAGGCTTTTCATGTCGTGGATGCGGGGAACCAAAGGAATGAACCAAGGCATGTGGATCATACCATCTAGTTCATGAAGAAGAATATACTGAAACATTCGGGGGGATATTGAACTCAAAAAGGCATAGGTGTGGCTAAGTAGAATGAATCATATCTTCCATTTCATTGGCACACCATTAGAGCTCAATGTAATGACGATGAAGTATATTATCGAGGATCTTGCACGACAGTGGTGGGATTTAGCGGTGCATGCTGAATTGGATGAAGGGCTTACATGGGAAGATTTTGAAGAATCATTCAACAAACTATTCTATCCTCGCACGTTCATGATCCAGAAAATGACACAAATTCTTCAGTATAAAACAAAAGAGTCTCTCTGTCACAGAGTATGCGGATAAATTCATGAATTTTGTCCGTTTTTCACCAGAGGTTTCATCAAGTGTATCGTTGAAAGAACAGATCTTCGAATAGGAGCTATGGCAAGAGATTTGATCGAAGATTGCAGTGCTCTCTCTTACGGATTATACAGAGATGTTCAACATAGCGACTATTGTTGAACGTGAAATATCAGGATCGATAGGAGGAGAATGTTCATACCTACAGAAAATGGTGGGAACTCAACCTTTGGGAACCAGAGGAAAAGGGAAACATATTTCCACAATGCATGTGGAAATCAGAATCAGACAGCGGGATCAGTGAACCTTCCTCCATAACCCCAGAGCAAAGCATGTTGTTTTCAATGTGGTTTTCTTGACCACAAAAGGCGAGATTGTATGACGCAACCTAGATCATGTCACAATTACATGTAGATGGGGAATCTACAATGCTACTGTAGTAATTCTTCGAGGTCAGGTGCGCGTGACACTTCCCAGACGTCGCTGGAATCATATGCATCGACGGGACGAGGACAACAGATTCAGTCTCGTCAACATAACAGAGCTAACCATGGTGATTCTATAAATACCAAGAATGCTCAACCACGGAAATCTGAGCAAGGAAAGAAGGAGAATAGTACAGAGACGAAGAAATTGTATAGAGTTGAGCAGATGATGGTTGATGATCAAGATGAACCATCTACGGTGAGAGGTATGATTCTTTTGAATTCAACCCTTGTGAAAGTGCTCTTCAATACTGTTGCATCACATTCCTTCATTGGTTTTCTTGATGTTGAATTTCTATGAATAAACTAGAAATGATTCCCTCGTATTTGAAACTGAAAACTCATCTTAGTGAAAGAGAATGCCAAGCCTTTATGTGTAGAGCATGTGTTATAACAGTTGATGGAGCTGAGTTAAAATGGTACTTCTCGATGTTTTACATGGATGTATATGACGTAATACTAGTTATGGATTGGTTGACAATGGTTAAGGCTAACATCGACTGTTATAGGAGAACAGTTAGATTCATGACTGAGGAAGACATCAACCATCTCTTCAGTGGAGAGACGATGGTAAAGAAAGATGCAAAGAGCTTGTTGGCACCAATGGTGGGAATGATCTCTCACCAAAAAATAGTGTTGACTTTGGTATCAAAGGAAGTGATTTAGGAAAATAGTTTTCCAGCTGTGGTGGATCAATTTCCAGATGACTTTCTTAAAAACATCTTAGGGTTACCACCACTCTAGGAAGTGGATTTTACGATTGATCTCCTTCTGGGGACCAGTCTTATTTTCCTTCCATATTAGGGGATGGAACAAAAAGAGTTACGGGAATTAAAACCATATTTAGCGGAGCTAGAAAGAAAGGTTTTCATTCGAACAAGTACTTCTCCATGGGCAGCACCAGTTTTGTTCATGAAAAAGGCAGATGGAATTCATTGGCTGTGTGTTGATTATCGTAAGCATAAACAAGTTACTATAATGAAATAATATCCACATCGGTGCATTGATGACATGTTCGATCAAATAAGGGGAGCTACGTTGTTCTCCAAGATTGGCTTGTGATCACAATATCACCAATTGCATGTTCAGAAATAGGATATCCCAAAGAAAGCTTTCAGAAGTAAATATGGCCACTACGAATATGTAGTCATGCCTTTCGGTCTAACGAATGCACCAGTAGTCTTCATTTCATTGATGAATCAGATATTTTAGCGATATCTGGATTTTTTTTGTTGTGGTGTTTTTGGATAATATCATGGCGTATTCAAAGACAAGGGCTGATAACGATGTGAACCTAGAAACAGTGTTACAAATATTGAGATATCATCGTTTGTTTTCCAAATAATTAAAGTGTGATCTCTTGATACGGGAAGTACGTTTCCTTGGCCATGTCATTTCTAAGAAAGAATTTTCTATTGATCATGAAATGATAAAATCCATTATATCATGGCAACCATCAAAAAATGTGTTTGAGATACTCAGTTCTCTTGGTCTAGGTGGTTACTACCGACTTTTATTGTGTTATTTATCATGACTAGATTCACCAATGACAGCTCTGACCAAGAATAATGCTCTCTTATAATGGACGGAAGAATGTCAGAAATCCTTTCAGGAACTGAAAGTTTTTATTACATCAGCACCTATCTTGATCATACAATAATCAGGACAGGGGTATGTGGTATATTGTGAAGCTTCAGGATCAGGGTTGGGTTGTTTTCTCATGCGAAGAGATCATGTGGTTACTTATGGTTCAAGGCAGTTAAGAGTGTATGAAAAAAATTACCCAACACAAGATTTGGAGTTGGTTGCAATCGTCCATACTTTGAAAACATGGATACATTATCTATTTAGTGAGAAATTTATTGTTTTTATGGATCACAAAAGCAAGAAATATTTTTCACACAATGAGATTTAAATCTCAGGTAATGAAGATGGATGGAGTATCTCCAAATGTTTGAATTTGACTTGATGTACACACCCGGAAAAGGAAATTCGGTGGCAGATGCATTGAGTAGAAAGTCATATTCTCTGTTGGAGAAATAAGCTTCAGACGAATGGTAGTTGATTTCGGTCTTAGCTGACATGCATGTGCAATGTGAAGACCGAGGAGATGTTGTTGTTTTTTTTTCAGCTACACTTGTTCCTGATTTAGTAAAGATGATCACAGAAGCACAAACATATTATTCTGAATGTCTGGTGGTATGTTCTAAACTCAACGGTGGGGAGACCATTGATGGATGGAAACTTTATGGGGGTTCAGTTTTCTATTTCAGAGATTGGATGGTTGTACCTATGGATTTTCAAGAACAACTCCTTCAGGATTATCACCATTCAAGATGGTCTATAAAACTAGGTACACAGATGATGTATAAGGCATTAAAGGCACAGTTTTGGTGGAGCGACATGAAAAAGGAATGTGGTCATGTTTGTCTCATGGTGCTTAACATGTCCGTAGGTTAAAGAAGAGCATCAGAGACAATCTTTTATGTTGCAATATTTACCTATCCTAGTGTGAAAATGGGATCAGATAGCAATGGATTTTGTTACAGGTCTTCCAAGAACGGTCTGGAAACACGATTCCATTTGGGTTGTAGTGGATAGTCTAACTAAGTCGGCCCATTTCATCCTTATTCATGAAACTCATACGGTGGATGATCTTTCAGAAATCTATATTTTAGATGTGGTAAAGAGGCATGGTGTACCAGTGTCGATCATCTTAGATAGATATCTGAGTTTCACATCTCATTTCTAGAAATCATTACAACAAGCCATTGGGACTCAGATGACTATGAGCACGACGTATCATCCTCATACAGATGGGCAATCCGAGCAGACGATACAAAATTTGGAAGATATGTTGTGGGCTTGTGTAATGGATTTTTGTGGCTCATGGGAGAATCATATATCCTTATTGGAGTTCTCATACAATAATAGCTATCAAGCCTTGATACGCATAGATCCGTTTGAATCATTTTATGGGTTTCCTTTTCATTCTCCACTATGCTGGGGGAAGCTGGTGAAGCATCACTAGATAGGCCGAGCCATATCCAAGAAACAACACAAAAGATTTAGTTGATTAGAAAGAGGATGGAGACGGCTTCGAGTCATCAGAAATCTTATGTAGATCACTGTCGAAGTCCATTGTCATTCGTTTTGGGTGATCATGTCTTATTGTGGATCTCTCCAAGGCTTGCACATCATCGTTTTGGGAAGCATGGAACGTTATCTCCTAGATACATTGGCACTTTTGAGATACTGGAACGAGTTGGAGAGGAGGCATATCGGTTGGAATTACCACCACAGTTTAGTTCAGTTCAAAATGTGTTCCATGTATCTCAATTGAAAAAGTATCAGCCAAATCCTGACCATGTGATCATATGGGATCAAGTTGACCTAGAGCCAGATGCTTCGTTGATACATATCCTGGTACTGATTGTGTATAGAAAAGAGAAATTCATGCATGTAAAAAAGCATCTGTCTAGTGAGTGTTTTATGGTAGCATGGTCAGATTCAGGAAGAGACTTGGGAATGTGAAAAGGAAATTAAAGATCAATGAATGGAACTCTTTCAGCTGGGTGATGGTTTTCTTCTTTATGGGGATGGAAAGAGCAATGGTGGGGAGAATTTAGTACCCCCGTTTCTTTTACATAACCCTTACTTGATTCTTTTCATGGTTATAAATTTAAGGGTGTTGAATGGGAGATTCAGGAGAAATTTGAATGATGTTTTTAGGAAAAGGGCAAGTCTCACGAACATCACAAGGTTTGTCTGAATAGTGCAGACAAACCGTGCGCAGTGTGTCCTAGAGGCAATGGCTTCCACATGGTCGGCACATAGTTTGTCTAACCGTGCAGCCAAACTGTGAGAGAAGGGTGGTCGAGGCATTATCAAATACAGGGTTAGCGTACAGTTTTTCAAACCGTGTGAACTAACCCAACAACCACTTAAACGAGATCTTAGAAAGGTGGATCTCACGCGTTATTCCCTCTATGTGGTTTTTTGTCCTCCTAAGTACCCCTAACTCTGTATTTTGGTTCTCTAAAGGTCAAGAAACGTTCTCCCATCTTTTTTAAGGTGATCTGAAGGTTTCTCTTTGAGAATCGAAGAAGAATTCTTGAGGTATGTCATCCTTCATGTTTTGTTTCATAGATATACTTAGATATACTTCTCATCTTCTCTTAGTTTCTTTGATCTATGCCCATTATGGGTAGATATATGTGTGTGGATGCCAAATATGATGAGATTTTGTATTGGCTGTGTTAGGTGAAGAAATTTAAGGAGGATTCTTGGAGAATCGACCCGGTTTTCATGTGAGTTCTTCATTCATTGGGGTTTTCATCAAATCATTTGAGGTAGGAGGCTTCAGTCTCGACTCCTCTTGTTAGAATTGATTTTATTAAATTCAAATTGGTTAATTTGAAGGGATTTTATTGTGAAATGCATATAATAAATCATTATTAGTGATGATTTATGGTTTTGATGAGATTGGGAAACGATGGTGAATTATTGGGAAAAGTGAATTGGATTCTGGAATTTAAAATGTCGATTTTAAATTATGGATTAGCTGAAATTGTAAATGGATTGATGAAAAATGGGTTTTTAATAAAAAAGAGTTTTATTGAAATGGTTTGAGATTGAAATGATTTTGATGGATTTGGTTTTCAATAAAAAGGGAGTTTTATTGAAATGATTTGGAATTTAAATGGTTAAGCATTGAAATGTTTTGAATTTGTTGAACACAATTGGTTTTTGATGTGATGGTTGTGTGTATTCATGGGAATGTGGTACAAATAAGGGTTAGGAGTCTCCTCCATCAATGTAGGGATGGATAAGGGTTAGGGCTCTACCATATCAAACATTCATATTGCATCTGGGACTGGTAAGGGTTAGGGTTATCCCCCATCAGTGTTGGGATGGATAAGGGTTATGACTCTGCCTCATCAAGCATTCATGTGCATTTGTGTTGGATAAGGGTAAGAAGTCTCCCCCATCATGGTTGGGATGGATAAGGGTTAGGGATTTTCCCCTTCTTTCAGGTAGCATGCATGGTTGGTTGCATGGGTTTGTAGAATGGTTTGGGTGTGCCAAAATGGAATGTTTGTGAAGTGGTTCTTAAGGTAGTTTTGTTAATTTTCTTGAAAAATAGCGTGGTGGAAAATTGGTTTCAATTTCTCTTGGAATGTCTTTGGTTATGAATGGTGTCATAAACTTGTTTATATATAGTTATAAACTACATTTGATAAAATGTTTTATATAAACTGTTTTTATATAAACGTGGCTAACTCTTCTATCCTATTGGCGTGAGTAGGGAAGTTATGGAGGAAATCCTACTGAGATTTATACTCAACCAGCTTTTGAACATTGGTGCATTTTCAGATGTCGTATTCCATGACACAGGTAAAGGTAAAGCATATTATTGCTAGTGGTTCATGGTGATGCTTGGGAGATGTGGTGGTTCTTGGTGCATGGAGCTCGGCATGGAGTCTTGGAGTGTGTCTTGGCTTTTTTGGGGTCTTTTGTTTATTCTTCCTCTTGGTACTATGATATTGTGTTGGTTATATATTGGTTTATGGAATAGTGTAGTTCTTTTTTCATAATGCATGATTTGGTTTTTTATTTAGCATGCATCATAGAGTGGATGTTAGTGATGAATTGGTTGGTTTATGGGTTTTTATTAAATGGTAAATCGTCCCCCACTTGCATTGAAACCCTTCAGCTTTTATTGTCAGCCTTTGGCACTTTGGGGATGTCGCTTAAGGCCTAGTAATGATTCGTTCTACTCTCAAGCCAAGGATAATTGGCGGGTCATTACAATGTCAGTATCTCAATCTCCCCATCTTATATAATTAATTATGAAAATTAATTTTATTTTCCAATATGAAATGATCATATTGATATTTTATGGTATTTAAAATTTATACCAAAAATTTTTAAATAATAATGATCATCATATTTTTATCTAGAATAATAATTTGTCCTGAAAAATAGCATCATAAATATTCATAAATGGAGTCTAAATATTTTAATTTTTATTTCAAAACCTAATTACCATTGACAATCACTAATCTCTTTTTAAATATCTACAGAAGATTCTGAAATTAAAAATGACTCCTTTAACCATTATTTTTAAAATTACAACAACTTATTTTATATGTTTTCTTGGTCGTATATGCACCAACACTCATGTGATATATTCAACAAAAAAATAAAATCCATAAATAAAAGCATATTGAATAATGATCACCATAATTCATAATTATTTTTAACTTATAGATATTAATACAAATTCATTATATAATATAATATTGAACCAATGAAAAAACCAATCTACATTTGAAATATCACTATTATAAATATACATGTCCTCAGAAATTTCACGTTAACCTTATGTATCATCATAATAATTCATAGATTACATATGACACTATAGTGTTATACTCATTTTAAAAATTAAAATTAAGTATCTAAAATTCATTCATATATATTATATGAATTAATTTCATGTTAATAGTAAAAACATGATGATATTCATCTATAACAAGAAATATTACTTAAAAATGTACACTTACAATTTCAACCTCAATAAGAACTTTTTTAACGAAAACCTTCTGAAATCATCTTAATATTTTCCAACTCATCCCTAAACCACATTAAATTAATTAAAATAATGAATTCCTCATAATTCAATAATTATTGTCATCATAATCCCAATAGAACACTAATGTATAAAGTCACACCTTTTGTACATTAATATTTCTCTAAAAATCGCAAAAATTTATTATATAAATGCATCTAAAATTAATTAAAAATCGAGTTCCTAAATCAATTAGTAATCATTTATTTTCGAATAAATAATCAAAATAAGCTCAACCCTTCATATTAATCATTAAATAGTTTGTATCAAATTTTTTTAATAATCATCAAGACTGAGAACACAATAATGAAATTTGAAATTGTAATAATCTTCTCTAATGAAAAAAACTATAATATTTTTTATTCGATAATTAATGTATTTATAAAGATTTTAATCTTTTTAGAGAAAAATTACGAGTTTAATGTTATCCTATGGAATTAAATTTTTCATCCTTATAACCCAAGTGATTATGCCCCCTCAAATTATTGGAATCATAAAAAAATTAATATCACCATGATATATAATATATTAGTGGAAAAATAATTTGATTTAAAAAACCATAAACTATAATAAAATCTTCAAATAAAGTCACAATGTTTTATAAATGAATATTTAAAAAAAATATACATGAATATAGATACTAAAAATAACACATTCCAAAATATCAATATATGAATTGAATAATATTTACGTGAAATATCTTAAATAGTCTTCCTTCACCAAAAAAGGTATTATAATATTTCTCTGTGAATTATCCAAGAAACTCATTCAAAAAATTATTTATAAAATCATTCATTAATTAATAAAATTTTTCGTAAAGAAAACATGTTATCCTTGGTGTATCTCATTTAATTCTTTCTTTAATAATATCACTTATTCAGTGGCTTCTACAATATCACATTTTTTATTCATTTTTATGAAACCATGAATTGAAATTTATTATAAATTCCACCTAATTAAAAAATCATCATTACAATCCAATAATAGAGTCTTCAGAACACATCCACTCATTTTCAAATTTTCATGGAGCTCTCTGCCTATTCTTCGTCATCTCTAATAAATCCAACCTAAAACCCTGGTCGAATATCTTCTTTTAGGACATAGATGTTTTGAATATTCAATCTAATAGCGTATATCTTATCAATTATTTTCACTTATTCTATTAATTCATAGAACAACCATAAAACTATTTTAGTACATTCGTTATTATTTAAATTCAATGAATTCCTTCAATTTTGTTCTCACAGTGTTTTTATTATTTCAATGTCTTGGTGAATATTGCATAATAATTTTTATTATTTTCATATTTGAAATCCTTTAATGAATGGATTAAAATTTATGAATCATTCTATGATAGGTAAATCTATGATCTAATGAAGGAATGACCTTCCCAAATTAGACTATGATGTAATTTTCTAAACAGGTTCATGTTTGTAAACCAGTTTTTTCACTTCTATTCATCATTGTATTGTGTAAATACATAAATTAATATATATTTATCCATTTAAAATTAGTGGTTTGATTCCCATATTCCCAAAATATATAAGTAAAAATACATTTTCAAATATATTATTTTATTTTTTTGTTAACTATAAAAATATTATTATATAATAAATGTATTTACTTTGAAAATAATTATTTCAAATATTATAAATTCAAAAATTAAATACGGTACGTTTTATTTTTAATATAATGGATGAAAAGTACCACAAATCTATATCGGAGCAAACTAGTTGTCATAAAATTGAGGCTTGAGAAATATATATTATAAACTAACTATGTATTATATAATGAATTCCATCATTTTTCTATATGAGTAACCTGATAAGGATAATTTTTAGTATGAATAATTCTTGACATTGAATTATTTATGCATATATTGAAAAAACCTATGTTAGAGTGGTATTTTTGTGTGGCCACATTTCTTGAATGAACCATTTAAAAATTACAATTTCAAACTATTTATGATTACCTTTGGAATTACCAATTGTTCATATGAATAACATGGTAATAACTAATATTAAATAACATTAATTGAAATTTTTATAATAATAACAATAGATCTTACAAAGATACAGAATATTATTTTTCGGCTATATAAGTTCAATATGGATCCACTAATGGATTAATAAAAATAAATGAATCTATTATAAGAATAACTAATACATATATTAAATTAAACTAGTTCCAAGGTCACTTTAGAAAAAAATTACATTAATAAATATGGATAAGATGTATATAGAGGAATAACTATAATTTCATGTAAGAAATAGATTTTATTCAAACCTATCATGGGAACCAATATATGTGTCAATCATCTCTAGTACCCATGGTAATCATGAACCTTGATGGGAAAATTTAAGGATTATCAATATGATTTGAATAACTAAATTAGGAAACTATATAAAAATTATAAATGGGAAAATTATCCTAGAGTAGGACTAGTTGAATATATTGGCACTAATTCTCATGAATACATCAGGATATGTGTGTGGAAGAATTCAATGGTCACATCCTTGAATAAGGAATAAACATCATGACCTAATTCACGTTAAATGATCAATGAAAAATAATAATAATTTCAAGATAACAAATATAGAAATAGCCCTTGGGTAATGGGGATTCAAGAGTTTGATATTAGTATATATGTTTACAATTTTTTTCTTTCATTAATTTACTAATGTTTTTTCATATCTGCATTAATAATCTCAAATACCATCCATGGATTTGTGGATAATGGTAATAATTTATAGGTGTAAAACCAGATTCCATTAATTGTTTTGAATATAATTTATTAATTATTCCTGTTTTTATGATTATAAATTGAAGTTAATTGATATGAATGATTTAATATTATAAATTAACTATTTCCTCTAATATTTTCACAATTAATTGCTCACATATTATAATTCAATCATTTTTTTCATTTTTTTAGTTATCTAGTATATGTTATATCTAAGAGGATATAGAGGCAATTGTATTGTTTCCACTAGTCACGATGACTATGGTACTATTTATTTATTTAATCATATGGATATAGAATTCATGGGAACACCAACATTATATATGAATTTCACTTAATAATGAACATTTTATGATTAATGTAAATGTTAACAAGGGATGGTAATGAATTACTTTCATACAATTGATAAATAAATAGAATTAAGTATGTGAATGATATTCATCACTCTAATTATGTAATAGTTAGTCTATGACACATCATAATGATAAATAATGATTGAAGAGTTTTTGATGTAACATATTATAGAATAGTTAATAATAATTACTAACTTTAAATTCAACATTTTATTTTTAATTAAACAGAATAACCCCACCCACATAATATACTAATTTAAACTAATTTAAAAAAAATTAAAATTAAATAAAAATTTATAATTCACATAGATAATAATAAACTAAAATGAATGAATATATGATTTTATATTATATTTCATTCAATTAGAAAATATGAATACAATTTTTCCTTCCCTGAGATATATGTTATCAAACATTGGAAATTAATAGAACATACATATGTGTTTTGTAATTTATTTACTCAATATTTTTAAAACTCCATGAATCTATTATTGGATCACCTATATTAATGATAGAAATGGTTAATGTTTTTTCATGATAGGTGATAGAAATGTTGAATTCATATTGTTATATTAGTTATATTAGGACGATTGAAAACTATGAGGGCATGATTGAATCAATTGTTTCTTTTTATGAGTTTATATTCTTTTCAAGGAAACCACTTGGACATCGTAATGTTTTTAATCCAATCATGTTTATCTCCCAAACTCACCTCGTGTACCATAATATCTATAATAAGTGATTATCATGGAATTTAGATGCTTTAATATAATTAAATACTCATTTCCACAATTTTTATTCCGCATAACATTAATAATTAATTATAAATTGATATAAATAAGTTATTATAATGGAATTCCGTGCCAAATGGAAAAAACATTCTTCAACTCTAACAATGTGAATCATTTTTATTTTGGATCAAACAAAAAATACATCATGATCAACCTTAAACTGAGAGACCCAATTTTCTACTAGTTACTGTAAAAATAATTCACCTACTCCCAACACCAGCAATAAGTTAACACTCTTATTCATAGGTTTGATCCACCACTAGAAAATAATATTATCTTATCACATGAGCAAGTATTATCTTAAATTCATTTTTATTCATCTTGTACCATCGAAAAAAACTGATGTTGAATGTCGGGCTTGATCAATGTTATATGTTCACAGGTAATTACTTATTACCGTAGTGAAACAATTCTTGGGATCTTATTCCTTCTTAATTAATTCATTTCATCAATCAATTTTGTACAATATGTTCACACAATTTTATTCATTATTTTATGAAAGGAAAAACACTTTCACAATATCAAATGATATCATGAAATATAAAATCAAATAACCATCTTGCATTGTTTTCATGAGATTCAAAATGTTTCATGTATCATAATTATAAATGAAAATGAAATATGTGTTTAATCTGTTTAAAAAACATTATTATATAATTATTCATCAGTTTAATATAATATGTGAAAGATCGAATTAAGGTTATGTGTTATGTTCAATTCCTTTACATAAACCAACTGAGGCATGAATAGAGTCTTTTACTAAAAGAAATGTTTAGAATTATTTGGATGGCTTATATATTTATTTGATAGAAGATAATGTTTTCTTGTGAATATGTCTCAAATATCTCTGTGAGATGTGTATTTATCATGGGTGTTACCTATGTTGTTTATAAGATGACACATTTTGATAACACCTATTCAATTATGATATCAGGTGATGTTTACATTTTCTCTGTCATATGAATCATTGTGTCATTAATTTTATAACCAAACCCTTATCATGATCCAATATTTATTTTTTATTTTTCCATGTGAGACGTTATGTATCTGACAGTTCTATACAATTATACCAAAAAAATTTATTATAATTTGGTTCTTCCATCATGAGAAAAGGGTGGTGTTTTCAAATTACTCCTCAACCAATATCACATATGAAAAATAATTTCTCTTAGATAAATTGCATGAAAAATATTTTCCATGGTTTTCTAAGCCACACATCTAGAATTATGTCTTACGGTACACTTATTCTTCATGATAATCGATCATGTTTGTTCTATATTCTTCACTAGTGATCTCAATCATTGAAATTTCTATAAAGGATGATATCCTCTTAGCCTCTATACATATATAAACTATAACATTAATATGTTAGGTGAGATGAATAATTCATCAAACATATGATGATATTGGTTTTTATAATAAATTTGTTATAACTTATTTAACATTGTAGAAGAATTACATGAACAATATAAATAAATTTCATCATCAAATTGTGTATCAAGAAACTGATCAATGGATACCTTTGGAATCCATAGTGACTATCCATATACCTTATTAACACATATGATTCATGCATAGTTGATAATATATCAATAAAAAATATTTATTCAAAAGATAATAAGTGGAAAAAATGAAAGATCGCACAGTCGTAAACATCATAGGATGACTTCAGTGGTTGTATTCTAGTGATTCTTTTAGGAAAATATCATTATAAGATGGATTCATTAATTGCATTATGTTCTTAACACATTCAACTATTTATTTTGATGGGATTAATATGACATAATCAAGTGAATCCACTCCATACAATATTATGTTTCATGCATTCTTTGGTTTGTTCTTCTTTGTTTCGAGCCTTCATCTTTTTGATGGAGGAATATTAGTTGTCTTGAACTCTAGTTGGATAGTAATATGAGATCATCATGGAAAACACTTCATATAGAGGTTTACGGTGATAATTAATTCAAATTAATTACATTGGTTGATTCAATGATTTATTGATATCAATTTAATTTGAAGACCCTCATATTTCATGACAGTAAATGATGTGGTAATAGTGACAGTATACCAAGAGTCCTAGATAGAATCATATAATCACCAATGCTCGGTTATATCAATCAGGGATCCCCCTATATTCATTAGAGATCCTGAACCACTTTCTACCATCCCACATGGTGGAGCCTCCTCTACAAACATACTTATCATGGAATTACACATGGGACTATGCGGTCATGTTTATACACCGACCAATTTCTAGAATTTTCATGGCCTGTTATGGATCCTCAAGAGCATGGTTGACCCATCCAAATTCTATATGTGCTGAATAGTTTAACTAGAATTGGCTACAATGTGGGTTTTTCATATTTCCAATAAGGCCTCTATTATTAATTACATAGAATATACTATGTATCAAATGAATTAAATATCCATCCTAAATAATATCCAAAAAATATTATTCTATTATCAACAAGTCATCATATAAAATTTGAAATAAAAATATATTTTATCATGACCTCCTATTCAAATCATCATTCATTTAAACGAAATAAATTGGATTATTCAATTCATATATATATTATTACTTTTTTTATTATAGTTACCTATTTTATGAAATGTTCATGCTTCATAGAACATGTTTTTAATCATTGAAAATCATTTAAACAAACATTAGAGTAATAGATGATTAATTTTCCATATGTGGCATCGAAATCCATAAAACTTCTCCATAAAAATTATCTAGGAATCATAACATCTCATTATCATCTTTCCCAATAAATATTGAAATGTTATTAACAAAAAATGGAACATTGGTCCCAAAAATACCCATTATTATTTTTCTGTTAATACCTTGTTTCCACACATTAAATGAGTCAATATGTGTTCTTAAACATTTTAACTACTTATTATAAATAAAATTCTCAAAAAAACTTGGTAATTTTCTCCAAAAAAATAATCCCACATTGAATATTTTATATTGAGTTCCATTGAGTTCTGGATTTCATCATTTGGATCTCATAGATGAGATAATTTAGCATGGAAATATATGATTTGGGAAAATATAGTCCTTCAAAATTTATTAAATAAAATTAAATAATGATCAATCAATACATTGTGTTTTAAAAAAGATGGATGTGAATAATTATATGAATATCTTACTCTACCATTCCTGAACAATAACGTGGTTCTCTGAAATACCACACCACTGTCAATTCAACAATCACATTCTTTGATAGTGAATTATCCACATGATTGGACTCCCAAAAATTATGTGATACATCCATGTTGTGGTGCGTCGTGTAGTCGACAGATTCAATCCAATTGGTTAAAATAATCACAAGAACATATCTTGTTCTACATTGAAATGTTCCCATTGTATTTTTAAAATTAGACATCATCCATAATTGGATCCATTTTTGTTGGATAACATGGTTGATAGTGGCCACCATATCCCAATATTAATAAGCATTCAAAGTCTCAATGCCAATATAATGCTGAAAAAATAATTTCAAAAAATCACGATTAGTACGGAAATCCCCTCCACACAATGAGGGGACTATAATTTTAGAGCACCCCCCAAATGAAATAAATAAATAGATTTATAGGGGAATACGTAATACTGAATTGGGCTCAATTAGATTTCTATGCCTACCCAAAACAACCAGAGGTGATGAGATCATTCATGATGTTATTAGAAGTTCATATTTTCACTCCAAAAACACCATTAATATACATGTGAATCAGAATTATGGATCAATACAATGAGAATGGAATACAGTCCCACATTGTTGCATTCCCATCCCACTACACCACAAAAAATGTAGATGTAGCTCCAACCAATTATATATAACTAACAAATCCACTTATTCTAGCTGAGAAGAGTGGAATCATGAGGTCTTGTAGATACAAATGAGTACATAAATAAAAGAGAAAGAGATATCCAACATAGCACTAGATATCATATATATATCCATAATGTTTTAAAAGGTTGTAGATGTTCTCTTCATATTTAGGAATTAGTGGAAAGCTAAGACAATATACTCTACATATCTCAAAAACTGAGCATGTATTGTAAATCATTTCATCCAGACACTCTAGTGAAATAGAAATCATGTGGCATGTATAATGTGTAAATTGAATTTCATCAACCATGTTGCCGGTAAATTGGATAAACCTAATTTAATTTTTAATAAATCATTATCATTGAATTTTCTATTACTTTTAGACCTCTAGATTAGGGTTTCCTCATCCCTGAAAGAATATTTATGAATCTTCACCCTGGTTTGATTTTGGAAAAGACCATCAAAACAGTAAATGTTCCTCAGTATGTAATCAATAGAAATATGTTTTCTGTCTGGCGCTACACTTGTAATATCCTTAAGCAAACTATTGAGCCACATCGTATTCTAGCAAATCATAGTAGACTGCCTTCTCACCATACAAATAATTTTCATCAAATGGATTTTATGTAATGCCTAATGACGACCCCAAAATATGATGTAATATGATGTGGATATAAATAAAGGAATTTAATTCTGAAAATTTTTTATTGGTAATAACATGAACAATCATTGGATGTTAGGAGACTCCATATTAATTTCCCGACAATTCCATCATTAAAGATACTTGTATAATTAATTAGAAGTCATCCCACTTGAATATTAATTATGAATTCATTCCCTGGAATACTTATTAACATCTTAACACGCATTCAAATAGTCAAAATGAAAATCCTTATCATTCATTGGAGGTAATTTATAAGACTTATCGACCCCTTGTAAAGAGAGGAGTAAACAAATTTAATGGTAATTACCATGTTTACAAGACACACCTTTGTAGACAGGGAAATAGATTTCCCTTTCTAACTTGCCAATTTTTTGAAGAATGAGGTGAAAATGATCCCAAGATTCAAAATATTCACCATTACATAAAATAAGGGGACACCAATGTAAATAAATGGTAGTGATCCCTTCTTAACTCCAATTGTCTTCTTGACCCTAATTTACCTTCTAACACTTATTCAATCACTAAAAGAAATAAAATACTTGTTCCAACATAGGGATTTCCCTTTCCAATTCATTGTTATGAGAAAAAATGGCCTTCTATGATGAGTTGGTTTCCATGTATGCCAAGAAAATGATGGGATTTTCATATATACATAAATTTTTTAATAAAGTGAAGTCACTAATGTTATCCTAGTTTCTCTTGAAAAAGGAAACATGTGTATATTCAATAATAAATCATAATATATAATAATTATAATTAGAAAATATATTTCCTAAGAAAGGGTATTCCTCCCTATGTCCTCTAAAACACAAAAAAATATTCATGGGTGTTACATTGAGATAAATTGATGAACTTACCTAGGTGAGAATTATAACAATAATTTTGTTAAAACCATAAAAATCACATATTTCATGTGAAAAGAAATAGAAAAACTACACATCAATTTGATAAATTCCTTGTAAATGAAAATAATGAGTATAAAGATCCCCTTATTGTTTTAGCTTCATCATATCAACAATATATTGATGTGAATAAGATATTTTGAAATCTACAGCCTTTAACAGACCAAAAATGATTTGGAATGATATGATCATTAACAATTTCTCCCAACTAGATCATGAGAATCTTATTATTGATTTTCGGTATAGGGTTTCCAATTAAAACTAGCACAAAATATTTGATATCAATTTCCATTTACTTGTTTGGAATAAATTAAATAATGTGATAATTGAATTGAAAAAAAATTCCATTGTTATATATTTCTCTCATTTTCATTGGTGAAATCATCATATAAAAATCCTAGTAGAACATAATGATTTTATTAGTGATGGCATCCGAGATAACATCTCTCTCCTAATTTTTAGATAAAATATCCAATTTCAGTTCATCTTTTGATGGCGCTCTATAGTGTTCATGGAAATACAAGTTATCAATGTAGGTTGTTATATTATATTCTATTTTGGGTTTCCATTCCACTCCATAATCATAGAATAATATCTAGAAAAAAACCACTAAATCATTAGAGATTACATTTTATGATGAGAGTAGGTATCAAACTACACTCATTCAATTATTCTCTAATATTATTATCTTATAGTTTTTTATATGATGAAATAACATTGAATTCATATTTCTATACCCCATAAAATTGACATTCAGTTGATTACTGTCCATAATTTTTTTAATAGTATTTAAATCATCTAGTTTATAATGATACAAGATTTACTCTATAGAATGATTTATTTGATTTTGGACAATGATTTGGTATTTTGAAAGAATACCTTAATCCTCCTTGATGGTAACATAAAATATAGTTATTGGTTTTCTTCTCCATTCCATTAATAATATTTTTCAATGTTTTAATTTCTGAGAAATTGTTTAATGAATGATTCCAAATAGATAGATTTTAAAACCAAATAAAATAACCTCTATATATTTAGTACTGATAGGAAATCATTTACATTAATAAAACAAGTGATGTTCTAACCTTGTAATCAGGGTGATGATCTCAATAATTATGCGGTTGAGAAAAAACTAATACCATGGAAAAGTGTATCTTGAGATCCCATTTTCAGCCCTCATGAATTTCATTTGAAATAATTGCATTCCAAACCAAATTCCATACCTCTCAATCATTGTATAAACTTTCCATGAAAAATTATCACCTATATTTGTTACTTCTATAATATTTCACCAATAAATGAATGTAAGGAACTCAAATGAAGTTTTTTCTGGATGTTGAATAATATTAATTAATTATTATTTAAAATAGAGTTTGAATTGTGTCATAAATACCCATTTATGCTCCCTTTTTCAAGGTATGACCAAAACATCATCCATTTAACCCCTTATTCAAGTATATAATTTAGATTCAAATAAAAAATAAATATATAAAATTTCTAAACGAGGTGATGAAAAATTCCATGATTTATTTAAAATATTTTCTAAATGTGATAATGAATTCTCTCATTCCTAACGATACCAAGATTCCATATATTGAATAAATGTGAGTTTCTAGTGAAAAATATATAACCAATACAAGCCCACATGAATGCATTCCATTTTCCAAAAAAAATATATTCAAAAAATCCAAATAAGTATCATCATGTTTTATATTATGTAATACTTTGGGATTTATCCATTTGGGTATTTATTATCCATTAAAAATTACAATATAGTATCTTTACTGATTGAGGGATCTTACATTTTTTAGATACACTCCTTTTTTATTCATACCCACATGAGTTTTCCCTTTCATAGGTATTTCTATTTTATTTCATCTTACGAGAGTAATTTTCATTTTTTTCCCTCCATTACATATGTTACAACATCACGATGATATTTATTTTCTTACCATTCATCGATAACACTAAAATTACATCCATTATTAACCTAACTATTGTAATCATCATTAGCCACATTAAAATATAAAATCCACTCATTGTGGTGAAATTATTACTTGAATTCATGGGATCATAAATTTTTTCAATATTTACCCTACTTTTGGTAGCTTTAGTAGATGAGAACTATAAACAATATCTTTTTAGAATAGTATAATCAGCATTATACACATCTTGAGTATGTGTCTTGATGTATTGTCTGGGAGATTGTGTGATTTCAATATAACATATCAGGGAATTTTTTGAATTTCCATCACAATGATTTGGTGTCCATTCATTTCATTTAGTAAAAATTACAAAAATATATATTTCTTATTAATGGGAAAATATTCATTTTGTCCCATTAAAAAGGTCATCAGGTACATGGGATTTACATTCATGTGATGTTTTCATGCCCTAAATTCGCTCATGAATTCTGACATCCTTTAAGAAGATAGGAAGTAGGTGTTAACATTAGGGACAATAACATTACCATTGTAACACCCCACACCTCATAGTTTCCTTTAGTTGAGGAATTATTGTTACTTGGCCTTAGGTGACATCCCAAAGGCACCAAATGCTAGAAATAAATGCTAAGGGTCTTAATATAACTGGGTGTATGATTTTCTCATTTAATGTAAAATACTCAAGAAAGTTAACCATCACCGACAACCACTACACAATTCATCATTACAATGAAATACTAATCAATGTATAACAATAAAATAAAAAATATATAAGATTACCCAATAGAATCCATTAACAATTTAACAATACAATGAAGAAGATAAAACCAACAAAAGTCAATGGCACCAAAGACACTATAATAAAAACTACCCCATGATCCACCATCATATTCCGTAATCCATTCCCAAGTATCATGATGAATCACTCAAAAAATTTGATACCTTTACATTACATGTTTCTTAATAAAAAATATCTATAAAATCCCTAATATTCCAAATCAGGGGGTGAGTAATTAAAAAAATCATGTTTTCTTCCAAATTACAACTCTACCTACACCACTCCGATAGAAAATGCAACCACATTTATATAATAAAATATACATAAAACAATTTAAATAAATTCCATAATTTTATATCATATCCAAATAAATTCCAAACTAAAAATACTTTACAACCAAAATAGTTTCAATGAAAAGAATGAAAACAATTATTCAAATATTTTAACTTTTCTTTTAGGCATAGTGATTCCATGATTAACACACACAGACACTCACCACACATTCGTTCTTTAGTGATAGTTCGATACTCATTAGCAGTAGTTCACTCATCCACAATTTAGTATGTAAATGGAAAATATCCTCGTTCCCCAATGTACCATTCATCTTAACCATGGTCACATACCTTGTACCCCAATGGTTCATTCCAGTTATTCAGGGTCACGTCAGCACAATAAAATCACAATATGTTATATATTCAAACACCATGTTAACCCAACAATTTCAACCCATTCCATAAAATACACTATTTTATTTAAAACATTTCAATAAAATATTTTACATTGTTAAAAACCAAAATTTGTTTTAAAATATTATTTTAATATCATTAGTGAAAGAACTTTTCACAAAAAACATATCTCCATAATTACACAAACCATTACTAAAGAAGATTTCTACCAAGATTTACACATCAATTTTACAAAACATTTAAATAATTCAATCATTTTGAATCTCATACTTAATTTTATAAGAAGAGGATAGGAAAATGAAGTTTCCTACCTCCAAAATTATAGTGGAAACAAAGATGGGAACAAATTGTTCAACCAAACTGGTTTGAATCTAAAAAAACCTACATTATATCGTGTTTTCAGACATCAACAGGTACATATATCATCTTGATTAACATCAACTATCATGGATATGACCCCAATGTACTATTTATTCGAATCCAAGTGAGAGAAGAGGAGTAGATGCATTAAAAACCAACAATAATTGAGAGTTTCCTAGAAAAAAATCATTCAAAAAATTGTAATTAGACAAATAATCAATATTAAGTTAAAGGGAAAAGTATTCAAATTTGTGTGGAGGAGAGAAAAATGATATATGTTCAAAATATAGGATGAACGATGTGTATAGGGATAAAATATTTTTTATCCAAAATTTTCAAATATAAATTTTAGTTATTCATGATTACGAGTGACTATGTACAATGTGTGGTAACTTTGCACATGCACCTTCCCCAAGAAGCACCTCATATAGTTGGACGACTAGATTAGACATGCCATTCACTAACAATTTGGAATACCTACTTACCCCTTTAGACTATAATTACTATTGGTAATAATGGTTTCTCCGAACTGTGTGGCTCACCATGGGACTATTAAGATCATAGTCCCTCAATTTTCTTGGTTTTCTATAGGGGTTTCATGATTTTTACTATTTGTGATCCAATATATAACCTCCATAAAGGCATAAAAAATCTAAAAGTCCCAAAAAACCCTCAAAACATTTTCTAAACACTTTAAATGCATAATATACATAAATAAAGGGATACATATGTGATAGACAGAGTGAAACATCTTCCACACCATTAGAATTTATGTATTGGAAATGTTGAAAACACAACAATTTTTTTTCATTTTCCTAGTCATTTCCCAACAATTTTATACTTCCATACCCATATTTCTTTTTGAATTTGACATTGTTTCCAAAACAAATGCTCTAAAATGATGTTATTATCATTTAATACCATCTTGATCCTATCCATGATCAATAATAGAATATGAACTAATGAATCATCCAGGTATGTGTTAATGTAACCACATTGAATCTCGTAGTAAAGATCAGGCTAATACCTTTTCAATCAAGATACATGAAACACATTATGATCTACCCTGAATAGTGTGGAGAAGGAATCCAATATTCTAATTCACCATACCATTAATATATATCAAAAGGGGAAATTTATTATGAATAGATAATTACCTTCTTCCAAAAACAATTATGATGATGCCTTGGATAGATTTTGAAGAATGCAGGATCAATCACCTAAAAAACCCGACCTTCAACGATTATCAGCATATGATTTTTGAGATATTCGATGTATATTCATATTGTTTTATCATCTAAATCTTCTATATTGTGTATTGGACATTGTTCTATCAATACAGTGAAGTATCAACTATTTCCCCCTACAAATTGGAGAAATAAAATATATCTCATAAAATACGTCAAAATGATACATATTTATTGAGGCCAAACAATTATTGTTGTATGAGAAATCCATTAAAGGTATGTGATCCTCCTATGAGATACTTAAATTAGTTACATAATCCAGAATAATATCTTCCACTTTTTTATTCTCCACTCATATATTTTATCAGTATGTGGATGATACGTCGAACTCATAATCAATAGTGTCTTGAGTGCTTGCTGTAAATATATATAGAAATGAGATATAAACCATGGATGTCAGCCTGATAGTATAAAAACATGTACACCATTCCTATTTACCAATTATCTTATATATATTTTATATAAGTCTTCCAACATTTGAGATTCATGAATATTGATGAAATGTGATGACCTTGTGTGACAATCCACTATTACCCATTTGGAATCTATTTTGTGAACAATTATTGGGATACATGGTATAAAATCCATGGTTATCTTCTCACGTTTCTAAGACAGCATAAAAAAATATTGAGACATACCTTCTAGTCATAGATAATCATCCTTAACATATAGATAGTTATTACATATTAAAATATACTCATCAACCATCCTTTTCAGGAAAAACAAAAAAAAATATGCTTTCAATTAAATATTCATCATTTGTGTTCAAGGATTAATATCCAATATTAAATTTTGGATATAAAACATATGTTTTTTCTTCACATTCCAATGTTATGACCATCAAATATTAATTCCAAAAAACTGATCTCACATCCTATTTCCGTCACTCAATAGTCTCCCTAGTATTGGGTTTTGACCTCAGTGAAAAAAAATTGACTTAGATATTTTTACAAAATTATCCATCATCACAAAATCAAGAACCATTAAAAATAAAAGGAAATATACAGAAATAACTCGATATTCTCAATCCATGTGCATATTAGTCGTCACCGACATCAACTACCATTGATCTAAGGCCTCTTTTTCTAAAATACGATATGGCTTTCAACATTATGCATCCACAACTGAATATCCATTATCTAATGTATATAGAATGACAAAGTCAAACATTTAGTGATATTACATCCATATTAATTTTCTATGGTTCAAATAACTAGGTGAAAACATATTATTCAATCTATTATGATGAATAACCACCATAATGTGTTCTACAATGATGTAATGAGTGCAGTTATTAAAAAATAGGGACTATGGTAGATATCTATGATTCATTTTATGGGTAAATCTTCTCTTGAACAAATAACTTTCTTGATCTATAACAATTAAAATGATCTCTGAACATAAGAATTCATCCCATCCTAGATATCGAAGAATCATAATTCATGACATACCCATATCCTTATTCATGAAAAATCATGATTATGTTGATGTAAGTTGATCATTAAGCACTTGAAAAAACATTTAACATTATTTATTCAATTGAAATTGAACACCATTAATTTTAAATGACTTCATGGGAGATTATAGTCAAGATAATAATTGAATGCTATTTTCTACAATAATAACATTGAGTATGGGAACTACTTATGTCAAATATTTTCATTGATGGTTTCCAAGAGATAACAGCCTCAATATTTTCTATGTCCATAGAATGATATCCTGTAGATATTAATTGTCTATGTAAATATACCACTATTATCCAAAAATAGAACATTCATAATTTTGAATAAATAAAAATGATACCAAAAAAATACAACACCATCACCATGTGATTCTCATGCTCAGCACATGACCTTGAATACACCGATCTGTAATCCAAAAACACCGCACAAAAACAATTTGATATCTTTGAAAAAACTAATTAATATATTCCCAAAATACTTCTTGTTAATCTGTATGACAAAAATTCATAACCACATTCATGATATGTCCATGTATATTCCTGAATTTTGTATTTGGGATCTCATCATTTGAAACCTGCAATTAAAGGTATCCTGATAGAAAGTCAATTTTAGGGAACCACGGGCCTCCACTCAGTTGATCAAAATTATCATCATTGTATAAAAGTGGCGACTAGATTATTATATAGAATTATTTAAGATTTCTATAATCCACACAAAGAATAATATTTCTATATTTATTCTATAAAAATGGATGTTATCCACATAGATATACTCATCCAAGTGAACCGTTTTCATTCCAATTATCCAATTGAACATTAAATTCCAAGAATTATTTTTAATTCATCTGTTAATATGAGATGTAAATAATATTGGTCCATTATAATAAAAAATACTAAACACCACATCTATTAAGGGCAGAAAAACAAGGATTTGATTTGGGATAAAAATACAAAAATGATGAAAAACAACTACAAAACTACTTTTCTTGGTATCATACATCGATTCCAATGTGAATGTTATTAAATTGTATGATATCATTTCATCCTCTTACATCAATAACACTATCGCACCTTGCTTTCCAATCCTATCTCCAATAATGGGATACTCGATTCCATCATCAGCCATAAAGATAACCATTCATAATATGAGAATTGATGTTATAAATGTTTATTTTCATCCAACCTTTCCTATGATTATTTAATAGAAATTTATCACAAGCATAGTGGATTATCAAATCAACTCATCTCAATTTAATGATATAAAATACTATCTACACATGAATTATTGACATTCTTTTGGCCAGTGAATGTTTTATGATTTAAAATAGAAGGCTTTATAACCATAAGAATATCAGGAAAATCATTATAGAATGAAGCAATAAATGAAAGGGATGAACCAATATTAGAAAAATAATTCATATGGTCATAGTTCAAATGCAATCATACATCTCACCATCAATAGTCTTGAATGATCATCTATAATCACATGCTCAAATTCATATAACTACTTACTTGATGCACAATGTTCATTATTCCCATGTTGAGATTTCCCTTGGTTAAGAGTCATGGTATTCCTAGAATCACCATTTCTATCTTAGTTCATCAGATGATGGTTTTTTTCATCACTCATCTCGTCGAACAATACGATGTATTTGAAGTATGAGATTTTTCCCAAACACCCAAACTTGGAGATTTTTTATTGTAGTGCTGAAAATTCTCCATTATTTTTCAATTTTGGAATGATCTTGGGGTGCAATAAAATCTTGTTTCGTCTAAAAAAAATAGCCAACCTAAAAACAATGTATATTACACTTATAATTATGAGGAATATTCACTGATCCAGCCATTTTATTTTGAGTCATTCCTCTTTCATAGAAATATGTGTCTCTCTCTATATTTTTATAGGAATATTTTTCCCAAAATTTGTAATATATATGAAAAATCATAGTGAAACCATATTTATAGATTTATTAATATCATCCATGGTCACTCTATTAACCACCTATGTATAATCTGTTATAGAGAGCTCAATAAATTTTCACCTAATTTCTTACCTCAACCCCAATTCCAAAATACAGACCTTCGATGACACAGTATAACTAAATTTTTGTGGAAGGAGGAAAACATTCACAAATTTTTTCAGGTAATCTATCATCAAGAAACTCTATTTCTTCAATAAGAATAATAACATCATTATATATATCATGATCATGTGAGGATATAATTTTTCATGGAAAAATTATTCAAATTACTACTATGAAATGTATTGGTCCAATTAATCCCCAGCATCTATATCCCACCACTATCGTTCATGATCCTAGAGCATATAAATCATCAACAGGACAATTGTATCTATTGGTATCTTATGGAAATTGAATATTTGATACATAGAATTCATCCCCACATCATCCTTCTCATGTTCTAAATCCCTTGATCAATGGCAGGATTCTGCATATAGAACTGAGCAAAATGATCTACGTTACTTGGGTTGTCAATTTAGTTCTATTTCTCACAAAAAATAAAATAATGGCCAATAATCTAAATAATATTTGGGTTCATCCATGAATTTGGTGAAATGACATTCATAGAAGCCTCTTACAATTGGTTTTGATGATTCCTACTGGGTTCCATTATCTATAACCAAAATAACTCAATAATTCTCTCTGTATAAGAACTGTATGATTAGGAATTTTAAATTTATCACATCATAAAAATCACAAGGTTTCATTACCAAAGTAATAACTTTCCTTCTTCAAACATTATTTATAAATTCCACCATGCTTTTGAAAAATCAATCCATTAAAAAAATATCATAACTATTACCTTTTGAAAATATTACACAAACAAAAAATTACATCATTTTTTAAAAATGAGTTTTTACGCACTATGTCAATAATCAGTACTCAAAAAAGAGATATGTAATACTTATGGGATGTCATCCCTAACAATGCACAACATTCTATTCTAATTGGATAATACCATGAAAATGAGATTACATATTCTATATATATCTCCAAAACAATAATTCACCAGACACACTAGTAACATGATGTTAATCATCAACTGGTTAGAAATTTATTTTTAATATTTACATTTATGATCATGAAAATACAACACCATTATAAAAAACCAACACAAGGACTAAACCAGAACGATTTTCTACCCCAAGACAATTTACCAAAATCACTTATCCCAAAATAGGAAAGATACTAGTAATGATCAATTTAATTAGTAACCTTCTTGTCCTCCCCATTAGCATGATTCAAAGAACAATTGATATAAGGCCATATATGACATCCCCATGACCCCAAGGGAAAAACATAATTGCCAGGGGGTTCAAAATAATTGTGTGAATATTTTATATTTGAATGTAAATAATCAAATCCAAGATTACAATAACCAACAACCACAAAATTATGCATGATAGAAAATTAATAATACTCATTGTAAAACAAAAAAACAAACTATATCAAAGTACCAAGCCTAATACAAGACCAATTTTTGAATTCAATGTTGATTAAAAAACCAACAATAATGAATGTATCCAATGACTCCAACACAATAAATCATCAAATTATCATGATCCAAATCCATAATAAATTCCCAATTATCTTAAAGAATCAATAAAGAAATATGATACATATACTTTACCTATTTATTGACAAACAATATCAACAAAGGCACCGATGTGAAAAATTAGTTTATGAGTAATGAAACTCAGTATTTTTACCCAAATTACATCCCTAAACACACTAATAAGATGGTAAAAGATAACTAATTTATATAAAATAATTCATTGAAAACCGTTTTAAAACATTCCATCAATTTTTTAATTGGAAACAAAATCCCAACCCAAAACTTTGTTCCAAACAAAACTGCTTTTAAAGAATAAAAATAAATAACACTTCAAACCCTTTTAGATTCATTTTTGGCATTATCATTCCATTATTCAAACACACACCCACATATTCACGATTCAGTGATATTTCCATACATTTGAGAAGCTTCTCATCCTTTCACCATGTCCTTACTTAATGTGTAGTCTACTCAGACCATAATGGAACATGAACCTTATATAGGGTCGTGTCCCTTGTACCGCAATAGTACATGCCCTTATTCTAGTCACGCCTAAATAATGAACTGACATCATATCGTGTATGCCAAAAACATTTCAAACCAACCATTTTAAATAATTTGTATAACATTACATTTCATTAAAAACATTCTTATATAATTATTTCCTTGAATGAAAATCGACACATATTTTAATAAATAAATTTAAATAATAAAAAATATTTTCACAACAACCAATTTCTATAATTACACGATCCCTTCATAAATAGTGTTTTCACCATGTTTTTTTACATCAATTTCAAATAAAATCATGCTAATAAATCAACATTAATCTAATTCACCACGATATAATAATAGGACTAGATTGTAAATCCACGAACCTTGAAAATTACGGAGAAAATGAAGAATGACATGAATTCATCAAACAAACCTTGATAAATATCCAAAAAGATACCATGGATATAATTATATTACACCAACATAACAATATCAAACAATGATTAGAATTCAATATTATATATTTCTCCCAAATGGACTAGACATATGAAACAAAGTGAAGGAATAAGAGGAGATCAATCAAAACAAACCATCATTAGAGGCTTACATTATTATCCTACCAACAACACACCATGATATTCAAATGGATTTCTCTCATATAGATGTGAATTGTGTCCCCACCATTAGAAGGATATAAATCTAGTTAGGGTAAAAATAGTGAAAATACAATGGGATAAGGGGATAAAACAAATTAAAATGACAATATTTGAATATAACATTTGTACATGCATTGTTATATTACATGGTTAGAAAATCCTTTTGATAAATTTACATAGGAAATTTTCTCAAGAAGTACTTCTGAGGGATACACCCCATAGTTAGAAAAACCTTATTCCAAAAATAATAAATCCACTATCTCATTTCAAATAGTTACTACAAATTGTTTTCATGGTATGGGAAAATCATGAACCTATCCAAACACCTACTAATAGTTGATTTCTTCATCATGAATGGTATTCTATAGGTGTTTCACGGTTTGTACTAACCATTCACAAACAATGAACCAAAAAACCCTAAAAATCCAAAATACCTAAAATGGTTCATACAATAAATAAAACTCATTACATACAAAACATACCTAAATATTGTGGTAATGATATGAAATACGTAGTGATACAACCATAATCATATTTTTCATACATCCGGGATTTTTCAGGAGTGTGAAGATCAGGGATGTTTTTTATAGCAACCTCTGCATCGTTGATGACAATGAGACGTAATATATTTCATTCTATCCCCTTTTCTAGGTATCTGGAGGTTCTTCTCAATTCCCAAATTTGCAGAATCTGTCAACAAGATTAGCTTCCATTTTTTTCATTCCCCACCCTACCCATAAGACCCCCCGATAAAGGGTCAGTCACTCATGTTACTGTTGGAATCTAATATAAAAATCTTATCTTCCCCATTCATCCTTATTCATGAATCCTTATTATAGCCCCATAAATTATGGAAGTTACATTCATTTCCACGATTACATTCTTTACTGAGATTCTAAGTGAATCTACATATCATATAGAAAATTGGTTTCCTTTATTATTATATTTTAGACATTCTGATACCATATCTTATTATTATTACAACCCATTAAACCAATGTATTATACATGTCATCCACAATATATATATATAATAGGTTATAAACCCCATATTTTCAATTTTTTCATCGTAATGGGATTTCCAATAAATGATTTTATATGTCCAATAATTCTTTAATACCATTATTATCACTTTAGTCCATAAATGAGAATCATGATCCGAGCATGTGTAATCTTTAACTCTTCTTATTTAATGTCCATATCCCACTAATACACTCATATAAACAATGATTTCATGTAGAGCGACCCAATACTATATCCTTGTTGCTTTGATTCATTATAGGTGAAGAATGCATAGTAAAATCCATGCCCCATTATCATCACTCTTCATTCCTCAAACCCCATTATGGGTATAATCTATTGATTAAATCAAATAAACATCCATAATTTATCACGTTTCAAAATGATAACTCATGAAATTATTGAATATCATCATAGAAGAAATATCTCTTTTACTACTTATGGATTAAATGACAAATGATCAATCCTTGCCATTTTTATGATACATCTGAGGGAAGGGGCATCAAAATCCAACAAAAAAGAATAGGTTCCAATTTTTTAGCATCCCCAGAAGTCCTTTTTTAGTGAAAAATATTATAAAATGCATTCTACACTTTATTGTTCTAAATAATAATATTTATCAATAATATGCTAAATAATGTACTCACTTAGAAATATGGATGTAAATTTTCTTAAACCAAATGTCACACTTGAGGTTTTTTGGAATACACCTTTTTATAGTTGGCCAAAATGAAATTTTGATGGCACCGTGAGGGAAAATAAAGCACCATTAGGATATGAAGTCATTTTCTCTAACCATATATGTGATGTTGTTAATATTTGTAATGGTTTTTGTGATCATGTCACTACTCTTGAGGATGAAATTATGGGATTAATTAGGAATGTTATGTTTTCTTAATAATAGGGAAAGAATAAAATATTGTTTGAATGTAAATCCACCACCATCGTTCAGGACATTTGGATGGGAACAAAACGTATTTCATGGAATATAAATACCATGTGGGTAAAATTTCTTATCAAAATATCATCAATGAATTACGTAATCACCCACACATACTGCGAAGACAACTCCATCACCGATGGCCTTGAAAACAATGGTGTTAATGAAGAGGGATATAATTTCTCTACCTCCCTCCACTCTAACATGCTCCCAGCATTATTTTGTTAAAATTTAAAATTCTATCGTTCATGATACTATATTATTTCTTTTTCATCAATAATGATCCTCTTCACTCACATTCTATAAAACAATTAATCACATCAAAACTATCATAAAAACTTCTCATGAAAGTTTAAAACTACTCCATTGTCAATAACTAAACACACCACCTTAATTGAATATACATTAAAATTAAAATCATTGGTTGAATGTTTGATTTCCATTCCTCGACAAAAAAATTTATAAAGATGTTTATATTATTCAAATTAACAACGTATTGACGAATAAACATATACATCTCATCAATTATCTCCCTTAAGGGATGCATCCAACTCAATCAATACCATGCATGTCAATAAAAAATAATTTTTATATACAAAAAATAAGGGGGAATAATTATTGTTCGCAATTGTGAACAACACGGTTGATATTTTTTTCTCAACCATGTCTCTGTATATTTTCTTATTTTCAAATTTCAATTTCTATTCTAAGAATATGGTTTATTCACTTAGTAATATTGGTATTCTCTATCCTACTTCTTCATTTTGTGATATAGTTGTTTTTATATACATTAAATCATATGTATGACAAGATTCAAGAATTTTTATATTAATGTCTTCTTATATGGTTGGAAATTTTGTTATACATCATGTTATACTACTTCATGTATTATTACAACTATTATACAAAACATATTCAAAAACAGATGTATTTATTTATTCAAAACCTCTCATGAAATTCATCATCTTCATGTGGAATATTCATTTTTCATATAGAACAATACATTTTTTATGATTCTTAAAACCATATATATTTCTCACAATTTTCTAGAATATTGCCAGAATGTATTTGGGAATATTGTTAAATTGTGTTGAGTCACCACATGGAATTACATTTCATTCTCCCTTTTATATTGGAGAGGACCAATCATTATTCTTCTTGGTGAATGTTGGATTAATATTATTATTATTTTACATCCCCATGAGGATTTTTTACATTTTTATTATATGAATTTTTATCCTCTACTGAAATGTTTCTATTATATTTTTCCTTGCACACTCTAAATACACGCCTTCTATTATTAAAAATATAATATACATTGTGCTAACAATCAAATGAATTGTTTCTAATGTTCCAACAACATTGAAAATAATAAATGATTCATATTTTATTCTATTTTCATGTAGTCTATATACAATTAATATATTTTGAAAATTTATTAATTATTATTGAACCAAAACTCATTGGGATGCTTAATTGGGAACATCTCAATATGAATAATTGTACAAAACCCACTATTTTTTTGATTTAACATCAAATATCACCATGCGTACTTTCCAAAAGATTTTTTAGATTATATAAGATCTCCTAAAAATGTCAGTAAATAAATAAATTTTTGTTTTATGGGATACCATATTCTATAAGAATTATTCCATTTGATTTGAGGCTGATGTCAGTATTTCCTTTTTGTAATGATCCTCAGATAAAGAAAGTAATGAAACATCATTTTTCATAGTAACATGGGATGTTATATATTATGGTGATTCATAATTATTAAATCCCGCCACATTCTATAAGAACATCATATTGATAGTGTTCTTATAAACCACATCTTCCTTTATCATGGAATATCATTCCACTTTTATCATCTTTATTTGATAATTCAGAAATTTTTATATTCATACAATGAAATATCAAGACACATTATCAACTTATCATTCTCCTATAATTGTTGATCGTAGATGACCATAGAAAAATTGTATAATTTTTCCAATGATTTAATATGTTATACATATATAATCTCAAATAATTATTTCTCTTAAGAAAATTGTTGTAACTATCCAACAGATTCATCATATCATTCATTAAAAATAGAATTTTTTGTTACTTTTTAATTAAATGTTTTGGCAGAGTATTGTATATTATAACCCTTTTAGTTTATTTCTATTACATTGAATCAAATTATTCATCAATCTATAATTTTTTCATTTTAAGATACTTTAATACTCTTTCATTAAAATTCATGAGAACTTTGGTTAGTTTGAATATATTCTCTTTGAATTCAAAATTAGGAATACTATGTGATACATCATCATCACAACATGGGCGTATTCATTATAATAATCATAACTCCATGAATTATTTAATGTTGTATCATTTAGATTACCTCGTGTTTGAGGTGTCATTTAATTTTCACTTTCATTTATCTTCACATTCCCTTCATATCTTTTCTTCTTGTTATTTCAAGTCTTTTTATAAATATCCATCTAAGGTTTCACACTCATTTCCTAAAATTTGAACATAATAATACTTTCATAGATCTTTAGTGGTAACCTCACTCTAATGCCACTTCATTTTGACCTATCCGGATTGACCACTGACAAACATGGAATGAATCTGTGGCTTCCAATTATATATTAACATATAATTCAGTTCAACCCATTGAACTCGTTCAGATTCTCAATCTACGTAATATTATCACTCCAAGTCACCAAATGTGTGATTAAAAAACATAAATAACATAAAAAATATTTACAAGGATTAAGATAAATACATAAACCTTGGAATGTCAATTATTCCTCTCAACATGGATTATTCATTATACATCAATATAAATGAACTGATTATAATTTAATTAATTTCTACCTAAATTAAATTTATTTTGGTCACATCTGTGATACACAATTTTTTTTTGGCTGTAACAAAAATAATAATTTTTTAGCTCTAAATGGAAAACTGTATTAGATCCTGGATCCAACCATAAGTCTTCAGTAAATCCAAAAACGAACTAAAAGGCTCTACCTATGATAAAAAAAATATATCCAATACAAGATGATTCAATGATCTTCCCATATGATCATTCCATATAATAAATGGAAAAGTACTCTTCAATTATATCTAACATTTACTGAAGAATTGTTTTCATCATTGATAATTTATTTATGATCACCTTTAATGATGATTTTTGACATTGAAAAAATGGTTAATCTATTCTTCATTTTAAATGAAGTAATGACATCAAAAAAATATGTTCATGTGGTGGAAAAAATGATCTTCAATATTTTATTCAAGGAAAAATATTCACCATCTAAAATCACTTATAAGATAAATATTAATTAAAAAATAATTTATTCATGGGATACCAGAATTCAAATTTGTTTTATCTCAATTATACAATAAAGGGTTTCTTGTGTTTCATGGATTTCACACAACCTTTTTCTTCATTTCATCATCGTTGTATTATGTGATGATCTTGATTAGATTAAGGTTTTACGATATTTAAATTTTATTTAAATATTCTAATAAAATATTTTAAATGTATTTTTATGAATGAAAATTCTTCACAAGACATATATATATTATTGATTTATTTTTTTCACGACATTTGGTGTCCATAGATATGTCTAAAACATCATCCTAAGACTTATATATCTTGCTAATGTCTCCTCCTTCCTTCACAAGATGAGATCTTGTGATCTCACATCCTTCTTTTCTATACCAAGTTGGGTTCATTGTTTATCCCTCACATGACATGTTGTGTCTATGGCTATCTCATCAATTTTATTGAATGATAAATGATATCATGTGAATTTTCTTTATATGTCATTGGATAAGGACACATGGTATCCCAAACCTATTCTAATGACATGTTTTCTAGTGTGTTGCTTCATCCTTCCCAATTAATAAGTGGTGTTTGTGGATTTATTCTCCACCATATTCACATAAGAAAACCCTTTTTTTAAATTTCATCACGTGAAAAATAGTGCATGAATATTTATAGTCCTTCTGTAATGAACTATTTCTCAGACTCTTCGGCTTATTCACAAGATAAGATATCACGAGCACTATGTTTTTAAAGAGTGGTCTCAACATCTATTACTTTAGAATAAAAGAATATCCAATGAGCCTCACCATATATAGAAAAATAATCATCAATATTTATGGAATTATGATGAATTATTAATATAACCAAAGATATTAGTTTCTATAAAAAATGTTGAAAATATATTCTTATTCAAAAGTTTTTATGAATTTTACGAACCATGTGAATATATCATAGAATAAAAAAAATTTAATTCAAAGAATTGATGGATACCTTGTAATCCGCTGGAGAATCTCTATACCCCTTTTTTGATGTATCTTATAATCAATGTTCATATTTTATCGATAATAGTGATTAATTCATATGATAATTCATGAGTAATATGAATGGTTTTCATGTTTATAATGGGAATAAAATGACTTCTATGGTTTTATTAACACAATCTCATTATTTAAAATATGCACATGATAAAATCATGCACTATTGTAAGGTCTTGATACATTCCAATATACATTTAATGGGATTCATGGAATGTATTGTAGAAAATCATTCGTACGCATGATGAAGATGCATGCCCACTTTGGTTTGTAGTTCCTGTTATATATCCTTTAACATATTCAAAGATGAGTTTATGTTTTAATTAGATATTTATTTATGATAGTCTCCTATTATTTAAGTAAAACCCTCATTGAGAGGGGGAATATGAAACCAATTCAAATATTCTCTTTGAGGGATTGAATGGATGGTCGATATCAATTTCATCTAATATCCCCAGTTATTCGCATCTTTTAAATGATTTATCAACATTAATAGAAAACAATGAGACCCACATTAAAACATAGAATAAACTATACCCTATTAAATCAATAATGGAAATCAATTGTCTGGAAATAAATCTAGAACCCACTTCCTCCATGCTACCTAGCTTGGCGGAGCCTCCTTTAGGCTGATTCTCAAACTACCCTTACACATGGGCCAATATGGGTTCGCTCCTACTACCTCCCATGTTACCTACTTTTTTGGATCGATAATACTCCACTAGATCATGGTTGACCACTTTGTGACCCACTTGTGTTGATTGTTTTTATTTTGACCAGGTCATAGCTTCTATGTGGGTTGGAATCATTTGGGATTTGTTCTCAATTAAAAATTACATAGAATACAATATGTATAAAATTACTTACAAATAAAACCCCAATAATCAATAGCCAACTGTTATTCTCTTCCCAAATAATCTTATTGAAGTATTATATATAGACTTATATTTCCACATGATTTCCTATTTGGATATTTATTCATATGAACAAAATTAGTGGGAATCTTATATTCATCATAATGATATTTCTTTTTTACATGGTAATTAGATTTTTTAAACAATGTGCACGATCTTTAGAACACTCTTATAATCATTGAAGATTAGTTAATCAATAATTATATTGAAATATGGATAATTTCCTATTCAAGACATTCAATAAAAAAATATGAATCCCAAATAATTCTCTAGGTATCATCACTTCCCTATATTATCTTACATAACAAATATTGAAAAATTATTGACTAAAGATGAGACACTAGGAACAATAATGATGAGGAATTATTTGACATTATCATCAATGAAATCAAATATTCTCTTAAAATATTATTTTTGAATACATAGAAATATATTTCAAGGATTTATCATTTTATTTAATTTATTTTTAAGGTTGAAGGGTTCATAAAATGGTTTGGACATAATATTATATTTGAAATCATTAACTATTGAAAATGATATCCAAAATGGTTGATAAATAATATAAATTTTGTCCACGACCATCTATAATTTATTTCCACAATGATTTACTGATAATGATTTATCATAGATAATTATAGATGAAATATATTAGTTAGATGAGAATATAATAGGGTATTTGTTGAAATATGCATAAAAAGTTACTAAAAGAACCTATAGTTACTGAAAACATGTCATTAGATAATAATTCATTAGTCATTGTGATTATTTAAGAAATACAATGGATGATTTATTATTTAGAGAATATATTGAATACCCACTATCTCGAAACAAAATAAGTTATTTTTCTGGTATATTTCAAGATAATGATGATTATATAGTTGATATAAAAGAGGTATTTCAACAAATTTTTGATTCATTACATTTTAATTTCGTAAATTATAATTCATTTTCATATATCTATCCTTTTTAAACTATTAACAAAATAAAATTAATATAGAATCTATTAATTAATGAAAAATAAAAAGGACGGGTGGCATTGGTTGAAGAATAAATATAATTGATATATATTTTAGTCATTTAATAGTATGAGGATAATGGTATTATGAATTTCATAAATAAAGAATATCATACAAGATGTGAATTATAATTAAATAAATATCCAGAACTAAAAATACAATAACCATTTTCAACATAGTCACTCAATAAAAAATGTAAAAGGATCCATATACACTCATCACACCCACACATTTCAAATATATTTCACTAATAAGGGAATGAGTAATCAAAAAAATTACTTCAGGATGATATCCCCCAAAAAATGATAGTTAAACATTTTTGGTGGAATAATATGTACTTGTTAATAAAAAATTCTTCCTGCCCCTCCAATAAGGAATAATATAATTTCAATCATAGAAATATGTATTAAAATTATATACACCAAATAACATTTCAAAAAAATATTTTTATCAAAAATATTTTTCTTCATATTCAGATAAATTAATATTTTTATTTATTATTTTCATTAATGTTTTTTGAATAACATGTTTAAAAAGATTTAGTAACGTATATTGTAAATAAATTATTCCATAGTAATCATTTACTTTGGATTATAGGAATCACATAACATTTATGTTTAATATACAAATTTAAATCTGGTTTATTTAATAATGTTTGATGGTGTGATATCATTATATATTGAGGATTCAAATACATAGTCTTTTTAATTTTGGTGTTCTATTTTAAATGGAAAGTAATTTTAGCTCAATTATTCCTTAACATGTGATCCTTCCATTAATATTTTTATGGATTATATGATATTAAAATAATGTTTTAAAATTATTAATAATGTTAATATTATTTTCAATTTAATGGATGTTTACCCTAATGAGTATACCATATATCAATTTATATTCAAATAATTTATTTTAAAATTTTTACATTTGATTCAAATGAGATATGATAAACACTAATTAAAATTCCATTTATAATATTTCTTAATAATATTTAGTCAAAAGTAAAACTATTACCCTCTATAATTATTAGTCAATGATATAAGATGAATGGTTGTTAAAAATTATAAAAAAATTAAAAAATTAAAAAACACTAAGTAAATATAATAAATAGACATGAGGATGTTAGAATCATCTTTATTTGTGTGAGGGTAAACATTGACACTTTTTTATGATATATTTGAAGAAAAAATATCCTAACATACTTATATATTAATATATTATATGAATTATTTTTATCATTGTGTCGGTGAAGAGGGTCATTTCATTGTAAATATTTGGAAGGTGATTCTTGTTATAGGAAATGTATGGGGGAATTTAATTTATTTATGGATAGTGTGTTCATAAGATTAAAAAAACATGATAACTCATGTTTTTAGATTTCTCTCAAATAATTTATATTATAAGTAAATAAAAAAATTCTTATATCAAAAATAAAAGATAATAATATAATTACCCAATAAATTGGAGGTAAGTGGATGTGTCTCTTTTTTAGAAATAATAATAATTGTTAATAAGAAGAGATTGAGGGTATATGGAGTTTGTGGTGTCACACATTGGATGATACAGATTTCATGACTTCACTGTGATACCCTATTAAATTATGTCATATAATCTACATTAAGATCGACCTTTTCATTCAATCATATAATTTTACATATTAAAATACAAGTATCTATTGAACCAACGAAAATTATAGAACAATACCTCATGATATATAGTTAATTGTTATATTATACCACATAAACTCATAGATAATATATGTTGGTAGGAATGTAATATATTAATTATAAATAAATTGATAATTTTTCATGGAGTTATGTGTTTATAATATATATGTGAGTAAGGTCCCAAGTTGAATATGAATGATTATTTTATAGAGAATATTATTAAAAGGGAGTAAATAAAAAATAATTAGAGAATGTATGGGAATAATTCAATGATGGATGGGTTAGTTAAATTCATTTTTGATGTCTCTATCTATTAACATGGAAAGGTAATATATTTCATAAAAATCATTGACTAATACAAGGAGAGAGGTAATACATATATATGAGAGATATGAAATACATATTTTCATAAATGATTTATTACAATCATTTAGTTTTATCTTCATCGTGGTCAACTTATCTAGAAAAAAAATCACAATTCAAATATTTTATGATTTATTAGATTTATTTTAAAAATTCAATAATATAATTAAAAATTAAATTATTTGAAATTTTGAGTTAAAATATTTCATTAAAATACATATATTTTGATGTATTTTTATTTTATGTAGGTGAGAGAAAAGAGTAGTTAGACTATGTAAAAGTAACCATGTATTTAGGAAAACAACATATTGGACCATCTATGTACTGTCAAATAATGATACAAAATTCTAAATAACAGTAATTCGACTTTGAAAACAATATGTATAAATAGAAACAAAAAATACAGGGGATGAATACTTATAGATAAACACTTTATAAGAGTAATCTAGGTTTAGGATCACTTTTTATGAATAAAACACCACATTATAAAAAAGAGGCTATGTATGATTAATAAAAGTGTTCCCAAAGTTGAGTAAGAATTACATGTGTACTGTAGATACAATGGAAAAAGAAATTAAATTGTTAAATTATTTATTTTAAATTCATATTAGATATATAAAATTAAATTTTAGGTAATATAGAAATAACATGGTTGTTCAAAGGAATATACAAGAACAAATTGAGTTTCCAAAAGAATAAGCAATTCATATATAAGCACAATTCGGATCATATGAACCATATGTAATGTTTTTTAATTTATAAATCCATCTTGGATTTATATAGTATAATTAGCTTAATTCCATGTTTGAATAAAATAATCTTTAAAATAGATTTTTTTAATTTAATATTTGAACATATTCTTTAGTACATGTGGCTTATAAACATCTTCACGTGAACTACTTAGAATTACATGTATGATTTTTATAACCATATCATGAATCCTAATAAGAATGTGCAAAAGAAAAATGTAGATAATATATTGGTTCTAAAAAAATTAATGATGGAGACTTATATATTCTCTAATTAAAGTCTCACTTCTCATTTACATAAAATACTTCTAGGATTGGGTTCATGTGAAATGATATTAGGATATAATTTTTTTGAGATAAAAAATAGAGGTTTTTTCCAAAAGTACTTGGATTCCCTAGTTCTAAATATCTACATTTTTTTATTGAATTCAGTATGTCAATAAATGAATTCTCTCCATTTTTTTTCAACAACTCCATTCATGGAGTAATTATTGGAATTATTAGTCTAATGGCGTGGGAACAAAATATTTATTTTTTAGATTTTATGTTCTATTATTTTATTATTATTTTTTGTTAGAATAATATATTACATAGAGTTATGTGAAAGGTTTGGGTTAATGATTATTATTTATTATACCATTATTTAATCCAAAATTTTTACTAATTATGTAGTTTGATCAATGATTCCCATTATATACTTATAATGTATAGATTTTCACTAGGTTATGTAAATTTAATTATTTTCATATTGCTAACATATTCTATGGATTTCTCTTCATTCATTCAATATGATGGAAATTCATTGGTACGTATTTTTAGAAAAATAGTTAGTGGTAATGTGGTAAATTAAATTAGCACTTATGATTCTATATTAATTTATCATTGAAAAATATTTAAGAAAATAATGAAGGAACACTTGTATGATATATATCCAAACTTTTGACCACCATTTAGTACTAACATTATATTCACCATTTTATTTATCATATATCATAATAAAAATGCCTCACTACTTCCTGATTTCTTATTTATATATATATAATGTTTAAAATATATAATTATAATAAAAAATCACAGATTAATCAACTATATTTATTAGTGTATAACCCAAATTTTTATTATAATAAATTATATCATAAAATATTTTTATAATTTTACACACCCCATGAATTGTGATATCTAAAATGTGATAATAAATTTGGGACTGAGTGAATTTAATTGAAATGGATAAGTTTCTTAATAATAAAATAATTTCAGTTTTTTATTACAAATGTTGAATGTTTTTTTTCATACCAATATTTTTCTTAAAATTTTGGTAAATCAATAATAAAATGATATTTTTTTATTAATTAATTGGTTTGCTTTAATAATTTCAAATATGTATCTTATGTGGAGAAATAAATTTATTGGATAGATTTTCAATGTTTTGATGTTCAACCTCATTATTTAAATTATAATTTCTGTTGTAATGTTTGTTATGATCTAAATTAAATCATAGATGACATGTATAAATTTATTTACCTATGTTATTAAATTAAATATTAGGGGCATGTGAATAATGATATAAGTTATTCATTATGGATTTATCAAAAAATAATTTAAGGGACACTAATTTCATATATGTAGGATGAAAATTTTGTAAGGGCTTACGGAAAACTTACATATTATAATCTACTTGACATTATTAACCAAATGTGAATATATAATTCTGTAATCATTTTAAAAATGTATTGTTCCCTACATTGGATGTAATGGATTACCCAAATTATGACACACCATTTTGTTTCCCTCAAGAGGGGTATTGTACCACTAATCATTACATTAACTTGTCTCTGATCTGATGTTTATTCTAACAACACCTATTTATTGTAAATATCCTCCAAGAATAGAAGAATTTCACTATAATTAATATCTATGGTATGTGACTTTTTCAAAAAATGTTTTTATATATTCATTACTTTTATAGTAGAATATTGATAAAGGATGCACTTTATCTAATGAGTAGAAATTAAGAGGATGGGTGGTTACTACATATATAGATTGTTATACATTCAATATGAATATATTTATGTTGTATATTATTATATTTTTTAACACATGATAATGATATGATTAATTATATGGATAAATGCATATAGTTACACTCCCTCTTCTATGAGGGAATTATCAAATTGATGAATCCGATTTTTTATTATAGAAACTTTGGGTTTTATGTAATGTATAAGTCATGAACCGAATATGGTCTTCACCATTACCAGAAACAAACCCGGCATGTGGAAAGTCCTGAAGGGAATTACATATCCCTACAAGGTGGAACATGTGCCCGGGAATCATTAATTTAGGTTGGGGAAAAATTTACCCATGTATTAAAGCATAAAACATTTAAAACAATCCATAATATAAATATGAAATTTTGCAGCCAAATAAGTCTTAATCAAAAATCTAGAACTGAATACATTGGTTTAAAGAGAATAAAAGTGTCCAAATAAAAATAAATATAGTATCAAGATACCCCCAAGGACTCCACACGACAAGGGGCCATCACCAACAAGCCGTCTCCACAACTCTGCACCACGGATGGGCACAAACACCCCAAAAAACCACCACCCAAAGCCTTTCCATTACCTGATTGAAACATAACAAAGTCTACTTACACCCAATGGGAGTAAGTACTGTGTGATCCTAAGCCCCATAGGATACGACCCAATGATTCCCAAGATCATGAAATGTAATTTGAAATAACAAGTAGTTTTAATATGCAAGGAAATGCTTTGGTAAATTCCAAGAAATGCAACTTTCAATTGAAAATAGTCTTTAAGATAAAATTTTCATAACATTCAATCATTTAATGAGAAATATTATATACAGAAATTTTCTCCTAAAAACAACCTAAGAGAAGGAAAAAATACCAAAAATGTAATGAGCAAAAAAATTGGGAACACCCCAAGGAAATAGATAGTCTCATGCGCCATGCACCTCGTACATCTGTGTAATGTAAGCATAGAAAAATCCATTTTCGTGAATGATCCACTAGTAGTGAATATACCCATAACATATTGTTCCACATGGTTCAGTAATATAGTTTTTTTAGATTAGTCTTTATCCAAATACTAAGTGAAACGGGGAAAAAACTCATCTGGTCCACTAGTCGTACTAGTACACATCCACCCCACCTAGTTACCACATCTTCCCCCTTGGTACTCAAACAATTTCAGAATGATACATAAATTAACATTCAAATCAAACACTACTACTGGTCACATATAATCAGTATAGTATCTACACAATTTTATACCATTAAAACACACAACAAAACACTTTGATTTTCAATAAAACTTTTTCTCAAAACCTAGAATTGTTTTTCACCCAAAAATCATTAAAAACACACCTTCAACACTATGTGCACACATTTAAATCACCTAAATAGAAAAGGCAGCCCAATATATTTCAATTAAACCAAAAAAAATCAATTTTGGGGCATCCCAAATGAACCAAGAAATGATATCATTTTAAGTCCTTCATTTTCAAACAAACATGGAACATAAAAATCACATTCTCAACAAACAACATTAATACCCATTTTCATTGAAACATCCAAAGGGGATACAAATTCAAAAAATTATTTTATTCACTGTTAATGTTTAATAAAATCTACTAATTATTTATAGCAAATCCCCAATTGAACCCTTAAATGATTTATACGAATAACCCCTAATTTCACCTAAAAATGGTCGTTCAAACTCATTTTCAATACAAATACCACAAAAAATAATTTTGGAATCCATAATAAAATGAAAAAACATGCATATTTAAAAAACACATGTAGATAATTCACATAAAAGCATAAACATGGAACCACCTACCAATTTAACATAAACCCTTAAACCTCCATGCGTAAATCAAATCGCACCACCATCGCACCAAGAGAGACCAAGGTCTAACCTAATCCACTATAATTGAACAAGAAAAACTAAGGCTAAACCCTAGCTTCGAGACCCTAACTTCTGGACTCTATGAACTTCAAGGAAAAAAGAGGAAACCATAATAACAAAGAATTAAACTCTAAGAAAATTGAGAGAAGAGTGAACGAGACTCAGTTACATGAGATATCATGAAAAATCACCCAAAATACACTAGTAGATGAATTTTAAAATAGTCAAAACCTCAATGGAGGATCAAATAAGGATTAGGAGGTTATGTAGGAACCATAATGGAGGAAAAAGAGTAATAATTGAGTGATTTAAAGAGTGATGTTACCTCTTCAATTCTGGACGATTTGAAAACCAACGTAATGTTCTGCACTAATTCGTGATGAAAATTAGATCCAAAGAGGAGGGAATGAGGTTGGCCGCACAGTTAGGTTCTATGGGCTTGGGTGAGACATATAATCACCAAAAAATATTTAAACATTAATATCTGATTAATTAAACCAATTTTTTTTAAAACATGAAATGAGTCTTCGGGCTAGCCCAATTCCTTATATAAAAACACCAAATACACTATTATTATGGATTACTGAATGATAAAAATATCAATGGGGGTGTCAATAGGTCTGGGGAGGACATTTTGGAATTGGAATGGGTGAAGAATATTAAAAAATTTAAATGTTATTAAAGAAACAATTTTTTTTAAATCTAGATTTAGGCTAACCGTTTGGCCCAATTAATTAAAACCCACAATTACACCATAAAAGCTTGGGAAACCCCCTAAAAAAAGAATGTATGGAAAGTAAATGAAAATACCATTATAACATGTCATGTATGTAAAAATTATCCCCACTATGAAATATTTCCATTCCAGAAAGACAACATGAAGGCTGAACGAAAAAACAGGAACATGTACTCTTCAACAACCCTTGACATCCACTCCCATGAATCATGTGATTCATTAACATGCTGGAAATGAACTCAGACCAGAGTAATTGACTTCCCTTGAAGAACTATCTCTTGGGAGTCCACTATTTTCATAGTCCGCACAAAAATTAACAAGTCTGGCTCTATATCCAGTTCTTCCCAACTCAGCACGTGGGAAAGATCCAGGTTGTATTTCTTCAACTGGGAGACATGGAAGACATCATGGATTGACGTAAATTGAGAAGGTAAGGACAACTTGTATGACATCATTACAAAACACTATGTGATTTAAAAAGGGCCAACATATCATGGCATCAGCTTCCCTTGCTCCCCCAATCGATGATGACCCAGACTGGGGGCTAGGTTCAAGAATACCTAGTCACCCACAAAAAACTCTAGGTCTCAACTCCTCCGATCAGAATAAATTTTATGATGACTCTGAGCTATTAAATATATATGCCTGATCAATTTGACATTCACAGACGTCTCATACACTAGACTCAGCCCCAGTAGTGAGGTCTCACCTACCTCAAACCAACACATGGGGGGCCGACAAGGCCGACCGTAGATCACCTAAAAAGGATCCATTAAAATCAATGATTGGTAATTGTTATTATATGAAAACTCAACCGGAACCAAATGGCTATCCCGGGAACCTTATAAGTCCAAAAAACATGCACTGATCATGTCCTCCAAAATTTGATTCACGCGCTCTGTCTGGCCGTCCATCTAAGGATGGTAAGTCGTGCTCATCATAATCTGTGACATCAAGGCCTTCTAAAGGCCTTCCCAAAACAATGATGTGAAACGAGGGTCTCTCTATTAGAAAACTGTAGATGAAACTCCATTGAGTCTCACCACCTCTTGAAGATACAAATGGCCCAACTCACCCACTTTAGGTGTATCACTGACCAGAATGAAGTGGGCAGATTTTGTTATATGATCAATCACCACCCAAGTGGAATTCTTACATTGAGGTGTACGAGTTAATCCCAAAATTAAGTCCATGGAGACCTTGTCCCACTTCTAGGTAGGAATGGGTAATGGATGGAGAAAACGAAAGGGCCTTTGATACTCTACTTTCACATACTTGCATGTATAACATCTCGACACAAAGTATGTTATGTCCCATCACATACATAGAAACTAAAACTATCGTTTCACATCATAATACATATTGGTGAAATCAGATGGGCAGCTCACCGAGATTTTTGTATGTCCTCCATCACCACCTTCTACCGAGATAAAGACACTACTGAACGACCTTGGAAAAACAAGATTCTATAATGAGATGACGACCAATATGAGCATATATCCCCACCATGAAAAAACTATTTCGATTTCTGCAAAATATCATCACTGGGTTATTCCCCCTAAATCAACACCAACATAGAAGGAGTAAACAAGATTCTCACCAAGAACGCATGTCTACTATATTCTATGGTCTTCACATGCATCTGAGAAAAGAGCCCCATAAATGTCCACTCATCACTGGACTTTCTCAAAGCCTACACTAGAAGTCTTCTTCTCAAAGCATCTGCCACCACATTTCCCTTGCATGGGGTGTAGAAAATGTCAATGTCGAGCCCCAGCATGTACTCGATCCAATGACGCTACATCAAGTTGAGGTCCTTCTGCCAGAAGATACAGTTCAAGCATTTGAGATCAGAGTATACCACAAAATTCTCCCCCAAGAGGTAGTGACACCAAGTCTTCAAAGTATGCATCACCGTTGCCAACTCCAACTCATTTTTCATGATGTTCTTTTCATTTGTTCGGAGTTGGTGAGAGTCGTATGCCACCATGTGATAATCTTGCATAAGCACGCACCCAAGACCCCTACCTGAAGCATCACAATAGACCACATTTCCATTTCCAACATCTATCCAAATCAGCACGAGGGAAGTAGTCAACCGCCTGTTTAGCTTATAGAATGATGCCTGACATTTTGGGCCCCATACAATCTTCACTCATTTCTGGGTGAGAATGGTCATCGGTGATGCATGTAGAGGGAAATTCTGAATGAATTTCCTGTAATAACCAGACAGGCCAAGGAAACTTCTGATGTCAAACAAATTCTTCACCTGCTCCCATGACATAACTGCACTAATCTTCTTTAGGTCCACTAAAACCCCCTGCTGAGAGATCACATGCCCAATAAATCTCACATCCCAAATCCAAAATGTGCACTTTGACAATATTTCCTAGAGTCGGTGATCCAACAATGATCCCAAGACGATCCCCATGTGATGTTCCTATTCCTCCTCAGAGCCAGAGTATAAAAGAATGTCCTCCAAGAACACCAAAATGATTAAATAAAGATACTAATGGAACACCCTATTCAGGAGTTCCATAATGACCGCTATATAAATGGTCAATACGAAGGGATGGAAAAAATACTCAATGTGGTCGTACCTGATTCGAAAGGCTATCTTTGGTATATCTAACCCCTTCGCCATGAGTTGATGATAGCCCAAACACAAGTCTATTTTTGATAACCACTTTTCCCCCATAAACTAATTGAACAAATCATCTATTATGGGAAAATGTTATCTGTTCTCAATTGTTACCATATCCATCATCTAGCAGTCAATGCAAAACTATAGGGATTCGTCAGCCGTTTTCGCGAACAACATAGGAGCGGACCAAGGAGAGATACTCAGGAAAATAAATCCTTTGGATTCTAAGTAATCCATCTACATCTTAAATTCCCTCTATACATTGGGGTCCATGTGATAAGGGGGATGAGATATCATCTGTGTTCCAAGTGCCAGATCAATCAATCACTCTACATACCTCTCTAGGGGAAAACCTGAGAAATCATCCAGGAATACCTCTGGAAACTCATTCACTACATGAGGTAGTGAATAGTTAGGGGTAATAACAGTGTCCTCTAGTGTTCGCGATGAAAACTGGAAGATAGAACTTCCCATCTCTTAGAGTGGAGGCCCGACATGACTCGATTGAGGATCCCATTCTCTATAGAAAACCCAACGACTCACATCAGGTGCTGTGAAACTCACATGCCGCCTATAGCAATCGATGTATTCATTTAAGTGAACTAGCTAATACATGATGAATATGATTTCAAATATCCATGTATAAGACCAAGAGTTCCCACTCCATATTGACCCATGACATGGAATGAGCCCCCGATGGTCACCTGAGACCCTGATCCTTCTTTATTCCTAGTGGCGGAACCAACTCCATCGTGAAAGTCATCAAATCAGTTGGAAAATTCAGCATGTCCGTAAAATGGGTAGAAATAAATGAAATAGATGCACAAGTATCAAAAAGAGTAGCATATATAGATGATGTGATCAAAATGGAACCTTGAACTGTCGACGGTATCACCACGGATCCTATTGCTGCCTGATCCATGACATGATGATGGCTGGTCCCTACCTGATGATGACCACTAGTCTTTGGATGTGACCTGAAATGTTTCTTCCTTGAAGATGGCTCAACCCTACAACCATGGACACCAAATTGTGATATCCCAATACTTGATGGCTCAGATTGTGCTAGCGCTCCTCTTGAAGACACTGACCCTGCCCACAGGGAAGTAGATGTGCCACAACGAAGAAGCACTGTAAATTCCCCATACCTCCACACTTGTAACAACACTTTTGAGGTAGGGTACATACTAGTCAGATGTTCCTGGGCTTCCCACACTGGTGGCACATGACTGATCTTGTATCAGAAGCCACAGACACAAATTGTCTTGAATAGGGGCCTGATCTCCCACCTCCTTTCTTCACTTGATCCTCCTGCTTCCTTTTCTTCTATGAAGATATCCCACTGCCCACAGATGATACTGAACCAGAGAAACCAGCCCTGTCTTTCCTATCAATCTCCACAATGCACGCCCAATAAATGACCATTGAAAAGGTCCTCAATTTTAACAAGAACACCTAGGAGTATATCTCTGGTTGCAATCCTTTCTCAAACCTCTAGGCCTTCACCTGCTCACTAAAGACGATTTATGGAGCATAATTAACCAATTCAGTGAAACCGTTGGCAACCTCCATCACAGATATATTCCCCAAAACAAGGTCCAGGTACTCTCTAGTCCTATCATAAGCCAACACCTCAGGTTAGTACAGTTTATTGGATGTGACCTTGAAATCTCTCCAATTCATCTGCTCATTCTTCCCAGTCTAAAGCACAAGCTCCCACCACTTACGACTGGGACCCTCCAATAGATAGGAGGCACACATCACTCTTATCTCCTGTGGTGAATCCATGAACTTAAACAAACTCTCTATCTTCTCGAGCCATTCCTCTACTTCTTGGGGTTCAGAGATGCCTCGAATGGTAGGAGAATTGTTTTTCAAGAAACTCATATGCTTTATCTTATTTATGGCACATATCTTCTGCCCAAATAGGAATAGGAGAAGAAGCTGGTTCCCAGCCAAAATCATAGATAGCCCAGACCACAGCCTCGACAAGCCTCTGATCGATCGATGTGGGATAAATCTCTCCGGCTTCCTCCCGTGGATGCGTGGGAGATTTCCGGGGAGTCATGATGCTAGAAAAAAGCAACAGTCACAAAGCAATAGTCAATACCACAATTCTGAAATTTTTAGTCAAATAACTCAAATAATAATAAACTAAACATATTTCATTACTAAAAGAAACAACTACTTCACCCCCATTGGATGTCCTTTTGTGGACTCCAGCCCACACGTCCCACCTGGAAGTGACGTTAATCAGATAATTCCAATGTCTCATGGTGACACAAGGTCAACCATGAGAGGTGCGTGTTGGGAATCCTACTCGTGACCAAATCCCGGAGCCCCAACATTCCTAGATCCTTTCTATCCCAACTAATCCCAAAATAGTAACATAAACCAAAAACATTAACCTCCTCTAATACCATTTTGTCACGTACTGAATCTGGTCTCTACCAATAGTAGCCCCAAACCCTGCCCATGGCAGGGCCTGAAGGGCATTCCCTATCCCACCTGAGACGACACAAGTTCCCAGGTATAATTAATTAATGATTGGGAATGATTTACCAGAGTATGAAGGCATAAAACATTAAAAAAATCAATAATATAAATATGAAATTTTCGATTCAAACAAGAATTAAGAAAAACACCAGAACAGAAAAGATTAGTTTAAAGTCAATAAAATTGGTCCAAATACAAATAATTACAGCTTCAAGATAGCCCCAATGGTCCAAACGACAAGGGGCCATCACCCACATGTTTTCTCTACCACTCTTCACCAAGGATGGACACTAATACCCTTAACTACCACCACCAAAAGCCTTTCCTATACCAGATTCAACCCTAAACAAGTCTAATTACACCAAAGGGGTGTATGTGGGGTGTGATCTTAATCCCAATAGGATACCAGCCAAGTATTTAAAATATAATTCAATACAATGTGAAATTGAATATAGTTTTAATACGCAAAGAAATATAGTGATAAATTCCATTAAATGAAATTTTCAATTAAAAACTGTATTCAAGCTAAAATATTCAAAAAATTGACACATTTAAATAGAAATGATAGCTAATTTAATGTAAAGCCAAAAACAATCAAAGATAAAGGAAAAATACCACAAATACAATTAGCAACAAAATCGGGAACACCCTTATACACTAGACAATATCGGGCCACATGCACCTCATACATCTGTGTACAGTAACCACAGTAAAATCGGCTCTCATGCACGATCCACTAGTAGTGAACATACCCATAACCTTGTGGTTCCCATTCATCATCCATATAGTTTATATGGAGTCGTCATTATCCAAATGCTAATTGAAACAGGGGAAAACCCATCTGGATCACTAGATGTACTAGTACACATCTGCTCCACCTAGGTACCTAGGATTCCTCCTTTGTACACAAACAAATTAATAATGCTAAATAGATTAATTTTCATATAAAAAATACTAATGGTCACATAAAATCATTACAGTAGCAACACACATTTTATAATACATAAAATACACAACAAAACACGTTGATTTTCAATAAAACTTCTTCTCAAGAACCAAATTTATTTGCACCCAAAACACTTTAAAAACCACAATTTTCACAATATCTACACAATTTTGAATTACTACAAATTAAAGATGAAGCCCATTATATTTTAATGAAATCATAAAATAAATTTTTTTGGCATCCCCAAGTAAACCAAGAAATGATAACTTTGTAAAACCTCCATTTTCGTACAAACATGGCACTTAAAAATCACATGTTCCACAAACACCATTAAAACACATTTTTTAAGAAACAACAAAATTTGATAAACATTTATAACAAGATTTTAATCCATATTAAAGGCCAATAAAATCATCTCAGTATTTATAGGGAATCTCCACTTGAGATTTTAGAAGATTTCTAGAAATAACCCCAAATTTCACATAAAAATGGCACTTCAAACACATTTTCAATACAATCACCAATAAAAATAATTTTGGGCACCATAATAAAATTATATAAACAATATTATATAAAAAACAGATAATGATACTTCCCATAAATTTCATAAACAAGGAATCACCTTCTAATTTATCGAAAACCCTTGAATCCCCGTGCGAAAATTAAATCACACCGCCGCCGCAACAAGATAGACATAGATAAAACCTAAAACCACAACAATTGACCAATAAAACCTAATGTTAGAATCTAGGTTCGAACCAATATTTTTTAGAAACTAGTAACCTCAAGGATAATGTAATAAAACCTAAGAACAATGAATGAAATCCAAAGAAAATTTAATGAATAGTGAAAGTGACTCACTTAGTGGAGGGATCTTGAGGAATTGCACCAAATACAAAATTATCTAAATTGTAAAATAGTGAAAACATCCAGGGTGTTTCAATGAAGGATTGGGAGGTTATTTAGGAATTGGAATGGGTAAAAAGAGTATTAATTGAGATATTTAAGAAGGAATGAAGTTACCTCATCAATTCTAGCGATGAAAAAGACCTCCAATGAGGGGGTCAGAGGTTGAGCGCGTGGATGGGTTCAATGGGCATGTTTGAGAGTTAGAATCACCCAATAAATATTTATAATTGAATAACTAATTAATTAAACAAATTTTGTTTTTAAAACTGGAAATGTGCCTTTGGGATGGCCCAATTCCTTAAATAAGTACACCAATACACCATTATTATGTATCACTAAAGGTTAAAAATTTCATTTTTGGTGTTAAAAGAACAAGGGAGGACATTTAGGAATTGGAATGGGTGAAAAAAATTAAAAAATGGAGATTTTATTAAATAAAAAATATTATTTTTAAATCTGGAATTTGGCTCACGGTTTGGCCCTATTAATTAAAACTCACCCATTCCTCCATAAATGTTTGGGAAACCCCCAAAACAAACAATGAATGGGAAATAAATGAAAAATATATTTAAAATATGTCATTTTTGTGAAATTATTGAGGTCATAGTCTATAGTGGTGTGTTGTTTCATGTGTTATTGTCACATAAATTTAGGGTCATTCTTTTATTATACATCAACTTTTTATTAGGATACTATAAGCATAGTTGTGAAACTTATATAATTTATTTTAATATATTTCAAGGAAAAATCATCTCCAAAATATATTTTATTAATCATTCAATACTAATTCCCACCTATAAAAATTGGGAGCTCAACCAGAGTGGTTTCTGTTATATGATTCATGATTTTTGGGGTTACTAACTATTAAAAAGGGAATAATAGTCCGGTTAGAAATGATTGGTATGATATACGAGTGTAATTAAAAGTTAAACTACTAATACTCATAAATTTATAAATTGATTACTCAGTATAATTATGATGGAATGATTATTGAACAATGATATTTTGTGATTTAATTGTATTCTATCTTTAAGTATGTGACATGTTCTTGAGTCCCATGAGTAATGTTACATTTAAATATGTAGACCAATGTTGGGTATCAGGGCATGTCATTTGATTTTTTTTATTTGATTATATAAATTATTATTAAACAAAGTCAGTATCTATATCAACTAAACTATCAAAAAAATACATAAACTTTTCTTATAGATTTATTGATTATGATTAGGTTAATAGATCTAACTAATGGTTTTAATTTTCCATGAAAACCCCGTTATTTATGTTAATACTAGTATTTAAATACATATAAAAAAGTATTACATATATATTTTTAGTGTATGTTTTAAAAAAAAATTATATTTTTCATTTATGGTAATGTTTTTATTGGTTTAACCATTAATATATTAATTTGAAATTCAGGATATTGATAATAAATAATTAATAAAATAATTTTTACAAAAAAAGTATTAATGATTTAGGAATAGGATTAATCCTAAACACTTAAGATGAATTATTTAGATTTATATTAACATTTCACAAATGTAATTAAATTTTAAATCTGTTTTTCAGGGTTGATTGATTAAATCTTAAAATCTAAAATTATATTGAATTTTTTGTGTCATATATATTTATAGGGGATCTTTGTCACATGAAATCTTGATGATAACCTTCTTAATTTTAATGAGTATTATCTTGATATAAAAATTCATCATTTTTATATGGTAGTTAATATTGATTTCTTATTTAACATAGGAATGAAAGGATTGGATATTATCAATTAGTTTACATACATAATTAAATTAATTAATTAATTTGAATTGAATCTTCAGATTCATATGTAATGTTAATAAGCGTTCTAAAATATATTTTGAATGATTTCAGTAAGCTAAATGTTTCAAATAATATAGATAATAGGTTTATATTTAATTTTATTAAAATATATATTCATTTTTTTATTCATGTTTTGGGATGTTACGATATTATTTTCAGTATTTCTATGATGGGTATAAGGTCTTGAATGAATTTTCATGGGTTAAAAAAGATAGAAAATTATTACCATAAGACACATGTTTCTATTAAATTCATGGTCTCCAAATATTGAGCACATAATGAAAAACATATTAGGAATGTTTCGTCTAGGAATAATGGGAAGCCCATCAAAATCTTGTAATCAAAAAATTGAATCATTCATTTCTTCGTGTTATTTTGAAACCAATATTGGGGAATTTTCATCCAACCCCTTTCCATATATTCTTTGATAAGGGATATATCTAATATTTTCACTATTCATAGATTCATATATCTTTTTCAGTAAGTTTTTAGAAGGCGGGATCCACTCAATAATGATATGAATAAAATATTATTCCCATATGCCAATCTTTTTTAATTATTATTCATATTTCTATTTTTCGTGGAATGGTTTAAGAGTTGTAGTTTCACCTTAGAATGTTAAATCCAAAAAATCCCTTTCCATAATATCATTTAGTTAAATAGAACCCTATATAATTTATCATAAATAATACTATTTTAGGAATATTATATTTGGATAATGTATATATTAATAATATTTATTATGATTTTTTGTTAAAGATTGCGATTTTTGGTTTATTCTTAGATATGTTTTTAATGATTATTTAATTATTAAATAGTATGGAAAAATTATATCCTATTGTGTGAAAATATTGAATTTTCCAATTTTTTTAAATACTAGTTTTAGATTAGATATTTATAATCGATGATCTAACTCATGGAATCCATATAATGTGATACTTTTTTGATAATTTATATAACTGTTTAAATCATATTTCGATAAGTAAAATATAATCTTGTTAATAAAATTATAATCACAAAATATTCAAAATGTATATTTATAATAATTACGTTGAATATGATTTGAAATGGGATAGATTTTTTTAATTTTAACTCTAATATAATTGTGACTATTTTTAATAAAATGTCACTTAATTATATCATGGAATTTTTATTGTATTTATTTCATTTTAATCATTTAAATTAAATTTTACCAATGTCTGCATTTAATTCATTTATTATTTTCTACTAAAAATAAAAGTGTGATTCTAAAATATGTCATTTTTATATATTTATTTTAAAAATAAACGAAATGTTTATTTGTATAATTAAATTAATTAAATTGATTCTATCCCTATATTGATGTTTTAAATATATAGTGAACATTAATTTTTCTAAAAAAATTTAAATACACTTCAATACTAAAATGAACAAATTATTTAGTGGATCCATCAATCATAAAGTGTAAAAATGTTTTATTTACATTGAGATTTAGTTATAACATTGATAATTATGGTGTTCTTAATAAATTAATTTTTTTTGGTTGTGTTTCTATATCATATTCTAAGGAAATAGTCTATGGATGCACTGTTTGAAATAATGGTATCTTTTTATTTTGATCATTTATTTTTGGATATGGGACTCTCTTTAATGATAAAAAAAATTATTTACGTCCCATTTGAACTATAAAAATTATTAGATGTTGATAGTTTTATTTTCATTCAATAAAAAATTTCCAATTTCATGACATCTTAATGTGTTATTTTTTTAATAATGAAACATTATGTAAAATTAAATGTTTTAATTTCAGTTTTCATATTAATATGTAGAATTTAAAATATTATTTAATTTAATTTTCTATAATAACTTTGATTTGTCAATGAAATAATATTTAATGCATATTTTTTATAATACTAGTTTAGATTTTTTCTTGAAATGAAGTATAATTATTTTAAACCTAGGTATTTATTTATTATTAATTTTTACTACAATGGTTTCTGAAACAGTTATTTTTAATAAATGAGTTATAAAAATGATAAATTAATATTAATATAATTTTCTTAATCCATTTTAATTAAATTAGTAAAATTCAAAATTAAGCATGTCTATCCATACATGATTGATTCTTACTCCAATAAATAATATTACTAAACGTATATAAAAATAATAATAATATTCTTAATTTTTCCAAACTGTTAAAATTAAAAATCTTCAAATATTTTTCTATACAAGAAAATTATTTTCCTAATTTTTTATTTAGTTTAATTTTTGTAATGATTAATGTTTCATTCATAGTATACTCATTTGAACTTTGAAATATTTTATATTTTTTAATACAATCATAGTTTAATTATATTGTTGTTTTGGAATGAAATATAGACATGAATTCTAGATCATTTTATAATATTGAACAATATTTCTTGATTATATCTTATTTAATCGCCTTCATAAAGATATTACAACATGAATATTACTATAATAAATCATCGATCATTAATAACATTTATATTTTTTAATCATAACAAAATTTTTGAATTTCGGATTTGATATATATTTGTGACACAATACGAAATGTATTCAAAAACAATATTTTTGATAATAAATGGATATTTTATTTAATAATATCATCATTTATTATTTATTAGTAGATTTAATTCAATAGTTCATTTTTCAGTGTTAAATTGTATTAATTATATATTCATTCTTAAATTGGATTGAGGATATTTCATTTCGTGTGGGTATTTTTCATAAAAAAATTTATGATTTTATTCTCATGCATGTCAAGGATAATTGTGATATGTGTATAACCCACATTTGAAGTTACTTTTTCATTTTATTTTGATGTTTATAAGGGATTAATTGGGAAATTATATGTCTAGAAATGGGGGGAGGTTAGAAGATGATATTAACCTTATCAGCCAATTTTATATTCCCGTTAATTTGATATCTAATTCTACAAGGTAGCATGGATTTATTATTTGATGAGATTACATGGAAATTTTATGATAACAATATGATAAATTATAGTGGAGGTATAGATTTCACTAGGTATGTGTTGTTATTGAAATTATTATATGGTGGGGATCTAGTATGGGAATTTGCATTTATTAAATCCACCAGATCCATAATAACATTATACTAGGTACCCTGAAGGTTCTTATCCAAAATAAATTTATGGAAGGGATTTTTTTCAAATATTAATATTGTATCTCTATATCCCAATATCTTAATATTATTCATCTAATCTAAAATATCATTATTCCGATGGATTTTTTCAACACTTTAATATAGTCTCAAATTAATCCACCCAAAAATGATCATTTGATCTCATTATTTTAGAAATAAATTATATTTATAATTTAAGGAAATATACATTTTATTATGTCCATCTTTTCCCTGCTAGTTTGTACTAGTTCCCTAAAGCTATTATCTTGTATTGAAGATCTTTTATATCAGATGAATACCTTTATTTTTCTTATGTTATTCCTTTTATATGGGTTATTCCAGAGATAATGTATGATAATTTTTTATCTTTTATATTTAATATATGTTGATATCTATGGTCAAATCCCTACATAATTATATTTGATGTTAAATCATTTATCTATTTGTGTAACACTCATCAATAATGGATTATTAAGGTTCAATTCTCACATGTTCTTATAATATAAATAATTATTATTCTAATATTCATAATGGAATAAGATTAATTGTAACATCACATTAAGTTTTCAGTTACTTTTTAATGTTTTTATGTACCTGTGATTTGGATTAGTGACTTAGGGGTGTGTTTGGGTGAACTTTTTAGTAAAAAAAAAGGGAAATGGCTTGTGCACGGTTGCACACAGTTGGACAAACTGTGCGACAAAAATATGCCAACCAAGTAACACTGGATAGAGAGGTACGTACAGTGTGTGCACGGTTTGACAAACTGTGCCACCAATATGTTTGGACCAAGCATCTCTGGATAGTGAGGGCCGCACGGTATGCGTAGGGCTTGACAAACTGTGCGCCTCTGCCCAGGTAAACTGTGGGCGTGGTTTTGTAATTCTGAAAATATTGACAATTTCTTAAGAGAGTGTGTTTTGTACCATCAATAATATTAGTACTACAAGATTTAGGGTAACTAATTTAGTTATTCCTGCTACCTTGGAATTAGTAAACCATAAATTCTTTTAATAAATTTCACATTAGTTATTATTTCGGACTATATTCAGGAGATTCTTAATGTCAGTACTATATGATGAAAAAACACTATCATATATCAATGTCATTTCTCATTTTCGAGAATTATATATAAACTTATACATTATTTAATAATCATTTTTTGTTCTCATCTTTATAAAATTGTAATAATTCATTTTCTTAAATTTATGTATCTATATAATGATATATATTTTGGATTTTTTGTATGTCTATTAAAATTTTAAAGGATACCAAAATATAATAAATAGATATTTCATTTGTACCATATAATTATTATTTTATATTTTATGGAATATAGAAATGTTTGGTTGTTTCCCCAAATATTATGATATCCAATTCCTTTTGGGAAGTGATAATCTATATTATCACACATATTCATTTTATTAGTAGACTGTAAATTAAAATAATTTCAGATATTTTAAAATGTTATGAAATAAAATATATTATTTAATGAAAATTATATTCTTGATCCTTCTGATTTGAAATCAATAATATTTTTGAATTTTCACATTTGGAAGAGCATTCAATTTTTTAATGAAAATACACTTTGTATTATGTGTCATTTTATTATTCTCTAACAATATATTTATTTCAAATTTTAATAGAAACCATTGAATTTATGAATTAGTGTTTCCTCATTCATGGATGATAATGTAAATTAATTTTGTTTACTTCCATTAAATCTATTTCATGTTTGGGTGTAAAAATGATAATATTAAAATGAAAATTATTATTATTACAATTAATAACATTATATAGTACCTTTCTAATTTCATATAAAATTTAAAACAAAATTTTGGAATATATTCTTTTTTTTATTTATAAATTTTTATAATCAATCAATTTTTCCTCATTTTAATTCACTTCTAAATTCTGTGAATGTGATATGCTTTTTAATATCATATTTTTTTAAGAATCATGAAGCATTGAAATATAATTTTATATGTCATTATGAATTATATTTTAATCTATCCAGTTTGTTTTTTCATTAATTCATCTTGAGTTTTTATTAATGACGAATTATATGAATTATATGAATTATTTTTATACTTAGATTATATTTTTCCTTTGTCAATAGAAAAGTTTAAAATCATAATTTATCCATTTTTTTGTTTTAGAATCACAAAATTCATCCATTTTAGAAATCTTTTAGTCTTATTTTGTTGATTGTTGAATGGTCTAGTTAAATTTTCTCTTTGTCTATTATTGACCCTCCCTTCACCGTGACCTATTGATATGATCAACTCACTTATACATAAGACATTGAATAATGTTTTAAGGTGATTTTTATATTATCCATTTTTTCATTCCAATTAAAATTAGAGTATTTCATTAATTTATACCCATATAAATATTATCACTTCACCACTACGATTTTTAATAAATATCATATTTCCCATCAATTTCATTCTTACTATGAATTCTATATAATATTTTTCCATTATTAAAATTCATTAAACACAATAATTATTGTCTACATTTATATTATCCCTCTCTCATTTTAAAACATTAGGGAATTATGATATCAATTAACAAATATTTTCGACTTCATATTCATCATCTGTTTTTTTTTTCTCATAAAAAATATTTTCCTTAATATTTTCATTTCAATTTATGGATTTAATAAGTATCCCTTCTTAATTTCATTTTATAAAAATTTGTTTCCGACTATTATTATGATATTTAATAACATTTTAATTATTTATAATTGTATATTAATACAAATTTTGATCTAAAATCTATGAAATCTTTGAAATTAATTTATTCTGTGTGATTAATAACAATTCTATTTATAAAGGGAAATCATACAATATTTTATATATTTCCACCCAATAATGATTAAAAAAATTCAATTAAAGGAAAACCACATCCATCCATTCATCTTTTCCGATATAGATATTCTCAAATAGATCATTGAATTTTTTATTAATACGACTCCATTACATAATCAACTAACTAATAAATATCACGTGGTGTCCTTCATGTTATATTCAATAAATGTTTTCATTGAAACATATGTTGAATTACTCTTTAAGAGGTATCAATGTAATGTTTTTTATTATATACCATTAAATTAGATATACTATTTATGATGTAGATTATATGTTCCACATTCAATAGTATTATTTAATACATCATAAATGTTTCAATGGACGTCCAAAATATTTTATTGGTGATATAGAATCATTTATTTTTGAATATATATAATTCATTAAAACATATCATATGAAATTATTTTGTATTTAAATATTTCATATACCAAATATTTCTATATAATAAAAGATATAATAAATGGAAGAACAATGTTTTATATGAATATATAGAACTAATTCCTAATTGATCTCATTTTAATTGTTATTAATAAAATATATAATTAAAAAAGAATTGAAATTTATTCTGAAACAACCTCAATTTTCCAATAATGATTAAATTATCACTATGACAAGGTGAATCATTAGTGATCTAATAAAGCTGTAAATAAATTATTTACAATTCATTATTTGGTTGTTTATATTTAGATGAAACAAATGAGTCAATAGATATAAATAGAGTGAGATTTAAATATAATGGTAAAACAACCAATACAGGGTTCACCATAACCAATTACCTTGTTTATAATCCCATGTCTATAATAGTTACCATCACATTTACCAAATTATCATTTTATTTCCAAAAAAAATTAATGCACCGTGAATATAATCAAGAACACTATGTACTAGAAATAAATACATGCAATGAAATGTAGATAATTCCTCCTATATTGTGTCATTATGATCCTATAATTTTTGGCTATCTTTAGAACAATTTTTTTCTCCTTCAATATCTTCATCGAACACCTCGTAACTATATGAATAATTATTGATCGATTAACTCAATATTTATTCAAGGAATATAACACATTTTTATGTGGTACCCACCATATAATTTATAGGAATGGAACCACCATAGATTGGAGGATTTTAGATAACTTATATTGGTGATGTATTAGATCCTATCTATGTTGATATATATTCTATAATGGTATTATTAAGTAATTTTATATCTAATATATTTCCTTAACAAATTATTACAATGAAAAGTTATTAGTTGATCACCATGATCCTATTATAAAATGTTCTAGCATGTACATCTTCATTGTAACCCTAATTTTTAATTTACAATTGTGATGCTCTCCAACTAATTTTTCTACTTGAATTATAATTATGAGTTTTCTCATTTAAATATGGATCATAGAGGATGATTTTTTACTAATACATTATAGAGTATCTCAAAAACATCATTGATCTAATAAGATAAGAACTTATGTTGAAATATTGGATATATTCAAAGGTCACTATCATTACATTATAGGTCTTCCATATAATATGAAATGTTAGTCCCCCATAATTTCAATATGGTAGTGATCCATGATGAAAAAATTTCTCATTAGGTTGTTTTATTTATATATATATTCAGTTTTTTCATTATAACGGTAAAAATAATGCTGAATTTTTTAAGTTCTAATGATATCTATGCGGTATATTTCCACCTTCTCAGAACACCTTACATACATATTAGATTGTAGATAATTTTAAACCATTCAAAATATTATTAAACCATATTTATATCCCATATAATCATATTTTCATTAAATGAATCCATGGGAATAGATTCCATATATACATCATGGATACATTTTTAAAGGACTTGAAATGTTTACAACATGAAACTAGTCATAACATAACCTTAATAAGAATGTTTCCGAACACCATATATTCTGATGGAATTGTTTTTGTGATTATAATTAATATAAATTCATAACATCAAAGCCATATTTAATATTTATTAGTTTAGATAAAATCAGAACACATTAATTATCATTTCACTTCATGTTTGGATTATTAGATGAATACCATATTCTTTATTCGTAAAGGGGTCTTCAATCTCCATATAATATCCTGGGGATTATTATAAACTATGAATATATAAAAACTAAATTTTTGTATTAATATTGATGTATAATTAATTATTCCTCTAGAAAATTTTATTATCACCTTATTTTAATAATTGTTTTGTACATCATTATTATTCAATTATATATATGGTTTAGAAATTGTTTTAGAAAAATATGATGGTTATATTTTTTATTTTCCAATACATCCAAATAAAATTAAAACATATTTTGAGTAATCATTATAATTATAATTACATGTTTCGATTTATAAATTTTATTTTTTATAGTATTCATTATCTCATGATAGTAATATATTGTAAATTCATAATATTTAAATAATCTAACCATATGTTCTGTTTGACTTCTAGATCCTTCTATATAAATATATAATTTAAAATATATTGATCAATATATATTTCAAAATTCTATATATGTAGGTGCTCACTATACGACGTCAATAAAATGTTTGTATAGAATAAATAAGGTTCCTGCATATGGAATATTTGTTCTAGATATATTATTTTCATGGTTAATGAGATATAATTTAATCAATTTCTCATGGATGTATCCAAACACCTTCTTTTAATCCTTATGATTTATCACGAATCCATGTCCACCTGAAGTTAGAAAGAATAAAAAATGGGTTATCTATCCTCTTACTGAATTCCTTAATTATTTCATCAAATTATTCCATACCTAAATATGGTATAGAATATTTTGTAATGTAATATAGTTTTATAGATTATCATGAGAGATTTATCAAAATCTGGTGACATAAAAAATTTAATCCTGGAAAAATATAGAGAACTATCATACTTGTTAGTATGATTCATTATTCAACCAATTATTTTTTATAGATCAAGAATAATTCAAAACATTTTGTTTATATTCCATGAGAATTTATTTTCAATATTTAAATCTCACACTGAGATAACACATCATATAACTCTATCTTCCATAATGTATTTAACCAAATCATATATTTTTTTTTACGCATCTTTAATATTGATGTATATTATATTATAATCATGAAATGTATGAAAAATTTAGTATGTTGATCAATAAAGTCTCAATTTATAATGTTGATGAGGATTATAATGTTTTTTTTTGAAATATGAAGTAACTGTAAAATCATTTTTTTAGTATCCTATATGGAAGGATCCATTTTTATATCATATCTATTCACCTATAATTAATGATAACAAGAATGAAGGTCCTCTACTGAGAAGTATTGGGATCCATCATGTTGGTTTAAAGAGGTATTGATTCTTGATAATAATAATTTTTTATTTATTTATCAACTGATTCATAATAAATGAAATGATACATTTAACCATATAACTTCTTGAAAATGACAATGCATTTTACCATAGTTTATGAAATTGGCTATACAAACTCTGTGTCTAATTTATATTTACAATTATTATTTAATTCCATTAGTTCTATCGAGGTGATTCTATATGAGCAATTTGAAATATGTTTCACACCTATTATAAAATATAATGAGAACAAAACTTCATGAATTTGTGGATGTCCAAAAACAGCATGGCAGAATAAATTTTATTATTTCATCATAATATTAATACCTTAACTGTTGATGTTTTCACATATCTCATCCAATTGAAAAGTCAATGTTTCTTCATTGTGTATTTTTACATATTCTATAAAAGGATTTTTTTTAGGGATATTCACACTATATTATGATTTTTTAAGTAGAATGGGATGGATAAATATATTAACAGCGATTTAATTTTATAAAAATTTGAAAAAATAAATATATAAAGAGGTTTTTTAAATTATCACTATAATATAAAATTTAAAGAAAATTATGATTTATTATATTTGAGGAAATAAATATAAAAAATCTATTAACATGATATGATTGAATAATATGGTATTTTGTAACACCGCATATGTTCTTAGGGTAAAAAACTGTTTAAATAACTCTAAACTTTATGTATTTTTTTCTAAACAATTTGAGGGGTTATTGTTCTGCTAAGGGAAATAATTATATTTTTTCCCAATGTATTAGTGGAAGCTATGAAATATTTGGATTTTCAATACACATTAAAGGGTGTTTAAAGATAATAATTTCATCATGGAAAGAAAATACACAACCATATGTAATAATTTATCTAGAATCCAAGAATTAAACAATGACATGTTAGTCAGGATTATTGGGTACCAATCTATTTGATAGAGTTGTGACATCAAGGGGTAGTTATGATGTGAATACCTATGGATCATGATTCATTTTTCCCTTTATTGTTGTGTTTTATCATGTATATATAGGATATTATATGTGATAGAGAAGCTAGGTTTTTCTATTCTGCATTTGGGTGTTGTGTTGGGTCGTTATCGTGATATTCATTGTTTAACATGACCATAGAATGGGCTTTTCATTGTGACTATTGTATTCATTTAAAAATCTTTTCCATGTTCTAGTTATTATAATTTTAAATAGTTAAATTATTTGAATGGTGAAAAAATCTATATTAATGTTGGATACCACATTCATCATATTGGATCCATATAAAACATTTGTATTCTATTATCCTTCATTTCTAAGACATTATATTCATATTTTTTATAAAAAATGAAATGGGAAACATCTAATAAGATAACTATGGGTTATTTTATCACTTTAATTAGATTATTTGAAAGCTATTTCATTTTTTATCCAATTATCATCAGTAATTCCAAAATTTGGGATGTGGGGGAGTTTGTATTGTTTTTCATCATCTAATAAATGAAAATATAGAGAGTAGTGTATGATAATAATAACATAAAAATATATTATCATATGGAAACATGATTTCCCATAAGAATATATTTTCATGTAATGAATCATATAGAATTTTTTATTTGTTAACGATATGAAAAAAAATTATTTAAATTTTAATATTACTTTATTAAGTATATAATATTGATTGAATTTAAATGGGGAAAATAATATTAAAAAATATGTGTGGATAAATTTTATCATCACTAACTACCGTTTTAGTTTTGGGAATTGTATAAAATCATGATTTCAGGCTGAGAATGGGTGACCCATGCTAGAGAGTATCCCGGAATATCCTTATATGATATCCTAGTAAATTTAATGTTATTGAAAAAAAAATATATAATGATATTATATGGTTGTGCTAACCAAGTACTAAACTGCTGGGTGGGTTATAGGCTCATAGTCACAACCCTTTATGTGTCAAAAAAAATATACATTTTTTATTTTACCATTGTATATTAAATAATTATATGGTATGATTGTTGGGTATATTTTGGTATAACATCTGTAATATCCTAGGTAAATAAATAAATATACTTTTTAATTTTTAATTAATGTTTTTTGAATTAAATATTAATTTTACCTTAATGTAGTTGCTATGTTCGATGGCGTACCCAATACACAACAACGGGTTTCATAGAAATCTTACATTGGAAAATAATAATATAATAATATTACTACAAATGGTAGTTAAAACCAAATTTTTTTATTTGCAGGAATGAACATAAGTAACTAAAATATGATTATACATGTTTGTAAAATGTTTTTACATTTATCCATTTAATTTTTGTGTCTTAAAATATGAATGAATCTAGTTTGAAGCATAATTTACTTTAAAAGGATGATTTATGGACTTTTGATGGTGAACTATCATTAAATCTAGTTTGGGTCACTTATATATGTTCTATTTGTCCAAATAGGATTCTTATTTATAATCGGGATTTCATAATTTACATTGGATATGTTTTTTTTTATTTTTCAGATAAAATACATTTTTTAAATAATAGTGGTAAATATTGGATTTTAATTAAAAACTACCTTTTAATAAAATTTATTTATATGGTTTTATAATCTTTTAAATTGGTTTAAAGATTAATTAGATTATATTTTTTTCATTTAATCCAATGTTGGTCATTGGAATTAATTTTCAAATTGAATTTGACATAAACAAGTGTCAATCTTTTGATAGTTATTATTTCTAAAAAACATTCCTTTTGTTTTGACAACTTAAATTAATATTAAACTAATTTTAGACACTTCTGTGTTTTGAATTTGGAAAAATGGATTCCATATTTGGAATAATAAGGTCCAAATTGTGTAAATTTTTATCATTTATTTTTAGATATTATGAATATTTATTTCAGTAAATATTATATTTACCATGGATAAATGGTAAATCTGGTAAATATTGTCAAACAAATATTACTTTTGTAATATAAAAATACCCTAAAATGTGTTCTAATCCTTTTGTATGATATAATTCGGAGCACGAAAATCCTTGGGTCTATTTTGTACCCCATGGGGAAACTTGGGAGTTATATTGACACTTTAGTTTAATTAACTTAAAGTAAAGAAAAAATGACCTAAAAATATTTTTTAGTGAATTCATTTTTACGTAGGGTTATATAAGTAATATTATCGACTATAAATATTATTTGTATAGGTAAATATATTTCCTACATCATGGTATATTTTTATAATTTTTAGACATCAAATAAATTAAATTATTTATGAAAAACTAATTATGTAGTGTTTACCTCATTAATAAATGATTTTAATATATAAGATTATAAATATTAAAATAATATCCAATACCTAGGAAATTCTTATTGGATGATTTAATTTCGACCATGATTCATATTTTCTTCGACTTTAATTATATTGGGCTTTTCAAAACTGATAATCATTATATACAGGATCATGAAAAATAATAAAATAAAAAAGTATCCAAGGTTGGGGTGTGACAATTGTCTCCACCATTGGCACTTTCTTCCCTAATTAATTCATAGAGCTGAAAGATATCCAAAACTTGAATCTACTCCCAGTCAGAATCTTTATAAACCATGAAAAATGGGTGACTATTAACTTCCCAAGCAATGACCGACTGATTGGGATAAAACCACTACATCCAAGTGAGGGGATATCATGGGAGGGTTCTCCCCACCACAAGGACTCAAGTATTAAAGAATCATAAAAATTTCAATAACAACACTATTAATTAAACATGTGACCAATATGAGGAACCATTGAAATCGTTTACCCCAGAAACCAGAGAACTCCCTAAAAGACCCCAAAAAAAATTTCACAATGGAGAACAATAATACGATCAGAACTAATAATTTCTCATTAATATATAATACTCCTAACATAATGTTAGAGTAAACAAAAAAATAAAATCATCTAAAATATAATACTTGAAACAATTCCCATCAATTAAAAAAACTCAAGAATATCCTAATGATAACTAAGAAAACCTAGGAAAAACCATATAAGGGATGATCAGACTTTAAGAAAATAACAATTATATAAGCCATTTTTAGATGAACACACCCATTTAGATCATCTATGAACTATTTCAATATACTTCTACAATGAAATATGAACTTATAATTGTAGTGAAACATGAAAAAAAACCTTAAATGTCCCTATAAAAACATGGAAAACAAACACCATAACATGGTTTAACACACCCATAGAAATGCATGAATATGCGTGAGCTTCAATCCGAGGCCTTCTGATAGATCCATGATGGCTGATGTAGCTCTTGTCTCATAGTTTGGCACTGAAATTCTTTGACCACAACATATTATTCTTCTGATGTTGACAACAGAAATTGTTCTGATGATCCAAGAAGTCGCAAAAATATATGGTCTTTAGAGGGATTTGACAAGATGTCTTTGAATGACCTATCCGTCCACACTAGTGGAACACAATCAAACAGTCTGATGAATAAAAATCCAAAACCAACAAAACAGACTCTTTAAAAATAGTTCCAATGAGTATGAACTCCTCTATAGATTAGGAACCTTCACCACAACAAGAGACATAGGATTTCTAAATACATGCACTCAAAAACCAACACGTCTAGAAACACTTCATTCAAAAATTTATGAAAATCATCATCTTTATAGGATATGAATCGTTCCATGTTTCTCTGGATGAATACCCCCAATGCAATGATGTGCCATTAAAAACGTATAATGCATCATTTGGAGAAAAGGAAACCATATCCTAAAAATGGTCAACATTGGCCTTCACCATCCACTAACCTTGGTAAATACTCATGAGCTCTTCCCTTGTCTTCATCTTCACCACCATAGGTATAAACCATCAGACGAATAAGGACATCAGCACATCCCACATCATATAATCATTCATTAATGGCGGGGAAATCATCACTATTATTCCAAAGACAGACCTTAAGAAATCCTAGAATAACATGAACTCTGATTGTTTTGGGAGTTCATAACATTTTATTAACAAGCTCAGCATCCTCTATCCATCTCATTGCCTATAAAAAACCACAATCACCCTGAAATATATGCAGCAACCAGGAAGAATCAGAAAATGGGAATGACTCATTAGAAACACATTGGACCTTTCTAGGTGAAATATATTTTTCCAAAAAAAATATTAGAAAACTAAAACCAACATTATCCTGAAACATAATCAGAAAGAATATCTCAAGACAAAAATAGGTTTCTAATCCAAACCCATACAAGAATAACTCAAAATTCATTATTCAAAAATCAGATTTCCATTTTAATTTTTATAACATGATTATTTCATGTCCACATTCCTAATTCTAAAATTCATTTTTTTACAACTAGACAACACATTATAAAATAAACCCATTTTATAGAACCATTTTATCATTTAAGGAAATATTTTATATACCAATTCAACCTGAAATTTTGAACAATCACCCCTAGAATTTTATGAACTCTCGCTTGTGAGTCCACATAATTCATATTAGATCATCCAAGAAAATTTTCCCACATTTAAATTATGTACATCTACTAAACACATGAGAAATTATATAACGAGTACAAGGGGTCAAGACCACTTTTCCTCATCAAAACGCATGAATTTAGAAAACCCATTCCAAATTCAGAACCACATTTTATTTTCCCAAAAACCCATTTCACTTTTCAATTAAAAATAACATGATGAAATAAATTTTCATTTAGAAAACAAATTTCATTTCATAAACATAATCACACAAATCAAGACCAAAAAAATCTCAATATAAAACAAACTACTGGAATGTCAGGACTCCACCCTTGTCAGGGGAAGATCTCCGACTACACTAACATGCCCCCATAGGCTAGGGTCAGCGATAGGGTTCGAAGGCACAATCAAAATTGGGTGTCCTTTTCTTATGTAACTATACAGAAACATGTAACCAACTAAATGATAACATATACAGGAATAGGAAAAAAAGACACCAAACCACTACATATAAACCGCAACATTCATCGACCATTAAACAGTACACACACATGTGAGGTAAAGAAAACATAATGGAAAAGGCAGAAAAATATAGGCCCAATCAAAAATGTTCCACATCTGGGCAGTAACTGAAATTGTAAAACAGCTGATATATCCCCACTCCAAGATCTGATTATATGATCATTGTACATAGTCCAAGAACCTGTATCCCTAGGCTCTTATAAAGTCTCAATCAACATGTATGTCATCTTCATATGACATGATACATATGGGTAAATACCATGTATGGGTGGGAATAAAAATACTCAGTAGGATGCCCCAGAAAGGAGAAGGGGGAGAAGTAAGAGATATAACTAAAGAGGAACTTAATAGATTGAACAAAGTACATTGGAGGGTATAGCTCAAGCCCACAATAGATTATAGTAAAGATATAAAAAACATAATGATCTAGAAATAGTGAGAAGATGAACATCTCATCGTGACTTATCAACCTATATTAAGAGATTAGAGTTTTCAAACCATGAGAATCTAGACACGGAAAGAATGTGGCATACCCTGTGTGTCTTTGAATCTCATGGAAGGAGAGTAACCAAAACCCAAGGAGTGGGTAATTAAATAGGATACAAATATATTCTTAGTCAGTGAATCCCAAATAAGATAATAAGGGGTTCTTTATCATAGAGATCATCATTGGATGAAGAGTAGAAAACAGTTCCAGAAGTTACCATCCATGATGCCCGATATCCCTCACGTCTGGTATGAACTCAGAAGTCAAAGGGACCCAATCAACACACATTGATACGATCCTATTTGGGTGGGTATGTATCACATGTATTGTTTTAGGTCTCATCATAGGGAAATTTCACAATCGGGAAAGAGCCCCACTTACTTGTGATTTCAAATTAACATTAAAGTGCATCTCGTCAATGATCCATAGATGGACAGAGTAACACCAAATTTGAGGACACACACCCTTGTGGGTCATGGGGATTATACTATCTTATAAATTGTAGAGGACCCACACCCTAGTGCATCTAGCGGATTCCACACTAATTTTAATCATAGATGACCCACACCGAGACTTGTCGGGGGATTCCACTCTATTTCATCGAGGACCCTCGTACTAGTGAGTCAAGGGGATTCCAATCGGACGTAGTAGATATAGGACCCCTACCCATGATGATGGTGGATTCCACTATTATTTTCATAGATGACCCAAATCCTAGTTCATCATGTTGATTTCACTCTAATTCATCAGGGACCCATGACCTGGTGCATCTAGGGGATTCTACATAGAAATCTATGATATCATCGCCTGATAATTGATATCACTAGACATTTACGGAAAAGGATTCATGACTGAAACATCTAACATTAGTCCTCAAAAACCACTACGTATGGAATGATCATGTTCTATGAAAAATACTTTCATGATAGGATATTTAGGATCCAACATATTAGATCTGAAGAAGATGATATGTGAGGTAGAATATTTGTAGTGGTATGTGGCATGTATGGGGCCTAGAGATCATGCGACCCCACCTATCCTCCTAGATGTGTAATGAGCTATAATATGAAACTAGTCAATGAAAATGTACCCCTATGGAGTCCAATGTACTCTTAGAGTGCATGGAACATCTATCCAAAAAGAAGACAAGTGCATGATGTGCATTGTTGGTCGAAAGGGAAAACATGCTTTTATTGGCCTGCCTATTAAATTGGACCTTGATAACCTAATGAACTACACATTTGATATCCCTATGGAAAATCACACATGAACGACTATTCATTCACCCGAATCAGATACATTGTGAAGAAAATGCATTTGAAATCATTTCTTGCGAAGGATGTTTCATGGTCCCCATGCCTCGATCCATGAACACATTATAATGATCACACCATTATAACCCCTATGAATAAACACATTGTTTCATCTAATCATTCATCCAAAAAGGACACTTGGTGAAAAGGGAAAATTCTCCACAAATGCCCAAATCGGGCCTCAGGGTCCCATACACTGATTTCGGTTTATGTGCCTGAAATTGTTCCTGAAATATCCGCCTCAATTTCAGGGTTTTGACTCTGCTAACGGTGCATCAATATGATGTCGAATGTGGTAGATATGGGTGATCAATGATTTAATTATAATAAAAAAGTAATTATTATCGAACAACTTGTGGACCCAATCCATGTGTCGGATGAATGTATTCAATATCATTCATAAAATGACCATCATGAAATCTGGGTTACACTACCCCTGATGGTTCTTCAATCTAACAAAAAATATAGAAGATGTGACCAAAATAATTTTTTAACAACAATAATAATGATAATAATTTTTTTATTTTTATTTTTTTTCATTATTTATTCTATTTTGTGCCTCCCACCACTCCTTTTATTCAAAAGTTTGTGTGCTTACACCTCCCCCTCCATATTCATGGTTCCATTTTTTTACATTATTTTTAATTCATTCCTCATCCCACTATTTCCACGCCCCCTCATTTAAACTCTAGTGGCACATCACACATGCTAGCTACTCCTTACACACTACTCCTTAATGAAAAAGAAATCTAGAAATCACGCACACATGCACAAAATATCACACCAAAAACCCCAGATCTCCATATTTTCATGACGGACCATAGAGCATGGTCGGCCACCACTAGCAATGCAAACCCCAAATGCAGCAGTATCAAACAACATGTCTATCGTACAACCCTACAATCTCTCCAAGCCATCAGGGGAATTCCACTGGGAAGTCTCTGATGTCTTCTCCTAATCCCTGCCATCATTGAACATATCCAAAAAAGGAGGCATTCCATGAACATCTCAAATCATACTTTGAAATCCTCATTGGAGGGAATCATCCCATTCTATGATGAAAAAGACTCATAATAGGATACTTGCGAGCCAAAATGTGACTTTAGAAGAATGAGATACGAGATATAAGAATATTTGTAATGGTACATGGAATGTATTTTTCCCACACTTCATGGGACACCTCATCAATTCCAATCAATTTACATAGCTATAAATGAGTACTAAACTATGAACATGTACCCCTAGGCATGCATGTGTATTACCAATGTACATAGAACCTCTATCCTGACGGCTGAGGAGTGCACATCACTCGTCATTGGTCCGAAGGAAGAAAACATACTTTCTCTAGAATGCCTACTAAAATTTCCACAAATAACAAAATGAATCACATAGTTACGATCATTGACAAAAATCTGATTAGGTAGACTATTTCTTACTCTATATCAGACAACGTATGAAGAAACATCTTTTCACAGAATTACACATGATCATTGATTTGTGGGGACAATGATTCGATCCCTGAACACATCATATGGATTACAATTTTTGAAAATCATGATTAAAAAACACATGATCATCTATTCATTTCTCCAAAAGGATCACTCGGTGAAAAGCCACATTTCATAGATAATTTCCAAACTGGTTCTCATAAGGCATTCACTTTTATTTCCACAAAAATTCAAGAAATTAGTCCTGAAACGTCTGCCTCAATTTTATGGTCCCCAAGTCGTTGAAGGTGCATCTATCAGACATCGAATACGGGAGTTATGGGTAACTATCTATTTAATATTAATAATAAAATTATTTTTATAGGACCTCTTGTGGACATGATCTATGTGTCGGAATATTGTATACATTATTAGTCTTAAAATGGTAGTCCCGAAATCAGGGTCACACTGCATTAAACTATTTTCTTCCATGTAGAACTCCATATCCTTAAATTTTGGTCTTCCTCCACCTCATTCCCTATTTTCATTGTTCTAATTTCCCATTATTTTTAACACTTTCATCATTCCATGGTCTTCATTCCCCCTCCTTTAAACCATAGTGTCGCATCACAATAGGAGACTCCTCCTACCACACTACTCCTCCTCACACAACATCAAAAAAATAGAAACATAGATAGAAGATATCATGCCATAAACACTAGATCTCCGTTTGTTTGAGATCAACCACTACTCTTAGTTTTCCACCACACACACAGAAAACACCCATTGTAGCAGTATCGAAAAACATGGCTACTACACTACACTAAAAACTCTCCATAATTCCATATGCCTCCACATGGACCACAACACACATTGCTTATTCCCTACCCATGACAATACCCATAATCAAACACCAATTCTGATCTCGCTCACTATCCTTTTTCACATATCACAATTATATCACCCAATATCATATCTAGACCCGAAAAAATAATTTATTATTATAAACATTTATTTCTTTTTTGGGAATTTTTCGAACCCCCATAGAAAATTATTAACAAAGAATAATGCGCAAATAATGGAGGAAATGAGAAATTTATAGATGAACTTGTTAGTTTTTTCTATCATAATTGATATTCATAGACGACACAAATTGACTAAAAACAAAATATATGATTCTAGAATATTAATTAGGGATGTGGAATCAAAAATAATGATTGGTAACTAGATTTTAATATGTTTATCCTCATTGAATAGATCGTGCAATGATCATCATGATCTATAGAAGGATAGTTGTTTAATAGACCAATGGAGGATATGAGATAAAACTGATAGTGTAGTGGTTATGAAGAAACCATAAATAGGAACTCATAACAAACTTTTTCATATTTGGTCCTAGAAATACATAATAGCACCCACCAATGGTCACGGGATCCGAACATCAGCACACTCTCACTTTAGGTCATTCTTAGGTAAAACACTACTTTATGAAATCAACATCGATCTTAGATTTCAAATTGGAGTCATAGTTCAAAAGTTGTTATTATTATTTATAATATAAAAAATTAATTTATTTATTTTATTTACAGTTTCTCCCATTGTTTTGTTTTCTATGAAAGAACCCTCGCCGAAAAAACATAAATCACCCCTAGGGTAAAATCCAAGCTCTAGACTGAACAATGGACTCATATTTCTAATATGATATACTTTTCAACAGATATCATATTTCTATAATGTGAATAATATAAAATATAAATAATATTTTTACATAAATTATTATGGGAAAACTTGGCCTTGGAATCACATATGGTATTAGTGCAAAACTCTTGAAATATATGTAGAAATATTCCAAAGTCATAAATGGAAAAAATTGGGTCTCTAGATGGAAAGAGGAACTATTCTTCATACATAATCTGGAGATATTATTGTGGGCCATTACCCATGTTTTAAATAAAAAATAATCGGACATTTAACCATAAACATTGACATCAAATGGGTCACTACTCCATGTGAGATCACAACATGACATCGCCTTGCCACTATTATCTTCCTGCATTCCTACAAAACCATGAGAAGACAAGGACTCAATTCTTGAAACACCCCTCATAAATCGGGTCTCGTCATGAGTGGTGGAGATCAAGAACCAACCTTTTACCAACCTATTAATTCACAACAATCCAAATATCCAATTATATGACATCCCAAATAACTAGTTCCTCATATGATACCATTTTATCACAAACTGGACTGACATGCCATCAAACCAGGACACCCGAACCCATATGAGACATGGACGAAAGGGAATTCTTGATCCCCACATGATGAAAAATAGTGATGGGAATAATAAAATAAAAGTGGTAACTATTTCATCAAAATAACCATGATCACGTAAATAATACTTTGCATCCTAAAAAGCAATAATATAATCTCATATAAATACACAATGTGATCTACATATAGATAAAACGTAAAAAAACAAAAAAAAACTAAATGAAAAAAAAAAGACTACGAAAAAAAGATTACCATTTGACCACTTGGTCACCTCCACCAAAAAGACCAACCACTTGATCAATGAGAACACAGACTAGAAACCTGACCTATGAAAAATTGAGTACCTACCAACCTCGAATGGTACCAGGGGGTATGATCTGATATACTCCAAAGGCAATGAAAAATTAATCCATTTGATTAAAATCCCAAAAAAATTCAAAACCTCGTAGTTTAAAATACATATTTAAAATATTTTTTTTATAATTTTAATAATAGAAGTATCCTTTTTTATGAAATGAATATCACATCCTTATTTTGAAAATATGAGTTTTCCACATTTAAAAAAAAATCCATCAAAGGGATACTGATATGTGCTGAAACTGTATTATATGTGAAAGATGAGGAACAAATATAATAGAAGGTAAAAAATTACAAAAAATTTAGTAACCATAGTCATTTCCTAAACATCTCTAGAGTGATCCCTGGACGTACACGATTCAAATCCACCTTCATGTTTTTGGTGATGGTACCTAGTCAATAAACAACTAACAGCCCTAATCTAACCAGTCTAATGGCACATCCCACCTTCCCTCTAATATAGTATTGAGTCTGTAATCCATCTAATCTATGTTGATCAGTAACTGTCACTAGACCATCTAAACGTTTTCTAGGAATTATATGGTAGAAATATTCAATGTTAGTTGGCGGCCCTCGCATGTGGGACTCACCTTACCTGCCATCACCACACATGCCTACCCAAAACCTAGACACCAACTATAAGATAACCCATATATGGAAACCCCTCTATAGAAGTCACCATCATAAATTTTATGTCATTCCAAGTTCCAACCAACCTGTCACATCACATGGTCGTTTAAAACCTTGTTCAAATCTTTCAACAATTCCATCTGAGCATTCATACATTCAAAATGTCATTTCATTTCCAAGATGAAATAAGGCGTCAAAAGGGCCTTATATCATTTAAATATCAAATACACATTCATTAAAATTTCCACCATTTTAAAAACATAAAAAAACAAACACTTTATTGCTAAAAATCTAAAAAAATTGTTATTCTATATCGAACATTATTTAATGAATTTGATGAAAATACACTATGCACTTAATGATGAAAAACGGGCTTCCATAACATTTAGAAACCAACCACCTTATATAAAATATGTAACATGCTATAATATTTAACAAAACCATTAAAACAACATTCTGGTCACATGACATAATAATACATTCAGTGAAGGACCATGATATTGAAATAGGGAGAGGTAATAGAGGGGTTATTATTTTGAAAAATATCTTTATATATTGAGAAAAATTATCCACATGCATTATAATTTTTCGGCCATTCCATGTTTTCACCTTGTGCACACATGTAAGTGCCCACATCAAATTGTATTACAAACTTATCAATTATATTTGTCCAAAACCCAATTTTAAAGGAACACTATCTATTTTCAAAAACAAAAAAATTAGCTATGAATAATATTCGTGCCATAAGAATTTCCAATTCAACCAAACAATCACCAACTAAAATTCCATCAATATTAATATAACATAAATAATTATACACATCACAAAATACCTATTTTCAATTTAAAGGGGCACATGGAATTTCAAAAAACAACATAAATGAACATGAATTTAGGCATACATCAGGAATCAATATAAAAATATATTTTTAATTTTTTATTACAATGAGAAAACACCCCAATTAACAAACAATGTAAATTTTAAAGGTGTGAATCATGTTATAAATTATTTGAATGAACTGAATCATCAATTAAAAGTATCAGAAAGTAAACAATAAGAAACACAATCCTCAATTGCATGTGACTGTGGAAAAAATTGGGAGATGGAAGAATTGAGAAAATATCAAGATTCTCATACCCAAACATCTATGAAAATTGAGTTACACATCAACCCTATCATTGAGGGTTCTTCAAAGAAATTACATAAAAAATAAGATCCAAGAAGAAGAGAGGGGAAGAAATAAAGGATAAAGAGATGACAAACAACCTAAAATAATAATTTAGAATCAAATGAGAGGAACCATGGAGGGAAAGTATAAAGATTAAAGGTCAGTTTGGGAAACCGTTGTGTGCCAAAACTAACTAAGAGGGAGGGTGGATTTGGTTTTGAAATAATAGGAGGAATGCAAAATGTTGTTTTTATTATTCCAATGACCTAGGATGATCACACAGTTTGGCCAAAAAATATACAAAATCTTGATCCAGACCTGATGTAGTCATTTTTCATGAAGGAACCAACCACATGACCAACCAACATGGTTTGGCCTATCATGCACAAAACATGTGGCAACTTCTGCCTTGTTGAGGACAAACCACATGAACAGACCACACAGTTTTCTCAAATGTTCCCAAACATGACGATTGCTTCAAAGAAACAAATGTACCTACCACACAAGAACCATGGATGGGATGAATTCTTTCCAATAACCATGTAATATCCATTAACATGTTCAAAATTCACCCCGATTTGAAAAAATATTAAATTTTAATCAGTGCTCAACCTGACCCTTGACCAAAATGTTTAAATACCATGAAAAGAATTAAATAAATGAGTATACGGGGATGAGGTATGAAACGAAAAGTGGTGGAGAGGGTTGGGAGATATGTTGTGATAAAAATTAACAAACATTAAGGCATTGGATGGTTGATGATAATAGTTAGTGGTGGTGCATTGATAGTGAAAGAGGGGTGTTTTATAAATATTTTTATTCATTTTTATTTCATTGAATCAAGAATATGAATAGTTTTGATTCCCATGAAAAATAATAAAAATATAGAATGATAGTTAAATATTATGGTTCTTACAAAAAAAACTTACTTAATAAATAGTGTATTTGTCTTATAATGTATATATACTATAAATTAACGTATTTATGTATTCAAAAAAAATCAACTATTTTAGAATATTTTAAAAAACAGCCAAAACATTTTTTTATGATTGAAATTCAATAATATACACCATTATTTGACAAAATAATTATAAATGAGATCAATTTTAATTCCAATTAAAATAATGATTTATTATAAATATACCAATTTAAAAATTATAACTAATATTATGACACATTGAGTAACTTAATTATGCTCTCTCATAATTATCATATAATTATAAGTAAAGTAAATGTTAATTAAGAATCTATTTTATGAAAATAATTTTCCTATTAAATAATTAGATTAATTATAATGTTTTAAAAAAATATTTATGTTTCATAGAAATACCAACACAAAATTTATAATTTTTTTTTAAATTTATTACATGATTATTGAATGTCATATTTTAATTTATAAGATACCCCAATTTTAATTAAACATTCATAGGTGATGTAAATATTCTCTTTGTCATAGAAATATTCGTAGTTGTTAAGTAACACCCTGCCCCTACCTCATTGGCTTGAGGAGGCGGTGAGGGTTACTTGGCCTTAAGGGACATTCCCAAGGCGCCAAAGGCTGGAAAAAAATGTCGAGGGCTTCAAGAGAAAAGTGGGGAACGATTTTCCTTCTATAGGGTTACCCAAACAACCAACGACCAACAGCTAAAAATGCAAGCATTACAATTTACCCAACCATGCCATAACAACCCAAGGTTCATACAACTGAACATTACCAAAACATCATAGTACAATGGAAACAAAATACATCCACGACAATCTGTGACACCTCCACAACTCCACTCTAGCTCCAAACACCATGCTCCACTATGCATCACAAGGCACCGCTAAAAGAAGTTGATGCCTTACCTTTTCCCATGTCCCGGTATACTACATCTGCAAAGACACCAAAGTGCCGAAGTAGGGGGTGAGTACAAGTACTCATTAGGATTTCTCCAAATGACATCCCTACACGCACCACTATGATAAACCATTAGCACCTTCATATAAAACATTTTATATTAAACAGTCCCATTTGAAAACATATTACAAAATCCAAGCATGCCACACAATGGAAAGCCAAAACAATAAATCCACATTCCAGTTACAATGTTCACATTTCACTCACAAGCCCCATCTACAAATATCACAGAGTCAAGAAATCAACCAATAATGGGGGGTAATTTCTTGGCCAACCCCTTCACAACCCGACAAGTGGTACTTTCTCGACCACATGCCTTGATGGTGTCCCTTCCGTCCATTATCCATCCGTTTCCCTGATTATAGTTACACTTTCTCAACCACTCTATAATATTACAACACATTCTAATACAAAATTGCATCCATATCCACACAAGCACGAGCCACAAAACAATCTCAATTTATCGAAAACACCATCAAATTCCATTTTCATGCTCCAGTTCATTTTCATTTTAAAATCATCATTTTAAAATCATCCAATTGAATCGATTTCTATCAAAACCCATTTTACCCAAAAATCCCAATTTCAGGCGGAAAACCCCCAATTTCATCCCCCATAAAATTTCCAACATATTTTCCACATGATTTACCAATTAAATTTCAAGAACATAATTTAATTTTAAATTCCCCACACAATTCCACCAAGTGGAGTCGAGAGAGAATCCACCTACCTTTAGGACTCCTGAGAAATCGATCCACACGCAACCGTACCTCCAAAAACGATGAACGCACCACCGAAACCTCTCTAGATCCTCTTTCCTAACACCCAAAAGCCTTAAAAACATCATCCAAGGCCACAAAAACCCTAGATATACACACAATGAGTGTAGAACCTAAAAAACAAGAAGGAGGGAAGAGCATATCTAGATGAAAACACAATGAAACAATGGGAGAAGACTTACCATAGAGGAATCGCCTTCAAACCCTCTTGAATCCTCTTCAAACCCCATACGAAACGAGTAGGAGAGACCTTCTATCCCCTGGGAATCGAAAATCCTGAGTGAGGATCGAGTGGGAGGAAGAGTGGAGTGTTTTAGGTCATGCCCGAGGGAGCCCGGACTTAAAATTCCCAACATTAAGTGGCCACACGGTTAGCCCGCACAGTTTGGAAAATAGTACGCTGACAGTGTGCACGCCACTGCCTTGAGAGTAGGTGCCTGCACGGTTTCCTCGCATAGTTTTGAAAACTATGCGCAGTCCATGCGTAGCCTAATGCCTCTCCATGCACGGTTTCCTAGAGCGTCCGCACAGTTTACACTAACGGTGCTCAAACCGTGCGCCCCTTTAAAAGCCTCCAAACTCATCAAAAACATTAAAAACTCTCCCTACCTTTTCCCAAATCACCCCATTCCCATAAAATCATAATGAAAACATAAATTATGGATACATACCTAAATCATAAGGTACTACATTCTCCCCACCATTGGCATTTCCATCCTCGAAAAGTAGTGACCCCGACCTTTGCCGAAAGTGTTCAGGACACTGCTCAACCATTTCTTTCTCCTGTTCCAGTGTTTCTTCTGGGATCTGGCCATCTTGCCATAAAACCAAAACTAGACCAATGCTTTTACCACACAATACTTTCTCTTGTCTATCCACAATCCGCACTGGCACGTGAACCAAAGAAACATCCGGCTCAAGCTGAACATGATCCCATCGAATAACATGGCCCAGATCTGGCTGATACTTTTTCAACTGCGACACATGAAACACATTGTGTACCGCACTGAACCAAGGTGGAAAAGAAAACTGATAATCCACCTCACCAACCCTCTCATCAATCTCAAAAGTTCCAATGTACCTCAGAGATAACTTTCTTTGTTTCCCAAATCGGTGATGTCCCAACCATCGAAGAGTCTCCCATTTCCACCCAACATAGTGGAGAACAACACGGCCTCCCTTACAATGCTTCAAATGGAACCATCTGTCTGGATACTTGATAACTGTTATTGTAAGAGAATTCAACCAAGGAAAGGTGCTCCCAAAAAAGAATCCAAAATCCATCACACAAGCCTACAACATATATTCCAAGGTTTGTATCGTCCTCTCGGATTTACCATCCATCTGAGGGTGATATGTCGTACTCATGATCAACATTGTTCCAAAGGCTTGCTGAAAATATTTCAAGAAACGGGATGTAAACGTCAGATCTCTATCTGATACGATCAAAACTGGAACACCATGCCTCTGTACAACCTCCTGGACATAGATTTTGGACATATCCTCCACCGTATGAGATTCACGAATTGGAATGAACTGGGCCGACTTCATTAGCTGATCCACTATCACCCAAAGGGAATCATGTTTTCTGACCGTTCATTGAAGACCTGTGAAAAAATCCATCACTATTTTCTCCCACTTCAAAACAGGTATAGTTAAAGATTTCAATATTCTCGATGACCTCTATTGCTCTTCCTGGACCTGCTGGCAAGTCAAACATCGTGAAATGAACTCAGCCACTCTTTTTTTCAATCTAGCCCACCAGAACTGCGCTTTCAAAGCCTTATACATCTTCTGAATTCCAGGGTAGACATCCCACCTGGAATGATGGTACGCCGTGAGAAGATCCTCCTGACAAGCCACTGGTACAACTATCCATTTCCGGAAACACAAAACTAATTATTTATTCAGTTCCCAACCCAAAATGGTCTCCCCACCATTGAGTTTTGACCTCATTGTATCACACTACAAATCAGACATATGCGCCTCTTTTACCAGGCATGCCAAGTCAGGAATCAAAGAAACCGGAAAGAAGACCACTTTATCACCTTGGTCCTCACCTTCTAGTCGCATGTCAACTATCAATGACATCAACTCCCATAGGTCTGATGCCTGCTTCACCACCTGAGAATTTGATTTTTTGCGCAATGCATCCAGCACCAAATTTCCCTTACCCGGTGTGTACATGAAGTCAAAATCAAACATCTAGAGATATTCAATCAATCTTCTTTGCCTCATGTTTAGATTCGTTTTTGATAAAATGTGCTTCAAACTCTTATGATCCGTATAGACCGTGAATTTCTCACTGAAGAGATAATGGAGCCACATTTTCAAAGCAAGGACCACTGCCGCCAAATAAAAATCATGAGTTGGGTAGTTCTTATCATGCACCCTCAACTGCCGTGAGCCATACGCAACCACCTGATCCCCTTGCTTGAGGACGGACCCCAACCCTGATCCCGATGCATCGTAATATACCACGTACAGTTTCCCTAGATCTAGAAAAACCAAGATTGGTGATGATGTAAGGCAACCCTTTAGTTATTTGAAACACTACTGATATTTTTCATGACATGGGAATGGAACAGTCTTCCTTGTCAAAGCTATCATTGGTGAAGCCAACCATGAAAAGTCACGAACAAAACGCCGATAATACCCACCTAGACCAAGGAAACTCTATATCTCAAACAAATTCTTTGCTGGTTTCCCAGAGATAACAACCTCTATCTTTTCTGGATCTACTGAAACACCCTTTTCAGAAATCACAAGGCCAAGAAAATGAACTTCTTGTATCCAAAAGTCACATTTTGAAAATTTGTCGTACAACCGATGATCTCTCAAGATCCCTAGTACTATCAGCAAGTGTTGTTCATGCTCCTCCCATGTCTTTGGATACATGAAAATATCATCCAAAAACACCACCACGAATGAATCCAGATATCACTGAAATGTCTGATTCATCAATGCCATAAACACTGCTAGTGCATTCGTTACACCAAAGGGCATAACAACGTACTCATAATGGCCATATCGACTTCTGAAAGCTGTTTTAGGATTACCCTCCATCCTTAATCGGAATTGATGATATCCCGATCTCAGGTCAATCTTGGAGAACCACTGGGCTCCCCTCAACTGGTCAAACAGGTCCTCAATTTGTGGAAGTATATATCTGTTCTTTATTTTCACTTGGTTAAGTTGACGATAATCAACACAAAGTCTTAAAGATCCATCGGCCTTTTTCACAAACAATACCAGCGCTGCCCACAAAGATGTACTAGACTGGATAAAGCCTTTATTTTCTAAATCATCCAATTGGACTTTAAACTCCCTCAATTCTGCAGGTTCCATATGGTAAGATGGAAGTGAGATAGGACTGGTCCCCACAAGAAGATCAATCGTAAATTCTACATCTCTTAATGGAGGTATCCTAGATAATTCTTCTGGAAAAACATCCATGAACTGATCAACCACTACATGAATAACACAATTATCGACACCCTCTATCAATTCCAATGACAATACCGCCAACTGACATGATAATGTGCCAACTTCTAGTGCCAACAAGACTACTGCAAACTACTTCTCATGCCTCTCTCCTCTATTAAGATTTCTAACACCATCGTGTGTCATAAAACTCATTGTTCATGTCTTGCAATTTATGTGGTCCTTAAACGCTATTATTTAATCCATGCTCAAGATTTCATCATAGCCATCCATATCAAGTACTGAGAAATCCCACACTATCTCAATCTCTCCCACAACGATACAGCATGCTCTACACAAGAAGGATTAACACTCTTTTTTACCCAGAGGGGTTTGAAGTTTCAAAACTGAAGGCATCATCTATACCTTTAAACCCAACCACTCAACAATGAGTGCATAAATAAAAGAGTGTGAAGCACCCGTATCAAAAAAACACATGCATGCAGGTAGAATTTAAAAGAATAGTACCTTGTATTGTGGATGGTCCCAACTGATCATCCACCACAATCTGGTCAGCTCTGAAAAATGACTTAGTTACTGCACCCTGGTCTTTACTCCATTGTTGAGGTGTCATGGTGTTCTGAGAATCAACATGACTAACCTTACCTTGCTGATGAGGGGTATGATGCTACCCTCGTCCCGTCGAAGCATAAGAGGCTTGCGATCCTTGAGGATTTTCACACACACTCGTCCTCATAGGATTCCTACAGTAGTGCTAGAGATGCCCCATCTAATTACAACTATAACATGCTCTGTGTTGTGTTGTGGAATCCAGCTTGATATGCATTGAGGTGCCTCAATGAAAACAACCCAATTTACTCTCGAGCTTCGGAGGAAGGTTCACCGATCCTGTGGTCGCATTTTGTACCATGATCTCTCTCTGGGTATATGTTTCCCTCTTCTGATTGAACCCAACGTTAGAGTTCCCATTAGTCCATGTGGGTATTAACACGCTTCCTCCGCCCGGAGTTCCCAACAGATCTCTTTCAGCTACCGAGGATCGATTTACCAGTTCTTCGTAGTCCCTGATACACAGCCCCATTATTTTATAACATATTTCCAGCCTCAATACCACCTTGAAAATCCTTGCTTTCAGCGATGTGCTACCCGCCACCTCGGGTGAAAACCGCACTAATCTCATAATCTTTGCTGCATATTCCATTACCGAAATCTTTTCTTGCTTCAAACTGAAAAAATTAGTTGTACGCTAAATCTTGAAGGTATGAGGGTAGAATTGTTTGTTAAACAATTCCTCAAAGGTTTCCCACGTCATACCCTGGTCCGTCCCCTCTTGGACTGCCGGCTCCCACCATTGAAGGGAAAGATCATCCAGCTTATACGTTTCTAGCTTGACCTTCATCTCATCCGGGGTTCCCAAGAATTCAAAAATTATATTTATTCAGGACAGCCACGCCTCTTCCCTTTCTGGGTCTGCATCACCCCAAAAAACAGGTGGGTTCTGCTTCTGAAACTGAGCCGCAATTTCAACAAGCTTTGCATCTTCCACTCTATTTATACTTCCAACTTCTTGGAAGGCTTGGAATATACTTTGCACTAGCTTCTAATTCACTTAGGGCTTAGGTGCAACCACATTCTCATCAGCCACTTCCGGTTGGTCTCTACGACGCCTACCTGATGCCATTTCTATAAACATAAAACAAACAAGCATGAGTCTCCCTTCCGTAGACATTATGAATCAACCACGTCATGTACCATTTCATAATAATCAATCACAACCAGGCTTTCTATTCTTTGAAATTTCCCATGTTGCACCATTTTTGAAAATAAACCATTTTCAAAATACCATGTTTATTCACATTTCATGTTCACACATTTGAAAAACCGTTTTTCAATTCATCCCATAAATCATTAAACCCAATAAAATATGCATTCTAGAGGGAACTAATTTCTATCATATATGTCATGCTTATCTCATTTGCTACACCCACGAAAATGAGATTTCCAATTCTTATAAAAGTCTTCAAAACACTTATGTATCCAACTCACTGGTAACATGATGTTCAGCATAATAGGGTTATCTGCATCCTTTTATTCTATACATTCCATGTTCTGATAGTCCTACACCTTGATACCATCCCAACGCAACGAATAACCAAGAACAGATGTCAACTCCAAATCCGAGAATCAACTCCAAAGGACCGAACAAGCTGATACCACTTGTAACAACACGCCCATACCTCATTTTCTTGAGGAGGAGGTGAGGGTTACTTGGCCTTAAGCGATGTTCCCAAAGCGCCAAAGGTTGGAAATAAATGCCGAGGGCTTCAAGAGAAAAGTGGGGAACTATTCTCCCTCAAGAGGACTACCCAAAAAACCAACTACCAATAGCTAAAAATGCATGCATTCCAATTTACCCAATCATTCCATAACAACACAAGGTTCATACAACCAAACATCACCAAATCATTAGAGTACAACAGAAACAAAAGATAGACACAACAATCCGTGACACCTCCATAGATCCACTCCAACTCCAAACTCAATGCTCCACCAAGCATCACAAGGCAACGCTACAAATAGGTGATGCCTTACCTTTTCCCATGTCCCGGTATACTACATCTGCAAAGACACCAATGTGCCGAAGCAGGGGGTGAGTACAACTACTGATTAGGATTTCCCCAAATGACTTCCCTACACAAGACACTAGGATAAACTGTTAGCACATTCATATAAAACATTTTATATAAAACAATCCCATTTGAAAACTTATTACAAAAGGAAAACATGACACACAAGGGAAATCCACAAAAATCAAGCCACATGCAAGTTACCATGTTCACATTTCACTCATAAGCCCCATCTACAAACATCACATAGTCAAGCAATCAACCAACAATGGGGGTACTTTCTCGGCCAACCCGTTCACAACCCGAAAAGTGGTAATTTCTCAACCACTTTCCTAGATGGTGGCCATTCCGCCCATTATCCATCCTTTTCTCTGATTATAGTGGAACTCTATCGACCACACTACAATATCACAACACATTCTAATAAAAATCCCATCCATATCCACAAAAAGCACGAGCCACACAACAATCTCACATTATCACAAACACCATCTCATGCCATTTTCATACTCCATATCATTGTCATTTTAAAATAAATATTTTAAAATCATCCCATTGAATCCATTTCCAACAAAGCCCATTTTTACCCAAAAATCCCATTTTCATGCCAAAAACCCCCAATTTCATCACCCATAAATTTTCCAACATATTTTACACATGATTTACCACTTAAATTTCAAGAAAACAATTTAATTGTAAATGAACCACACAATTCCACCAAGTGGACTCGAGAGAGAAGCCACCTACCTTTAGTGATCCCAAGAAATCGATCCACACGCAACTGCACCTCCAAAAATAGCTAACGTACCACCGAAACCTCTCTAGATCCTCTTCCCTAACACCCACAAGCCGTAAAAACATTATCCAAGGCCACCACAACCCTAGATCTACACACAAAATGTGTAGATATAGAGTACCAAGAAGGAGGGAATAGCAGATCTACGAGAAAACACAACGAAACCATGGGAGAAGACTTACCTGGGAAGAATCGCCTTCAAACCCTCTTCAAAACCCTTCCAAAATGAGGGGATAGCCATTCTAGCCCCATAGAACCGAAAATATAGAGTGAGGATCATGTCGTAGGAATATAAGAGTGTTTTAGGTCATGCTAGAGGGAGATCAGACTTAAAAACCCCAACTTTAAGTGGTTGTACGGTTAGCCCGCACGATTTGGAAAACCATGCACACCCCACTTCCTTGAGAGCAGGTGCCCACACTGTTTTCTCGCAAGGTTTGGGTAACCATGCACTGGCCTTGTGTAGCATACTACCTCTCCCTGCACGGTTTCCTAGAGCATCCGCATGGTTTACACAAATCGTGCTCAAACCATGCACCCCTTTAAAATCCTCTAAACTCATCCAAAAACATTCCAAACTCTCCCGAAATTTTCCCAACTCATCCCATGCCCGTAAACTCATAAAAACATAAAAAAATGCTACATACCTCAAAACAGGGGTACTACATGTTACATTACTATTCTAATGGTCATATTGATGACTATATTATTTTTTTAAACATTGTGTGGAGTGAGGTAAAAACTTTCAATGACAATATAATTTAAAGGAGTTGTACCCTAAATTATTGGGGTATATTAGTTATTATTTCAAAAATATATTTATTTTTATCTTTTATATAATATTATCTAATTTATATAAATATTATTATCTACAAAGATAGTTACAGATAGAAAATGAATTACATCTGTCTATGGGGATATAATCCACTATAAACATGAATGCTGGTTTAATTTCACATTTGTTGAAGAAGGATATATATTAAGGTTATACCATTATTAGAAAAATATCACTATGTATGGCGGTACCGATTTTATTATTTCACAATGGATGGGTGGGTTTTTATTAATGTATAAAAACAAATAAAAGTAAAAGATCCAGTTAACATCTATACAAATGTTGCAGACATATGCCCGTGATTAACAACATAATCTCTAAAATATAGGTAGTATGACAAAAATATGTCATCATATATGATTATTGAGTTGTTATAATGTTATTTGTGTATTTTATTTCGTAAAGAAAGTGTCTCGTCAACTATTGATATGAGATGATAGGGGTGTGTTGTTATTATTGGTGGAGAGGACACCGTTTGTAATCATGTAAATATATAAAAATTATTAATTAATTTTCATTAAAAATCATCTAATAAACAAATAAACATTAGAATAAGGTGTTTAAATTGTATATAAAACCATATAATATGTTTTATACATGTTTTATGTCTTTTTAATACATATCATTTTAGTTTTAGCACCGGTAAATCCTTTTTGACATTGACCACACTTGTGGATTTTAATTGTTTTTACATTTCATTATGACCATTAATTAAGTTGTAAATATTGCATATTATTAAACATTATCATCCAGAAAATTTAATTCATTCTATCAATTAACATTTATATATGTGGAAAATGATAATAATAAAATAAAATTCCCCAAAATTGTGTAAATTTAATTTTTAGAAAAATTACCTCGTAATTATTAAAAGGATTTATACCCAAAAACCATATAAATTTTATTCCAAAATGAATAATTGGAAAATAGGCAGTATAAAGTATCAAAATTCTAATTCAACCCATCATATAAAAATGGAACATTATAAATTATTTTGATCAAAATCCATTTAAAAAATGTAGTTTTAATTATTCATATAGAAATTTAATATTTTAAGAAAATACATAAAAATTATTTTGAATAAAAATATTACATGTTTAAATTAGATAATGATATAATTTTTTTAATTATAATTATAATTTTATAAAAATAAATTTTTAAATAAATCCATAAAATGCTTTAAAACCCAATTCTTTTTTGAAATTACATTATTTTCCACTTGACTAAACAATTAAGTAATATAAATTTTACTCCATAAAATATAATTTATAAATATTTATATGAAATGATAATTAATTATATTATCTTTACATGGGTTTTCAAAATCATTCCCATTTTTAAATTTATATCATAGTAATTTTGTTTAAAAATTTATAAACTATTGATATAACTCACTCCTACAATTTTACGATTCCCATGTGTGCACATTTAATCATATGGATTTTACAAAAATATAACTTTGTAAATGACATTATACATTATTACATTCTACAAGTGTTGAATAATTTATCCTGTTTGTTCCTCATAATAATTTTTTTATTCTAACTAATCATATACACAGATTGAAACATGAGATGCATCTGACTCAAATTTTTATAATAATGGAACATGAATGCATCTTGTACCAAATATAAACATGGAAGTAGAAACAATCAATATGAAGTTGACATATCATTCCCTAGTATTTCATATGTTCTAATGAACTATGAATATAGATTTAATATTTATCAATATATATAACACTTTTTTAGAGATAGATTCTATGGAGAAAATTATCACATAACTTGAATGTAATATTAATCATTTGATTAAATTTATAATGGTTTTTCAAACATTGATCAGACATATTTTAATACAAATCCCTATTATATATCTTAAAAATTTAGCCACAAACATTTATTCTTAGAAACTTTCATGCCCTACTTTCATCCCAAAAAGATATATCTTGACAATGAATTTGATATAATGCCTCAAAAGATTCCATATATATTGGAATCTGAAAATATAATTATATTATAATATAATAAAATACATATGTTTTTCCAAAATTCAGTGACAATCAATTGAAATATATTGAGGAATATAATCTTGAGTTGGAATCATTTTCTGTGACTATCAATCATATTGAGGTAGAACTGTTGTACTAAAATGTAAGTCATTACCTAATAAAATATGATATCTCATACATAAAATAGAGTTTAATTTGGGAATGAGAATTAATTATATGGAAATTGGGTCTTCATGTAATCTAAATATATATTTAAAATAATTTTAAATAATGTTGACCTAAAAAAATATTATCCCGAATGTGGAGAATGTGAGTGGATTTCCATAATGTTTCTATAATTACACAAAATCACATTATTACCACTATGTGAATTTGGAAATTCCACCATAAAATACATGTTTTTATAAAAAAAAATATTCTATCACTATAAATGGGTCAATTGTCCTATTTAGAAATTGTTATTCATATTTAATATATTCAAATGCCAAACATTTCATAGTAGTATAATCAATATAATTTGTTACTCTATCCCAAAAGAACTATTCCTGAAGGACACTATATAATCTTTCATTATCTATGATGAATATAAAATGAAAAGCTATGGGCTTCAATAAACAACACATTCTTTATTTAGGTTACACATGAAACACATATCTTTTTATAAATCTGAAAAAACTTGAATTATTAATATTAAATTCCTGAAACATAACATTCATAAAAAATTCAACCTATTCTTATAAATCACGATCTTCCTTATGAAATTGCATAATTATATCAATCAATGGTAGTTTAAGTGATAGAAAAAACAAAATTGATGAATTTCATTAATTCAAAAATTCTAAGACAAAATGCATCAAATCATTTACATATGGTTCATATTCAATACATAACATTGTTAGTGTATCATTATATTTTAAAATCAATGAATCAACTATTCTGTTTTATTGATAGGGATGATAATTACTTCTGTAGTCATAGTCTTATATAAATTACAACTATCTCATCTTTACTGTATTCAACTCATTATGAGGGAATATAATAGTGAATGTATTTTGTTTAGTATATATTTCACACATTACTCTATATAAGTGATGTCTATATATATTTAATGAAAATATTTTACTCCCTAGTTTTAGGTATGGTATTGGAAAAATTAACTTGAGGGGTTTCCATTATAATAAAGCCGATGGAATTACCTAATTATTATTCTTTAAAAAATATTAGAGTACATTCAAAGAAGTATTATTGTATATAATGAGGACACTATTTATGGATGATGTGAAAATACTGGAGAATTATTTAATGATAGATTCAATCAATAGAAATATTCATTCCATTCCATTATCTATTAGATCCTAAATTTTTTGAATCGTAATTTGATTAGTTGGATTCTAAAAAATGTGGTTTTGTTAAAAAATTCCACATTTTACGATCAATATATAATAAAATAATAAATCTCAGTAACATTTTCTAGTCTTGGACATTCATATTCTATATTAGTTTTGTAATGGTCAAAAATTATTCCAAATTTATTTATTATATGTCAAAATAATGAAATATGTACTTAAAAAATTCAAATTCTTGAAATTATACTTATAAATTAATTTTATTAGAGGTTTACAAAAAAATCCTTGAATTCTATTCATGATCATCATAAAATGAGGAATAATATATACTATAATTAATAAATATAACCAAATATTTATCCAAATATTCGTCAAAAAATGTATTCCTATAATCCCTCAATATTTTTATATCATTCATCTGTCTAAATGTTATAACTACAAACTATAAATTATAATACCTAGTTCTAAATACTATATTTGGGATGTCATACCCTATCACATTCACCTACTTTTATCCAAACCTTAATTAAGGAATCGACAAATATTTTTATCCTTTTAGATGATAAAAAAATTCATCTATATGAGGAAATATATAAATATTTATAATACTATTTTTTAAGTAATCTATAATCAATGTAAAGACTCAAAAACATATATTTTTTGTAATAAATAAAATATGATAAACCAATGGAAATGTTATAGGATGAATCGTTAATTTACCAAGAAACTCTTCAAATTTTTTTTCAATTCCATATGTTTTACATGAGTAAATTGATAATATATTATGTTAAATTCCATCATATTAGGAACTTGATAAATATTAAATTAAACTTCATGATCATGTATAATTCCATTAATCATATCAATAAAAACATCCAAATATTTTTTTTCACTACCACCAAATCATTAATTTGAAATATTTCTTTATATTCGATAATATGTGTAAAATTACTTACTTATCATTGTTATAATAATTTATCATCTCTTGAATGTTATATTAAATCTATAAATTCTTTATCATATTGATGCAAAAAAGCATTTAAAAAAGTAAAATTTTTAGCAATTAGATATATCTTTGCATGAAAATTTGAAATCCAATCCAAACCCATAATATCATTTTATTCATAAATAGTAATAATAAAAATGTTTAAATAAATCCCATATATAGATGATAATAAATATTTCATTTTAAATTTCATTTTGCAATTATACTTCTTCTAGGTGTTTTTACCCCAAGTCTAAACAGTAATTGATGAGAGGAAATTTTTATTTTACCATAAAATTCCTAAAAATGTAAAAAGGTGTATCCCCCAAATCAATGAATACATTAAATGATTTGGAATAATCATGTACTAAATTGGTAACCAGAACATTTGATGGCCCATAATATACAAATATAGTTTCAAAGGACTTCACAACACACTTATACATAGTGTAATAATTATTTTCATTATTCTCATTCTTCTTTAGAAACTACTAGTAATAATGACACAACTACTTACATTTAAAAAACATCACAAATTACCTATAAATATTTTTCATACCAATACCATGATAGTTTTCATAGAAATAATGATATATATATCAACATTCCATAGTGTAATAATTAATATATTTCAAAATAGAATACATAGGGTTATTTATACAAGTCATATTATAATGTAGAAACACAATTTCTAACCTTCATATTTAATAAATGGATTCATTCCAAATGACTTCCACCTAAACCTATTTCCCACCATTTTTCACAAAATTCATGATCAATTAAATACATTATTTCATCAATCATAGTATGAAAATAATTATTCCAATATATGTTCAATTAATGGTTGGCCAATATTAATCGGTATCATGACTTTAAACATCAGTAAAACCAATTAATATTACTATCAAATATAATTTACAATTTTGTGTGTACTATTACAATATGATGAATTTTTCATCATATGCACCCATTGAATATTCCCCCTATTCACTTAATTCTATAAATTCCATTTCAATACCATGTGGAAAACCATTGAAAAATACACATTAGTAAATAAATTCATAATCAATATCCTTAAAGGCCATAAATATCTTCGGTTTTTATGGAATTTATAATTACTTATCACCATTGATCAGATTGAAAAAATAAAGTGTTTATAGCAAGAGATAATTTTGTCAAAAATAAAAAAACTACTTAAAAATATTTTTGGGATAATAAATATTCTGTTTAGACAATACATGTGTAAAAGATCCAACAAAATGATAAAGTGTGTGTCTCATAAAATGATCCACAATTTACATCATTTACATTGGTAAATCTTCTTTCTTAATAGTAAGGATTCCACCACAATTTATAGTCATTATCCATTGAACCGTCCATGTAATAATAAAATAATTTCCATTTAAAACCTTTCAAGTGTATAAATTAATAATGATATTTTTTTCTTATTTTGTATACAATATCTTACTCGTTTACATTGTAGAAAACAAATTCTTTATGGGACATATAATATATGATATAATATGGTAAAATTTAAAATCTATCTCATTCCAATATTACCATGAATTATAATACAATAATTTTTTTTTAACAATATTAAGACTTATATTTTTTTCTAATCGTTTTCACTATTTCCAACTATGACACCCTGATATAAAATAATCAGTTAATTAACTGTTTAGACTAGATTTAATTTTTACACATTCAAAAATGTCCATTTAAGATTAAGAATTTTTGAAAACAAATATTAAACCATATTTAATATAATTCTAAACAAATTAGTGGCCACTTCTCAATGTATTTATTATTCCCACAATACTAAACTTTTTTGATAAAACATGTTTTATTGTATGATATATATTCATATTTTTTAAATTGGAATCATCCTTCTCACCCATAAAAATTAAATTCATATGAAATATATTTTAAAATAATTTTATGATCAGTTAATCTTAGAAAAGGAAATATAAAAATTATTAATAGAAATCTATTATTGTATGATTTTAGTATATTAAAAAACAATTTCTCATTCATGATAAAAATATAGATCAAAATAATAATTTTAAAATATAATATGTAAACATAAATGAAAAAATATTTTCAAAATAAATTTCATTAGAAATACTGAAGGCAAATAATTATAATGGCTTTATTAAAATAAAAAATATATATTGAAGAATTGTCAAAAATTTATAAATTTCATCATATTGATTTTGTACAAATGTTCTATAAAAGTTAATATCATATTTTGTCATTTTAAACTCGTTATATTGTTATAATAACCCATTTATAGGGGTCTCAAGTATATAACTTGTGGAACAAATTTATTATAACCCTTAAAAAAACTCTTATAAATGTAATTGCTTACCTAGAAAATTCCAATAATCTTTTTAGAGAAATGAAAGAATAATTATATCTATCCCTTTATGAAATGACATACAAAGATATATATGGTTCATTAGTCATAATAAACTATATTTTTCTCACCCATAAACATGAACTATATCGAGATCAAACATTTTCAGAAATATCTTCCATGACCCAAAACATATTCCAAAGTTTTAATTATTTTCAGTCTCATCATTAAGAATAAAATAATATACCATTGATCTAGGATGAAAAATATTTGTTAATGTTAAAAAGTAATTTCCATTTAAAATACATTTTTATGTCTAAAGAGATAGAAAAAACGTTGGTTGGAATATTATTGAAAGAAAACATATAATCTTGTATGGGATTCCAACTATGAAACAACAGTTATTCTAATGGAAATTTCATTAATGAAGTATATATAACGAAACAAATTTTTTGACATAGAAAAAAAAATCTTTTGAAATATATAAAACCAATTTATTGAATATAAATTATTAATTAATTTAATTGAGGGTTGATATATCATTACTCAAAATGGTATTCAATGTAATTTTTAGAAAATTTAATACAAGATTTAGAGGTGAAATTTCCCTTAAATTGAGTTTCAATAGTCAGATATGTTATTTATCTCATATTTAATAAATATTTATCAATTAATTTTATCAATTTAGAGTAATTTTTATCTTTACATTTCATTTTATTCATTTTATTCATCTTATTTCCATGCTAAATTTTATTACTATATTCAATATATATATACATGATTTTTTTTATAACAATTGGTCTACATATCGATATTCAATTTGGAGGGTTAACTATGTTCAAAATAGGCAGTGTTACAATATCATCCAAAGAATATATATGAATGGATATTTTATTATGCATTAATGTTATTTTTATAACAATTTTAAAATAGTATACATGAAAAGTTAAATACATTAAATCATGGAGGTTATTTTCTATATGCATGCATGAGTAACATATTCATTATTCAAAGAGAATGAAAAAAATTCTTGTAGTTATTATTTTTTCATTATTGAAAAATTATTATATCTTAAATATCATATTATTTCATTAAATATACCTATATAACTGACCATGTGTGCTGGTTATAGAATATAAAATACATCATCCAATGAGGTGGTTGTTCACCATTCACAAGACCAATTCATTTATTTTTCATATAGTTTATAAATAAATATGTTATATAATTATTTTACTAAAAAATGAATTAATAATGTATATATAATATTATATCATTTATATCCAATATTTTTACCATCCATAAGAGGTTGTTGTTGTCATATAATTACATTTTTTTAGGATATAATCTTTCGTACACCTGAATGACAGTGTTGTTTTCCATTAGATAAACAAGTTGAATAAATAAAGACATTAAATAAAAATAATATATATATATATATACAATTTATTGATGCTATTATATAATAATGAATGGAAGATTATTTAATAAGGTATAAAAAGATATAAAACTATAATATGTGGATAAAATGAATATCTCTAATCATAACATCTTCCATATCTTTAAACTTGAATCCCTATAAGGATTGTATAATTACCTGAAAAAAAGACATACATGACATGGGAAAGGATTTTATAATGTAATTAACAATTTTCATGGGAAATTAAAATGGTAAATAATGTGAGATATGGAGGGGATATAAGGTTTTATTTTATAGGTGATGGAGATGATGATGTTGATATTTTTTCAATGATTTAAATATTGTTATGTAATTTTCAAGGAAGCGTTTTCCATAATCTTCTAAATTTATTTAATAATTTTATATGGATATAAAATTAAATTCAATAGAATTTAAAAAATTATTTAGATTATTATAATCCTTATCAGATTAGTTTATCTTCCTAATAAACCTGTTTTAACCTTAATAGTGGTATCCAATTTTTACTATTTATTTGATTCATTATGCTGAGAAATTAAATTTTTAATAGTAAATAATAATTAATATTCTTATTAAAAATATGGAATCTTTTTTCTGATGTTAAATTCATTGAATTTGAAAATATTATTTAAAAATTAGTCCATTAAAACATGAGTAAAATATATTTTTCATGCAAAATTACTTGCTAATTTTAAAGACAATTTATACCAAAATAAAGAATGTAGTTCATTTCAATTATCATAATTAAATTTTTAATATTATAAATGATAAAATGTTACATTGAAACTATAACAACTCATACTTTACATACATTGTTATTACTTTTTAATTGAATCATACTTATTACAACATATAACAAAATCCTGAAAGGGTCATATAGGTATAGTGTCTTTAGAAACTAGGAAACAGAAACAACACATTCATAAATCGTCTACATTGCCTCACATTTATTTCATCATATTTGTAGTAACTTTTTTGGAATATCCTAATTAATACCCTTATTCCAATCCTAGGGAAAATAAAACATACAAAAGGGTGTTCTCAGATGCTCAGTAAGGGGGAAAAAAGGAAATATCCATCATATCATATTCATAAGAACATAACATTTTGAAAATCTTAACCTGCAGAAGAGATCGTAATTTCTTGACATGGGATAAATCATAGATGTGAAAATGGAACTCAAATAATCATAACATAAAACATGAAACTTTGCGGAATACACATATTAAAAACCGTGCGTAGCCTAATGCCTCTCCCTGCACGGTTTCCTCGAGTGTCCACACAGTTTACTCTAACCGTGCTCAGACCGTGCGCCCCTTTAAAAGCCTCCAAACTCATCAAAAACATTAAAAACCCTCCATAACTTTTCCCAACTCATCCCATTCCCATAAAATCAAAATGAAAACAAAAATTAAGGATATATACCTAAATCTTAAGGTACTACATTCTCCCCACCATTGGCATTTCCGTCCTCGGAAAGTAGTGACCCCGCCCTTTGCCGAAAGTGTTCAGGACACTGCTCGACCATTTCATTCTCCCATTCCAGTGTTTCTTCTGGGATCTAGCCAAGTTTCCATAATACCCAAACTAGACCAATGATTTTACCTCACAAGACTTTCCATTTTCTATCCACAATCCGCTCTGGCACGTGCACCAACGAAACATCCGGCTCAAGCTGAACATGATCCCATCGAATAACATGGCCCAGATCCGGCTGATACATTTTCAACTACGGCACATGAAACACATTTTGTACCACACTGAACCTAGGTGGAAAAGAAAACCGATAATCCACCTCACCAACCCGCTCAGCAATCTCAAAAGGTCCAATGTTCCTCAGATATAACTTTCTTTTTTCCAAAATCAGTGATGTCCCAACCGAGGAGAAATCCTCAAGAAAACAGGATCGCTCACCTTGAATGACAAAGGTCCTCGATGATGATCCGCATAAGATTTCTGACGACTCTGATCCGTCTCCATCCTCTTTATGATCAGCTTGATATTTTCTTTATTCTCCTGGACAAGACTCGGTCCAACCATCGAAGACACACACATTTCCACCCAACATAGTGGAGAACAACACGACCACCCATACAATGCTTCAAACGGAGCCATCTGTATGGATACTTGAGAACTGTTATTATACGATAATTCAACCAAGGAAATTTTATCCCCCAATAAGACACAAAAATCCATCACACAAGCCTGCAACATATATTCCAAGGTTTTTATCGTCCTCTCGGATTTACCATCCGTATGAGGGTGATATGCCGTACTCATAATCAACATTTTTCCAAAAGCTTGCTGAAATGATTTCCAGAAACGGGATGTAAACCTCAGATCTCTATCTAATACGATCGAAACTAGAACACCATTCCTCTGTACAACCTCCCAGATATATATTTTGGACAGATCCTCCACCATATGAGATTCACGAATTGGAATGAAATGGGCCGGCTTCGTTAGCCGATCCACTATCACCCAAATGGAATCGTATTTTCTAACCATTCATTTATGACCTGTGAAAAAATCCATCGCTATTTACTCCCACTTTAAAATAGGGATATTTAAAGACTGCAATATTCTCGCTGGCCTCTGCTGCTCTTCCTGGACCTGCTGGCAAGTCAAACATCGTGAAAGGAACTCAGCCACTCTTCTTTTCATTCCAGACCACCAGAACTGTGCTTTCAAAGCCTTATACATATTCTGAATTCCAGGGTAGACATCCCACCTGGAATGATGGTACGCCGTGAGAAGATCCTCCTGACAAGACACCGGTACAACTATCCATTTCTGGAAACACAAAACTGATTATTTATTCAGTTGCCAACCCCCAATGGTCTCCCTACCATTGAGTTTCGACCTCATTGTCTCACACTCTGAATCCGACATATGAGCCTCTTTTACCAGGCATGCCAAGTCAGGAATCAATGAAACGAGAAAGAAGACCACTTTATAGCCTTCGTCCTCAGCTTCTAGCCGCATGTCATCTATCACTGACATCAACTGCCACTGGTCTAATGCCTGCTTCACCAACTGAGCATGTGATTTCCTACTTAATGCATCTGCCACCAAATTTCCCTTACCCGGTGTGTACATTAAGTCAAAATCAAACATCTGTAGATATTCCATCAATCTTCTTTGCCTCATGTTCATATTCATTTGTGAAAAAATGTGCTTCAAACTCTTATGATCTGTATAGACCGTGAATTTCTCACTAAAGAGATAATGGAGCCACATTTTCAAAGCACGAACCACTGCCACCAAATAAAAATCATGAGTTTGGTAGTTCTTATCATGAACCCTCAATTACCGTGATCCATACACAACCACCTGATCCCCTTTCATGAGGACACACCCCAACCCTGATCTCGATGCATCGCAATATACCACGTATCGTTTCCCCAGTTCTGGCAAAACCAAGATTGGTGCTGATGTAAGGCAACCCTTTAGTTCGTCGAAACACTACTGACATTGGTCATTCCATTGGAATGGAACAGTCTTCCTTGTCAAATCTATCAATGGTGAAGCCAACCATGAAAAGTCATGAACAAAACGCTGATAATACCCACCTAGACCAAGGAAACACCGTATCTCAAACACATTCTTTTCCGGTTTCCATGAGATAACGACCTCTATCTTTTCTGGATCTACTGAAACACCCTTTTCATAAATCACAAGACCATGAAAACGAACATCCTGTATCCAAAAGTCACATTTTGACAATTTTTCATACAACTGATGATCTCTCAATATCCCTAGTACTATCGCCAAGTGTTGTTCATGCTCCTCCCATGTCTTTGAATACACGAAAATATCATCCAAAAACACCACCACGAATGAATCCAGATATCTCTGAATTGTCCGATTCATCAATTCCATAATCACTTCTAGTGTATTTGTTAGACCAAAGGTCATAACAACATACTCATAATGGCTATATTGACTTCTGAAAGCTGTTTTAGGATTATCCTCCTTCCTTAATCGGAATTGATGATATCCCGATCTCAGGTCGATCTTGGAGAACCACTTGGCTAAGATCAACTGTTCAAACAGGTCCTCAATTCGTGGAAGTACATATCTATTCTTTATCGTCACTTGGTTAAGTCGACGATAATCAACACAAAGTCTTAAAGATCCATCGGTCTTTTTCACAAACAATACCAGCGCTGCCCACAGATATGTACTAGATCGGATAAAGCCTTTATTTTCTAAATCCTCCAATTGGACTTTAAACTCCCTCAATTCTGCAGGTGACATATGGTAAGATGGAAGTGAGATAGGACTGGTCCCCAGAAAGAGATCAATCGTAAACTCCACTTCTCTTACAGGAGGTAACCTAGAGAATTCTTTGGGAAAAACATCCATAAACTGATCAACCACTACTTGAAAAACACTATTATCGACACCCTCTATCAATTCCAATGACAAGACTGCCAACTGACATGATAACGTGCCAACTTCTGGTGCCAACAAGACTGCTGCAAACTACTTCTCATGCCTCTGTCCTCTAATGAGATTTCTAACACCATCGTGTGTAGTAAAACTCATTGTTCACGCATTACAATTGATGTGGTCCTTAAACTCTACTATCCAATCCATTCTCAAGATTTCATCATAGCCATACATCTCAAGTACTTAGAAATACCACACTATCTCAATCTCTCCCACAACGATACAACATGCACTTCACAAGATGGATTAACACACTTTTTTACCCAGAGGGGTTTGAAGTTTCAAAACCGATGGAATCATCTCTACCTTTAAACCCAACAACTCGACAGTGCGTACAGAAATGAAAGAGTGTGATGAACCCGTATCAAAAAATATATGCATGTAGGTAGAATTTAAATGAATAGTACCTTGTACTGTGGATGGTCCCGACTAATCATCCACCACAATCTAGTCACCTCTTAACAATGACTTAGTTGCTGCACCCTGGTCTTTACTCCATTATTTAGGTGTCATGGTGTTCTGAGAATCACCAGGACTAAACTTACCTTGCTGATGAGGGGTATGATGCTACCCTCATCCCATCGAAGCATAAGAGGACTGCGATCCTTGCGGAGTGTCACACACACTCGTCCTTAGATTATTCCTACATTAGTGCTAGAGATGCCCCATCTACTTACAACTATAACATGCTCTGGGTTGTTTTGTGGAATCCTGCTTGATATGCGTCGAGGAGCCACAATGAAAACAACCCAATTTACTCTCGGTCTTCGGAGGAAGGTTCATCGATCCTATGGTCGCATTTTGTACCATGATCACTCTCTGGGTATATGGGTCCCTCTTCTGATTGAAACCAGTGTTAGAGTTCCCAATTGTCCCTGTGGGTATTAACACGCTTCCTCCGCCCGGAGTTCCCAACAGATCTCACTCATCTACCGAGGATCGATATACCATTTCTGTGCAGTCCCCGATACACAGCCCTGCTATTTTATAACGGATTTCCAGCCTCAACACCGCCTTGAAAATCCTTGCTTTCAGCGATGTGCTACCCGCCACCTCAGGTGCAAACCACGCTATTCTCATAAACTTTGCAGCATATTCCATTACCGACATTTGTTCTTGCTTCAAACTGAAAAAGTCAATTGTACGCTGAATCCTGATCATATGAGGGTAGAATTGCTTGATAAACAATTCCTCAAAGGTTTCCCACGCCATACCCTGGTTTATCCCCTCTTGGACTACCGGCTCCCACCATTGAAGGGCAAGATCCTCCAGCTTATAAGTTGCTAACTTGACCTTCATCTCGGCAAGGGTTCCCAAGAATTCAAAAATTATATTTATTCGGGACATCCACGCCTCTTCCCTTTCTGGGTCTGCATCACCCCAAAAACGAGTGGGTTATTCTTTTGAAACTGAGTCACAATGTCAATATGCTTTGGCTCATACACTCTATTTATACTTCCCACTACTTGAAAGGCTTGGAATATACATTGCACTAGCTGCTGGTTCACCAAGGGCTTAGGTGCAACCACATTCTCATCAGCCACTTCTGGTTGGTCTCTACGATACCTACCCGGTGCCATATCTATAAACATTTAACAGACAAGAATGAGTCTCCCTTCTGTAGAAATCACAAATCAACCACGTCATGTACCATTTCATAACATTCAATCACAACCAGGCTTTCCATTCTTGCACAATTTCCATGTTACACCATTTTTGAAAATCAACCATTTTCCAAATACCATGTTTATTTACATTTCATGTTCACACATTTGAAAAACCGTTTTTCAATTCAACCCATAAATCATTAAACCCAATAAAATATGCATCCTAGAGGGAATTAATTTCTATCATATATGTCATGCTCATCTCATTTGATACACCCACGAAAATGAGATTTCCAATTCCTATAAAAGTCTTCAAAACACTTATGTAACAAACTCGCTGCTAACTTGAAGTTCAGTATAAAAGGGTTAGCTATATCCTTTTATGCTATACATTCTATGTTCCGACAGTCCTACACCTTTCCAACATCCCAACTGAACGAATAACCAAGAACGTATGTCAACTCCAAATCCGAGAATCAACTCCAAAGGACCGAACAAGCTGATACCACTTGTAACAACCCGCCCATACCTCATTTTCTTGAGGAGGCGGTGATGGTTAATTGGCCTTAAGGGATGTTCCCAAGGCTCCAATGGTTGGAAATAAATGCCAAGGGCTTCAAGAGAAAAGTGGGGAACTATTTTCCCTCAAGAGGATTACACAAACAACCAACTACCAATGGCTAAAAATGCATGCATTTCAATTTACCCAATCATTCCATAACAACCCAAGGTTCATACAACCGAACATCACCAAATCATTAGAGTACAACGGAAACAAAAGATAGCCACAACAATTTGTGACACCTCCACATCTCCACTACAACTCCAAACTCCATGCTCCACCAAGCATCACGAGGCACCGCTAAAAGAAGGTGATGCCTTACCTTTTCCCATGTCTCGGTATACTACATCTGCAAAGACACCAATGTGCCGCAGCAGGGGGTGAGTACAACTACTCAGTAGGATTTCCCCAAATGACTTCCCTACACACGCCACAAGGATAAACTGCTAGCACCTTCATATAAAACATTTAATATAAAACAATCCCATTTGAATACTTACTACAAAAGCCAAACATGACACACAAGGGAAAGACACAAAAATCAAGCCACATGCCAGTTACCATGTTCACATTTCACTCATAAGCCCCATCTACAAACATCACATAGTCAAGAAATCAACCAACAACGGTGGTACTTTCTCGGCCAACCCATTCACAACCCGACAAGTGGTACTTTCTCAACCACTTTTCTAGATGGTGGCCCTTCCTCCCATTATCCATCCCTTTCCTTGATTATAGTGGAACTCTATCGACCACACTACAATATCACAACACATTATCATAAAAATCCCATCCATATCCACACAAGCACGAGCCACAAAACAATCTCGCATTATCGCAAACACCATCTCATGCCATTTTCATGCTCCAGTTCATTGTCATTTTAAAATAAACATTTTAAAATCATCCAATTGAATCCATTTACAACAAAACCCATTTTTACCCAAAAATCCCAATTTCATGCCAAAAACCCCCAATTTCATCACCCATAAATTTTCCAACAAATTTTTTACATGATTTACGACATAAATTTCAAGAACACAATTTAATTGTAAATGCACAACACAATTCCACCAAGTGGAGTCGAGAGAGAAGCCACCTAACTTTTGGGATCCCAAGAAATTGATCCACATGCAACCGCACCTCCAAAACTAGCTAACGCACCACCGAAACCTCTCTAGATCCTCTTCCCTAACACCCACAGGCCATAAAAACATCATCCAAGTCCACCACAACCCTATATATACACACAACTTGTGTAGATATAGAAAACCAAGAAGGAGGGAAGAGCAGATCTAGAAGAAAACACAAAGAAACAATGGGAGAAGACTTACCCGGGAAGAATCTCTTTCAAACCCTCTTGAATCCTCATCAAAACCCTTCCAAAATGAGTGGGATAGATATTCTAGCCCCTTAGAACCGAAAATCAAGAGTGGGGCTCGTGGGGGATGAATATTGGAGTGTTTTAGTTCAAGCTCGAGGGAGCTCAGACTTAAAAACCCCAACATTAAGTGGATGTACGGTTAGCCCCCATGGTTTGGAAAACCATGCACACCCCACTCCCTTGAGAGCAAGTGCCCACACGGTTTTCTTGCACGGTTTCACAAACTATGCGCTGGCCGTGCGTAGCATACTACCTCTCCCTACATGGTTTCCTGGAGCATCCGCGCGGTTTACACAAATCGTGCTCAAACCATGCGCCCCTTTAAAAGCCTCCAAACTCATCCAAAAACATTCCAAACTCTCCCGACCTTTTCCCAACTCATCCCATGCCGATAAAATCATAAAAAACATAAAAAAATGCTACATACCTCAAACCAGGGGTACTACATGTTACATTACTATTCTAATGGTCATATTGATGATTATATTATTTTTTTAAACATGGTGTGGGGTGAGGTAAAAACTTTCGATGACAATAGAATTTAAAGGAGTTATACCCTAAATTATTGGTGTCTATTAGTTATTATTTCCAAAAATATATTTATTTTTACCTTCTATATAATATTATCTAATTTAAATAAATATTTTTATCTACAAAGATAGTTACAGATAGAAAATGAAATACATCTGTTTATGGGGATATAATCCACTATAAACATGAATGTTGGTTTAATTTCACATTTGTTGAAGACGAATATAGATTAAGTTTATCCCATAATTAGAAAAATATCACTATGTATGGGGGTACCGAATTTATTATTTCACAATGGATGGGTGGGTTCTTATTAATGAATAAAAACAAATAAAAGTAAAAGATCCAGTTAACATCTATACAAATTTTGCAGACATATTCCAGTGATTAACAACATAATCTCTAAAATATAGGTAATATGACAAAAATATGTCAACATATATTTTTATTGAGTTGTTATAATGTTATTTGGGTATTTAATTTCGTAAAGAAAGTGTCTCGTCAACTATTGATATGAGATGATAGGGGCGTGTTGTTATTATTGGTGGAGAGGACACTGTTTGTAATCATGTAAATATATAAAACTTATTAATTAATTTTCATGAAGAATATCTAATAAACAAATAAACAATATAATAAGGTGATTAAATTGTATATAAAACCATATAATATGTTTTATACATGTTTTATGTCTTTTTAATACATATCATTTTAGTTTTAGCACTGGTAAATCCTTTTTGACATTGACCACACTTGTGGATTTTAATTGTTTTTACATTTCATTATGACCACTAATTAAGTTGAAAATATTGCATAATATTAAACATTATCATCCATAAAATTGAATTCATTCTATCAATTAACATTTATATATATGGAAAATGATAATAAAAAAATAAAATTCCCCAAAATTATGTAAATTTATTTTTCAGAAAAATTACCTCGTAATTATTAAAAGGATTTATACCCGAAAACCATATAAATTTTATTCCAAAATGAATAATTGGAAAATAGACAATATAAAGTATCAAAATTCTAATTCAATCTATCACATAAAAATGGAACATTATAAATTATTTTTATCAAAATCAATTTATAAAAATGTATTTTTAATTATTCATATAGAAATTTAATATTTTAAGAAAATACATAACAATTATTTTGAATAAAAATATTACATGTTTAAATTAGATAATGGTATAATTTTTTTAATTATAATTATAAATTTATAAACCTAAATTTTTAAATAAATCCATATAATGATTTAAATACCAATTATTTTTTGAAATTACAGTATTTTCCACTTGACTAAACAATTACGTAATATAAATATTACTCCATAAAATATGATTTATAAATATTTATATTAAATTATAATTAATTATATTATCATTACCTGGGTTTTAACAATATTTCCCATTTTTAAATTTATATCATAGAAATTTTGTTTAAAATTTTATCAACTATTGATATCAATCACAACTACAATTTTAAGATTCCCATGTGTGAATATTTAATAATATAGATTTTACAAAAATATAACCTTGTAAATGAAATTATACATTATTACATTCTACATGTGTTTAATAATTTATCCCGGTTGTTCCTCATAATAATTTTTTTATTCTAACTAATCATATACACGGATCGAAACATTAGATGCATCTGCCTCAAATTTTCATAATAATGGAACATGGATAAATCTTGTACCTGATATAAACATGGAAGTAGAAACAATTAATATGAAGTTTACATATCATTCCCTAGTATTTCATACATTCTAATGATATATGAGTATAGATTTCATTTTTATCAATATATATAACACTTTTTTAGAGATAGATTCTATTGAGAAAATTATCACATAACTTGAATGCAATATTAATCATTTGATTAAATTTATAATGTTTTTTCAAACATTGATCACACATATTTTAATACTAATTCCTATTATATATCTTTAAAATTTAGCCACAAACATTTATTCTCAGAAAATTTCCTGCCCTACTTTCATCCCAAAAAGATATATCTTGACAATGAATTTGATATAATGCCTCAAAAGATTCAATATATATATTGGAATGTGAAATATAATTATATTATAACATAATAAAATACATATGTTTTTCCAAAATTCAGTGACAACCAATTTAAATATATTGAGGAATATAATCTTCTGTTGGAATCATTTTCTGTTACTATCAATCATATTGTGGTAGAATTTTTGTACTAAAATGTAAGTCATTACCTAATAAAATATGATATCCCTTACATAAAATATAGTTTAATTTGGGAATGAGAATTAATTAAATGGAAAGAGGGTCTTCATGTAATCTAAATATATATTTAAAATAATTTTTAATAATGTTGACCTAACAAAATATTATCCCAAATGTGGAGAATGTGAGTGTATTTCTATAATGTTTCTATAATTACACAAAATCATATTATTAACACTATGTAAATTTGGTAATTCCACCATAAAATACATGTTTTTATAAAAAAAATTATTCTTTCACTATAAATGGTTAAGTTGTCCTATTTAGAAATCTTTATTCGTATTTAATATATTCAAATGCCAAACATTTCATAGCAGTAGAATAAATATAATTCGTTACTCTATCATAAAAAAATTATTCTTGAAGGACACTATATAATCGTTCATTAGCAATGATTAATATAAAATGAAAAGCAATGGGCTACAATAAACAACACATTCTTTAATTAGGTTACACATGAAACACATGTCTTTTTATGAATCTGAAAAAACTCAAATTATTAATATTAAATTCCTGAAACATAACATTCATAAAAAATTCAACCTAATCATATAAATCACGATCTTCCTTATGAAATTTCATAATTCTATCAATCAATGGTAGTTTAAGTGATACCAAAAACAAAATTGATGAATTTCATTAATTCAAAAATTCTAAGCCAAAATGCATCAAATCATTAACATATGGTTCATATTCAATACATAACATTGTTAGTGTATCATTATTTTTTAAAATCAATGAATCAACTATTCTGTTTTATTTATAGGTATGAAAATTACATCTGTAGTCATAGTCTTATATAAATTACAACTATCACATCTTTACTGTATTAAAATCATTATGAGGGAATATAGTGGTTAATGTATTTTGTTTAGTATATATTTCACACATTACTCTACATAAGTGATGTCCATATATATTTAATGAAAATATTTTACTCCCTAGTTTTAGGTCTAGTATTGGATAAATTAACTTGTGGGGTTTCGATTATAATAAAGCCGATGGAATTACCTAATTTTTATTCTTTAAAACATAATAGAGTACATTCAAAAAAGAATTATTATATATAACGAGGACATTATTTGTGGACGATGTGAAAATACCAGAGAATTCATTAATAATAGATTCAATCAATAGAAATATTCATTCCATTCCATTATCTATTAGAACCTAAATTTTTTGAATCGTAATTTGATTTGTTGGATTCTAAAAATTGCGGTTCTGTTAAAAAATTCCCTATTACACCATCAATATATAATAAAATAATAAATCTCAGTAACATTTTCCAGTCTTGTACATTCATATTCTATATTAGTTTTGTAATGGTCAATAATTATTCCAAATTTATTTATTATATGTCAAAAGAATGAAATATGTATTTAAAAAAATCAAATTCTTGAAATTATACTTATAAATTTATTTCACTATAGGTTTACAACAAAATCCTTGAATTGTATTCATGATCATCATAAAATGAGGAATAATATATTATATAATTAATAAATATAACCAAATATTTATCCAAATATTCATCAAAAAATGTATTCCTATAATCCCTCAGTATTTTTATATCATTCATCAGTCTAAAGGTTATAACTACAAACTATAAATTATAATACCTAGTTCTAAATACTATATTTGGGATGTCATACCCAATCACATTCACCTACTTTTTTCAAAACATTAATTAATGAATCGACAAATATTTGTATCCCTTTAGATGATAAAAATAATCATCTATATGTGGAAATATATAAATATTTATAATACTATTTTTTAAATGATCTATAATCAATGGAAAGACTCAAAAACATATATTTTTTTAATAAATAAAATATGATAACCCAATGGCAATGTTATAGGATGAATCGATAATTTACCAAGAAAATCTTGATTTTTTTTTCAATTCCATATGATTTATATGAGTAAATTGAAAATATATTGGGTTAAATTTCATCATATTAGGAACATGATCAATATTAAATTACACTTTCTGATCATGTATAATTCCATTAATCTTATCAATAAAAATATCCACATATTTTTTTTCACTTCCACCAAATCATTTATTTGAAATATTTCTTTATATTCGATAATATGTGTAAAATTAATTTCTTATCATTGTTATAATAATTTATCATCTCTTGAATGTTATATTAAATCTATAAATTCATTATCATATCGATGCAAAAAATCATTTCAAAAAGTAAAATGTTTAGCAATGAAATATATCATAGCATGAAAATTGGAAAGCCAATCCAATCCCATAATATCATTTTATTCATAAATAGTAATAATAAATATGTTTTCAATAAATCCCATATATAGATGATAATAAATATTTCATTTTAAATATCATTTTCCAATTATACTTCTTCTAGGTGTTTTTACCCCATTTCTAAATAGTAATTGATGAGAGGAAATTTTTATTTTACCATCAAATTCCTCAAAAATGTAAGAAGGTGTATCCCCCAAATCAATGAATACATAAAATTATTTGGAGTAATCATGTACTAAATTGGTAACCAGAACATTTGATGGCCCATAATATACAAATATAGTATTAAAGGACTTCACAACATGATTATACATAGTGTAATATTTATTTCCATTATTCTCATTCTTCTTTAGAAACTAGTAGTAATAATTACACAACTCCTTACACTTAAAAAACATCACAAATTACATATAAATATTTTTCATACCAATACCATGATAGTTTTCATAGAAATAATGATATATATATCAATATTCCATAGTGTAATAATTAATATATTTCGAAATAGATTACATAGTGTTATTTATACAAGTCATATCACAATGTAGAAACACAATTTCTATCCTTTATATTTAATAAATGGATTAATTCCCATTGAATTCCACCTAAACCTATTTCTCACCCTTTTTCACGAAATTCATGATCAATTAAATACACTATTTCATCAATCTTAGAATGAAAAAAAATTATTCCAATATATTTTCAATTAATGGTTGGAAAATATTAATCGGTATCATGCCTTTAAATATCAATAAACCCAATTAATATTACTATCAAATATAATTTACAATTTTTTGTGTACTATTACTATATGAGTAATTTTTCATCATATGCACCCACTGAATATTCCTCCTATTCACTTAATTATATAAATTCCATTTCAATACCATGTGGAAAAAAATAGAAAAATACACATTAGTTAATAAATTCATAATCAATATCCTTAAAGGCCATAAATATCTTCTGCTTTTATGGAATTTATAATTACTGATCACCATTGATGAAATTGAAAAAATAAAGTGTTTATAACAAGAGATAATTTTGAAAAAAAAAACTACTTAAAAATATTTTTGGGATAATAAATATTCTCTTTAGATAATACATGTGTAAAAGATCCAAAAAAATTGATAAAGTGTGTGTCTCATAAAATGATCCACTATTTACATCATCCACGTTGGTTTATATTATTTCTTAATAGTAAGGATTCTATCACAATTTATAGTCATTATCTATTGAACCATCCATGTGATATATAATAATTCCCACTTAAAACCATTTAAGGGTATAAATTAATAATGATATTTGTTTCTTATTGTTTTATACAATATCTTACCCGTTTACATTATAGAAAACAAATTCTTGATGGGACATATAATATATGATATAATATGGTAAAATTTAAAATCTATCTCATTCCAATATTACCCTGAATTATAATACCATAATTTTTTTTTCATTAACAATATTAAAACTTATATTTTTTTCTAATCGTTTTCACTATTTCCAACTATATTACACTGACATAAAAAAATTAGTTAATTAATTATTTAGAATAGATTTAATTTTCACACATTCACAAATTTCCATTTAAGATTCAGAAATTTTGAAAACAAATATTAACCCATATTTAATAAAATTCTAAAAAAATTTGTGGCCACTTCTCAATGTATTTATTATTCCCACAATACGTATCTTTTATGATAAAACATATTTTATTGTATGATATATCTTAATAATTTTCAAATTAGAATCATGCTTCTCACCCATAAAAATTAAATTCATATGAAATATATTTTAAAATAATATTATGATCAATTAATCTTATAAAATGAATTATAAAAATTATTAATAGAAATCTATTATTGCATGATTTAAATATATTAAAAAACAATTTCCCATTCATGATAAAAATAGAGATCAAAATAATAATTTTATTAAATAATAAGTAAAAATCAATGAAAAAATATTTTCAAAATATATTTCATTAGAAATCTTAATGGGAAATAATTAAAATGGCTTTATTAAAATAAAAAAATACATAAACAATTCTCACAAATTTATAAATTTCATCAAATTGATTTTGTATCAATGTTCTATAAAAGTTAATATCATATTTTGTCATTGAAAACTCGTTATATTGTTATAATAACCTCTTATATGGGTCTCAAGTATATAACTTGTGAAACCAATTTATTATAACCATTAAAAAAACACTTATAAATGAAATAGATTACCTAAAAAATTCCAATAATCTTTTTAGAGAAATGAAAGAATAATTATGTCTATCCCTTTATGAAATGACTTAAATAGATATATATGGTTCATTGGTCATAATAAACTATATCATTCTTACCCATAAACATGAACTATATAGAGATCAAACATTTTCAGAAATATCTTCCATGACCCAAAACATATTTCAAAGTTTTAATTATTTTCAGTCTCATCATTAAAAATAAAATAATATACCATTGATCTAGGATGAAAAATATTTATTAATGTTAAAACATAATTTCCATTTAAAAATACATTTTTATATCTAAAGGGATATAAAAAACGTTGGTTGGAATTTTAGTGAAAGAAAACATATAATCTTGTATGGGATTCCAACTATGAAACAACAGTTATTCTAATGGAAAAATTCATTAATGAAGTATATATAATGAATAAATTTTTTTTTTTGACTTATAAAAAAATTCTTTTGAAATATATAAAAACAATTTATTGAATATAAATTATTAATTAATTTAATGGAGGTTTGATATGTCATTACTCAAAATGGTATTCAATGTAATTTTTAGAACATTTAATACAAGATTTAGAGGTAAAATTTCACTTAAATTGAGTTTCAATAGTCAGATAGGTTATTTATCTCTTATTTAATAAATATGTATCAATTAATTTTATCAATTTAGAGTCCTTTTTATCTTTACATTTCATTTTATTCATCTTATTTCTATGCTAAATTTTATTACTATATTCAATATATATATACATGATTTTTTTATAATAATTGGTCTACATATCGATATTCAATTTGGAGGGTTAACTATGTTCAAAATAGGCAGTGTTACAATATCATCCAAAGAATATTTATGAATGGATATTTTATTATGCATTAATGTTATTTTTATAACAATTTAAAAATATTATACATGAAAAGTTAAATACATTAAATCATGGAGGTTATTTTCTATATGCATGTATGAGTAACATATTCGTTATTCAAAGAGCATGAAAAAATTCTTGTAGTTATTATTTTTTCATTATTGAAAAATTATTATATCTTAAATATCATATTATTTCATTAAATATTCATATATAACTGACCATGAGTGTTGGTTTTATAATATAAAATACATCATCTAATGAGGTGGTTGTTCACCATTCACAAGACCAATTCATTTATTTTTCATATAGTTTATAAATAAAGATGTAATATGATTATTTTACTAAAAAATGAATTAATAATGTATATATTATATTATACCATTTAGATCCAATATTTTTACCATCCATAAGAGGTTGTTGTTGTAATATAATTACATTTTTTAGGATATAATCTTTCGTACACCTGAACGACAATTTTGTTTTCCATTAGATAAACAAGTTGAATAAATAAGGTCATTAAATAAAAATAATATATATTTATGTATATATAATTTATTGATGATATTATATAATAATGAATGGATGATTATTTAATAAGGTATAAATAGATATAAAACTATAATATGTGGATAAAATCAATATCTCTTATCTTAACATCTTCTATATCTTTAAACTCGAATCCCTATCAGGATTGTATAATTACCTGAAAAAAAGACATACATGACATGGGAAGGGATTATATAATGTAATTAACATTTTTCATGGGAAATTAAAATGGTAAATAATGATAGATATGGAGGGGATAGAGGGTGTTATTTTATAGGTGATGGAGATGATGATGTTGATATTTTTTCAATGATATAAATATTGTTATGTAATTTTGAAGGAAACATTTTCCATAATCTTATAAATAAATTTAATAATTTTACAAGGAAAAAAAATTACATTCAATATAATTTAAAAAATTATTTAGATTATTATAATCCTGATCAGATTAGTTCATATTCCTAGTAAACTTGTTTTAACCTTAATAGTGGTATCCAATTTTTATCATTTATTCAATTCATTATGCTGAGAAATTAAATTTTTCATAGTAAATAATAATTAATATTCTTATTAAATATATGGAATATTTTTTTTGATGTTAAATTGATTGAATTTGAAAATATTATTTAAAAATTAGTCCATTAAAACATGAGTAAAATATATTTGTCATGAAAAATGCCTTGCTAATTATAAAAACAATTTATACCAAAATTAAGAATATAGTTTATTTCAATTATCATAATTAAAATTTCAATATTATAAATGATAAAATGTTACATTGCAACTATAACAACCCATACTTTACATAAATTGTTATTACTTCATAATTGAAGAATACTTATTACAACATATAACAAAACCATGAAAGGACCATATAAGTATAGTGTCTTTAGAAACTGGGAAACAGAAACAACACGTTCATAAATCGTCTATATTGTCTCACATTTATTTCATCATATTTATAGTCCCTTTTTGGCATATCCTACTTACTACCCTTATTCCAAACCCAGGAAAAATAAAACATACAAAAGGGTGTGCTCAGATGCTCAGTAAGGGTAAAAAAAGGAAATATCCATCATATAATATTCATAAGAACATAACATTTTGAAAATCTTAACCTGCAAAAGAGATCGTAATTTCTTGACATGGGATAAATCATAGATGTGAAAATTCAATTAGAACAATCATAACATAACACATGAAACTTTGCGGCATACACACATAATCATATAAAATCATTTCATTTTAGTCAAGACTCATTTCCAAGACTATCATAACGGACAAAGTCCATTACTGAACTGAGTTCACTCCTCGTTCCAGTCCTGTATCACTGAACTGAATTAACATTCTGTTCCAGCCATGTCTATCTCATGAGATATAAATCTTTACCCAATTCATTGGAGGAGATATCGGTCTCACCCATATCATAATAAAACCATTCTTATGTGTGCCACAAAATCATAAATTATATATCATAACATAACCCATGTAATAAAAATTGGATTCTTAAACAACATGCCATCATATCCATATAAGATAAAAGGACATCATAAAATTAATTCCATCATAACATAATCAAATTAATGTAAAAATAGGGATATAAACAGAACCCTATATTATCTTAGATGGAAAATAATTTTGATAAAACACTTGAACTCCATTCTTGAGGAAAATATATTTTCTACTTCGAAAACATTTTATCATTCTTATCATGTCATACAATTTTAAACTAAAAGGAGTTGATTAAAATTAAACTTGAAAAATTGTAATTGAAAATTCATGGAAATAATGTTCTATGAAATCATAAAAATCCATTCATGTCGTATAAGTAAAAAAACATTCTTCTCGTACTTTGGCCGAAAAAGTTAAAAAGCACCTCGTACTAAAAATGAAAAAAGATTCCTTATATATATTTTACTCAAAAAAGGGTAAAATTGGATTTAAACTATTGTAGTTGGATAGAAATAATATTACATATTGAGGAAACATGGGTGTGGACGATAAATATTTCCCAGTAAATTCTTAAGTATAAACAATCTCGGATAAAAATGCGATTGTGATATTTTCCATTCCCATAGGTCTGATATTATTTGGATGTGTCTGAACCTCCTGTATAATGATTTAAATAATGTCATTGACTTATTCTAGAATCATTCTCATTGTTATGGAATCATATATGGTCATATTCTTAGCATCTTATTAGTAATATTTCATTGCTACTTGTTATTCATGTGTTTATTGCTTTATGTTCTTATGCATGTTTTGTTGAATAAATTCTTCTCATTCTTTTTTTAGGTTTTAGATAACTCATTTACATAATTTTATTATTGTAATATATATCATATTTACTCATTCAGTTCATTTATATAATCATTATTAAATGAATATCATGTAGAACGAGTCGCATCACATCGTGGAGACGGTTGGCCATATGTAAGCACGAGCGATGATATCATTCCCATGATTGTGGAATTGTATTCAAGTGTATGTATACTATTTTAGAATAAATATATTTTTACAATAATCATATATATTTATTCATTTCACCATTATACTCATCTAAGTAAGGTGGTGGTGGAAAACAGATTACACCACGACGTGGAGACGGTATTCCGTACATACGCACGCGCGATGATTTAATTTTCATAGGATGGATAGAAGGTGAAATAGGGTTGTTTCATATTTATAATAACATATAATTATATGAGTGATACTTATGTAATTACTTCATAATGAAAAAACTAAAGAAGAAGAAGTAGAAGAAGAAATAAATTTGAAAGAATCAGTAACGGATATTACCTCTTCTTCGAAAAGCCTCTTTGAAACCTCCTCTTAGGGAACTAAGATTGGTCTTTGAAGATGACCAGGACCTCTAGGACGTTTATAGTGCAGTTTATAAGAGAAATTGGCAGGGTTTGGCAGATATTGAATGCTCAAAGTGGTGTGAGGAGGAGAGAGAGGTGGTGCCTTTTATAAGGGAGGAGAGGGGCACCTTTGGAATTATATGAAATATTAATTTATAAAAAATTCCAAAGCCACTTAAAAACCTCCAGAAATGACACAAATACAAATAATAGATGCGATAGGTTTGTAATATCATAATCCAATAAAAATTATAGAAGTTGGGAATTTATTTTAAACATTATCAACATGATTTATCCATATTTAATCTATATAATTTTATTTTTGGTAATAGGATTCTAAATTTTATATTATTATAAATAATTACATATGTATTGTGAATTGTCTATAATTGGATAAATTATGACATTTTCGACCATATAAATTTTAATTTATAATTTATAAATATTTTTTTGATTTTTATACCATTTTATAATATGTTATTTTTATAAAAAAAAAATTCTGTCAATTTTGACACTGTTCATTTATTTGAATTTAAATAATATACAGACATACAATATGTTAGAAATAAAACATTTAATAGCTTCTCTAACATTTCATAGTATTCTAGAAAATTCGTGTATCATATTAAATAGTTCATATAATATTTATTTTAATATTTTTAAAACCATTTATTTTATATTTCAATCAATAAAATAATTTCAACAACACTATTGTGTCATAATTAATGATAATTATTTGATCCTTAAAAATTATAAATAAATTCATATGATGTATATAATTTTATTAGATTTTGGGGGACTATTTATATTCGAATATTCATTAATTTTATCACTAAATTAAAATTATTATACTTATATGATTTAAGAAAGTGACATGTTGTCACTTTCTTTGGTTATAATAATAAATAAATTATTTTCATGGAAAAAAATCCATTAAATGAATCTAATCCGACCCTGATGTGATATTATTATACTTTTAGTCATCCAATAGGATTTAGTCAGGTGTTAGGGTAATTTTATAATCTTATGTTTTCCCTTAATTACCCGATTTACCTTGAACTGTAGTAAATATAAATTACCGTAGTTACTATTCATAATGTCAAAAAAATAAAAGTAACCTATTAACATGATTTGGACCCACTGAATCCAAATATGGAATCCATTTTTCAAAATTCAAAACGAATAAGTTTCAGTAATTAATATAAAATTAATCATGTTGTTAAGATAATGTGTTTTAAAAGTTAAAACATTGTCAAAGATTGAAATGATTTTACCTATGATTTAAATATAAAATAAATTATAAGGACATAAATTATATTAAATGGTAAAAATATATTCTATTTATACTTTAAAACCATTAAATATTATAATTTAACCATATAAATTATTACAATGAAAAAATTTGTTTTTAATTAAAATATAGCGTGTTTTTACTATTCATTAAAATATGAATGTTGTTAGAATATTATGAAAAATTTATCCAATGTAAATTTTTATATCCTGATTCAAAAAAGGATATTTATTTTTATTAATTGAACATATAAACATGTAAAACATTATATTTAAAATGGGTGCGCCATCAAAAGGCGGTAAAACTGCATTTTTTGAAAAATACTTCTTTTATCTGAAAAACTGATTTTGTTTTCATACCTCATCCTAGATAATGTGTAAGATGAATTATTATGTTATAAAATTGAAAATTAAGTTAATACTATTCATAATGGCTATTTTATAATATTATAATAATATATCGTCGTTTAGTGAAACTCTGTATTGCGTACTACACACGATATCAAGGAAGGTCACGATTGCGTGTAACGCAAGCCAAGCTAGTGTTGTGTGTAGTGAAAGATTCATTTGATTTTGCGTATAACATAAGTCATAAAAAATATTTCTCATAAAATATTAGGGTGTTACATTCTAACCCCCTTAAAATGAATTTCACCCTCGAAATTCATCACTTCGTCACAAATAGATGATAATACCTCTCCCTCATCCTATCCTCAAGCTCTCATGTAGCTTCTTCTAATTGGTGGTTCCTCCATAAAAATTTCACCAAGCAAGTGGACTTGTTTCATATAACCTTTTCGCTATGATCCAGAATCTCTATCGGCTGTTCTTCAATAGAATGATCTTGCTCCAGCGGTACAACTTATGAGCTTAGTACATGTGAATGATTGGGTATGTACTTTCTCAAGAGAGATACATATAACATATCATAAACATTAAAGAGATTCGGTGGAAGTGCCAATCGGTAAGATACCTTCCCAACATGATCTAGTATTTAGAAATGACCGATATACCAAGAGATCAACTTTCCCTTCTTCCCAAATCTCATTACTCTCTTCTTGGGAGATATTCGTAAGAACACTTTATCACCCACTTCAAACTCTAGGTCATTACTTCAGTTATTGACATAACTTTTTTCAACTCTGAGCTCATATTATGTGTTGTTGAATAGATAGGATGTTTTCTGCCATCTCATCAACAAGATCAGGCCCTAATAGCTTTATTTCCCCAACTTCATCGTAGCAAGTTGGAGTTCGATATTTCTTTCCATAGAGAGCTTAATAAGGAGCCATCTAAATGCTGGAATGAAAGCTATTATTATAAGAAAATTCCACCAAAGGAATGTTTTTATCCCAACAACCTTTGAAATCCATAGAGCAAGCTATCAACATGTCTTCTAGAGTTTGAATTGTTTTCTCAGACTGACCATCTATCTGAGGATGATATGAAGTGCTGAAACTCAACTCTGTATCCAGCGTATGCTAAATACTTCGCCAAAACTTTGAGGTAAACCTCAGATCCCGATCAGATATAATGTAAAGTGGTACTCCATGAAATTGTACCACTTCCTTTACCTATATCCTAGAAATATGATCCATAGAGGAATCATCTCTAATAGAAATGAAGTGTGTCGACTTCGTATGATGATCAACTATGAACCAGATAGCATTATTGCCCTTGGATGTTTTAGGAATTCTGGTGACAAAGCCCATAGTGATGTTTTCCCATTTCTATTCGGGTATGGGTACTGGTTGTAACATCTCCTTAGACTTCTATCTCTCATATTTAACTTTCTAACAAACCAAGCATCAAGAGACATATTCAGCAACATATCTTTTCATGCCATCCCACCATAAGTACTCTTTCTGGTCCCTATACATCTTCGTGCTTCCAGGATGAATAGATAATGAAGAACTCTGAGCCTCATCCAGTATATCCTTCTTTAATTCTGGGATCGGAGGAACACAAACCTGATTCTTTAACCTTATTATTTCATCACAATCAATGTGGAATTCATGAACATTTCTCACTTTCTTTTGTAACTCTACATCTTCTTTCTACGCCTCTTTAATCTTCACATTTATAGATGGTTGAACATTCATTTGAAAAAGATAATATTTTTCCCCTTCCATTATAATTCCAAGATCCATCCATTGTAAATCAACAAATATTGGATCTTTTGTAATCCTAATCATGGATAAGCAAGCATGGTCTTGTCGACTTAAGGCATCTTCCAGCTTATTCGCTTTCCCAGGGTGGTAATGAATTGAGAAGTCGTAATCTGTAATCAGCTCCCAACATCTTCTTTGGCGCATATTGAGCTCCTTTGGTGTGAAAATATACTTCAAACTTTTATGATCAGTATAAATATCACACCTTTCACCATAAAGATAATGCCTCCAAATCTTTAATGCAAAGATTACAACAGATAACTCCAAATCATGAGTTGGGTAATTTTGCACATGGATTTTCAACTGTCGGGAGGTGTAAGCTATCGCCATATCATTTTGCATGAGAACACACCCTAATACCTTCTTGGAGGCATCACTGTAGAACACAAACCTTTCTCCACTACAAAGTAGTGTGATCCTAGGTGCACTGGATAACCTTATTTTTAATTCCTTGAAATTCTCTTCACACTCCTCCATCCAAACGAGCTTAACTCCTTTTCGAGTCAACCTGGTTAGTGGAATAGATAATCGTGAAAAATATTTCAAAAAACATCGATAATATCCATCCAAACCAAGAAAACTTCGGATCTCAGTTACTATTTTTGGTCTCAACCATCTTTCGATAACATCTATTTTTTTTGGATCCACAGATATCCCCTCTTTTGAGATTATGTGACACAAAAATTCAACTTTTTGATGCCAAAATTCACACATGGTAAATTTGGAATAAAGCTTCTCCTTTCTCGGGGTCTTCAATAAAATTCTCAAGTGTTATTCATGTTCTTCCTTGCTATTTGAATAGAAAATAATATCGTCTATATAGACTATCACAAACTGATCAAGATAGTCTCTAAAGACTCTATTCATTAGATCCATGAAGATAGAAGAAGAATTAATAAGACCAAATGGCATCACTATAAATTCATAGTGTCCATACCTTATACGGAACGTCTTCTTTGGTATATCATCCCTTTTGGCCCTTAATTAATGATACCATGAATGAAGATAAATCATGGAAAAGTATTGAGCCCCACGTAGTTGATCAAATAAGTCGTTAATTCATGGGAGTGGATATTTGTTCTTGATAGTGATCTTGTTAAGTTCTCGATAATCAATGTAGAGTCGCATTGATCCATCATTCTTCATAACAAACAGAACAGGTGCTCCCCAAGGTGACACACTAGGGCGTATGAATCCCTTATCAAAATTCTTTTGGAGTTGCTTCTTCAATTCTTGTAACTCAATTTGGGTCATTCTATAAAGTGTCTTTGAAATAGGCAAAGTACCCAGTACGAGTTCTATTGAATAATCAACTTCACGATTTGGTGGAAGACCTGGATATTCCTCCGAAATGACATCATCAAACTCCCATACAATGGGAATATTCATAATCGTGAGTTTCTGTCCAACCATTTGAGATAAATAACATTCAGTTATTGGAATCAAGACCCATAATATGGAATAAATTTCCACTGTAAGGTTATGTTCATCCTTTCATCGATAGACGGTCATAGATTGATCTGGAATATTAAATGTTATTTCCCCTCTTTGGAAATTGATATGATCTCCGTATAAAGAAAGCCAATCCATGCCAAGAATCACACAAAATTCCACTATAGGAAGGATCACAAGATTTGCAGTAAGCACTTTCCCACAATCTTCAATCAGAGAAGAATTGTAAACTTTTGATGCGATAGCTGTGCCATTAGGAGTTGTCACAACTAACTAAACATCTAATTTCTGAGGTAATATGGAGATACCCTTAGAAAATTATTCATAAATAAAAGAGAGGGTGGATCCAGAATCAAATAAAACATTTTATATTTTAGAGTGGATGGTAAGTGTACCTTTCACCACTTCGTTATCTTACTTCACATCGCTGATAGAAATTGCATGTGACTTTCAATTGTCTTTGGCCTTAAGAGTTTGTTGATGTCTATCATCATCAACATCACTTGGATTTGTGCATTGATTGGAATAATTCCCCATTTCATTTCACTTGAAACATTGATGTGTAAGAGCTTCCCTCTGTGTATCCCTATCTTTGTTTGCATCATTAGACATCTTCTTCCCATTATTCTGACATTCAACTGCCTGATGACCATCTTTTCCACACTTAAAACATTTTCTGTTCACTTTAAGACAATTCCCTCAATGCTTCTTTCAATAATTTGATTATAAAGGAAAAGTCATATTCTTTTCAGTGTGGTTTTTAGATTTTCCATTGAATTCAATTTTCCTCTTCTTATCAAACTGATATGATTGATGGTTACTCTAATCTCCATATCAACCTTGAGAGCACATAGAACAATTTCCTCATAGCTATTGAAGTCCCTTATGGCTAATTCCCTTCGAAGACATGGTTTTAAGCCACTAAAGAATCGATCGATTTTACTCTCAGGTTGGATAATAATTTTGGAAGCGTACCTTGCAAGTCATGTAAAATTTTCTTCGTAGGTACCAACAAATTCATCATTCTTTTTCATCAGTTCAAGAAACTCCTTCTCCATCTTTTTTTGAAGAATATGATGGAATTTATTATTGAAAAGTCAGTTCATGAACTCCTCCCATTCTATGGAATGAATTTAATCTCTTTTCCTCATATTCTTGATAAGATTCCACCATTGATCAGCATCACCTTCCAAATGATACACCACTAAGATGAATTTTTCATGTTCAGAACATTGTAGAACTGAAAATATCTTTTTAGTGGTACTGATTAATTTTTTAGACACTAATGGATCAGAAGACCCATTGAATGAAGGTGAACGCTACCTCATGAAGGATTCAACAGAATGTTACTTCTTCCTTTGATCATTTGGAAGTCCTGTATGATTCATATCTTGAGAAAGTTGTGTGATCATGGATACAAGATTTTTCATTCCAACTCCCATATTGTTTAGTTGCTCAGGGGGATAGTCATTGCATTTCCCATCGCATTCCTGATTAACACGGTTCCTTCGGGTTCCAAACAGTGACTAAAACCATGAAGAATAGTGTGTGAAACACTAATAATAATAAGAATACAACATAATCAGTAATAAAATTTCACACTTTGGTCTTATCATAGGTTATTCATGGCCATTTATAAAACACTAGTATTGTGTTCTATGCCTAGACAAATCCTTAGAGTTCTTACTAAGGATTTCACATCCTAGTTTCCAATAGTTGACTATACCTTTCCTCAGAAACCAACTATAAAGACCCATAATTTACATACATTGTTTTTACATCATAATTGAAGAATAATTATTACAACATATAACAAAACCATGAAAGGACCATATAGGTTTATTGTCTTTAGAAACTGGGAAATAGAAACAACCCGTTCATAAATCATCTACATTGTCTCCTGTTTATTTCATCATATTTAGAGTCCCTTTTTGGCATATCCTACTTAATACTCTTCTTCCAAACCTAGGGAAATGAAAACATACAAAAGGGTGAGCTCAGATGCTCAGTATGGGTGAACAAAGGAAATATCCATCATATCATATTCATAAGAAAATAACATTTTGAAAATCTTAACCTACAAAAGAGATCATGTTATATTAACATGGGATAAATCATAAAAGTGAAAATGCAATCCCAATAATCATAACATAAAACACGAAACTTTGTTTCATACACACATAATCAAAGAAAATAATTTCATTTTAGTCAATACTCATTTCCATTACTATCATAGCGGACAAAGTCCATTACTCAACTGAGTTCACTCATCGTTCCAGTCCTGTATCACTAAACCGGATTAACATGTCGTTACAGTAATGTCTATCTCATGAGATATAAATATTTACCCAATGCATTGGAGGGAGATATAGGTCACACCCATCTCGAAACTAAACCATTCTTAAGTGTTCCACAAAATCATAAATCATACATCATAACATAACCCATGTAAAAAAACGAGATTCTTAAACATCATGCCATCATATATATATAATATAAAAGTACATCATAAAATTAATTCCATCATAACATAATAAAATCAATGTAAAAATAGGGATAGAAATAGAACCCTATATTATCTTAGATGGAAAATAATTTTGATAAAACACTTTGAACTCCATTCTTGAAGAAAATATCCTTTCTACTTCAAAAACATTTTACCTTTCTTATCATGTCATACAATTTTAAAATAAAATAAGTTGATTAAAAACAAACATTAAAACATGTAAAGGAATATTCATGGAATTAATGTTCTATGAAATCATAAAAATCCATTCATGCCTTATAAGTTAAAAAAAATATTCTTCTCATTCTTTGGCTGGAAAAGTCAAAAAGTACATCGTTCTAAAAACGACAAAAGATTCCTTTCATTTATTTTACTCACAAAAGGTTAAAATTGGATTTAAACAATTTTAGTAGGATAGAAATAATATTACATAGTGAGGAAACATGAATTGAGATGATAAATATTCCCCAATAAATTCTGAAGTATAAACAATCTCGGATAAAAATGAGATTACGAGATTTTCCCTTAACATAGGTCTGATATGCTTTGTACCTGCCTAAACCACCTATATAATGATTTAAATAATGTCATTGACTTATTATCGAATCATAATCATTGTTATGATATCATATATGGTCATATTCTTAGCTCTTTATTAGTAACATTTCATTGCTATTTGTTATTCATGTGTTTGTTGCTTTATGTTCTTATGCATGTTTTGTTGAATAAATTCTTATTCTTCTGTTTTTAGGTTATAGATAACACATTTCCCGAATTCTATTAGTGTAATATATATCATATTTACTCATTCAATTAATTTATATAATCATTATTCAACGAAGATCATGTAGAACGAGTCTTATCACATCGTGGAGACGGTAGGTCGTACGTATGCACGAGCGATGATATTGTTCCCATGATCGTGGAATTGTATTGAAGTGTATGTATACTATTTCAGAATCAATATCATTTTACAATAATAACATATAGTTATTATTTACACTATTATACCAATCCAAGTAAGGTGGTGGTGGAAAAATATATTACACCACGGCGTGGAGATGGTATTCCGTACATACACACGGGTAGTGATTTCATTTTTCGTAGGATGGATAGAAGGTGAAATAGGGTTGTTTCATATTTATAATAACATATCAGTATATGAGTGATAATGGTGTCATTAGTTCATAATGAAACAACTAAATAAAAAGATTTAGAATAAGAAAATAAATTTGAAAGAATCGGTAACAGATATTTCTGCTTCTTCAACACGCCTCTTTGAAACCTCCTCTTAGGGCACTGAGATTGGTCTTTGAAGAAGACCAGAACCTATAAGATTTTTCTAGGGAAGTGGATAAGAGAAATTTTCTGGCTTTGGAAGAGCTTGAAGGCTCAAAGTGGTGTGAGGAGGAGAGGGAGGAGGTTCCCTTTAATAAGGGAGGAGAGGGGCACCATTGGAATTATAAGAAATATTAATTTATAATAAATTCCAACCCCACTTAAAAACCACCAAAAATGACTCAAATAAGAATCTTAGATGAGATAGGGTTGTAATAGTATCATCCAATAAAAATTATACATGTTGTGGATTTAATTTAAACATTAGCAACATGATTTATCCATATTTAATCTATTTAATTTTATTTGTCGTAAAAAGATTCTAAATTCTAAATTGTTATATATAGTTACTTATGTGTTTTGAATTGTCTATAATTGGATAAATTATGACATTTGAGACCATATTAATTTTAATTTATAATTATTAAACATTTTATTGATTTTTAAACCATTTTATAATATGTTATTTTTATAAAATAACAATAGTGTCTATTTTGACACTATTCATTTATTTGAATTTAAATAAAACTCAGACAGAAGATATGTTCGAAATAAAAGCTTTAATAGCTTCGTAACATGTCATAGTAATCTATAAAATTCGTGTATCATATTAAATAGTTCATATAATATTTATTTTTATATTTTTAAAACCATTTATTTGATATTTCAATTAATAAAATAATTTCAACATCACTATTGTGTCATAATAAATGATAATTATTTAATCCCTATAAATTATAAATAAATTCATATTATGTATATAATTTTATTAACTTCATGGGACTATTTATATTCTAATTTTCATTATGTTTATCACTAAATTAAAATTATTATACTTATAAGATTTAAGAAAGTGATATGTTGTCAGTTTCTTTGGTTTTAATAATAATTAAATTATTTTCATGGAAAAATGTCCATTAAATGAATCAAATCTGACCCTTAGGTGATATTGGTCGACTTGTAGTCATCCAATATGATTTTGGTAGGTTTTATGGTAATTTTATAATCTTATGTTTACCCTTAATCGCCCGATTTAACTTAAATTGTAGTAAATAAAAATTACCGTAGTTACTATTCATAATGTAAAAAAAATTAACCTATTAACATAATTTAGACCCACTGAATCCCAATATGGAATCCATTTTTCAAAATTCAATACACAGAAGTTGAAGTAATTAATTTAAAATTAATCCCATTGTTAAGAAAACGGGTTTTAAAAGTTAAAACATCGTCAAAGATTGAAATGATTTTACCTATGAATTCAATGTAAAAACAAATTCTAATGACATAAATTATATTAAATGGTAAAAATATATTCTACTTATACTTTAAAACCATTAAATATTATAATTTTACCATATAAATTATTACAATGAAATTTTTTTTTTATTTAAAATATAGTGTGTTTTTACTATTCATTAAAATATGAAAGTTATCATAATATTATGAAAAGTTTATCTAAAGTAAATTTTTATATACTGATTCCAAAAATAAGTTTTATTTTGTAAAATTGAACTTATAAAAATGTCAAAAATTATATTTAAAATGGGTGCTCCATCAAAAGGTGGTAAAACTGCATTTTTTTAAAAATACTTCTATTATCCAAAAAACTGATTTTGTTTTCATACCTCATCCTAGAGAATTTGTAAGATTAATTATAATGTTATAATATTAAAAAATCAGTTAATACTATTCATAACATCTATTTTTTAATATTTTAATAATATATTGTTGTTTAGTGAAACTTGTTATTGCGTACTACACACATTATCGAGGATGGTCGTGATTGCATGTAACGCAAGACAAGCTAGTGTTGTGTGTAGTGAAATATTCCTTTGATGTTGCGTATAACATAATTCATAAAAAAAATATTTCTCATAAAATATTAGGGTGTTACAGAAACCATATTAAATATAAAAGGGTCATTGTATTAAGTTTTAAATAAAAGGGCATTTTCAATGAAATGTCAGCTTTTTACGCAACTAATTTGAAAAATAAAAAGTTTCTGTAAATATTTAAAAATTATTCCTTAAATAATTTTTCCAATATTTAATATGTATCTCCCTAAAATTATAAAACATGAACATCGTATTTGATAGTGTGTTTGACACACAACACCAAGAGCAGAAGGGAATACAATATCTAGAGACTTTAAAATTTTAATTACTACTTTAAAAAATTCATTTTATATCTTGTAATTAATGAAATACTGCATTACATTATGTTAGACGCACAAAATACATTCTTTTATAGCACTGGATCCCTGAAAGTCAATGTTTGATAGAACAATATTATATCCACAAAACATTATTACTTTGTATAATCAGATATAACCTATCTTAAAAAATTAGATATTATGGTTAGAATTAACTAACTTTTTAACATTAATGGTTTAGAAAATTATAATATTACTTACCTAGTTTCAATTAAATTGTAAATGATTATAATCACCAATTGAATATAAAATAAATATTTTTATAAAAAACAATTTGTGTGCCCACAAATTAATTTTTCCATAAAAAATTAAATAAATTATAATTAGTGATTGATATTAATTATATATATATATATATTTAAAAAAACAATTTTTACATTATTATGAAAGGTATGACACTAATACGTTAAGAGAAAAACCATTCATTCACTTAAAATTGTTATTTTTATATAGACACCATTACTACCTTTTAATGGAGAACATGTTTTAGATCCATAATTTGAAACATTTAGAAAATTAAAATCACTTAATTAAAATAATAATTGAGTTATAAACCGAATAATTATATTAGGGTTAAAAAAAATTATTTTTCATTAATTGTTTTTAATGATTAGTTAAAAATACTGAATTTTAATTCAAAACTACTCTTTTATATATATTATTTATATGGCAATATTATATTTTTGTGGGATTTTATTTTAAATTAGAAATTTTTTGAATCAATTAATCAAATTTAACTCATTTTAATCGATTTCACATTGAAATTTATTTATAAAACATAGAAAACATTTGAGCATTTTACTTTATAAACCCACAACATCTTTTTATCTGTGTGAATAAATTTAAAATAATTTCACATAGTGGATTGGAATTTGGAAAAATGGGTTCCATATTTGGAATCCTCGTACTTTTTTATTTCAAATATGTTCAAATTATATATAGACCTAAAATATTTTGGATTGAAATTAAATATAATTATAATGATTAAAGGTAAATTTCGCTTAACTATGGATTAAACAATAAATTTACAGGTCAATGTAAATTTGAATCTTTTCCAAAAGAGATTTTATTTTCAAATTTATAAAATATAATATATTGGTTAAATTTTACCATTATGTGTGGAAATTTTCATTGTATAAATGTGGCGGGAATTTCCATTGAAAAATATTACAATAATGCCACTCCACCAACACCATAAAAAGGCACTCACCCCTCTAACTTATTCATACATTTAAAGACTTATGAATTTACAAAACTCTACTAAAATAATCTCATCAAATCTATACCATACACCTATAATGCATAACAAGTTAATAAAACCATCCCATTATGTATTTTGGTATAATATAAAAGGAGTTCCCCAAACAATAAGAACCACCATACCTCAAGAACATTTTATTTAGTTTCATTTTCAACCCCTCATACCACCTTATTCAATTATTCAATAATACAACATGTAACATAAATATAATGAGATTATTTTATTATAATTATTCTACCTATACATAATAACACATACATATAATGGGAAACAAACATACTGTTTATGTGTTTAGCAAACTGCCGCCTCACAATATTATGTCGTTCACTTTTTCCATTACCAATAATCATGGCTGTGAATTTTAATGGACATAGTGTTTATATATGAAAAATATGTTCATTATAATTTATTTATTCTTCTACTATTTTTTTATAACACATACACTTATATATTCTTTTGTTAAAATAATATTACATCATTTGTGGAAGTGTGTATTATAACCTCCTCAATGTAAGTAATTCATTAATGATAAACATGGAATATATAAATGACTGTTTTAAGTAACATATGTTACATATTGTAAATAAATGTGATGTACTAATTATCACATATATATATATATATATATTAAATTTCATTCATAAAATTAAATACTGAAATGAAATTAACATTCCTGCATACATACGACTTATCATCTATATTAACGATGCATTTCATTTCATATCTCCAAATATTTTGGATTATTATATATATATAATGATTATATAATATAAATAAATTATGTATTAAATTATGTATTTTAGTATATAATGATCTATGTAACATGACCAACAAGTTGAAAGTCAAACCATACTAAAAAAACAATGCAATTAACACCCGAAATAGTGAAAATAAAGAATTATTATTAACAAATTGGTAATAATATACTATAAGAAGAAAATATATGATATTAATAACATAATTATTATTTTTTATAATATAAAAATAATCCTTATACAAATATTAAATAGTTTAATGTATGCTCACCTGAAATGGAAAGACCATGTAATGGATTCATGCCTTAGTTTTCATTTTCCGAGGCATACACCATTATCGCTAATTATTATTATTTTTGAGTGTTATATATACTGACCCTTTTGATTTATTATATCATGATTATATTTTTATTTTTATTATTGTGTTTTTCAGTTTTAATTTTTCCTTGAAAATGATATTTTAGTGAAATTTACAAATTGGTAAATAATTTAATAACATGATAGCTTTTCATTGGGTTATATTACATTATCATTTTCATTAATATTCAACATTATGTGTTTAATATATTTTTATTTATTTTGTTTTCTTTTTTAATTTTTATTTGGATTTAAATTTGAGACACATAATTTATTATTGATTGACTATCACATTAATGTTAAAGGATTTTCATGTTTTTACTTCTTAATCATATTTTGTTCAGGATTGTATAAATATGAATTTCTATCAATGGAAATTAATTTATCATTTCCTGATAAACACAATCATTTTGATCACATTTGGTTATAAAATGATTTTTCTTCGTAATATTAACATTTTCCCACTCTTTGGTACTTAAAATTTTTATAAGAAAACCAAACATAATTTCTCTCATTGGTTGGAAAACATGTTTTCTTATAATAACATTTTATTGAAGATTTTTTATACATTTTTATATAATTTAGAAAATTATATTAAAATAAATTTTTACCATTGTTGCCTTGTCATTTTTTTAAAAGGGAATCTTCTTGTCTCTTTCTTAATAAGGATATTTTTTAACCTTTTTACCCTGAAAAGGGAATGTTAATTTTTTTAATTATACATTGTGTCCAAATAAACCTACTATAATTTATTCGAATCCTCAATTTAATGATAAGATGTTTAATTTTTAAAGAAACTACTTTAAATAGTTATTATAAATGAAAAACAATTACAATCAATTATTCATAATAAATATGATATTTTCCACAAGACTGTTTCATAAATGATCTATTTATATTAATTCCATTCTACAATTTTAATAACCATTAATTTTATAGAAATTTGGGATATGTTTTTTTGATAAAATCATTATTTTTCCTCACATTGGTTTATTATTCCATTGATTAGGGATAATATTGATATTCACTACATAGATTCATTTGTTGGTCACCTTTAAATACTCAATATCTAATGACCATTGAACAATATTATTCCCTTGAATATACATATCATTTATCATGGATATGATTGTTTCTTAAACCATATACTCTTTTTACATATGGTGTCAATTTGATAATTATTTGATTGACTAGTTAAATATTTATAAAAAAATATCTTCTCCTCCAAATTGGTACTTTATACGGCTCATCATTCATGAATTGAATTTATTATTGGATATATGAGGAATCCTTTTGATTGGTACACCATAGGTGGGACCAGATATACCATCCCCTATATGATTCAGCAGCCTCATTGGATGAGTTAGTTGAATTAAAATATTTGGGTTTTTAATAGATATTCTAAACTATCTTGCGAATGGACTTTGTGGTGATGGTACCATATACCTAGGAAATGTGGCATCCAATATTTAATAAGTTTCTTAATCTTGACTCATTTTTTATTTATCAATGATATTTTTAAAATAATTTATCTATGGTTGACTTGTATTCTCTATTAACAGATTAAAGGTCATGTGTTCCTATTTGTTACCATATCAAATTAATTATTCTATATATAGTTATATTAATGGAATGAATTTTCAATTTTTTTCTATTCCACGTTGATTACAATCATTTATTAATTATTAATTCTACATTACATATCCTTACCATTTATTTGAGTGGGAAATAATTTTTTTTGATTCCCCAAGATTCTCTAAGTTTTTCTAAGAAATATATGAAAGGATACATTAGAAAGAATAGAAATAATTAATTTAATTGAAAAAAAATATATTGTAATTAGTGTAGTCATTTCAAAAAAATACTCATGTATGTATTTTGTATGCTAGGACTACAAAACAATTCAAAACATTGGGATGTGACTTACTTGTATCTTATGCATATGTAATGTCATCATGGCACTAAATGTGATGTTTCTACGGTCCAGTCTCTATTGTAGTATTAGAGAATGTTTAGTAGCATTAATGAGAACTAGATTTTGGGAAATATATATTAAAGGACATAACCCTATGGTTGAATATGATGATAAATATATAAAAAATCCTATAATTTTGGAAAGTTATAGATTAATGTATTTCCTAGAAATAAATATCGTTCTTGATAGTACATGTGGATTAGGTTTTGGATGAAATAGATTTAGTTGCAACAACTCCAAAAAGGTATGTCAGGCCTGACTCGAGTGTAACCTAGAACCCAAAAATGAGATTTACAATGCCCTTGGATTAACACTTCCAAAGGATATTCAAAGGATAATTTGAATTTTATTTATAACCAATTATGAAATATTTGAATAGACAATAACAATTAATGACTATGGTAAAAAAAGAGATGTATTACATTGAAAATAATGGGTCCTGATTTTGACATCCTAAAAATGAAAACATTATCTTCCAATAATTTTATACATATTCACACTATGTTTTATAGTTGTATGAAATAACCACTTCTAATGGATTAAATATAGAACATGGAATGGCCTATGTGAATGTAAATGGATGGTGTATTTCTGTATTGATGTTAAATAGAAACCCGTATTTAAAATGATATAGAGTGGCATGCCTTATTTTATGGATATCCATAACATTTATCTTCTATATTCTATTAATTTTCTTTTAGAAAATTAACGCAGGTGTGTTTGGTGAAAAACCAAAATATTATGGAAAGGCCACAGTAATTGAACCCATTAGTGAAGGATAGTATGGGTTTAATGGAAACAACTCACTGAGACAATTCCTTGTTAAATATATCATTACATATTCTTAATCAATTTTATGAATTAATATTAATTATAACCTATTTTTTTCATTTTATGATTAGGGATTAACTATATTATAATTTTAGAATATTTAGAGAAAAAAATAATGAATCATCACTATTTTATTAGTTTTATGACTTGTTAAACAACTATTTTAGTGCTTCAATAATGAGAAATAATTTTTGAATGTCCATTTTGATAATGTAAGGGATGAATTATAATCTTATTTAAGAATAAAAAAAATATGAATTTTTTATATGAAATAGAAATTTTCTATGAAATTGTAATTACATTATTCATAGTCAGTAAAATATTTTATCCACATAGGGAAATGTATCATAATTTTTTGCCAAATACCTTAACTTTTGATGATCTAACTTATTTTTTAATCACCGAGGTTTTATGGACTTTGGGACCCCATTATTAAATTAAAATTTCAAATGTTTTTTGATTGATAATGATAATCAATCACAATTAATATATATACTTTTACTCAACATACATATATCAACATGACACTATTATTATCTTACTCAGAATCCAAGTTATATATTAATAAATCTAGAATTTTACATCACATTTTCTCTTTTAAATATGATGTTTTCTAAACCCTTCTCATGTTATGGGATTTTGAAATAGGAAATTGAAAATTTTTTATTACAAAGGTTGATTTTAAACTGGTAGGTCAAAATTTAATTTAGTTGGGGAGAATATAAAGCCCCAAAATTATAAAAGAATAACATTTTATTTGATAGCTTGTAGGACATGATACACTAAGCGCATAAGAGAATATAATATTTTTATAATTTTTAATATATGTGATATTTCAAATAAATTCAAAATATATCAAGAAATGAACACAATTATATGTTGTGTTGAGTTACACAGATCAAATACATTCGTCGATAGATTGAGTTGCACGTGTGACAATAGTTTATGAAACAACAATATATTAGTAAAACATTTTCATTTAGTATAAATAGAAACAACCTAGCTGTTTAATTAGTGATTATGGATATTATACACTATCTAAATGGAATATATATATTACACTAAATCAAAATAAAGTTTTTTGGCTACAAATTAATTTGAAATATACATAATATCCAATTGAATGAAGAGAGATGTATTAATAGAAAACTGTTTTTATGTTAAAAAATAATATTTTTATAATTAATTCAATTAATATCAAATATTGAGTTATATTAATGAAATATATATATTATATATTCACTAAAATATTTTTTAAAATTAATCCAATATATTTTAAATTCATATGATAATAGAAAACATAATTTTTCCTATAAAAATGAATATTTTCCAAAAGCCACGTTTACCTCCTTTTAATGGAGAAACTATTTTTAATATAATTAATTGAAATTTTATAATTTTTAAATTTAATTAAAATCTATAATATTTAAATGTAATCATAAAAATTATGTTTGGGTGATTTTTTGGGATTTTCCCTTAATGTTCTATTTTTTATGATTACTGAAAAATATAAATGTTTAATTTAAAACTACTTTTTCATATTATTTTTTTGTAAGGGTAAATTTTATTTTAGATTTATTTTAATGATTAATTAGAACAATTTTATTTTAATAAATCATATTTAGGAAATTAGAATTAGTGTCACATTGAAATTTTATATATAAAAATGAATTTTTTTGACCATTTTACTTTATACCTCGTTTTGTCATCTTGTGTGTGAAAATATATTTATTCTTATTTCATCTATTTCAACGATTTTAATTTGGAAAAAAATCATTCTATATTTTTAGTAATAATAATATATAATTTATATTTAATTAATATTATCTTTTTTAGAAAAATATTAGTGAATTTAATTAAAATTAATTACAATGATTATGTTAAAAATTACCTTAACATGGGACTAAACAATAAATATTGGGGAAAAATGACATTGAAACATGTATTAAACCATTATATGTAATTATTTCAACCATATCATCCATTTTGTATTATTTTTACCATAGCAGATATACTTGAAAAAGGAAAAACGTGGTTAGAATTCCATAACAAAATAATTTACAAAAATGTTATCACGACCCGTCCTCGGGGCCCATGTCGTGACTACCCCAAGCCCACCTTCCATAGGCTAGGGGATGATGATAGAATCAAAGGCATAAATCCGGATAAAAATGGAACTTATTCCTTTATAAAAGTAAAAAAACCACAACAGAGTACGCAACAGAAGATAACATTGAGTAATACTGTAAACAAAATTAAGTGTTGAAAGGAAAGAGGCTAGAAATACAAGCCCGACTGTAAGTATATTACAACTCAAAAGCTGGTACAATTGCAGTAATGTAAAATAGAAACCACTGATTTGTCTTCCAAAAATCCCACCTAAAGGGTGGGTATAGATGGCCTCCTCAACACCTCAGGTCCGGCCGTCCGCTCCGTGTACGTCTCGCCATGTTGTCAACTTCCGGGTACCGTCCAGCTCCCCAAGCCTCCACGTCGATTAGTGTTGTCCATCGTCCGCATACAACACAACATAGTGCGGGCATAGCCCGTGCAGGGGTGAGTATACGATACTCAGTAGGACCCCAAGACCCCTGAAGGTCTTCCAGAATAAACGAAGGATAAACCATAGAAGAAAAATACAATCACGAAGTTTCAACCAAATCTACTTAGATATATGCCCATACATATACCTAAGTTATCAATCACAGTCCATCTCTATCTTTCGAGCCCAAGAACAACCCATTCCACACAGGAAAGAAAGTCAATCACATCAATGATAATGAATTAAAATCAAGACTCAACTCATACATGTATACATCTTTCGTATTGCGTTAGATATTATCAGTTGTGGTCACTAATTCATCTAAGTTGTTGGACGCACGTAGGATACTAGAGTAGTTAATCTGTCAGACCCACGCAGGATACTAGACCAGCTACTCTGTCAGACCCACTCAAGATTCTATTATAGAAGTCAAACTGTCCGACCCACATCGGATACATGAACAGTAGTCATCGTTGTCGAATCCATGGAGGATCCCAGTACAGAAGTCAACGTCGTCGAACCCACAGAGGATTCCAGTACAGTAGACATCGTTGTCGAACCCACGGAGGATCCTAGTACGGAATTCAACGTCATCGAACCCCCAGAGGATCCTAGTATGGAATTCATCGTCGTCGAGCCCACAGATGATCCTAGTACAGTAGACGTCGTAGTCGCATCCATCTCTAGGGTTCCTACACACATCACGCTTGATTCTGGGAGGGTCCGCACCTCGAGCCAGAGTTCGATACAACAACTATCATGCAGTCCTGAGTTTATGTTTCCAGAAGTTCCATCTCATCAAAAGAATCCCAACTCTACTGACGGCGCGTCAATCAGATGCCCGGTCTAAGAGTTATTGGTTTTTCCGTCCCAAGGACCCTGTGTGTTTTTTAAGCTCAAACCAACCCTACCATACTCTAACTATGTCCAAACCTTGATTGGAGTATGCCAAAAGATCTATCTCATCAAAAGGAAACAAACTTGGTTGACGACACGTCAATCGGACGTCCGGTACTTATGTTATAAAGTTTTCCACTACGAGGGCCCGGTTGGTTTTGAGTCCGAACCAACCCAGCCATTTTCCAACGTCTTCTAAAGCTATCTTAGAGTAATGAAAAAGGACAACCTCATCACAAGGGTCTTAGTTCCATAGACGAATCGTCGATCGGATGCATGATAATGATGTTTTTCGCATTTAATCAAAACGGGCCCGACCCGTCAAGCACGGTGGGATGCCGGGTAGGCCAGTCCGGGATCGGCAGGTCTGACCCAACTAAGGTGTCGGCCCAACCCCATATAGCATGTCCCGGCCCTGTGGGGCGCGTAACGACACGATAGGTGTAGCCTGGCCAGCTATTGGCCGCGGCTCTGCCAACTAGCTGAGCGATGCGGAGTGGGTGGGGGGGGGGACTTCCCGAACCAGAGGCGTCGAGCGGCATCACCCTCCTGCCCGGCCGGCCGAAGCTGGTCGGCTTCTCTAGTGCGAGTGGCCCGCCCAAACGGGCCGCTTTCCACCACACGGGGCTCTAGGCGGTGCCGCAGCCTCCTCGATCCAGGCCGGTCGATGAGCCGGCCGGTCCACACGCTGAAGCAGCCCGTGGAGTGTAGGCTGCAGACCTTCGCAGCGTGATGCCTTAGGGCGTTGTGGTTCCACCAGCCTGGCCAGCTATGGCAGACAAGTTCTTCTTCAGTCGAGCGGCCTGCAGTTGTGGGCCGTGGTTCTCCCACACGCGGGCGGCACGCAGCCGGCACTTTCGCTCATTGACGCCACTTTCAACACACCTCCATCGCGAATAAAATCAAGAAACATCGGAGGATCGTCGATCCATGTTTATTTGGCCCGCGCCCTCCGCGTAAGACGGTAGCTATTGGCTGAAGACATTCTAACAGATTCAACATGAATGAGATAATTTATTAACGCAGAATTATACAAAACCCCGACCACGTAATTGATGTTGCATGTCGACAAGCCGTGGAAGACGAGCGTCACTGTAGTCGGGCGTCACGGAAGATGGCGTCATGGAGAATGGTGTCGTCCCATCAATGTTGGATGAGGAGTCTTTGACGTAGTCAATGCTTCTCATGAGTGGTGTCTTCTCCATTGATGCTGAGGAAGTAGAAGGCCGGAGAAGTCATGGAGCGTTCCTCGCTGAGAGAGGATGATGTTCTTCATGGAAGAATGAAGCTCCTAAAATTCTCCAATGGTTCCCCCACCAAAATATTTTCTAAGGAAAATATTATAATAGACTTCTCCAATTTTAAAGAATTTCCATGAAAATCAAAATAATTCAAATGAGAGGTTCCAACTAATTAATAGGGTTATTAATTAAATGGGTTGGCTTCATCAATGTTTGTGAGGTGGAGAGGCTCCACCATAATGAGGGGAGGAGTTAATTAATTAAGGGGGGTTTAAGGGATTAAAGGGAATATGAAAGGATTAGGGCTCGTGTGGGACCACCACACTAAATCCTCTCATGGGAGGTTATGTGAGTGTGGGCCCCACATTTAACTCCTCTTGGGAGGAAATAACATCCACTAAATAATAAAATTGTGTACAAATAATTTTATTAATTTTGTATGAATTCCTCAAAATATAACTTTAAACCCGCATGAAACAAAAATGCGGTAAAGGACCCCATAAGCGAATATTGGCACTGCGAGTTCATCAATGTCCTATGTTTTCAATTCCGAGCACCGGTTCAAAATATAGAAAAACCCACACATACGTTTATTGAACGTACCCAAACAAAACTTCATAAATTGATTCTGGGCACACCGGGCCTCATAATCAAGTGCCATAAAAAACCACAGACTCATAAAATTTCAAAGTATTTATGAAAATAAATTCCATGAAATTTCCAGGTCTTTACATTACTCCCAATTCAGGGCATTATGTCTCCGTAATGCTACAACACACACTAGGGAAACAACTGGGGGTACTGAGCTTGCATCTGAGTCTCCCACTCCCATGTTCTCTCCTGGAGGTTCTTGTGCTTCCAGTGAATGCGCAGCAGAGGAATCGACCGTCAACATAGGACCTGCTCCTCTCGAGCCTCGATCTTCACCGGGACCTCCGAAATGTCACCACGTCATCGATTTCAATCTCCCCGGGGTCAATGATGTGGAATGGGTCGTGTGCGTATCTCCTCAGCTGAGATACATGGAATATGTTATGCACCTGGTGCAACTGAGGTGGAAGGGACACTCGGTAAGCCACCTCATCTACTCTACTAAGGACCAGGAAAGGTCTGATGAAACGTGGAGATAACTTTCCGCATCGGCCAAATCTCCGTAGACCTCATTGAGGTGAGACCCGTAGGAAGACGTGGTCACCATCCTCAAACACCACTGGTCTCCATATCCAATAAGCATGGAACATTTGTCTGCTATGTGCAGTCTTCATCTGCTCCTGGATGATCTGCACCTTCTACATCATAGCATGCACCATCTCTGGTCCTACAAGTACTGACTCCCCTGGGTCAGTCCAACACAGAGGTGATCTGCAAGGTCAGTTGTATAGTTCCTCCCTGACGCACTGAAGTAGTAAAGAAGTGACTATGAGGGACAGCAGAAAGGTTTCTCTATACCTATCTACAAAGGATATCTCCAATGTGGCCAGCTGCTCTGTCGCCTCTCCTAGCAGATGAATGCCTGATCTCCTAATGAGAGCATTTACTACAACATTCCCCTTCCCAGATGTTTGGACTATCTCAAAGTCATAGTCCTGGAGGGAATCAAGACAACATCACCATCTATGGTCCATTTTCTTCTACAAGAAGACACACCTGAGAATTTTGAGTTTATAGTAAACCGTAAACCGTTCCCTCAACGATCTATGGGTGTGACTAGCCATTTTTAAAGAACACGACTACACCCTTTTTCTCTTACTTCCTACAGGAGCTGCTAAGATTTCTCCTTTTTCGAAAACAGAAATCTGGTCTCATCCCCTAGATGAACCTCGTTTTTTGCCTAATACAGTAAATCCAGACACGAACGATACTATTTCAAGCCATGGATGATGTCGCATGGCCTCGACGCTACTACCAAGGGATCCAACTGTAACTCTCGCCTCCAAGGGTCGAGTCACACTATCAGCAGTGGTGTGTGGTCACTGGGTCTCCTCTAGTAGGAATCTTGAATGTGAGGCTCAAGTCAATGGTTTTAACCGGAACCTCTCAGTATCAACCATACAAGGTAGGAAATAAAACATCACATAGACAAGTGTCTTTTATTACAGAAGCTCAAAGTACAAAGACACAAAATAAACTCAACCAATGACATCAACAAATCTAAAAGCATCATGAACAAAAGTATCCATTCCTAGAGTAAGTCCCACTCTTGTCCACTTGCTCCCAAAGAACTATGGTAGTAGACCTCAACTGCCTGAAGCTGAGCTCTCCCCATTCCACCCATTCCCAATGATCGGGGTGGTCCTCCTGGTGGTGGTGGTGGTAGGGCCTTGAAACGTCATCCACCACCTACTACTCGGCCAGCTCCTCTGCCACGTCCGCCTTCTCCTGGCGGACTACCATGGTCGAACCTCTGCCTCTGCCCGGGAGGTCCCTCTACTACCTACTGCTCATTTTCATGGTGGGACGGATAGTCTCGAGCCATGTGACCATGCCTGCTGCATAAATAGCACTGCCTGATCCTCGTATGGCTGGCTCTGTTTCGTGTTCCCCGCAAAACTGAACATGTATCCTAAGGTCGCACACCTAATGGCCTGGTTCGCTTGGACCTCTACGTCAACTATCTACTATCGGCTGAAAAATACTCTTCTACGTGTCGTCCTGAGGAGGTTCTCGCCGCTAGTGACTGTTGAGAGAGAAAAATAACCACTATAAGATCTCTCTCCAGCACCCTCGCCTGAATCGGGTTGTTGAGGGAGATCATCGAAGCCTTGATCTCATGTCTGAGTCCCTGCTCAAAGGTTTGGGACCTGAAGAATGGGTCTCATACCATATCTGTGGAGTAGTGTGAGAGGTCAGTAAACCTCACTGAGTACTGAGCTACTGTCAAGATGCCCTACTACAGACGAAGTAACTCCTGAATCTGCACCGCAAGAAGGGTGGATGGTACATACTATACCGAAAAAGGCTCTCAAAGTCTCTCCAGAGTAGTGATGCCTTGTCATGCACCTGGAGCATCAGGCTCCACCATTTTCCTGCCGCTGCATGTAGGAGACTTGCGAAAAGGATCACCATGATGTTGGTTGGTTCCCCTACCAATACGAAAACTCTGATGATAGCCTACATCCATTCCTCATGTGCCTGGGGGTCCATCTATCCTTGGAACCTAGGCATCCTCTATCGCTGGAACTCGTGAAATGCAAACAGATGGCGTGCATTCTCTGCCGTTTGGGTTGGTGTTTTCGGTGGCCCAATGGGTAGTGGTACCATTGGTGCCTCCGCTGTGATGGGGCCCTACACCGAGGCCTCATCACTCAGTGGGATACTATCTCTTACATAACTCGGAACCCTATTTGGCTGCCTTCGTGGGGCCATCATGAAAAGGAACAGGTGCACCATGGTTTAAACAGTATACCTGGTCAGCTGACTCAAAGTAATAATGGAGAAAACTTTTTCAAAGGAAACACATACGCAATCCGTGTTTTCGTGCACTAAGTCGGAATGTAGAGATCATGGTCCTGGTGTATGGATACGCCAGCCGCCGCACCAACATTGGAATCCCTAGACAGAGAACCGCACTCAATACTCTTAACACTATTGATTCACAAAAAAGAATGATCAGAGTCCTGAGTTCTGCAGTAGAACCGACTCCATTGATACCAATTTGTCACGACCCATCCTCGGGGCTCGTGTCGTGACTACCCTAAATCCTATTTCCATAGGCCAGGGGCTGGCGACCAGCACCAAAGACGTAAATCTTAATGAAAAGGGAAGTAGTTTCCTTTATAAATGTTAACTAACAAAACATAGTACGAAACCAAAGATAACAATAATTAATACTGAAAACGAAATTATATGATAAAAGTAAAGGGGCTGTAAATACAAGCCAAACTACACGTACAATGCAACTGAAAAGCTAGTACAAATGCAGTAAATTAAATCAACAACCACTGAGTTGTCCTCTAGAAATCTCACCTGAAGGATGGGTAAAGATGGCCTCCTCAGCACCTTGGGTCCGGACATCCACTCTGTGTAGGTCTCGTCAAGTGGTCCACCTCCAAGGTACCGTCCAGCTCCACAAGCCTCCACCTCGATCTGGGTTGTCTGTCGTCTGCATCATACACAACGTTGTGCGGGCATAGCCCATGCAGGGGTGAGTATAAGATACTCAGTAGGGACCTCGAGTCCCCTGAAGGTCTCCCATAATCCACGAAGGATAAACCACAGAATAAAGATATAATCACGAAGTATCAACAAACTCTAATTAGGTATATTCCCATACATATACATAAGTTATCAATCACAGTCCAACCCCAACTCTTGAGCCCAAGAAAAACCCAGTCCACACAGGAAAGTAAGTGAATCGAATCGATGATAATTATTGAAATTCAAGACTCATCTCACACATGTATACATCTTTCATATTGCGTTAGAGATGGACAGATGTAGTCACTGATTCATCTAAGCTGTAGGACCCACATAGGATACTAGACCAGCTAAGCTGTGAGACCCACATGGGATACTAGACCAGCTTCTATGTCGGAACCACTTAGGATACAAGTAAAAAAGTCAAAATTTCAGATCCACATAAGATACAAGAACAGTAGTCATCGCTGTTGAACCAATGGAGGATCCCAGTAAAGAATTCATCGTCGTCGAACCCACGGAGGATTGCAGTATGATAGATGTCGTCGTCAAGCCCACGGAGGATCCTAGTACAAAAGTTATCATCATCAAACCCATGAATGATCCTAGTATGGAAGTCATCGTCATCGAACCCATTGAGTATCCTAGTATGGATATCATCGTCATCAAACCCATTGAGGATCCTAGTATGGAAGTCATCTTTATCGAGCCCACGGGGGATTCTAGGACGGTATACATTGTAGTCGCAGCCAGATCTAGGGTTCCTGCACACAGTACGCCCGATTCCAGGAGGGTCCGCTCCTCGATCCATAGGTCGATACATCAACTATCACAAAGTCCTGAGTTTATGTATCTAAAAGTTCTGTCTCGTCAAAATAAACCCAACACGACTGACAGCGTGTCAATCAGATGCCTGATCTATGAGTTATTGGATTTTCCGTCCCAGGGGCCCGGTTGGTTTTTAGGCTCAAACCAACCCGACCGTACTCCAACTATGTCATAACCTCAATTTTAGTATGCCAAAAGATACGTCTCATCAAAAAGAATCCAACGTAGTTGACGACATGTCAATCGGGCGTCTGGTCCTTACGTTATAAGTGTTTCCGCTCCGAGGGCCCGGTTGGTTTCGTGTCCGAACCAACCCGACAATTTTCTAATGTAATCCAAAACCAACTTATATTAACTCAAATGGAACATGTCGTCGCAAGGTTTCTAGTGTCGTAGACGGCATGTCGATCAGACGCACGATCGTGAAGTTATTCGCATTTAAGCGAAATGGGCCCGGCCCCTGAATCCCGGCGGGCTGGCGGGTCGGACCGTCCTGGCTCGGTGGGTCCGACCTAGCTAAGCGGTCAGCCTAACCCGATATATCATGTCACGGCCCGGTGGGGCAAAACCCGGCCTGTGGAAGGTGGCCTGGCCCCCGCAATGGCGCGGCCCGGCCCGAGGCTCGGCACGGCCCGACCCAGATGGCGCGGCCCACCACCGCTGGCGCGGCCCGACAAGCTATTGGTCGCAGATCGGTAATCTTGTCAAGCGCTGTGGAGTAGGGGGACTTCCCAAACTAGCAGTGCGGAGCGGAACCACCCTCCTGGCCGGCCGCCGAAGCCGTCCGACTTCTCCAGCGCGAGCAGCCTGCCCAGGCGGGCCGCTGTCCACCGCACGAGGCTCCAGGCGGCGTCGCGGCCTCCTCCAACCCAGCGGGCTGATGAGCCAGACGGTTCACCCACCGAAGTGGCACGTGGAGTGCTTGTTGCGGACCTCCGCAGTGCAGTGCCTTGGGGCGCCACGGTTCCACCAGCCCGGCCGGCTATGGCCGACCGGTTCTTCTTCGGCCGAGCAGCCCATGGTTACGGGTCGCGGTTTTTCCGCATGCGGCAGGCGCACGACAACTGTCTTCGCTCGTTGCCACCTCTTTTAACACACCTCCATTGCAAATAAAATCAAAAAACATCAGAGGGTCTTCGGGACGTGTTCATTCAGCTCGTGCCCTCCGCGTTAGGCGGTAGCAGTTGGTTGAAGACATTCCAACGGATTAAACATGAACGAGATAATTTATTCATGTAGAATTATAGAAATCACCTACCATGTAATTGATCTCCCACATTGACAAGCCAAGGAAGATGAGCGTCGTGGTAGTCGGGCATCGCGGAAGATTGCGTCGTAGAGAACAGTGTCGTCCCGTCAACATTGGAGGAAGAGTAGTTGATATAGGCGATGCTTCTCGCGAGCGGTTTCTTCTCCCGTGAGGCGGAGGAAGAAGAAGGTAGGAGAAGTCGTGGATCATTCTTCGCTGAGAGAGGATGATGTTCTTCATAGAAGAATGAAGATCCTCTAATTCTCCAAAGGTTCCCCCAACAAAATATTTTCTAAGGTAAATATTATAATAGACTTCTCCAATTTTAATGAATTGTCATTCCAATCAAAACAATTGAAATGAGAGGTGCCATTTAATTAATAAGGTAATTAATTAAATGGGTTGGAATCATCAATGATTCGGAGGTGGAGAGACCCCACCATAATGAAAGGAGGAGTTAATTAATTAAGTGGGGTTTAAAGGAGTTAAAATAAGATGAAAGGATTATGGATCGTGTGGGCCCCACCACACTAAATTCTCTTATTGGAGGTTATGTGGGTATGGGCCCCACCTATAACTCCTCTTGGGAGGAAATGACCACTACTAAATAATAAAATTGTGTACAAAAAATTTTATTAATTTAGTATGAATTCCTCAAAATATAACATTCAACCCGCATAAAACGCAACAGCAGTAAAGGTCCTCTTAAGCGAATATCGGCGCTGCGAGTTCATCGGTGTCCTCAGTTTTCAATTCCGAGCACCGATTCAAATGATAGAAAAACCCGCACGTATGTTTTCTGAACTTACCCAAACAAAACTTCAGAAATTGATTCTGGGCACACCGGGCCTCAGAATCAAGTGTTGTTAGAAACCACAAACTCATAAAATTCAAAAGTATTTAAGAAAAAAAATTACCTTGAAATTTCCAGGATTTTTCAAATGCCACTTCTCCTTGATTTTAAAAAGGTTGTTACCCCTACTTATAAACACATATGAATAAAATTTTAATTCCAAAAAACTTCTCCAATAATCTTTAAAAATCATTAATAAAAACCTATAAGCCTCACCTTTCAAAGAAAACCATCCAACAAATCATTTTCTATAAACAAATACGAGTTACCCACATAAGAGGTAAAATCATTCCCCAAGATCTTTTGATATATTCACATTCTCCACTGAATAAAATCATATTATTACATGACTATAAAATAAAAAAATTATCCAAAATATAGTTATATGTTTTAATTCTTGTGATCAGACCTACCATAATAAAAACATCTTTTCTAATCGATAATGAACTTATCGTTTATCAATATTATGAATTGATGCCTCATAAAAATGATGTCTTTTTTTTATTACCCCTTATCATGGTGGGTAATTATGATAGAAAAATGTTTATATATGATATATATGAGACATATAAATTAGTTTTTATGTTAATATAACACATAACTATATTGTTCTTATTTTTAATAAATATGCTAACATTATTTGTGGTAATGTTACAGCTCCTCAAAGAGATGTGATTCGTTCACACTATGTATGGAATATATAAATGATGGTTTTAAAAAAACTATATGAAATATATTAAATAAATATGATAATTTAATTATATTAAACATATATAAATGTTTCTTTTAATTCTTTTAATATGATAATAAAATGAATGTTGCATTCTTAAGTATAAACGACCTACCGTCTCCATGAACATTGAATTTCACTTCCAATCGTCATATATAATGAATTATAATAATTTAAAATATAATGAATATATGTTATAATCACATTTGGATTACATTATTTAGGTAATGAAATAATTATCTGTTTAATACTAACAAAAAGAAACATGTTAAAACATACAAAAAAACTAGGCAATTAACAAACAAAATATTGAAAATAATTAACATTATTCAAAAAAGGGTAATATAATACTATAATAATGTAATAAATGATATCCGAAATATATTTATGGTTCTCATATAAGTTGATAACATGATTAAAATCACTATAAAGGATGTTAAAGGGAGAACAACTAGAATGGAAACACAAGGTAATAGAATCTTGTCCCACATTTCATTTATTGATAGATACACCATTATCAACACTAGTTTTTTTCAGTGGTATATATTAAAATCAATTCTAATATATTATAAAATTAATTATGTAATATTTAGGTAATTCATAGTTTCACTTTGAAAAATATCCTTTATGGTGATTTTTGTTAAAAGTTACATAGTTGTATTGATTATTATAACCCAGATCCTTTTTATTTAGTTCAATTACTTTCTGATTATCGTTAATGTTGTATGATTATGTGTGTAATAAATTTTTATAGTATATTTTCTTTCTATTTGTTTCTTTTGGATTTAATTTTTCAGACATAATATATTCCTTGATTGATTATCTTTAATGTTATGGACTTTTCAAGGGTTTACATCACAGTCCCATTTTGCTTGGGATTATTTTTACATGAATTTCAGAAAGAGGAAATTATTTTATCATTATATAATAAACCACTTAGTATTGTTTCACTGTATATATTCATGAACTTTTACAAATAATAGTTTTATTTTTCTATATATTGGAAATTAAAATTATTTAAAAATGTATCTATGAAAACATGATGTTATTTAAGTCTTTGGTTGAAGAATATGTTTTCATTTAAACCCATAATTTTATAAAAAAAATTAAATATTTTACAAATGACACGAAATGTTTTATTTTAAAAAAAGTTACATTCAATTAATAATGTACATTTTTAAATATTTCTCTTTGTTTCTTTCGAAACAAGGAAATTATTTACCATTTTACCATGAAAATGTAATGACCTTTTTACCATGTGCGATACATATGGATTTACTATGATTCATTTATTCTATTCTTCATTCAAATGATTTTAATGCTATTATTTAACGAAAAAAATTTCAACATTAATTTTCATATAAAATTTTATTCAAGATGTTTTTCAAAATAAAAAGGATACATCCAACATGAATGTTCTTGAATCAACTATTTATAATATATTAATTCATTAATTAAAAAAACCCTTTATATTATTCAATTTGAGATACATTTTATTGATACCATCATTATTATTCCTCCAGATGGTATTTGATTCCTTTAAAAAAACTAAAATAGACATTCACTTCCTTGAATTCATTTTCAATCCCCCTGAAATAGTTAAATTTGAGTTATCATTGAAAATTATGTGTCCACTAAATATATGTATCATTTATCATGGATATGATAATCACATAAATTGTCTACCATTATTACATACATTGTGTATATGACATTAATTTGATTTAATATAGAAATGTTGATAAACAAATATCTTATACTCTATACACATTTTTGACAGGGAAGATTTTATCTAAGATAAATCTGTTATTAAATATATGCGGATTGCATTGTATAGGTATGAATAGAGTGGGAAACATTTACAGATATCCATATAATGAATCAACACACTCATGGGATGAGTTAGTTGGAATGATTTGAATGGGTTGTTACCTGATAATATAAACCTTCTTGTGAAAGCACATGGTGAAAAAGGAACCATACACATTTCATACATTTAATCAAATAATTAATCATTTCTCTAATTTATAATAAGTTGTTATATATTAATGAGATCTATAAATTAACATATATTTTGATGCAATCTATTCTGATTTTATTGATCAAATGTAATGTGTTCTAGTTTCATACTATTCCATATTGATTATTTTTATCAAGACACTGGAAAAGAATTTTTACCATGTTTTTCTAAAATTCCATGTTTATTATTCTCAGTTATTCATTATTAATTCCTCAACATTTACCTTTTCTGATCATTAAAACTAACCCTTATTCTGTTTCATTTATCACAATCATCATTGTGATTTTTTTATAGTGACATTAAATCATATTTTTCATATAAATATATATATAATAAAACATCTAACCTACAAAAACTATTATAGTATATCACTATTGCTTTAATAGTTATATAACAAAATTATAAAATATAAATTAAATTATTGTGTGTATCCTAATCATGTGATCTACCAAAGGTCATAACAGTAATGAATTCATTTTTAATAAAAAATTTAAATAGCAATTAATAATGACTTAATTTGGTTTTTTTTCTATGTTTATGTATTCAAAGAACATTTCTAAACCCTTTTTTACAAATAAAATAAAATTTTCATTAATTTAAATAAAATATTAATCCACTATGCATCATTATATAATTCTTTCCAAAATTTAATTTCACAATGATTCTTTTTTGATCTTCTGAATAACCATTTCGATGATTCCATCATTTTATAGTTATTTATAATTATGTTGTAATTTAATTTATAATGTTGGAAGTGTTTTTGTATCGACTAAAAATTATTTAGACTCCCCTGATAAAAATAAAGGCCCAGAAACACTCAGAAAAGTATGGATTCAATATACTATATATATATATATTCAAATTTTTGGAATCAAAATTTTGGTGTACTAGTACCTAACATATCGATATATGTTATAGTTTATGTGGATAAACAAGACATTATAAATAATTATAATGTATAAGATTAAGATGAATGAGATATATTTTGGGTGTATTTTTTATTATGTAAATAGTTATGTAGTTATCAAATAATTTATAATAAAGATCCATTTTCTATCTACCACACTCCATAAGTGGATATGTATATTACATATGTGATATAGTGTCAAAATAATATGAATAAAACAGACTACATTTCATTATGTACAACAACCATAATTTGGGAAGAAATAATATAAGAATGAAAATTTGTTGTAGGGATTATCCATAAATAAAATCAATCTACAAACTCAATTTCATAAAATTTTACTAATAGTAAATAAATAATCCACTCCTAATATTCTTACATCTATATTTAACAAGAACGTGGACTTCCATATATAATTATCAAGAAGACGATGCCACTACCAAGACATGGTTACTAGCGGTCATTATTAATGATATCATGATTCAATATTTATTAAATTAAGTGAAAATTTTTTATAACGATTCTTACGTAATTATTATTATTTATGTTTAATTTATTTGTAAATTCCCTATTTTTAATAATTATTCCCCATTATTATATGTTTACATTAATTAAGAGGCCAATAAATAAGTAGTTCAAAATTATAACACACATAAATTTTAATTACAATTACATTCCAGATTCACATCATTTAAATTCCAATGGTCATGTTGGACACAATCTATATTGTCCTCAAATAAATTGTGATAGAAAGAGAACTGGATGGATTATGATGTATTGGTTCAAATAAATAAAACATAATTGACCATAATATTTTGGATTATGTGATTAACCAACCTAGATAGAGGTAGTAAAAACCTATCACTCATATGGATTCAACTATTTTATATCGATTATCAAATTTCCTGGTATATTTCGCTCTCTTTTAATTTTTAAAATCCTAATGTTTATCCATTATTTTATAAGATCCCACGTGTATTCTACTATCATCTATTATCAATACTACCACTTTCAAATATACTCATGATGAATCATTCCTTTTCATGGGATTTTCATCCCTTTACGATATAAATCTATTTATATTAAATTATTGGATAATTAAATCATATATGTTTTTTGAAAATTTTATCTTGTTTTTATGAATTCTGTGATTGTTTCTTATTTATGATTTTTTATGAAAATTCAATGTTATTTTATTGTTGAAATTTTAGATTTTTTTTAATCTTACTGTTAAAAAAATAATTTTTTTATAATGTAATTATCATTTTCATTTTTAAATAATATTTTATTTCTGAATTTTAGTACTAAAATGGTTATTAAAATTTTTTTTAATCCAAATTTTCCATTTACATATTTTTTATTTAATTTATAAATCATCTACAATGGTACAATAATAAATGAATATCATTCATAAAATTAGAGGTTTCTATACAATTTTTATAAATATTATTCACATTTAAATTTTCTTTAGATTATTTTGTTTCATTTTGTAATATATTTTTTTCAATTATTTAATTTTATATCATTCAATTTAATAGAATAAATTTCACATGATTGACGATGTTTTTTGGCTAGCAACATTTAAATAAGATACCCACCATTATATTCACCCATATTTATATCTTATAATAAATGAATATTATTATAGATTTACGATACATTATAATCAAATTTTTCTATAGATACCATCCTTTTTATTATTTTTACATTTAAATTTTAGTTTATTATTTGGGAAGGAATTTTCATGTTTCTACTATTTCATGAATATCATGTCATAAGATGTGGGGTCCATGTAATAATTTATGGTTTTTGTTATATTTCCAATGGGAATATTTCATTTTACTTCATTTATATTATCATTTTCCCTAAAAAAGAGAAATAAATGAAAAACAATATTACAAACAACCATTAATTATTTTTGTGATTTTATTTATGTTTCAGGTATAACAAAAATTTATTTACTTAATTATCTTTCATTGATTTTTATTTAGTTTCCTAATATCCCCAATTAAAAACTGAAGAAGATCAATATAATCATAAAATTAGAAAAGAGAGTTAATTAAGATGTAATCATTATTCATATGAATTCATTGACTAATTTATAATGTCTTTTAAAAAGGGGATATTTTTATCAATAATTGTTATTGGAATTGAGTGAGTAAATTATTATCTATTCACTTGATAATCTTGTGATACATCCGATTTCAACCCTCATTTAATGTTTATACCCAATAAAACAAAAACATAAAAAATAAATTTTAAATGGACACATGATTGAAAATTTATTTTTCCCTCCTAGTTTTGAATTATTAGATTTTTCAATATCCTATGGAGATCACAAATATTGTTGATAATTATTAAAGAGAAAAATATAAATAATAATAAGTGAGATATATAATGATTTTTAGAGAGGTAGGTATAACATTAAAAATTGTATTATGATGATATTAAATTTATTTTAATGACCATTTAAAACTAGATAATTTATATCAATGTTAGAGGAAGGATAAATTTTTTTTGTTATAAAAGGGCAGTGTGGTCTATTAGTAATTGTGATGTTTGTATTATCTTTGTCATTAGATGGATCCCAAGGAGTGTTTTGTATTAGTTTATATGACTAATTAAGCCCCTAATTTCATAGATTTCATATTTCAATTAACTGATTTTTATTTTAATAAAATCTTTTCAAAATTTTTGTGTCACATTTATAGAGTTTTAAAATAATTTTCCCCTAAATTTTGAAATGGCCAAATGTTTACATTATAAGTGTTGTTATTTAAATTCATTTGTTTTTTCAAGATAATTTCAAAAGTAATATATGTAGAAAAATTAAAATTTTTATCATAATTTCTTTCCGTTTGTATACATTTTATTTAACCAGAACATTGATTGAGTCAAATAATTTTCCTCCCAATTGGATCATATAATTTGGGCCGTGAAATCAGTGCCCAATTTTGGATAGCTTCAAAAGTGTTCATAAATATCCTAAAAAGTGAACTAAATTTGGTGAAATTTTTTATTATAGGAATTAAGAAATCAATATTATTCTTCATTGACTATGGATATGTGATATTGTACACCATTAATTGTTATAAATCCATGGAATATTGTAGAAGGTGAATTTGAAGAGTCTCAAGGACTGAATTGTTTTGAATATTTCTTAGATGTAATATTTTATAAATCCAAAAAATGTAGATAATATTATCTAGTATCATGTGAAATTTAAAGGCGTGAATATTTAAAGAATAACAATTTTGAAAATTAACCCATTAAATCTGATTAATAGTAAACTATTTCATTTTAATAATATTTTAGTTAAAATGAAACACTTTTATCTTTATTCTTTTATACTCTAACAACATTTAAATGATATTTTAATTATATTTGTCCATTATATATGATAGATAGATTTTAATTACTATTTTATAGAGATATATATTTTCAATATATTATATTTAGTTTTATCTTCTTATAAATATATCATTTCAATATTAAATTTGAAAACCATACATATCTATCTATATTCAAATGTAGAACTAACATCAATTATTCATTGTAGTAAATACGTATTGAATTCCTTAAATTATTTTACTTTAATTCCAATCCTTTTTATATTCTATGATTTCATTTATTGGTAATTCTATTTTTGAGCGTTTCTTTCATGTTTTCACTATGAATAGTTTTCTTCTTCTTCATTATATTAAAATTTGTTCCTTCATAATTAAAATTTTTCATAGGTTATGTTATATTATAATATTAATGATGTGAGATAATATTTACCTATTTGTAGATCTTAGGTATGGAGTAATAACATTTCAAATGGGAGGCTGTTGAGTGATTGGGTTTATCACATTAATGAATATAATATGGACATATATTTTAAATTATAATTATTGGAATCATTGTGAACTCCAAAAAAGAAATCCATTTCTCATTTAATCATATTCATATTCATTTAAATGTATTTTTAATTTATATATATTCATATATATATTTTATTTAATTTATACCCCTTCATTTTATTTGAAAATCATTAGTAGTGTATTGTTTAGTTTATAAATATTGATAGTATAAATTAGGTGTGTTGAAGGATATTCATCGATATATTGACCATGGTTTGTGGCATTAAATTGTACTTTTTGTTCAAATAAATTTTAATTTATTGGGAATCATGAATATTACATATATTTATTGGGGATTTGATTTCCCCAATAGATATGGATTTGAAAAAACATGTATCTTATATTTTTTAAAAATATCCCAAAGACCATATTATTTTTATTAATTTTATATAATAACATTTTCAATTGGGTAAAGGAGGACTTAGATGGACCATAATACCAAGGAACTAGGATCAATACATGACTATTGAAGTACCAAAGTACATATATCCAACAAAAATCCATACCATTGAAAATATATTAATTACATTACTCCAATCATGTGATATGCAATGTAACTTAGCAAGAAATAACCATTCATGACTAAATGGGGCTTAACATAGATGGAAAATACATAACCTTTAATTCTTTCCAAATGAGTTCATTAATGGAGGTCACTTCCTTACTGTAAATTATAGTGGGACTCCATGAGGGTATATGAACCAATAAATTTTTTCTCAAATTATATCTCTCAATTGAAGATTCCCCCTGACCGTTATATCGTGACATAATGTCATACATCACTTGAGCCAATTTCCTCACCTATGAGGTCTAGCTCAGAAATGTCCCACCATTCCACAGATTATCCTACAATTGTTTCATGTCAGAAACGTGTTATCATTGACAATAAGTGGTTTTTATCCCATTGATCACACATAACAAGGAACACAATCCGACCACCACAGATGTCACACCATATGCCTCCCAAGTCGACTATGGATAAAAACGGATAATATTTATTTCAAATAATGTCCACTGTAGTTATTGTAGTCCATGTGTTACAGGATACTCGTAATTGGGATGGAAATTTCAGACATGAAATGGGAATACTAATTCAATTGACTATCTGTTTTTGGGGTTGATGTTGGACATCATCTTACAAATTTTTATAGAATATATGTATAACATTTAAAATAAAATTAATAAACCCTCCACCCACCCACAGATATTTGAGTGAATAATGGTTCCCACAGTCATTGAATATCAATGATGTACCTGTTAGAAGATTTTTTTATGGATTAATAATATATTGGGTTATTTCGGATGAAATTATATACGTATACTTTCGTCGTATCTTCCATTATAATCTATGTTCAAATATAGTTTCATTTATAATGCGAATAGTTAATGATGAATTAATATAGTGTCTTACAAAACCTAGTACACCAATATATTATGGGATTCAACTACATTATTGGGTGACTAGTGTATCGGGTTTCGATGTTTTGGGTATGGCTTGTGGAATTCAATTCATCTGAAGGAGTATCTCATCAAATTTACATTATCCATTTTTGTTATTAATCAAACTCTTATTATGAAAAAATACTAAATGGAATGAAGAATATATATCTAGAATACTATATCTATCGATGACTATTGTGGGCTTTTAGGAAGTAATATGTAGAGGTATAAAGGAGTTAACTTGGTGAAGGTTATCATATATGATAGGGACAGATTTTGTTCCAACCTATATGATGTAGATCAATGGTTATATATTATATTTAGATTCACTGGATCTATATCTTTATTGATTATGAAATATATCTACCAGACTACCACTAATCTAGGGAGTTAGGGAATTTTAAATATTTTGGTGTGTACCATTATGGTAATAGAGAGATTGTAGATCTAGTCAGACTAATGGTTCAAGAGTAAGGTTAAGAGCCTAAAATCACTCTATAAGTTTTGGATCATGTGACTCATTAAGTTATTCAAGAGGTTATGGTACTAATTTATTAGTGAAATATTTTATGCATGATGGTCTCTCTCATGGGAGTCAATAATTCTGGAGCTACTAGCTATGGTTTAAAGAAGGTTAATTTCATTAAAAACTCATGTTTGGAAAGGTGGGATATATCAATAGTTTTATGTTTCATTATATTTATAATTAACATGGAGTTCATTTAATTGACTTGGGTGTGTTTTTGCATACATATCATATATGAAAAAAATTATTGGGTTTGTTTTGTAATTATATATTTTCAATGACGTTAATTTAATCACATTTAAGAATTTTATATGAGGGTATTGGTAGTTTTCCATAGCGAAATATCATGATCTATGGTTGTAGGGTTCTAATTTGTAATTTATCTTAGATATTAAATAACTCCATATATTTATTAAAATTGATTAAACAACATTGTATCAAGAACATATTGACTAATATCAAAGTATGATATAATTTATTTTTATGGATTGTGTATAATATGACAACGTTATAGGGTGGGATATGTAAACATTCTTTCTAGGACCTAGATATCAATATCTTGGAATAATATTGGACTACATATATATTTTCATTATATGTAATGAATTTATGTTATTGAGAATCCTTCCTCATATCATAAACAAGTTGTATTAATTTTTATATAGCCTTAATTGGATTATTACTAAATCATAAAGTCGAGATAATCAGCGCACTTATTCAATATATAATGTATTAATCCATTTGTTATTTAGTATAGTGCTTGATAGTAAAGTTTGATAAATGATAAACTAGTGGGTTTGTAAATGAATTATTTTATTCATATAATTATATAAATTTATAATATATCTATATTGTTCTATATCATGTTCAATGTTTCATTATTGACATGCATGTAATACGTGTAGATGAAACAGTTGGTAAAAAATCGGTTTCCCTCCTTCAATCGATAACTCGTTTGAATAATTATGGGACGAAAAAAATTTCTCTATGCTAAAGGAGATATTTTTTTAACATATGTTGTGTGTGTGGCCTTGTGATATTAGGTATACTACTTTTATAATAAGGTATACCTCACATTATTACATTTTAATATTTTTTAGGATAATAAATTCATAGATATGTTTTAGGATCCTATGGTTTAAGCGAATTAAATATTTTTTTCTTCTACATAGTTATATTACATGATTATATTTTTATATGCTCAATATTGAGAGAATATAATTATCTCCTTTTAGAAAATATTTTAACTTTATATAGTATAAAATTATAATTAATTAATATCATTAGGTTTCAATTATAAAAAATTTTAGTGAAATTAACATGGAAAATAACATATGAGGATCACATGTATATTGAAGAATAAATGGTTGAGGATTTTATTTATTAGAAATAACACAGGAATGTAATTTATATCAATATTTTTCAGAGATTGGAAACCTATTAGTGAATTTTTATTTAGTATATCCATTAATTAGAAATATTGATGATGACCCTGAACATGAACGTGGTGAATCTCATGTTCTTATATACTTTTCAATTACTAAGTTTTCTGACTAATAATTGGTTGACTTATACAAAATTAAATATCTTAAATTATTTTTATATGTTTTATATATTTAATTTGGATGCTTCAAGAGATGGTTTTCTAATAGTTATGATGCTTCATGGGAAACTGATCTCTTATTTCTCTTAACATGTTGTTATGTATGAGAATAATTTCACAAAAAATGATCTTGAGAATTCATAAGTCATGAATATTATAAAATTTTATTTTCATATACATCTAATTGGGAGTTTGAAGGTGTATAATGACTATAAGAAACGAAATCATATAATCTATTAGTTTAACATAATCAACATGTGGATGGTAAGGGGTATGTATTTGAGGTGTTTTTCATTTAAAACATAATATTACAATGGTAAATAGAGGAATATGGCTATCTTATGGAGTTAAAATCCTCAATTGGAGATGATGCAAGTTTCTATTTTCATGTTGTTGATGATGATCCACCTCAGTGATAATTATATTATCCTTTTGGAGAACCATGGTAGAGTTATATTAATTTCCATCACTATTATATAATAGATCATATTGTGGGAAAATGTATGTTTTATCACTACTATTTGAAGGTGATATGTGAATATATATATATATAAGACAGAGTTTCCAACTGACCATTCCATGGATTCTTATGACATATTTTATGAATTGGTTCTTATTCCAGTCTCTATGAGCATTAATGAGGACATGGTGAGAGATTCACATTCCTCTCATATGATATTCATCTAGGGATTAACTAGATGTAATATGAAATCCACAAGTAGTATTTTTAGATTAGAAATAATAAAGTCATGGGATGGTTCATTTTTAGATGCTTCACCCATCCATAGGATTTGTGTAAGAACCAATGACTCTTTTATCTTCTTTAGCAGATACCCAATCATGAGTATAATTATGATGATGTTGAAATTTATTTTATTATGTGTTAATTAATTTAAATTCCTGGCTGTTATATAGAATTTCATATTACATAATTTATGATAAATTTCATTCATTTAGTACAAATAAAATAGAATAATAATATCAATTAACTGGGGAGGTCTTATGATTTGTGATAGTTTTTTGCTTATGGGATCATAGGAGGATTTTTTTTATCCGGCTGTTGGTTTTTCACAAGAATTCATAAAGTTAATATCAATAAAATATGATATAGATGTACACTTTTACCTGAACAAAACTCTTTATAAATAAAGAATGTATGCGCACCCTACCAATGTATTTATGGGCATGTTCAGGGGATCCATTTTTTTACAATTTAAAAATGAAGGGTATAACTATTTTAAAGTTTTCATATAAAATACATTATCATAAATTCCATGAAATGGAATTGTTTGTGGCCTTTTATAGTATGACATGCATATTAGATAAGTGTTATTTTTTGTTAGGGTAGTAAAGAGAAATAAAATTGATTATTATATAAATGTTTTGAAATATATCTATTTCACTATGAAGTTATTAAGGACAAGATATTGAGATCATATTTGAAATGGAGACACAGAACATTGGTTTTTTTGTAAGATAATATGTATTTTATCATGCATTTCCTTGGATTGGACATGTTTGGATTTATAGGCGGTACAATCTAGCACCTAGATTCATCTGGTTGTTGATGAATGTCATGAGATTTAATACAGCGGTGTATCAATTAGATTTTTTTCAAAGATACATTATTATTCCTGACATGTTATAGTTATCTCATATTAATAAATATCATCCAATCATTCTCATGAAATAATTTTAACGACCCTCCGCATAGGTTCTAGTGTTGTGACAATGCCAAACCCACCCCTGATTGGCCAGTGGCTGGTGACTAGTGTTGAGTCAGTATATCATACAATGGGATTCATTTGACTAATTTCCTATATACATGTAGAAATTTACATGACCCAAATGATGGAATGTAAAAAAAAGTAAGAAATGATTTCATACATAATGATTCCAACCAAATGGTATGAATGTAGGAAACCATAAAGTAAATATTGTTGGAATAAAATCCCACAAAAAGAAATAGTCGATAAAAGTTTATACAGAAGTTCCAAAAACTCATCTGTGTAAAACCCTACCTAAAGGGTATGGGCAGGAAGATTGTCTCAAGTTGCGTGAGAACACCTCGTCTATCTGATATCTGTTTGAACCACCTACAACTATTCCTCCTAGAACACCGTCAATGTTTTGATCATCTTTACATGACATGGAACTTGTGGAAAATCCCATCAAGGGGTCAGTAAAATAATACTCAGCAAAAAACTCCAAAACCTCATTGGAATACCACTAAAAAATACAAAAAAGGGGACCACAATGAAATACATGATATATACCACAATGAAATACATAATGTATTGATCAAATAAATAAACTATATGTACCAAAATTAAATACATGAAGTCTACCATAAGTGAAAATAGGGTGAGGTCACAATGATATTATTTTATATAAATGGAAAGGTGGATTATCAGATGCCGCCTGGAAAACAATGACTGTCAATAAGACACAGAGTCTCAAAAAGAATTAGAGTCTAGGTTAGACTTGAAGTATCACAACCAAATTAATTCTATGTAAGAAATAGGGTCTAGTCAATACAAGGTGTTTAAGTTTGTCTTGTAGCTCCAAAGTCACATAGTCTTCAAATCATATTGTTCCAAGATCACAACCAGCTATAAGATTCCACTCATCGTGGGCTTCACCCAAGATAAAATTCTCCTCAAGATAATATTTCTTAACCCAACATCCCCAATGTATCATCTATATTTTCTAAAAAATTATATTATTGGTGGAAGGGTAACAACGCCATAAAAATATTGTCAAATGGACATCTAGTTTGAATGTTACAGCTATTTTAAAACCGAGTCCGACCTGACCCACCAGACATGGCCCATCCCATTGGCCAACCAGACCAGATATAGAAACCACAAACTAGAATAGTCTGGATCAGTCCCAACCGACCTAGTCTACTGGGCCTTATAGATATAGCCACCCCTGTATGACCCATGCTGCGGGCCAATTCAATGTGCTACATGCAGTCCGCCCTCGTCTGTGTTTCGCCTTGGCTAGCACGGTGTCTTGTTTTGCCATGTTCCACATTTCCAGTGTTCCTTAATGCCTGACATGCCCCCTTTATGTAGTGGGTTCCTCAGACATGGATCCACGGTGCATCCCCAGATCAACATCGCAGCCACCTTCTGTGGCTCATGCCCGCCATCCACACTAGCTCCGATGAGGCCCCACCTATTGCATTGTACCTTTTTATGATTCCCCATAGTCCACGTCACCCTCACGCTCCACCTGGACCAACCCCATTGGTCCACATCATTCCGTAGTAACAAACTTCTCTGCGGGTATCCCTCTATCCTACTCTTCACTACACTTGGACCGAAATATTCCACACCTTCACTATCACACCTTTACTATGTTTTGGGGTTGTAATATATTCAGTCTCGGATTCAAGTGCCATGAAATGAAGGTGCATCAATATTTCACCCAAATAACCTCGAAGATCATAAAGAATGTGGATGAATAATAAAAGAACAAAACTACCTCAATGATGGATCTTTGCCTTTATTCATGTCAGACTCGATTCATCTTTGTTCGAAGAAACCTGATCAATAATGAAATTCCACAGATCTAACCCCCATTTAATTATCGCATGATAACTCCAATAACATAAGAGATAATACATTGGATCATCATATTCATGCGTTTTCCTACATTTATCATTCAATTTATGAATGGGGAGTGAATCAATAAGGTGAAAAATTGTACATGGGGGATGGATTAGTTGTGGACAATGGGAAAAGAGGTATCATCGTTGTTCGTCAATCCTTCAATATTCTATCCATCATCACAATCGATATAACTTCCATAGACTCATCTTATTTTAATTCTATGGTTAATGTGAGAACCCTAAATTTTTCAAAACCACAACTATTAATAAAATAGTCATTGCATTGAAATATTTTTTTGTTAAATAGATTATTTTTAATACGTCCAAAAACTACATTACACTGATTTTCCATGTCGGCCAATGATAGGCCTCACATAGGGTAAAATCATGGTACTAAATGCGATGATTGCCTCCGATTTCTAATCTGGACACCCTTTTAGAATTTATTCAGTTTTATATAAAAACTGCAGCTGCGTATTATTAAAAGCTGAATATTATTCATCAATTTTTTATAAGAATGATGGGCCTCATAGTCCCACGTTCATATATCTCCTAGTATTGGAATATTAAAAATTAATTTATAGAAAAAAAACATGATAAAATTAGGGTCCTTACATTCTCCCCACCATATCTCTTTATGTACCCAAAATCCAAAACATGGGCTACTCAACAAAAAGATTAGGTTATTGAGAATTAATTTGATCCTCATTCCCCATGTTATCTCTTGAAGATTATCATTTTGCACAAAACACACACCATAGGAATCATCATCCCACAATGGATCCTCTACTATTAATCCCATATCTCCAACGAATACTTCGCAAATGATTCTGCATCATCAATATCAATCTCATCCTAAGAGATGACATGCGATGGATCATGAAAAGTTTTTCTCAGATGCAGTATGTGGAAGACATTGTGTACCCAATGGAAATGAGGGGGTAGAGATTGGTGTTACACCAATTCCCCAACTCTACAGAGAAACTAAAAAGGTATGAAATCTCTTAGATATAAATTTTTTTCCTAGAAAAATATCTCTACTCCATATTGAGGTGATACCTAATGGAACAAATGATATCCTCCCTAGAACACCAAAGGCCTATATATCCTATCATCATATGAATTCTTCTATCACTATTCAGTATTAATCCACTCTACTATAATCTGCACCATTTCAGTGGTATTATTTACTAACTATGGACCCATGGGTGTCAACTCTCTCGAGTCAGTATGACAATGTGGTTACATAAATGGTCACCCATACAAGGCCTAAAATGGTGAGATATCAATGTTGGACTGGTATCTATTATTGTACCCAATCTCCACATGAGTATGTGAATCTCTCAATTATGACCAAAGTATAAGATGCATTCACATTGAATGTCCTCTAGAACATGAATATTCTGCTCTGTCTGGTCATCTGTCTATAGAAAAAACTCTATGATAAAGCACAACAGTGTCCCAAATGCCTCCTAAAACCCCTCCTGAAACTAAAATGTAAATGAACCTCACAATATGAAATGATTATTGATGAGACTGCATGAATCAGAGCTTCTTCCTAAATGTAGATCTATCACAATCTATCTACAGAACCCTACTCCCATATCGGTAGGATTTGGGTCAACTTGGTGAGTTATTCAACAATCACCAAGATGGTATCATGTCCATTATATGATCATGGTTAATCCATCATTATTTCCATCAATATAACATCCCACTTTTACTATGGCACCTCAAGTGGTAGGTTCAATCCTCCTATAACCTAGTGCTCATCCTCCACCTATTGATAAGTGATGAATCATGAAATGAACTATTACACCACCTTTTCATCCATAGAAACCATAATTGAATTAGAGGTCTTGGAACATATTCTCCACACCCAGATGTACCCCCAACAGGGATGTGAGCAACTGACTCAGAACCTCCTATCGCAATGTCACTAGAACATATGTGTTCCCTCTAAATAGAGTGATGGTCTCCTATCCTATCAAATATCCACCAGGATCTTTCCATATTGAAAACAATGCACATTGGTACTTGTAGTCAGTATCACCTTGTTACACCTACCTAACTCAATATAAGAGTAGAGGGGTGAAAAACATAAAATGGATGTAAGCTAATCCATTTCCATCAAAAAAGGATATATTCAATGAAATCAACTACTCTGATTCCTTTCTCAACAACTGCATGTTGGATCTCCTACTGATGAAATCTTCTGCTACATTACCCATCCTAGGACTATAAAAATTGTCAAAGTCATTGTCCAGGAGGAACTCTAGACCCCACCTATTTCAAATGTTAAGATCCTTCTAAGAGAATATATAAATGATACTCTTGTTTTCAGAGTAGATGGTAAACCTCTCAATCATTAGGATGTGTCACAAATCCTCAATGTGAATTCTACCTCTAATAGTAATAGATCATGGGTTTCCTAGTTCTTGTCATGCTATCGATACTAGTGAGAACCATATTAGGTCCCCGCATTAACCTGCATCTAGAAAAAACCTAGCCCATCCACAGATTCATGATATAACACTACATAACTAAATCCCTGTCGTGGTAGTATAAAAATGGCAGTGATCGTCAAGCAAGGAATTAGCATTCTGAAAGCAATGCAAGAACATTTTTTTCACCCAAAATGCTTCACATTATATTTCAATGATTTATAGGGGGATTCTAATGTATAAAATTTGTGTACAAGATATCAATTGTACCAATCCAAAATTAAGAATCCTTAAACCTCAGCAACATACTAGGGTGGCTCCCATGAAAGAACTTCCTCAATCGATGCTGGATAAACTACCATTCCAGCCTCTAAAATGTTATCTCCTAGAAAGTAGACCTCCTAAATCTAGAACTAACTATTCAAGGGTGTCCCATTTTATTGGGGCTCCCGTAGTGTGTCCAGGACCATCCTTATGTTTGTTGCGTGGTCCTCGTCAGTCGCCATGTACACTAGTATTTCATTAATACAGACCACAAAAAACTAGTCTATGTAATGATAAAAGATCCTATTCATGATCCCCATGAAAACTCTTTGGGATTTCGTCATGCCAAATGAAATCATCATGTACATGTAATGGTTTTAACGAAATATGAATGCAATATTTGGTACATCTTCATCCCATACATGAAGCTGTTGATAGACATATCTGAGGCTAATCATCGAGAACCACCTCACTCCCTTCATCTGATCGAATATTTCGTTGATCCTCAAAAGTGGATACTTGTTCTTCAAGGTCACCCAGTTTAAGAATTTATTGTCCACACATAGCCTCAATCACTCATCTTCCTTCTTGGAAAACGAAACTGGGGCCACTCAGAGAGAATCATATGGACTCACAAAGCCTTTAATACGGAAGTCGCCAATCTATATCATCGACTCATGAAGCACTGTGAGAACCATATGATATGTCGGTATAAATACCATTGTCATATAAGGGTAAATATCAATGAATAACTCTACCTACCTTAGGAAAGGTAATGTGGGGACATCCATGGGATGTAAGTCCTCGTACCACAACAACATAACATGAAACTGAAGACTCTTATCACCCGCTATAATGAACGTGAAGCTACCCATATGGTGGGTAATCAATTTCCCCCTCATATGAGTAATTCCATTATGGTATGCATGTGTTTAATTTTTCCTGAAAAGGAAAACATCGTCTCATCACCACAGACACACAACACTCTGCTCATAAAATAGTCAATCGTAGCACAGACTATAGATAAGTAGTCTATACTAAGAATGGCATCGTAAGACAAAGATTACTCTACAAAGAGGATCCAAATGAAACTATATGCTCCAAGGGAAAGTGAACACTATCGACATTGGTGTGTGATCATCTAATACCCTCTCATAAGTGTATCTAAGTAAAGGGATCGAGTCAATAGTTATTATGGAATCTCTGAGTCTCGAACAAGGGTCAGGGGAATAAAATAATGTCTTGCACCGGTTTCTATCTAATCTGTAGATTGGGTTGAAAAGACGTAGATTTTAAATATTATCATCCCTATATCACCAAGGTCATTATACTCAAATGATTTTGACATTCCTTTTCGCTATCTCCCATCTCCCTAATCCCATGGTGAAAAACATGGGGTTGGTTGTGGTAATACTTCGATTCACTTCCCACCTTCTACTACCCTACCCTCTCCTCTTAAATATAGACCAAACTAAAAACCACCCTAAGGATGCATCATCCTCTACCTTAGTAGTCTCTAAAACATCTCATGATCATCTGTATGTCGAGTTAGGCAATCTCAAGCCAGAATTCCCAGAGCTCCAAATCAGTGTTGGAGTTAATCCATCTGTTGAATTTCTTTTCCCGGGGAGTCCTGTTCCACTGATCGTATGTCCTAGGGTCATTCATTTTAGTTCGTGAAACATTTGTATACCTTTGAAAATTATCAGATACAAAAAAATGAAGGCTTGGTTTCCCAATGCCTGCTGGTAGCACCCACTACTGACATCTCCACCACTAAAATGTAGTCCACTAGAAGAGCATGTTCATGTACCCAAGTATGTGTCAGAATTCTTAGGGATATCATGGATTCCACGATCTCCAGGATTATTCCATTCTATTATGTACACGTCTTGAATAACATGACTCTTATCATAACTATGGATTTTATTATAATGTTTATAAATCTTCAAAGAGTACTCTTCAATATTATTCTTTCCATGTTGAAGATACTGGTGCTTATGTGTGCGTACAGAGCATAATGTAGCTAGGAATAACTCATCTTTGATGATTCAATTGAATTATTTACATGGTGAAATATTATTATAATGTTTCTATGGAACTACGATCCACCATCTTCCCACTAAACCAGGAAGAGGACTCACGATTATGACTTCCTTTTGTTTGGTAGGTTTCCTCATAAGGAGGAAGACACCATTAATATACTCTATCTGATGGCCGGCTGCATAGGGGTGAGTTCACGCCTACATTAGGGAGGTCACTACCTATGGAACCCATTTAATATGCTCAGTCTGTATGCATCCTCAAACAGAAGATTTGGTAGTAACTGCTATTCGTCGTGCGACACTACAACATGAAAACCAACATATGGTACCATCTCTCAAACATTACCATTTATTGTTTCCTCATCATTAGGTGGATAATTCATGTAGTATCACAATGGAATCCTAGCTGGCTATTTATGAGGAGGCATCCGAAAATAGATCAAGATGATTTATGGTCAAAATGGTATACCTGGTCAGCTATCTCAAGCGGGACATGAGAAAAAAAACAAATCCTATAGGATGCATGTAGCGTTAATATTCTTGTAGACATTGGTTTCATGTACCAAGTAAAAAATGATGTTTTATAGAGTCTTGGATTACGGATACATCTAATGTCGCACCATCATTGGATTTCCTAGCCTAAAAGACAAACTCAAAATCCTTAACACTATTTCCCCAAACCATCCTCACAGACTGACAATCCTTAAGTAGAACCGACCTTCTCTAATACCACTCTGTAATGTCCAATCCAAGAGGCACTCATACCATGATTACCCCAATATTTTATCTAATTGGCCTTGGGCTGGTTACTAGAACCTAGTTATAATATCCCACAATGGGTGATATTTACTTGTGTACTTGTACACACAGAGACATCTCCATGCCCAAAATTTCATGAATGTAAAAATGCTCTCTATGAAATTAATGGATACACTAAGATTCTAAGCACAAATTATGATAGTGGGAAATTAGAATGTAAATAGGTCCACGATATAACCCGAAAAAAATAAATTTTCAAACCCCGACCCGATGATTTATTTCATTTTAATTATTTTGGGTCTCGTTATTGAACTGTGTTTTGAAACGGTTTTAAATTAAAAGAAAATCTCGTCTGTATACGAACATGCGAGCGTAAGCGTGTCCTGCACAGTTCTTATTTTTTTAAGGGATTTTTTGTTATCGAATGTGTTGTTTTTGAGACATACAACCATGCGCGCGACCCCGCATGTGAGACCGTGCGCGGTGTCCACTCTCAGTTAATAATTTTATTATTATTATTTTAGTTAATATTTTATTTAGGCCTAGAATATTAAATTATTGACATATTTATAAAATTATTATTATTATTATTATTATTATTATTATTATTGTTGTTGTTATTATTATTATTATTATTATTACAAAAAAAGGGAAAAACCTATTCTAACTGAGCCTCCCCCCCCCCTCCTCGTTCGCCTGTGCGCATCCAGAGCCTAGGCTGCCTCCTGCTCCGGCCACACTGAACCACCGGTGGCTATCCCCTCCCTGCACCGTTGCTGCCCTCTTCCCCCCTGGCGACCGTGCACCACCCAGCCTCTCGACCTCCCTTTCCCCTCTGGCGCGGCCCTTCTCCAGCGTGACCCTCCATGTCGGCACGTCCTCGGCCCGTGACCCCTCCTGCCGGTGCCTCCTCGGCGCGTGGCCCCTCCTCCGGCACGTGTGAACCGGTCGACAACTCCTGTGACTGAATCCTACCCCAGCCAGCACCCCTATCCCCTTACACATGTGGATTTATTCTGGGTAAAACCATATTTCAGTTTAGGGTTGTTGGTTTCTATATTTTTAGGGTGTTAAATTAGGATTTTGATATGGCGTATTTTTCGTTCAGAATATTGAGTTAGGGTTTTCTCTGAGTTCCTTGTGGTGCCAACATCGTGCGATTGAAGTTTCACACTGATATTTGAAATTCCTCTATATTAGGTATGTGATTTTGCATATAACCATTATTTGATGCATTAATTTGAGAGTTTAATTAATTCAGTTTGTTTATTTATTTATTTGCAAGATGCAAGTTTGATTCTTTTTGAGATTTGATATTCTATTAATTTTTCAATAGTATGTCGATGAAATATGTGTACAAATTTTGTTGCAAACCCGTGTTGAGATGTTTATCAGCATTTTATAAATTGTGTATTTAATTTGTTAGAATGTGCAAAGGGTGAAATTGGTTGTATTTGATTTTTGTTGTGCATTTATTTTGTTAGTAGTCTGTTTGACAAATATGAGTGTGTTAATGTGTGAAAAACCTATGATGAACTATTTATTAGTGTTTAATTAATTGTTTTGATAGTCTGTTAAGATGTGCAAGGGATGCGGTTTGTGTTTTGATGCTACGTTAAAATGCATTTTATCATAAAAGTGATTTTGGGTGAACTTTTGGAATTCAAAGTTAAGCGAAATGTTTTGAAACTTTGTAATAAATTTTCTTAATAGTTTTTTGAGTTTTAAAAGTGTTTTTTTTAATTGTGCAGTTGGTTTATTATTTTTTTCACGGGATGTGTTTTCTCTTTTGACAAGTGAGTGATGTGTGTATGGCCTTATAAGAGGTTTTGGGGTAGGCTTTCGTGTTCAATGTCTTGTAATACCACTTGGAGTTGTTTTATAAAATTATTAAGTGGCTTATTAAATCTTGTAAAGTGTGTGAAACATGTTTGTATGTTGTTTTGGTGTGAGTGTTTTTAAAAGTGGGTTTGAGTATGCATATAGGGGTGTATGTGTGTGCGCCTTTTTGTGACAATCATTGGAAGTGTTCAATTAATCGTTTTAGTTGTGTGAAATTTGTTATTGTGGGTACTTGAGGTGCATGTGTGCTGGAAAAGAATTTTTGATGGAAAATATACCACTTTGAGCATGCTGAAATGTTTTATAAATTGGTCAAATGTTTGATTATATGTATGAATTATTTCATTAAATGATTTGTGTAGAGTGTTGTACCTTGCTGCAATGATTTTGGGTCGCGGGTATCGAGGATCCCTGCATGTACATGCATACGGTAAGGCATATATATAGATATTCCCTCAATGTGCATATTCCCTCATAGCACAGGGAATATGTGTAATACACCTAGGGGTGTATGTATATATGTATAAATGCATGTGTGTGTATGTGTCAAGGATCAGTTCGAGTGTTCATCTTCAAACAACAACATCTTTGAGGTAGGTCCCCTATGCCTAAGCTTTTAATTTGAAATTCATAATTTCTTGATTGTTTTAAAAATATTTTTTACACTATGCTATATATACATGCTTTGGAATCTGATTGCGATTGCTAGAAACTATTATGCCTTGTATTGGAGAAATTGAAATGTATTTCAAAGTCGTTGGTCTTAAGTGACTTTTCTTGAAAAATTGATTTCTTAAGTGGGTTTGAAATTGGTAAGGTGTACTTCTAAAGGTGTTTGGCGTTTTGCCTGGTCGATTGTGAAAAGTGTTCCCTTTATGTAATTACCCATGTTTGGCATCTTAAGAATGTTTTATGAAATAGAAAAAAACCTCTATTGAGGCCCGTTTGGCACTTTAAGATTTGGCTTACGAAAATAAAAAACCCCTTTTCAGTCATTACCCTAAATTTGAAAAATAAAATGTTATGCAAGTGTTAATGAGTGGATTTTGATATGTGCCTAGTGTAATGGCTTGTTCTTGATTGTGTGGTGTAAAGAGGGGGAATGTACTTAAGTAGGGAGTGCGGTGGTGAAAGGTTAAATTATTTTTAGATAAAGTAAGTGTAACGTACATGTTTGATTACTTGATAAAGAAAACTCACCACCATTTGAAATAGAGCACAATGGGAAACCCATGTATTTAGGTGGGTGACTAGGACTAGTATGCTAGATGACACTGTAGGGGTTCGTCCCGGTTTGTCTAGTAGGATTGACGCAACAACACTAACTAAACATATGAATTTCTGAGGGTCGTGGTCTTCTAAGCCACTATTTCTGAAGGTCGTGGTCTTCTAATCCACGTTTCACCGAGGTAAAAGGTCTCTAGGTTACCACTTTTTCTAGCTACTTATAGGGATTACCCATAGTGCACATTTCTGACATGCTGCTTGTGATATAACTTTATTTTTAGTTGTTTCATACCTGGTGACATGTTTGTAAAAATCACATTTTATCTCTAATTGTTTTCTTTTCATTTTGAAATGTTAATGCATGGTTGGAACCTATTTTGAAAATGTAGTAAGAGTGGAATGTTTTATTTAAAAATGCAAACTCATTACTTGAATTTGAAAAAAAGGGAAAACATTATTTTATTATATCGTATTTTCAAACAGGAATAGTTGGGTTTCATAATAAAGGTGGAGGCATAGGACGTGGTTATATTTTGGCTTTCCTACTGAGAATATCGGTGCTCACGCCTACATTACTTTTCAGTTGTAGGTTTCAGTCTTGGATCGCTTTTGGGAGCGAGTGTGGTTGTCGTACAGTGGTGATCCACGAGGTCACCTGAGGTATGTCACGTTTTTTTTGTTTATTCCTTTTTCTGCTGCCACGTTGTTCAGATTATTTTCCTTTATTTATCTTCTTGTTCAGTTTATTTTTATTTATCTTTTTCATGGGACAAACTGTTCCCAACTGGTTTGTGTTGATGCCCGGCACTAGTTGCCAGCCCGTGGGGATCGGGAATGCCCTTCGGGACATGTCGCGTATCGGATCAGGCGCTGGGTCGGATGATGAACCGGCCTGGTTCATGACATAAATAGTATTCCATAGTGAATGCACATGTTTATGATAATCATCGGCTGAAAACATACCATAAGGGTAGGTGTAGGACAACTTTCTGAAGCCGTAGGAAAACACCTCGTTTGTCCGATTACTCTGTGAATTTTCTGGTCCTCTTCCACCTACAACTCCTTCGAAGATTCAATTATCTACACAGGACACAATATGTTTAGGAAAATCTCATTCATGGGTGAGTAAAATAAGACACAAGACACCACAAAACCTCAAAGAAATACCACTATGAAATAAAAAAAGGACACCACACATAAATACATGAAGTATACCCCTTAGAGATAAACAAAGTACAGCATAATGAAATTCATTAACTATAACACAATGAAAGAAAAAAGTACACCAAAAATAAATAAAAATTATATACTAAAAAGGAAAACACATTTAACTCACACATGTATTAGTCTTTTTAACAGAAATCGGGATTATCATGAGTAGTCTATGTAACACCGAGTATCAAAATGAAAGAGAATACTGATAAAACATAGATTCTAGATAAGAAATATATTCTCTATAATACAAAGTGTCTCTATAAGATAGTGTGTCTTGGTAAGTTAGGTAACCCCAGTTCTATGTAGCCTTCAATTCACATAGTTTCAAGATCATACAAACCTAAAGGATTCTTCTCATAGAGCGCATGTTCTGGGAGAAAATTATGTTCAATAAAAAATATAGAAACCCCACATAAAACAATACTCATTTATAGTATCACAATAGAAAATTATAATCATAAGGGTACTAATGCAATGAAGATCTTGTAAAAATGACACACCATTTCAGTGTTACGACTGTTTTCATAAAAGGGACTTACCGTGGTCCGTTCAGGGTCTGAGATGACCCACCAGACACAGTTCATAATACTGAATAACTAGACCTTGTCCAAATGACCTAACTGGGGCCGGTCTGGCTCAACCCAAACTAGAGAAGCTCACTTGGAACTCTAGATCTGGCCCCCTTGGCTGATGGTTCTAGACCGCTGGGCAGCTAAAGATGATCAACTACCCTTTATGGTCTATGCATCAGGCATGTTCACTCCACCTCACACGGTCCGCCCTGACCGCGTTCCCCCAGTGATAACATGGTACTAAGAAAAATTCCAAACAGCTAGCATGCCACACCACCTTCCTCACAGCCTCATCGCTATGGGATAATCTAACTTGACATTGTTCCACGTACCTCATTCAACGGCATGGCTTCCTACAACATCCTATTCCCACTAGCCATGTCGGATACTACACAGCCCCCGCATACTACGCTTATCCTTCTATGGTCACCCCTCTAGTATCCTCACCATTACGCTCCACATATACTAAACACTGCTGGCTTCGTACTACCTCCGCCGTCACAGGCCGCCCCACTGGCGGCTCTCCATCCAGCCCTCACACTCCACATTCACCAAAAAGTGTCGCACCTATATTGTTACACCTTAGTGATGTTGTGTTGGGTGTCAAATCCTAATTCATGGATTGTTGATGAATAAACAAAGTCCCAACAATAAACCTCCAAAAAATCACAAATATATCGATGAAAGAAAAGGAGAAGGGTGAAAAGTTGAAAAAAGAAGCTGAATGAAGGATATTGACTTGTGTTTTTATCAGTCTCAAATCTTGTTTGTTAGAGGGATCACAGAAAATGATGAAATAGAATAGATGTAACCTCATTTAATTCATTCAAGATAATTCCCCTCTTTTAGTGATCCAATAGTGGATCAAAATATTCATGGGTTGGTCTACATTCATCGTCGAATTTAAAAATGGGGAACAGATTAAAAAATATACAACACCCTCTATAGGGTTTGGATAAGTTGTTGATAAAGGGGGATGTTGCATCGTTGTCATTCGACAATCCGTCAATCATTTATGTTTTGTCATCATCGAGATAATTTGATCCTCTTTATCTTAGGGGAATTCTAGGGTTACAGTGATATCCAAAAATTCTTTAAAAACTCTAATATAAAGAAAAGATTCTTTGTGTAGTAATAAAATATTTTTATTATACTGTTTATTACCGATATTTCCAAAGAATAATTTTTTATGTTAACCCACACTGCCCAATGTTAGGCCTCTCCTGGGGTAAACCTGTTGTTATTCATGCAATAATGACATCATGTTCTTGATCTAGAAACCCATTTATATGTTGTTCAATTTTAATGAAAACCTTCCCACGTGTTTTATTAAAACCCAAACATTTTTCATCGATTTTCCATGGACACATTGGGCCTCATAATCACATGTCGTCTCAGAAAATATATTTAGAATGTTCGAAATTAATTTATAAAAATAAAACAATAGCCAATCCAATTCACTACATTCATTATTGTTGAGGTTATGATACATCATATTTCATCACTCATGGAATAATTATTTTTAAATATATATCAGAGATATGTTAACATTTATCATTATATGATCCATATAGTCCACGTGTTGTCGAAACACAGTCAAATCCTAGATGATTATTGGAAGTGCGAGTCTAACATGTTGGTGGATTTACAATAGTTGTTCATTTGAATGTATTATTTATGTTTAATGTGGACGCACTAGAATAAAGTGAAGAGTTTTTAATGAGTCAATTTATTTTCTTTAATTATGTATGAAAATACCCACACCTTATTTAGTTTAATGTTTTGGGGGGTGTTATAGGTGCTTATGTGGACCATAGGTATGTTTATCTATGTTGGACATTGGTTTATGTGGAAAACATGTTATATATGGAGCATTACACTACAAAATTTGGTATTGGTGAATGATTTTGAATTATTGTAATTATATCACATCACATCATGAGTGGTATCATTGTGATGCCATGTATTATTCCATGATGAGGAATCCACAATTCTTTTGTGTTTTTATTGTTGACAATGTATCACCATGATTGGTGTGGTTATCATGTGAACTTATGTGGATCATGTTTTAGGGGTTTTCTATAGGTATGGTTATTGAACCATTTAATTTAATGTTATGTAGTAAATAAGGGAGGTTGGGTTTTTTAATATACATTATGGTAATGTGTTTATTGATATATAGGATGGATAAAATATACTGTTAAAATGGATGTGAATTTCATCATGACCATTATGGTCATGTCCAAATGAATTCAATGTAAAATATTTTTCAGACTCATATTAGTTAAGTAATTACAATATTTAAATGATAAAAAATAGTATGGAATATCTTATTTACCCCCGATATACTATAGGAAATACCTCTATTATCATATTATCATATATGAAGAGGTCGATCTCATTTTTTTGTCAACGAAACAAACAGATAATCGTATCATAGGATCCCAACAACTAATTCTTTTACACATTTTAAATCTAGTCATTATAATATTACTATTTATTAATAAATAATTTAAAATGGAATAATTTTTAGGTTTTCTCATGCTTTATATCATCATGTTGTTAAGGATGAATTACATAATAACATTAAATAAGTATGACCCATCTAAGTCCACGTATGGTCTCCATTCATTCTTATTTGTGAATATATGTGTGTTATAAATGAAATGAAATATGGGATGTTACATCCATTTCAATTAGAATTTCTTAAACAAAATCTGGATTCCATTAGACTGAGTGAGTCCTAGTGGTTACATGAGTGGTCTTGAAAGAGTATTTCATCAAATCATTGGTCATTGATTACTATTTTTTGAGTTATGTTATAATGTATTATCATTTGACCCAGATTGGGCAACATATTCGTAATAAATCACATTAAAAGTGTATGGATTCATCCTCTTCTATTCCATGTTAAATATAAACACATGAGTGTGATATAGTATTGTTGGGTTAGTCTATATAGAACCCATTGAACATGTTAATGTATAAATAGTATGAAACTTTATATTTTAATTATTATAATATTTAATTTTAATTTTAAATGAATAATTGTTTTATGATATATCAATTTGGTATGATGCTTGCATCACATCCACCATGTGTTTATTTTGAATCACACCCATGGGATATTGGGGGTATCCCATTCACCTAGTTTTAGTTAATGATCCACCATTAACTGTGGGAATGATGTTTTGGTAGTAACCACCTATAGTTTGATAATTAAGGCTACCCTTCCAAAATTTAAATGATGTTGTTGCATCTTTTACAAAAAGAGTTGTTACCAATGGTAAATCGCCTTCCGTGATCTTCATAATAGTCATTTTCTCTTCCCCTCTAGTATTCATCATGATGGTATATTATTTCCACAGATATTTATAACTCTTATATCATATCCACCTATTAGTTGAAGATCTTGATATAACTTTCAACAATTTTAGTTTTCAAGGTGAAAAAACATCCATTTGGTGGACTATATTAATTGTACACCATCAACCAAGAGATTGATATCGATGTGACCACACTGACTTCTCTAGCATGTATCTGTGGGGAATCATCCACATAGGGACCGGTTTTAGCTGTATATTGTCCACCAAATTTTGGGGATACAACATTGAATATAAGATTATTCTTTAACTAATGTATTTTATGTTATTGATGCCTCATCTTCCTCTTAGTATATAATGTTTATATCTTCTTCACTATGATTATTAGATGTAGTGATATGTCATTCATTATTGTTGTTATTCATGAAAATAATTCCTTCATTTCATACTATCAATGGTAGATATACAAAAATTTTCACGTTGTTGTAAAGGTTATAGGGAACGTCGGATGTAATAAAGAAAATTTTCATTTGTAATAATCCAATGATAACCATTATCATTAAATGAGACGAGGTAACACTAGCATTATGTGACATTACAAGAAACCATTGTTTGAAAAAAATGCATAGGGTTTTACATGAAAGATGTGTGGGAATTTTTCTTATTCTTACAAATAAACATACAATTAGAATATACACACACAATAGGATGATATATTAATTATGCATGAGTCTAATTATTAATCAAATGTATAACATGAAAAAATAGAAACCAAAATGACCATGAATTTAAAATACAAAATTCAATACATTAATGGATTAGCTATTCTAGAATATATGAACATTACCATCAATAAATGTATATAACCATCATACCTGATTGATACTTCAACAATAAATTCTTGAAAAATTTTGACCATTAGATTTTACTATATTGTTGAAAACATTATTTTCTTACACATGAATGTGTATATGCTGGAGTGAGTGTAGAAACATAATAACAAAACACAAAGTGACTTTTTTGTTGTGATATAAAATGATTGGACCATTGATTGGTTAAAGTAATGAATCTATGTTCCACTATTATTTTATCTGTAGCTCATCTTAAAACTCAACCCCCAGAACTAATGATGGTCATCGATCCACTCGTTATAAAATGTCAACATTTATTTATATATTGAAATAAAAAATTATGCACAAAACATAAAACATACATGTTTTATCACTCATAAATACTAATTTACATCTTATTTAATCCCCCAAATACATATTCAACCACTATTTCAAAATCATCTTACAACAGAGTGTCTCCATTGTGTCCAAAAAACATCTAAATTCAATATAATATATAATGTATCTACAGGATGATACGACACAAATATATATAAATTGGACATCAATTAAAATATTTATGATTGTCCTCCCTTCATATATTAGTCATCATATTTTTGAATGTACATGTTTTTTAAATACATCAACGCTCTATTTCAATGCATAGCCTCCGGTTTGTGAAACATTTATATGATTCTATGTGATATGGTATACTACAATTCCTAAGGATGTACTTCTTCATGTGACCTTCATTATGACGTATCCTCATCAGAAACTCCTCTTCCACATTAATATACCAAGTATCTTCCTAGGCTCTTTTTAACATCCCATACTATTGGTCTTGACTAACTTACCTAAAATAGAGAGGATGTGAACCAAAAAATAATAAAACTAATAGCACAATAATAAGATATTAAAACAAAAAATAACTATAATATAATTTACAAGATTTAATTTAAGGTAGTCATACTATAAATATTACAATATAACTTCATTTAGGGACTTCTTCGTATTCAAAAAATGTTTATTGAGTTACCATTAAATCATCCAAATTGAATATTGTATGGTCCTACATTATATGATATAATAATTGACATAAAAATAAAACTTTGATAAAATAATTAAGGATCTATTGTTTAATTATCATAATTAATCAGCAATTATTCAATTTCATGTCTTTGCATTCCCTTCACAATTGAGAAGATACTGATACATGGTCATTTTTTCATCAACATGTCAACCACTATAGTGTGAAGAGCTTCTGTTATCTATTTTCTATTGGGACTCCTCTAATGAATGATGATCATCACCTCATATTTTTATTTCCCTCCCAATGTCATATAGGGACACAACTCAATCACCACACCCAACACAACAGTATGCGGATGGATTTTGTTTCCATTCAATTATTCAACATAATCGGAAACTATTTTCCAAAACCAAATTCAACACTCAAGGCCCATTTTGCGCATTTATGATTCTCCAAAAGAGACATAAAGAGGACCACAACATGATACAACAGTGTGATAATGAATTTTTTATATTTTAATTACTCCCAGAAATCCATGTATTAATAATATATAATGATAACCTTCAGTGTGACCATAATGGATACACACATGATTCACCATAAGGACCACTATGACATGGTCCCTATCAAGCTCCCCAGTTTGAGAATTTCCATAGAAACACACCGTTTTCTTATAGGATTGGTATTCTATAGATGACCCTATTTTCATTATTATAAATATTTTTTGAATAAACACCTTAACATGGATTGATGTTACTATTATTGAAACCAAATTTTTCTGAACAGAATATAACATACATTAGTACCATTTTTATTTTTTATCAACACCACTAAACACTACAATAAATTTCACTGATATTAATTTAAATGTGTGAAATTTCATTCTATCATCATTGTATTTATTATTATACATTAATGATATCATAAAACATATTTAAAATAAAATTAAAATGATGAATAATGTATGATTATCAATTAATATTCCTCTCAAACTTCTTCTTCCCCATTTTTGATATTTTGAAAAGTGTTATGAAATCACATTCTTTCTTGGAAGATGTAGATTTTTCAATCCACTCTATGTCAATGTATAGGATTTCCTTATGTAGAAAATAATTGGAATATAATTAAGGTAGAATAATCTATTCGTAACAACACATCATGTTTTAACATTATCATATTCTTTTTGATTTCCTAAGATAGGGGAAATTGCAAACATATTTAATATAACTAATATATCTTATCATAATCTTATATCAACAATCCCACAGAAAACATATATGTGAAAATAATAAGACGGCCAAATTTTCCCATATTATGATCATTTGACACAATCTCTTGAATAATATATTAATTTTAATTTTAATAATGGAGTGAAGTGTGGTTTTTCATAGCACAATTTTGATTTCCCCATATTTTCCAAATATTCTACTTCTGTAATAATTCTATAATGAGATCCCAATAAAGAGATGATCTTTTATCCCATAAATCATGAAGAAAAATTACATGATCATCATATCATATATTTTATGTATCAATTATATCATTATGAAACACATTTATTCCCTGCATCATAACACAAAATTGATTACATATTTTCGAAATATAGAGGGATCCTTTTTTCCTCATTTTAAACACTCAGGCTGAGAGATTTCCCTCAACATTGGATAATACATCATTCCAAAATAAAATACATTTTTCCGTGAATGAATTTTTGGTCCCTAGGGATCTAATACTTCTTATATTAATTATTAAATATGTTTAAATAATATGTGTCAATGTTACTCACACTTTTAACATGTTATCAACATAATATTTGTGGATTTTATCTAAAAATTGTTTCCTATACTTGGAACATAGTTTTAATTATTTTAATTTTCATCCTCATTATATATCCAATATTCTCATTAACATGTATCATATTTCATGGAATTTACCTATTCAACCAAAATAAAAATGTTTCTAAATGTTTCCTTGAATAAAAAAATAAATTAAACATCTATGATTATCACATGGATTGTTTCCAGATATTTATAGAATAAAGATGATGTTTTCCTCATCCATCATTATTTTTGTTATAGGTTTTTTATTGAAAAATACTACATTTATGATATATAAATGTTTTATTCCCATTCATTAATGATTCAATTATATTAATTAAACCATTTTGGTATCACTTTTACCCATCAAGGGAATTTTATCCTATAATATCAACAGATTTCCTAAAATTTGCACCATATTATTTGAAATATGTTTGATTTGGATAGATAGATAGATTTAATATTGTAAAATTATCCTACTATAGTAGTAAATTTATCTTTAATATGAAATATGATAATCACTCTATCATTCATATGGAACTTATGTTTATTGATTTTATCAATATAGAATGACACACTTATAATTAACTCCTCGTTTTCTTCACTAACATTCCCATTACTCCCTTGGATTAACTGATAAATTTTAGTTACGATATTGGTATAATCCATTTGTATCTTTTTATTTTCATTATATATTTATTAATTATATTCAAAGAAACATTCCAACATGTAGTTAAGTTCCCACTTTTGTTCGGTTATCTCTTTTGTTAAATTATCACTCGTATTTGATAGAAAATGATTCCATCAAGATCATTGAGTGGGAAATTTATATAAAAAAACCTGATAAAAATATATACATATATAAAAATATAATTATTCTGGTTTTGTATGTTCACCATTTTCAAAGAGTTTTTCTTCCACGAAATGATTTATTCTTCTCCAACGGATTCAAAATCCTCAACTTGTTACTATGGGAGAAACAATGCAACAAGTATAATATAATTAAAATTATACTTCAATGAAATGATTTACATTTTTCTTCTATATTTGTTTAATGAATAAAATTTAATAGAGATAGAAATTATGATTTAGTTCATCATCATAGTGTAAACCACTTCTATATTAATCTTCTTTTCTCTTCCATTTTTTAGATGAATTCAAAAGGACCATCTACATAAAAATTCTCCTTGAATGAGGGTTACTTACACATATAATTCCTTATATTATCATTCTATAGATATTTTTATGAGATACCATATCGACCATCAACAGATGATACCATTGGATCAAACCATCCATGAATTTTCTTCATATTCTTCTTCAAAATTTTGATAACTTCATTTTTCTTACAAAAAATAATAGACATTACTAAATATTTCATATAAAAGAGTTAATTATCTATCAATATATTCTTATTATTCTTCAAAATTTATATCCAATTTTTTCCCAACAAATTTTAATCTTGGAATCATTCATATTGAAGATTCCATTATTCTTTATTCACATTTTATCCTATACCTCCCTTTTAATTTATAAACTCATCAACATAGTGTGGGAACTCTTTGATAATGGGATCAAAATATAATATTCTCCCATTACAAACATATCATAGTTCAATTTATCATCATGGGTTATATTAGCATTTATTATTAACTTGTTTAAATATAACTATAGAACTATCATGTACATATTGGTTAGGATATTGGACATAAGAAAGTATTTGATTCCTCCAATTGTGATAGTCCAAGAAAATGGTTGTAGAAACTCTTCATCATTTTAGGGAGTTGAGATTCATGTGTGTTGTTTTCTCTTTAGTGGAAACCAACCTTTCTTATTACTCAAAAGAGTTATATTTATTGATCTACTCATTATAAAATATCATCAGTAATTCATATATCAAAATGAATAAAGATCCACTACACATGAAATTTACAATGACTAAAATCTATTCATACTCCGTTCTATGTTTGTTAATCACCCACAACATGGATTCATCCTCAATTTAAAAAATTATTATAATAAATAGTCATCCCTATGTCCAAAATAATTACAATATTTTAAACAATATATTATATTTCAATAAAATTATTTAAAATGGATGAACAATACCTGGTGGTCATGTCATATATTTATTCTCCCTATACATGAATAAATGCAACAAATGATCTGGACATATTTTTCTTCTTTAGTAACATCAAAAGTTTTTGTTGATGATGAACCAACTAGTCACAACATAGCCAATATAATCTATGTGATATGGCCTTCTATAATTCACGAATATGTATTACCTAAATAGATATTCTCCTTGTGTGGACCTCTTCAAGGATACATATTCTCTAAAAATATAAAATTTTTCTTATTGAATTCTATCTATCATCCCTTAATGCATGTGTTAATTCTCTTTCCACACATAGATTGGTCATGTCCCCAAGTATTAGACACGTATCTCTTCAATATGGGTTATAAAAACACATCATTACTCCTCCAATATTCTTATGAATTTTAATGTAGTAAATCTATAGCTACTCCAATGTTACTAAAATGTCTACATTATCTATCATCAATGTGAATTGATTAAATCAATGATTTATACGATAACTGGATATTGAATTCTCCCTTGATTGAAATAAAAAAATTACTTAATAAAATTATAATGATTAATGAAGAAATTAAGATCATTTAATTCACAGATATAGATATTTTACCAATTCATTATCCGAAACAAACTGAAATTACTTTACTATGACATAGAATGTATTAATTTGTTTTATTTTTAATTAACACATAATCCAATACATTATATATAGATCCCCTTGATTTCCTTTGAATTTATCACAACCAACACACTATGATCTTCAATATAACCATTTTTTAGCCTTACCTGAATTTTATATAGAGACGCCACAATCACTAAGACCACCCTTATAGTGTTGTGATGTCCATTTATACCGATCCTAAAAAATATTTATCCATAACGATATTTTTTTTCAATAAACAATAGTCGGTATGATGAGAAATTTTTTTCATCCTTATTTCTAATATGAAGACATTACAATAACCGACACATTGATCACAGGCATGTTTAAGACAATTTTTACCATTATAATACTCTAAGTCATCCTTATAGTAAAACACCCATTACATTGTGCCACAATCATTGTACTAGGCTCATCAATGTTGTTCCTTGGATCCACTGTGAGGTTTCCTTTGTCATCTAAATGTTTTGAGTATCCTCATAGCAATAAACCTGTTTCCAATTGGTGTGGCCAACATCAGTTCATCCCAAACCATTCCTAACAATATTCTATAATTTAAATTATGAACACATACTAAAAATAAAATAATTGAAAAAAATCACCAAAATTAAATTGGCCACACAATTTAAAAACATTCCCCAGAAAACATGAATTTGGATTGGTAACCATTTTCGAAAAAATAGATTTATATATTTATAATTCTACTAAAATAGTTTCAATATATATATATATATATATATATATATATATATATATTCGTTAAAAGTAAATTCACGTGAATTTCACCAAAAAACTCATTATTAATAAAAAGATATTCTTTTTAAATAAAAAGGTTTATAATTTCTCGGATCTCATAAAGTCACCTTTATATAATGTATGAAAATATATTTCATCAGTAGTAGTGACCTATCCTACACCACATAATTAAAATATTATATAACATATTGTGCCTCAGGTATGGAAATGATTGTCATGACCCCCTATCTTTAGAGGCACCCCTACTATGAGTATGTGATCTATGATGCAATTCAATCATCAACACTATATATATTTATCCTATAAAGGGAACATTTTCTTATTTTGGCATCAATCCATCTACCCACAAATCACTATCACCATACCGTCAAAAACCATATTTGTGAAAGACATCCCCCAAAATTGGTGTCCGTGTATTATTCCATACTCCATCACTTCCCAAGTATATGAACCCATGGGAAGCCAAAGCTACCACATCAATATGAAATTATATATTACAACTCAAGATGCTACAACCTAAATATAAATATTAAATAATCCAAGGCTCGTCATATGATATTTGGAACAACCCCTAAAATGTAATACATTATATCATAGCATCTACCTAGTCATCTATGTCTCACATGCTATAGAATGAGAGGAATAAGTTATAAATTTTCATAGTTCAACATTTAAATTTATTTTATTTTATTATTTATTGGCATTGGTTACTCGTGTCAATGTTGATGTTGGGTCACAGTTTAAAATTTCATATGTTTAATGGATTCGGTGGGTGTCGAACAGGTGTGCATGTACCATACAATTATCAGTTTCCAGGAAGTCATCCCAGGTCCCTGTGTAGATATCTATCATTTAGAATAAATATATATTTATGAAAATGGAATAAGATAAATGTTTAAAAAATTATAAAAATAAAATAATTGTGTAGAAAATAATATTGTTAATATTAATAAGTTTTAATTAAATTTTTATTATTTCGAATTATTATTAATATATTTCTTAAATATTATTATTACTTTCATTATTATTTAAGATTTAATGCACAAAATTGGTTCTATTAGTATAATTGTAATTATTATTCATAATATTAATATTTTATTTGTTTTTTATTATTATTATATATTTTTTTTGTTTTTCTATTGTTTTGGTTTTCTAATAATAATAATAATAATTTTTATTACTATAAAAATATATATTTGAAACTCTATAGGGGGTCGCGACCCCCCCCCCCCCCCCCGCCCCACTATCCAGGCGTGAGGTGCCCCCCACCCGCTGAGTAGCTGGAGCATGCCCATTCTCTCGCTGCTCTACGGTCCAACTAGCACCCTCAGCCACCGCTGATCGGCGCTCCGACTAGCCTCCTACCCTCGACATTGCTACTTCCTTTGCTACACCTGATCCACAATATCCATCCATCTATGGAATTCTCCACAGCAGATGCCGCCTCTTCTCTCTCACCAGATCTCTGACCACCATCCTCGATGTTGTGGTATGTTGGGACAACGGAACAAAAATACAACAGTGCAATCAAGCCAAACAACCACAAAATAAACAAGGACCGGACTGGATCTATTATTTTGATATCACATAAACCAAACATAACAGAAAGTGCTGAAAAAATAAAGGAACTCAAGGATTTAATGTGCTTCGGCCCCTTTGGGGAGCTGCTGCACGACAAGAACACCAAACCCACGCACGCGTTTTATTACTTGCTCAAAAAACAAAACTAGATTACAAGAACCAGACCAACCAACAAGACACAAAACGAGCAGAAAAAATACAAGTCTCGAATGAAAATAAATCGTAACCAATACTCACAATGTCGGACGACAACTGGTCCAACGGTCCTGATCGCTTCACGCGGATGACGAAAATGCAGGCTCCAGGACCTTGTTGAAGCAACGATGACATGTTCCTCTCACGGTTCTGAAAATATTTGCCAAAGGCTGCACATATTCCATCGGGAAGGGTCGTTGTCCCCACCTAGATCTGGTCGCGGGGTAGGCGCCAAAGGAGAACAACAGGCAAATATGAGTGCTCCGAGAAGGAGGATTAAGCACAGAACCAGGAGCATATTGCTAGGGATCACCGAGGAAGACCAACACACACCACCACGAGATACCCAAGAAGACGGAGGATGAATCGATTCGCTGCATCGGAATGAGGCGCAACAGGGGTGATGAAACCCCCTACGAACGACCTCTCCCCCATAACCGCACGCCCTATCTGCAGGTGCCACGAAACCATGGCTGAACGGCCTGTTTAGTGGCACCTCAAATTGCCTATAACAATAGAGGGCTGAGATTGGAAGGGTGGTGCCCTGGATCAATGGCCAGGAAGCAGATCTGAACAAAAAAAAGAGTTTCCAACTGGTGTCCATTATTCGAGCAGGTTTAATAAAATAATGCATACAAAAAACAATAAAAAGAAACGGCGGATAATTTTAACATGAAAAACAAACGTGAAATTAAAATACTCAATTTCACAAATCTCCACCATTTTCATATAAAATTTGGCGATGTTCTTGAACCTAACCAATGAATTCAATCGGGAAATCATGCTAAACATCCTAAGGAAAACAAAAATGGCAATAAACAGCGCTAGTCAAACTATTCAATGCTAATGTCCAACATGTGTATCAATGTGATACACATTTTCCCCCATCAATTACATCTAAACTACTACTTAAACATTCATAAGAGTAAACTCTGTAAACATAAACAAAATACATACCTGTACTTACCTGAGCCGACTGCTGAGATCATGTGGTCATGGAAGTCCCATACTGCAAACTAGTACCTGCACACAAGCAGAAAACACAGCAGTACCGATCCTCAAAGTATAACAGCAATACAATGATATAAACATAAACTCAATAGTGCATATGCAAGAATTATTATCAAATAAAACAGCTCATGCAAAAGAAAGGAAACAAGCAATCAAAGCAAAAGACTCAGAGGAAACAAAGCACTTACTCCACCTGAATCTAAGACAATCCCAGAAAACTCTCTCCATCTAAGGAAAAGGCACTTCCTAGACACGTGCAATAAAGGAAGACACCTCCTAACCTCAACTGTTGTGAAACCCATACAGCCACAATCCAAGAGCCAACTCGTATCCATGTGGAAACACACCCAGCAAGCAAGGGAAGCCCACTACCGACCTAGGGAAAAGGCATCCTAGTCTAGCCCACCCGCAACATCAAGCACCTTATTCCTAGGTACCCATCCAATTTCAACAAAGAGATACCAGAAGAACCCCTATCTTGATGTATGGTGATCAGCCAGACACCTCCCATGATCTGCTTCTCTTAACCACAGCCCAACGCTACACTATCCTCACACCAGGTTACCTCCCGAGAGGCCTAACACACCTAGGACACCAAGATGGAAACAAAACCAGAGTTAAACCCACAACTCTTCCCCCTGCAGCACACTAGACACACTATAGAATGAAGACATCATTGAAACTAGGCTCGACAACATTAGATTGAGCCCCATCACCCCTCGAACCATTCCTTTTAAGGCAATCCCTTTTAAAGAGTCATGGTTTCCCACACTGATAGCACTTTAGAGTCCTAAACTGACCTGCACCTTTCTTTTTACCCTTATCATTGCTTTTCCCTTGTCTCGTATCATTTTTTCTACCTATAGCATTAAACCCCTCCCCCACTGATCCTAACCCACTCTATGACATCAATTCTTTTGAAAGAAGAGCAGACTTAACCTCTTCTGAGGTCATTGAGTCCCTACCATATATCATAGTCTCTACCAAATAACTATAACTATTGTAATGAGAAATTAAGAAAATCATTTCCTGTTCCTCATCATCGACCACTACATTTATATTGGCAAGATCTAGCGGGATTTTATTAAACTCATCAAGATGGAATTTAATAGAACTACCAGGTTTCATCTTAAAAGTAAACATGCGATGTTTTTTATAAAATCTATCAACAAATGAAGTAGTCATATATAATATCTTTAATTTCAACCAAATGCCGGCAGCAGTGGACTCGAAAGTAACTTCTCTAAGGACCTTATCTCCTAGGGAAAGCAAAATGGAGCTATGGGATTTAACTAGCACATCAAGGGGTACATCATGGTATTATACAATAGTCTGACTATCTTGATTAACAGTCGTAATGGGTTTCTTGGGCCCACATAGGGCATCAATTAAACCTTGTTGTACGAGCCAAGCTCTCATTTTAATTTTCCACAAATTTAAATCGTCGTCTCCATCGAATTTCTCAATTTCGTATCGCATTGTAGTAATGTTTATTTAGATGAGTGGATTTCAAGTGGTTGGGGACAACGTTAGGCATATGCCCCCAAGAACCGACCAATATCAATGGGTAAACGTGTACCGTGAGATACAAAAATATGAGGATTTCAATAAATACAATGGTCTCTATTAACAAATAGAAATAAATTTAAACATGTACAATTAAACAGATATGCAGATGCAAATAAAATGCAAGAAAACCCAAATTAATAAGTTGTACACAGTCTGCAATAAACTGTAAGCAGAATACAACAAGGCTGAATGATGGAATAATAAGCAGGGGCAGCTAAGTGGAAACAAAAATATTAACAGGGTTGTAACAGAACACAGAAATGCTAAAGAGTTATAAAGAAACTAAAATCCGAAGGGAAAGCAAGCATATTATCGAAATCAAAAAACACAATAGCCAAGAAGACTCTGATACAACTTTTTGTGGTATGTTGGGACAATGGAACAAAAATACAGCAGTGAAATCATGCGAAACAACCATAAAATAATCAAGGACCATCCTGGAGGTGTTATTTTGATATCTCATGAACCAAACAAAACAGAAAGTTTTGAAAAAATAAAATAATGCAAGGATTTAATGTTCTTCGGCCCCTTTGGGGACCGACTTCACGACATGAACACCACACCCACACAAGTGTTTTAGTACTTGCTCAAAAAACAGAATCACATTACAAGAACCAGACCAACCAGCAAGACACAAAACGAGAAGAAAAAAATACAAGTCTCGAATGAAAAGAAATCATAAACAATACTCACAATACTGGACGACAACTGGTCTGGTGGTCCTGATCACATCACGCGGATGACGAAAACGCAGGCTCCTGGACCTTGTTGAAGCAGCAATGAAGTTCTCTTCTCACGGTTCTGAAAATCGTCACCAAATGCCGCACATATTCCATCAGGAAGGGTCGTTGTCTCCACCTAGATCCGGCCGCGTGGTAGGCGTCGAAGGAGAACAACAGGAAATGAAGAGTGTTCTGAGAAGGAGGATTAAGCACAGAACCAGGAGAAGATTTCTAGGGATCACCGAGGAATACCAACACACACCACTACGAGAGACCCAAGAAGCCGGAGGATGAATCAATTCTCTGCATCAGAAAGAGGCACGAAAGGGGTGATGAACCCCCCTGCGAATGGCCTTTCCCCCGTAACTGCATGCCCTATCCGCAGGCACCACAAAACCAAGGCTGAACGGCCTATTCAGCAGCACCTCAAAATGCCTATCATAATAGAGGGATGATATTGGAAGGGAGGTGCCCTTCATCAATGACCAGGAAGCATATCATAACAAAAAAAATATTTTCCAGCTGGTATCCATTATCCGAGAATGTTTAATATAATAATGCATACAAAAAACAATAAAAAAGAAACGGCGGATAATTTTAAAATGAAAAAAAAACGTGAAATTAAAATACTCAATTTCACACTCAATTCGCCTCCCACAAGACACACACCATGTGCCTCCTCCTCATATCTCCAGAATAGAACCCAATAATGAACCCCCTCAACATGTCTGGCAGTCCTCCGTTGCAAACTCGGACCCCATTCACAACACCTCTACTTCCACTCTAGTGTGCGGATTTCCCCTGTTACCAGTGCGTTTTCCGTTTTGTTTTTGTGTCTTTTCTAGGAGTTGGACAAAACCAAATTGTGGGGTATTTATTTTTAGTTTTTCTTATTTTTTAATGGTGTAAGAAGGATCTTTGAAGTTCTTTTCTCCCTCTCCTTGAAGAAAAATTGTATCCACATACCCCTGAGGTAGGTGAATTCATGTATTTCATTTGAGGAGTACTCTATTAAACGTTTTTCTGTTTCATTTTTTTTGTGAACATTATTTTATTCATTGTAATACAAATCATTAGACTAATATAGTGTTCTTAATTTTTTCTAATTTGTTAAACACGTGTTTTCTATCACTTCCTATTTTACATATACTTGTGTCTGTGAATATGTTTTTGTTTAGGTTCCCAATTTTGTTTTTATAATTTTTAAAATATTATTCTAATCCTTATGGTTTCATTATCTTCGTTTTTATGATTTTTTTTCATTGGAATAATTTGATAAAATTGGTCATTGGTGTGGTTCTTCAAATATGATTATGTGTTTATGTACTTGGGGTGTTGATAAAATTTGATGTGATCTTTTAGTGTAAAGTGATGTGATTTTGGTGGTGTTTTCCTATGTTTTGTTTTATAAAAAAAATGAAAATGTGATTTTGGGTTTTACTTGTTAGATTTATGGTTATTATAGGGTTGTTTTTGAATCATATCAAGATTTCATTTTTTGGGATAAATATTGGTTTAGGGATTTTTGGTGCTTTTGAGTCCAGGGGATTTATCGTTGGGAGTTGCGGTCAGTTTCAAAGGTGCTCATGTATAATCAAAGGAATCAATATGTATAGATATATGTATCTTCAGTGTACATCCTACCTCATGGTGAGGGGGACAAATGCATCAATTTAAGGATATATATATAAATAAACCGAAGTGTGTATGTGAATGCGATTTGTAGTTTGAGTTAGAAATCATGGGGGTGACCATTGATTGAATATGGTGTTTCCATCTATTCCCTCTTACAAGAGATTTACATATGAACTGGCATGATTTAATTTAATTTATAAATTTTATTTACCCATTTATATGCATGATATTTAATACATTTTAGTGTTTTTATGATGGTTGGAATTCGTAAAAACCTCTTGGAATTAGTTAATTATTATGTGAAAGTGTTTTTATGACTTTTCTCTTATATAAATCATTTTAATTATTTTTTTTCTTAATTAAATTTTATATTATATTTTTTCACCTCTAATGGGTTTATATTAAACATTTGGTAGTGTTTTCATGTTGAGTTATTTGATTAATAAATGGATTTTATGACGATCCTCTATTTATTCACATGTTAATGCCTTACCCACTTGGTTGGAAATAAATGTAATTATCTTCCAATTGTATTATTTGATTTCTTGAGTGGTGTTTTACTATAGAATCATTAGATGGATGTTGTTTGTACTACTTTGTTTGGTTTTATAGAACATAGTGTTTTTTTCTAAATTATTTCAATTGTCTCTTTATAGTATCGATGTGCCATTAGATTTTGGCACATCCATCAGCACACTAGGTGCCAACATAAACATGACCTAAATGTAGATGGTTTATCGAATTGGTGTCGTTTTCAAATCCTATGTTTTCTATATGGTTCTTATTTTCAAAATTTTGTTGGTCTATTTTTTTGCCTCTTTAAATTAGTTTAAAAATAAACCCATGAGTATATATCTATTTGGATTTGGGTTTATGTTTTGTTTTGTGTGTGGTGTAAGGGGTCAGTTGGTTGGTTTTTGAAAAATTGTAAATAGTATTACTATAGTATTCTATGGTAATTGTAATGAAATATGGATCCTAGAGGGCTGTTAGGATTTTTAAAGGCAAATGTCGTGTTTAGTATTATATTAAAGTAGACTGTGAAATATTATTGTTTTTGGACTTGATTATGCCAAACTAATGGCCTTGTTGACAAAATCTTCTATTTTTATAAAGTGGTTTTGTTATAAAAATGATTTAATGACATGATTGGAACACTGTATTATTGATATATATATATGTATATATATATATATATATATATTCTTCTCCTATCTAGGCTAACCCTTAATGGTTGAATGCATTTGAAGCTTCAGTGTTTTGGGTAGAAAAGTGAGGTGACGACATAGTAAGGTGACTCACACATGTGAGGTACTCCTATATACATAATATTTTTATTATAACCACTATGGGTAACTATGAATCATTTAGATTATTGAGTTATGGTTACTGATCATCCATGATTAGATCGTTCTGTACCATATGTATTTTTTATTAGGCTAAGAAGGCATTGCTGTTGGATTTGGTCAGTTTAGTGTGTCTAGTTGGTTATAGACATAGGAGCTTCACCATAGGTCAACAGGTGGTACAGAAATGAGTACACCCAATAGTCTTCTATGTATTTTTATGATCACACGCGGTTAATTTTTTATTTATATTGTTTTTATAATTTTATTTATACCATTTAGTTCATTTCCAATTTATTCTATTTATTAATTTATTTTAGAATAACCTTAGTCTTCTTATATTTGTTTTGGTTATAAAATAGAAAGTGGTATTGGAAATGGTTTGTAGTTTATGTTGGATTTTTCTGTTGAATAAGAATATTTTTTTCTTTTCTAAAATATCAGTATCCATTTTTATAGATGTATTTCAAATTGGTGTCAATGGACAACATCAGAAAAGTAAACTTTTGGAATCTATGGTTTATTCATGGAATCCACAATGAGAAGCTTCGTGCTCATGCCTATTGTATCATTCCAATTTCAGGTTCACTATGTTGTTCAGGTTCCTGGTTTAGGTTCCCAATGCTGGAGAAGAATTTGATCTGATCTATTATGAATTTAAAACATCACACATGCATGTATTTATCCTATGATGTGAACATTTTCTTATTTTTACATCAATCCATCTACCCAAACATCACCATAACCATCCCACCAATAACCATATTTCTGATACACTTCCACCTCAATTGGTGTACGTGTATCATTCCCTAATCCATCACTTCCCATGTATAAAATCCCATGGGAAGACAAAGAGACCATATCCATATAAAATTATATGTTATAACTCAAGCTTCTACATCCAACACATAAATATTTACTAAACCATGACCCTTCATTGGATATTTAAAATAGACCCTACACCGTAATCCATTATATCATATCTTGTACCTACTCATCTACGTCTCACATACGATTGATTGAGGTGATGAAGTTAGAAATTTTCACACCCCAACCATTAAATTTATTTTATTTTATTATGTCTTGGCATTGGTTAGTCACATCATTGTTCGAGATGGGACATGGTTTAAGATTTTCTGAAGTTTAATGTATTTAGTGGGTCTCGAACTGGTGGGCGGGCACCACACATTTATCGGTTGCCAGGCGGTCGGCCCAGGTGCCTGTGCAGATGTATATCATTTAGAATAAATACATCTTTACTCAAATGGAATAAGATAAACAATTATAAGGTAATAATAATAAAATTATTGAGTGGATAATAATAATTTTATTATTATGAATTTTTAATTATATTTTTATTATTTAATATTTTTATTAATATAATTATTAAATATTATTATTACTAACATTATTATTAAATATTAAAAGATATAAATTATAACTATTAGTATAATTGTAATTATTATTCTTAATATTAATATTTGAATTTGTTATTATTTTTATTATTATTATTTTATTATTATTATTTTAGTTTTTCTAATATTTAGGATTTATAATAATAATATTTATTATTATTGTGATTATTATTATTAGAAAAATGTAGATGTGAAACCCTAGAGGGGCCGAGACCCCCCCCCCCATCAATGCGCGTGGGGCACCTCACCACCCTACCACTGCGCAGCTGTAACGCCTCCCTTCCATCGCCACTCTGTGCTCCAGCTAGCCCCATCGACACTTGCAGTTGGGCTCTCTGATTGGCCTCCACCCCTATCTATTTGAAACATCCATTGCTACACCTGACCCCCAGTAGTCCTCCTTATACGGCAGTCTCTACACGAGACACAATCTACTCTCCCTCACTGGAGCTCCAACTTCCATCCTCTATGTGCCTCCCACATTCCACACACATGATGCCTCTGCCTCCTTCCTCTAGCAGAGAACCCAAACCTGTACCCCCTCACCATGTTTGGTGCTCTTCTGGGGCAATCCTAAACCCCCTTTGTATCACCTCGTCCTCATTTCTGGTGTGCGGATATTTCCTCGTGTGTTTTCCATTTCATTTTGGTGGTTTTTCATCAAGTTAGGCAAACCCAAATCATGGGGTATTTCTTTTTGATTTTTTATTTTTTTTAGGGCATGAAAAGGATCTGCGAAGGTCTTTTCTCCCTTACCTTGAAGCACGGTTATATCAGTGTACCTCTGAGGTCGGTGAATTCCTGTATTTAATTTAAGGTCCACATTGTTAAAACCTTTTCTCCTTCTTTTTGTTTGAGAACGTTATTTTCACCTTCGTTATTCCCTTAATTATCCTAATATAGTGTTGTTAATTTTTATAATTTGTAAAACAGATGTTTTTAGTCAGTTCATATTTTACATACACATGTGCCTGTGATGATGTTTTTGGTTAGGTGCCCAATCTTGTTTTGATAATTTTTAAAATATTATTATCATCATAATGGTCTCCTATTCTTGAAATTTATGATGTTTTGGCATTGGTATAATTTGTTAAAATTAGTCATTAGTGTTTTTCTTCAATTATGTTTATGTGTTTTTCACTTGGGGACTTGATAAATTGTGATGTGAGATTTTAATGTAAAATGATGTGATTTTGGGGGAGTTGTCCATAGTTTTGTTTTATAAAAATATGAAAATGTGATTTGGGTATTTCATGTTATCGTTATAATTTTTGTGGTGTGTTTTTGAGTCATATCATGATTTCTTTTTTGGCATAAATATTATTTTAGGGATTAGTGGTGTTTTTGAGTCCTGGGGATTTATCATAGAGAGAAGTGGCCAGTTTTGAAGGTGTACAAGCATATTCCCATGTATCGATATGTATAGATATATGTATATTATGTGTGCATCATCCCTCATGGTTCATGGGACACATGCATAATTATAATGAAATATATATATTGAAGTGTGCGCGTGAGAGTGAGTTGTTGTTTGAGTGTGAAATCATGGGGGGACAATATTTTGAGGAAGGTGTTTTCATCCATTTTTTGATTACGATTATTTCCATAGGAACTATCATGATTTAATTTAATTATTAAATGTCAATTACACCCTTATAAGCATGATATTTAATTCATTGTAGTGTTTCTATGATTGTTATAATTGGTAAAACCTCATTGAAGTAGTTCAATGATTACGTGCAGGTGTTTCCTTGCCTTTATTCGCATTTCAATAATTTTTATTAATATTATTTCTTAATTAAATGTTATATTATGTTTTTAAACTCTATTATGTTTATATTTAACTTACCGTTGTGTTCTCATGTTGAATTATTTGATAAAAAAATGGATTTTAGGATTCTCATCAATATATGCACATGTTAATTCCTTGCCGACATGGTTGGAACTAAATTTTATTATCTTCAAATGGTATTTTTGGATTGTGTGTAGAAACATTTTATGGAACTTTTGTTTCCAGTGTTGGATTATTTATGGAACATTGTGTTTTGGTCGAAATTATTTCGCCTATCTCTTTGGAGGATCGATGGGACATTAGATTTTGGAACATCCAATAGTGCACTATGTGCACACATGGATGTGACCTCAAATAAAGATGGTGCTTTGAATTAGGGTATTTATCAAATCCTCAGTTTTCTATGTGGTTCTGGTTTTCTAAATTTTGTTGGTATATTTTTTTGGATATTTAAATTAGATTGAAAAGAAACGCATGAGTATATGCATGTTTGGATTTTGGTTTATGTTTTGTTGAGTGTGTGGTTTAAGGGGTATTTTCGATTGTTTTTACAAAATTCTAAGTAGTATTACTATAGTATTTTATGGTAATTATTTTGAAACATGAAACATAGAGGGCTGTTTGGATTTTCAAATAAAAAGGTGTTGTTTAGTGTTATATGAAAAGTTCCGGTGCAATATTTTCATACGAGCATCTGATTAGGCCAATGTAATTTCCTTGTTTAAAACATCTAGTGTTTTTATAGAGTGGCTTTGTTAATACAATGATTTCAGGACCTAATTGGAACTTTTTATGATTGAAATAAATATAAATAAGTATATTTGGTTATCCTATATAGGGAAATCCTTTATGGATGACGGCATAAGAAGCATATCTGTTTGTGGTAGGAAAGTATAGTGATGGAATTGTAAGGTGTGTCTCACATTTTTGGGCCTCCCGTATATATATAATTATTATTATAACCACCATGTGTTCCTAGGAATCATTTAGATTATCGAGGGATGGTTACTAATCATCCTCTATTAGACTGGTCTATACCACATAGTTTTTTTGTTAGGCCAGGCATTCGTTGTCACTGGATTTGGATAGTTTTGGGTGGCTCATAGGTTATAGACATAGGAGCATCACCATATGTTGACAGGTGGTTCTGAACTAAGTATTTCCAGGAGTCTTATAGGTATAATTAAGATCACCCCAGATTACTTAATTTTGTACATTTTTTCATCTTTTTGTTATACCTATTTGATTATTTATAGTTTATACTATTTATTTATTTATTTTAGAACAACCTTGGTTTTCTTATACTGGTTTTGGAAATAAAATAGAAAAATGGTTTTGGAAATGGTATTTAGTGTGTGTTGGGTTTTTCTTTTTAATAAGGAAAACATTTTTCTTATATTAAAATGAGAAAACCATAATTTATAGATGTATTTCAAACTGATGGTTAGGTATAACTTTAGAAAAAAAAATTTAGGATCAGTGGTTTATTCATGGAATCCCTACTATGAATCTCGGTGCTCACACCTATTGTATCATTCCAGTTGTAGGTTCAGTATCTTGTTCAGGTTCTTGTTTTAGCTACTCAATGTTGGAACATACATGGATCTAATTTGGGTGGTGACCTAGAAGGTCAAAAAAGGCATGTACAGATTATTTTCCTTCCACTACAAGTTTTATTTTTAGTTTCAGTTGTATTGATATGATTATATTTTGTTCATAGGAAAAACCATTCACAATGGTAAACTTTTTATGCCCAAAACTAGTAACATTCTCGATGGGATTGGGAATGCCCATCGGGCCTTACTGCGGACTGGGTTAGGTGACCTATTCATTGTCGATTCATCTTGAATCATGAAAAAATTAATTTTAAGGAGGCCCTTATTATTTCGGGTGTCTGGTTGATGTATATTAGAACTGTTGGGACTTGGGAGGTAGGTACATAAAGGGCGTCATGAAACCTCACTCATTCCAAACCTCAAGTCACCACTGGTAGTCCATGAATTGTTTCCCTGTCTTCTTATGGATTGTTTTAGATTGAGAAATGACAATGGAGTTGAGCTAGTATCATGTTATGATTTCCCATGGAGTAGTTACCCATGTGATAACCACATTCCTTTTTCTAGTTCCACTTAATGTTATTTCATTCTTGGGCATGGATTACTAACATGTCTCTAGGATGAGCATAGACACAAATCCACCCCCTCCAGTAGTTTGGTGTATGTGTTGTTTTTTCTTGGATGTAGTTGGTGTAGGTGTGTTTTTTATGATGAAAAGGAATTTGGACGTGAGAATTATTTCATTTTAATGTTTTTTGAATTGTTAAATTTGTTTTAAAGAATTTATTTTGTCATGAAAATTTGTTAATTTTTTTACATTGGTAAAGGTAATGGATGGATACATCTATTGAAGATCATGGGATTCCATGATTTTTAATTTTAAATTAAAGTCTAAATTTTTTTATAAAAGTTTCTTTTGAATGGTATGCTTTTGTGTGTGTGTAATTTGTTTTGGTTTTTCAGCTGGATGATTTTGGATGAAGGCATATTCCGTGATGTTGTATTGGTATGATACTGTGTTTTGATCTGGGATTTTTATATTGTTCAGAAAATTCCTCCCACTATGGTCCCTAATTTTTCTGATAAGTGATGTCCATTTTTTGGTCCTTCTCAATCATTTCCTATCCTCCATGGTGATCGGGGTCCATTAGTGGAAGAATATTTTCTCGATGTGGTCAAAAGAATCTTCAAGGTATTGGGGACTCCAGAAAAAATCTATGTGTGTGCCATTTTGGGTCTGTTCGATGGTCCATCTCTAGACGAATGAATGTTTTTCACCCCAGAATCTATTCAAGGGGGATGGTGTGGGATGTCTTTAAATCTATATTCATTAGATGTTTCAGACATGAAGAGGTGAAGATGACTAAAAGGGATGAACTTATGTGCATTCAACAAGGACAATAGATGGTGAAGACATATGTTGATCATTTGACGTAATTTGTTTCCTTTTACCTATAGGTATCATCGTAGGATTTGATGAATACATATCTCCTCCTAGGGGGTATTCATCCTGATATCATGGAGTGGGTACTCCCTTTTTCTATCTAGCATATATAGTAGCTCGTAATTTACCCCACATAGAGAGGAGGGTGTTCTATAGGGACATGTCTTTAAAGAGTCCTCTGATGGGGTTCTAGATTCTAGTTCATTGGACCATTAAATTGTGTGCCATTAGTGTGGACATTTTTTTAACATGATTCCATCATGTCACATCCCTCGGAAGAAGTGTCGTCATTAAGGGTTTCTGGGTCATTTTGAGTAGTTCTGCAAGAAGTATCTTTTGAAGAAGATGTTTTGACTAGAGGATTCAGGTGTTTAACTATGTGGGATAAGATGAATCATCCATCAGAGCCCTTGCCAAAGTTCTTGGGGTGATTATCACGCACATTTTGGAGTTTCTGGGGTTTTGAATCATTGTTTATGACTTTTCCTTCCATTTACGAATTAGAGGATTTAAATACGTTCATTCTTGTTTCACTGCTATTAATTTTTTACTATTATTTTGAGTTCATCGTTTGATGGGGTAATGTGATGAACATGTTCTATTTTAATCCAATATTTTCATTTTTCTAATTATGATTTTATGAATAATGATTTTGTTAAAGTGTGTTTGAGCTTTTTAATGGTTGATATCGGTTTAGTTGTGCTCATTTTGAGATGTATGTTCTGGTAGAAGAATTGATGGTTAGAATTATTATTAGGTTCACTACATGGGTTATGTTGTTCTTGGAGGGTTAAATCAAGTGTTGGGGTTTTTGGTTTGGGCCGATAGTTCCATGTTTCAGTGGACGTATTGTTTCTCCCATGATATTGAAGTTAGTTTGGATTTGTTGAGAGTCCCTATGCGGGTCCACCATTCGATGGTGGTATGTTTGAGTTTTATTTTTCATTCCATTAGAATCCTTATGGTGGGGAGAACCCTATCATGTTCTCCCTTGTTTAAGCTTTTGGTTTCTTCATAATTTATAGAGTGTGAACTGAGGAGAGTGTGATCATTTTTTCTTTAGCTTTATGTCTTCGTTTTTCTAGGGCATGAACTTGATTTTTAGTTATCTTTTGGCTTTATGTCTTTCTGGGGGCATAATGAGTTTTCGGTGGGTATAATTATCACACCCCATACATTAAATTTATTTTATTTTATTATTTTATTTTTCTTTCTTTGGTTACTCGCTTCATGATTTGGGTTGGGTCCTAGATTAAAATTTTTATTTTTAATGACTTCAGTGGATTTCAGACTGGTGCGTTGGAACTACACTGTTGGTGGTAGTCGTACGATCAGACCAGGTGCTCGTGCAGATGTCTCTCATTCAATATAAATATTTTTTTAGTTAAATTTAATTAATACATGTTTAAAATGTAATAATAATAAAATTATTATGTATATATTCATATTGTTATTATTAGTAATTGTGAATAATATTTTTGTTATATAAAATTATTATTAGTATAATTATTAATAAATTATTAATAATATTTTTATTATTAAAAATAAAATGTATGGAATTATTACTATTACTAAAATTGAAATTATATTTGTTAATATAAAAATTGTATTTGTGTTTATTATTATTTTAGAGGACTGACGCTTGATATACATGGACATTACATTACTTTTTCGGAATACTTAATACATAACAAAAATAGACACACAAGGATCGTAATAGTTTAGTGTCTTTGGAAACTCAGAAAATAATCTTCTAATCGTGGTGAAAGATCTTCAAAATTTCCATTAATAATCTTCCCCTTTTGTTTTGTTACCTAAAAACATTCTTTAAATCCTGGGGAAAAGAAAAAATATAAAGGGTGAGTTCAATTTCTCAGTAAGGGTAAGCATAGAGAACATAAAACAATCCTTATACATTTGAATGTAAAAAAACATGAGCATAAAATCTAAACATCAAAATCTTGAGAAATGACAAAAAACATGGAAGTACATAAGGCATAGATCATAATGGAACATAAATCATGATAAAATGGCATGGGAACAAAACATGTATTCGTGGCATCCATTAGGCACATGTAATGATTTCCATAGTTGCCAAGCCATTGCTGCAAAGACCATCTTAGTGGACAAAGTCCCTTTCTGAATCGAGTTCACTCCTCGTTCCAGTCCTGTATTACTGAACCGGTTTAACTTTCAATTCTAGTCATGTCTATCTCATGAGATATAAATATTTACCTAATGATTTGGAGGTAGATATAGGTCTCACCCATCTCATAATGAAATCATTCTTCCTTGTGCCACAAAACAACGATGCATCATTCATAATAACTCAAAAAATAAAATGGGTTTCATAAACATCATCCCATCATCACATAATACATATAAAATAAATCGATATCATTTCATAAAAAGAAAAGTGAAACCATGTAAATCATAGAGACTTCATACTTGAAACATTCACATATGAAATAATGTCATCTTAGATGAAAAAATCTTTTGATAAAACACTTGGAATGAATTCTTGAGGAAAATATCCTTTCTTTTTCAAAATCAATTTCTTTTCATAAAACGTCATGAAATTTTAAAAGAAAAGGATTTTATTTAAAAGAGTAATGAAATTTTTTAGAGGAAGCTTCATGAAAATATGGATTTATAATATATTAAAAATCCTTTCATTCCGTATAAGTTTAAAAAACTTTCTCCTCATACTTTTGTAGGAAAAGGTAAAAAGTACCTCGTAACGTAAACAAAAGAAATATTCCTTACATACCATGTAGTAAAAGTCAAAATGGGTAAAAAGGAAATTAAACATACAATAAAAAAACTTTTAGAAAACATGGACATGGATGATAACAATAACCCCAGTAAATAGTTACGTATAAGCAATCTCTGATAAAAATGAGATTTGTAAAATTATCCCTTACATTAGGTCTGATATGCTCCGTATGGATCCGAACCTCCTGTATAATTATTTAAATAATGTCATTGACTTATTACATAATCATATTCATTTTTATGATATCATATATGTTTCACTTACGACTTTATATTACCTGTTCTTTTGTAAATTCCAAGTAAAAGCAGCATTTTGGGTAAAATCATTTCATTTATCGTATGTGTTTCGACTTTCCGTTCTTGATATTACTACTTATATCCTGATTTAAATAATTATATAATGTAAAACATGATTAATATATCATATATATTCATCATATACATATATATTATAGATCGATAAAAGGAATAAAATACACTGTTCATGGAGACGGTAGGTCGTACGTACGCATTAACGCTGTTTTTATTTCCTTATTGAGTTGGATGAAACTAAATAGATGTCATAAAAATATATATACATAAATACTGTAGAATTATTATTTCATATATTTAATTATTGATCATTATATAAACTTTATAATCATTCATGTATGGTTAACATGGAGAATGAATCTCATCGCGTCGTGGAGACGGTAATCCGTACGTATGCACGAGCGATGATATCATTCCCATAATTTTTGAATAAAATTGGAGTGGATGGTATAATATATCATAATCAGTATGATGTTATTATAACAATATATAGTTATTCTTTACACCATTATACCCATCCATGTGTGGTGTTGGTGGAAAAACAGATTACACCACGGCGTGGAGACGGTATTCCGTACGTAGGCACGCGCAGTGATTTTGTTTTCTGTAGGATGGATAGAAGGTGAAATAGGGTTGTTTCATATTTATAATAACATATCAGTATATATGGGATACTAATTTTATTACTTCATAATGAAACAACTAAATAAGAGATAGTATAAGAAGAATGGAACTTGATGAAAACGGTAGAAGGTATTACCTCTTTCTCGAAGTGCCTCCTTTAAACTTTCCTTTAGGGCACTAGAGTTGGTCATTTGAGAATACCAGTACCTCTAGTAGGTTTATAAGGATGTGGAGAAGTAAAATATGCAGGGTTTGGCCGAGCTTGATGGCTCAAAGTGTTGTGAGTAGGAGAGAGAGGATGTGCCCTTTTATAAGGGAGGAGAGGGACAACATTGGAAATATAAGAAATATTAGTTTATATTAAATCCCAATCCCACATAAAAACCTCCAAAACGACTCATATCCAAATATTAGATGAGATAGGGTTTTTATATCATTAAACAATAAAACATAGACATGTTAGGAATTTATTTTAAACATTATCAACTTGATTTATCCTTATTTATCAATTAAATTTCATTTGTGGTATTAATATTCTAAATTTTAAATTATTATAAATAATTACATATGTGTTGTGAATTTTCCATAATTTTATAATTTATGACATTTTCGACCATATAAATTTAATTAATAATTTTTAAATATTTTTGTGATTTTTAATCAATTTTATAATATGTTATATTTATAAAATAACAATAGTGTCAATTTTGACACTATTCATTTATTTTAATTTAAATAAACAATATACAGAATATATGTTCGAAATAAAAGATATAATAGATTCATAACATGTAATATTTAAGTATAAAATTACTGGATCGCATTAAATTGTTCATATAATATTTATTTTAATATTTTTAAAACCATTTATTTTATATTTCTCTTAATAAAATAATTTCAAAATCACTATTATGTTACCTTTAATGATAATTATTTAATACCTAAAATTTATAAATAAATTCATATGATGTATATAATTTTATTATATTTATTTAGAATATTCAGGTTCGAAGTTTCATGATGTTTATAACTAAATTAAAATTCATATACTTATAAGATTTAAAAGAGTGACATGTTGTCACTTTCTTTGGTTTTAATAATAATTAAATTATTTCATTGTCAAAATTCCATGAAATGAATCTAGTCTGACCCTTAGGTGAGATGGGTCAACTTTTATTCATCCAATAGGATTTTTTCAAGTGTTAGGGTTATTTTATAATATTAATTTTACAATAAATTACATGATTTTCCTTTAATTGTAGTTAATAAAAATTATCGTAGTTACTATTCATAATATCAAAAAAAAGTAACCTATTAACATAATTTTTACCCACTGAATCAAAATATGTAATCCATTTTTTTCAAATTCAATACACATAAGTTTCATAAATTATATTAAAATTAATCCCATTGTCGAATGAAAACGATTTTTTGTTTAAAACTTTGCAAAAGATTGAATTGATTTAACCTATGAATTCAATGTAAAATCAATGATAATGACATCAATTATATTAAATGGTAAAAAAATATTCTATTTATACTTTAAAACTATTCAATATTATAATTTAACCATATAAATTATTACGATGAAAAAAGTTGTTTTTAATTATAATATAGCGTGTTTTTACTATTCATTAAAATATAAAAGTTATCAGAATAATATGAAAACTTTATCCAAAGTAAATTTTTATATCCTGATTCAAATGAAGAATTTTATTTTGTCAAATTGAACTTATAAACATGTCAAAAACAATATTTAATGTCGGTGCTCCATCAAAAGGCGGCAAAACTGCATTTTTTTAAAACTACTTATTTTACCCGAAACATTTATTTTGTTATCATACCATGTTCTAGAAAATGTGTAAGTTGAATAATAATGTTATAAAATTCAAATGTAGTTAATACGATTCATAATGGATAGTTAGTGATAATATTATTACCATATTTCGTTGTTTAGTGAAACCCGGTATTGCGTACAACACACGTTATCGAGGAAGGTCGTGATTGCGTGTAATGCAAGCCAAATCAGGGTTGCGTGTAGTGCAAGACTCCTTTGTTGTTGCCTATAACAAAATACAACCATATTTCATTTATACATTAAATATATATATATATATACACACACTTAATGTTGCGTAGAAAAACAACTATCAGACAAACTTGAAATTGTGTGTAACACGATCCAAGAATAATGTTACGTATACTGCAAGCTAATGCGGTTTTGCGTATAGCTCAAGATAATCTTGGTGTATCATAAAAAAGAAGATATGAATGAAATTAAAAAGAATATATCTTATAAAATCTCGGGTTATTACATTCTACCCCCCTTAAAATGAATTTCTCCCTTGAAATTAGTTGGGGTTATAAATGGTTTTCTACTTGAATGTTTCTTTAACTGAAACCCACATCGTAAAAATGAATACCAAAACTTATCTTCAAAAACTATAGTATGAAAAGTAATGGTTACCCAAATAAACTAATCACTGGGTTTCCACATAGGAGAACATAGGTGAAAATATGGATATGGAAGAGAAATCTAACCATCATGTTCTAATAGAGAGTGGTTGAAAACATGGCTATGAAAAATCCAACAATCACAAAGCCATAGATTTGCGATGATCTAAGGTACCATCTGATTTGTTAGATATAAGAGCACTAGGAAAACATGTTTTTGGTTTTCAATATCATTTCCCTAAAGTGGAAAATTTTGAATTAGAATAAATACATGCTTGATTTTGGTACAATCTCACCGTTGTTCGTGCTTTGAACAATTTCCACTTCATGTCTTAAAAAATTGAAGTTCAATTTGTTATTCGTGAAGTGCTAATAGATCATGCGATATAATGATGGGTCATTCCATTTGATTGAAACAGAAGGTTAGAAAAAGATATAAAATATACATAAGTCCATCTATGGTGTGGTTAATCATATACGATTCCAAAAATGATCTTATACTTCATATATTATACCGCTTAATAAAATAAAACTACTTTCTACTAACCTGGGACATCTTGTATGTCAGTGGTAGGTGATAAAGGCCTGTCGCACTTCAATTGTGGGTTTGATTTCCACAGCCTTGTCCGACGCGATGGGTTGTCGCCCATCCTACAGGTTATCCATTTTCTAAAACTACATTACTATAACATCCGATCAATAATATCGAAAAAATTATTATCCTTAAACAATAATAACTTAAGTCCAACATAATCCATTCCAATCATTAGTCTTATCTAAAATACTTCGTCCAAGCTCATGGTATAATGAAAACATTTACTAGAAAGGTTATCTACCAAGAATGGGAATACAGGCATTTATCTCACATATATCATAAGATATATCTTGTTGGTTGCATTCCAAACACATGAATACCTTATTCATATATTCTTTTGAAACAAAAATTACCATATAACCTTAGTGAAAACATGAATACTTTCAAAAGGTAACTCTTTCCACATAACAAAATTCCAAAAAAAAATATTTAATCAAACCATAATATCCCTTAGTCCTTATATCAGTCATGAGCTCATGAATACAATCAAACATCTGATTATCTTATTATCCCTTCATTATGCGCATATCATCTACTTTCCAAAAATATCTGAATAACCTTCCATGGTTACCAGTACTATTCAACATATACTTTCAAATACTTTAGAAAAAAACAATAGTGTAACAATCCTTAGATGATTCTTTATTCCATAGTACCATACATTATTCTTTATAAACATACAATAATTTCACTAACTTCTTATACTACTGACTGAGCTTCATCATTTCTTTCATTTCATATTTCATTTGTAGTCTCTTCATCATCATCCACATAAATACTACTCATATGCCATGCTGATTTTCTTCATGATAATTTCCCTTAGGGAATTGGTTTGCATAATTCCCATACATTCCACATTTAATTCATCTAATCATTGTTGATGTCGTAGCAATACCATTATCCTTGTCCATGGTGTTAACTGAACCTTTTCCATTGCACTTACTGGCTTTGTGTCCTTCTTTTCCACACCCAAATCATCTTCCAATTCCTTTGAAACAATCTCCTCGATGCCTCTTCCCACATGATTTATATGAGGGAAATTGAACTTTCTTTCCTCTATGATCATCATGAAACTCCATCTTTCTCTTATTATCTATGTCAGGAAACATTTCAAAGTTGAGATTATTTATAATATTATGAGATTGCAGATTAGGCATAATAACGATGTTTGGACATCCAAATACTGTTTCATTTGGTTGCTCATGAAGAATATCTTTCCATTGTCCGTTATATCCTCCATTATCGTGAATCTTCCAGTTTCCATCCATTTTCTAAAACCCAAAAAGAATACTGTGAGAGGCAAAAATCTTGCTCGGGAAAACAACATATTAAAGGGGGAGTACCATCAATATATAACATCTGAGGTTAAATTATATGATATTACCCTAGTTATAGGACTATATCCTATAAGTATACTTATACTTAGGGACATACCTAGACATACCTTAGAAATATCTCCAGGGATCTCACTAACTTTTTCGTATCCTAGTTTCCAAAGGTTGACAAAACCTTTCCTCTAATACCAACTGTAGATGCACGAAGCTTGACGTACATTGACATTACATTATTTCTGCAAAATACTTAATACATAACAAAAATAGGCAGACAAGGATGGTAATAGTTTAGTGTCTTTGGAAACTCAGAATATAATCTTCTAATCGTGGTGAAAAATCTTCAACATCTCCATTAATGGTCTTCTCCTCTTGTTTTCTTACCTAAAACATTTCATTAAATCATGGGGAAAAGAAAACATATAAAGGGTGAGCTCAAATGCTCAGTAAGGGTAATCATAGAGAACATAAAACAATCCTTAGACATTTGAATGTAAAAAAACATGAGCATAAAATCTAAACATCAAAATCATGAGCAATGACATAAAACATGGAAGTACATAAGCCATAGATCATAATGGAACATAAATCATGATAAAATGGCATGGTAACAAAACATGTATTTGTGTCATCCATTAGGCACATGTAATGATTTCCATAGTAGCCATGGAATTGCTTCCAAGACCATCTTAGTGGACAAAGTCCCTTTCTGAATCGAGTTCACTCCTCGTTCCAGTCTTCTATTACTGAACCGGTTTAACTTGCCATTCTATCCATGTCTATCTCATGAGATATAAATCTTTACCCAATGCATTAGAGATAGATATTGGTCCCACCCATATCATAATGAAATCATTCTTACTTGTGCCACAAAATAAACATACATCATTCATAATAACTCAATAAATAAAATGGGTTTCATTAACATCATCCCATCAGCACATAATCAATGTAAATGAAATGGATATCATATCATAATAAGAAAAGTTAAACCATGTAAATAATAGAGAATTTATACTTGAAACATTCACATATGAAATTCTGTCATCTTAAATGGAAAATGGTTTTCATAAAACAATTGAAATTAATTCTTGAGGAAAATATCCTTTATTTTTCAAAACCAATTTCTTTTCACAAAATGTCATGAAAATTTAAAAGAAAAAGATTTTGATTAATAGAGTCATGAAATATTTTAGAGTAATATTCATGAAAATATGGCTTTATAAAACCATAAAAATCCTTTCATTCTGTATAAGTTTAAAAAAACATTCGCCTCATACTTTTGTCGGAAATGTCAAAAAATACCTCGTAATGTAAACAAAAGAAAGATTAATTACATACCATGTAGTAAAAGTAAAAATGGGAAAAAGGAAATTAAACATACAATAAAAATACTTTTAGAAAACATGGACATGGATGATAACAATAACCCCAGTAAATAGTTACGAATAAGCAATCTCGGATAAAAAGGAGATTTGCAAAATTATCTTTTACCTTTGGTCCGATATGCTCCATATGGATCTGAACCATCTGTATAATGATTTAAATAATGTCATTGACTTATTACATAATAATATTCATTGTTATGATATCATATATGTTTCACTTATGACTTTATATTACCCGTTCATTTGTAAATTCCATGTAAAAGTAGCATTTTGGGTAAAATCATTTCATTTATCATATGTGGTTTGATTTGTTGTTCTTGATATTATTACTTATATAATGATTTACATAATTTCAGAATGTAAAACATGATTAATATATAATATATATTCATCATATACATATATATTATAGATCGATAAAAGGAATGAAATACACCGTTCATGGAGACGGTAGGTCGTACATACGCATTAACGCTGTTTTTGTTTCCTTATTTAATTGAATGAAACTAAATAGAGGACATACATATATATATATATATAATCCAGTAGCATTATTATTTCATATATTTCATTATTATTCATTATATAAACTTTATAATAATTTATGTATGGTTAACATAGAGAATGAATCTCATCGCGTCGTGGAGACGGTAATCCGTATGTACGCACGAGCGATGATATCGTTCCAATAATTATTGAATAAAATTGGAGTGTATGGTCTAATATATCAGAATCAGTATGATGTTATTATAACCATATATAGTTATTCATTACACCATTATACCCATCCATGTAAGGTGTTGGTGGAAAAACTGATTACACCACGGCGTGGAGACGGTATTCCGTACGTACGCACGCACAGTGATTTTGTTTTCTGTAGGATGGATAGATGGTGAAATAGAGTAGTTTCATATTTATAATAACATATCAGAATATTAGGGATACTTATGTTATTACTTCAAAATTAAACAACTAAATAAGAGAGTGTATAAGAAGAATGGAACTTGAAGAAAACGGCAGAAGGTATTACCTCTTTCTCGATGTGCCTCCTTTAAACTTTCACTTAGGGCACCTGAGTTTGTATTTTGAGAATACCAGTACCTCTAGTAGGTTTATAAGGAAGTGTAGAAGTGAAATTGGTAGGTTTTGGCAGAGCTTGATGGCTCAAATTGGTGTGAGGAGCAGAGGGAGGAGGTGCCCTTTTATAAGGGAGGAGAGGGGCACCTTTGGAAATATAAGAAATATTAGATTATATTAAATCCAAATCCCACATAAAAACCTCAAAAATTACTCATATCCGATTATTAGATGATATAGGGTTGTAATATCATCAACCAATAAAATTTTGAAATGTTAGGAATTTATTTTAAACATTATCAACTTGATTTATCCTTATTTATCATTTTAATTTCATTTGTGGTAAAAATATTCTAAATTTTAAATTTTTAAAAATAATTACATATGTGTTTTGAATTTTCCATAATTTGATACTTTATGAAATTTTAGACCATATAAATTCAAATTAATAATTTTTAAATATTTTTGTGATTTTTAAACAATTTTATAATATGTTATTTTTATAAAATAACAATAGTGTAAATTTTGACATTATTCATTTATTTGAATTTAAATAAACAATAAACAGAAGATATGTTCGAAATAAATCATATAATAGATTAATAACATGTCATATGTATATATAATGTTATGGGACCACATTTAATAGTTCATATAATATTTATTTTAATATTTTTAAAACCATTTATTTGATATTTCTCTTAATAAAATAATTTCAACATCACTATTATGTCACCTTTAATGATAATTATATAATCCCAAAAAATTATAAATAAATTCATATGATGTAGATAATTTTATTATATTTCTTTAGACTATTAATTTTCTAAGTTTCATTAATTTTACCACTAAATTAAAATTCATATACTTATAATATTTAAGAGAGCGACATATTTTCACTTTCTTTGGTTTTAATAATAATTAAATTATTTCACAGTAAAAATTCCAGGAAATTAATCAAGTCCGACCCTTAGGTGATATGAGTCGAATTTTATTCATTCAATAAGATTTTTTCAAGTGTTAGGGTAATTTTATAATCTTAGTTTTACCCTAAATTACCCGATTTACCTTTAATTATAGTAAATAAAAATTACCGTAGTTACTATTCATAATATATAAAAAAGTAACCTATTAACATAATTTGGACCCACTGAATCAAAATATGGAATCCATTTTTTCAAATTCAATACACAGAAGTTGCAGAAATTAAATTAAAATTAATCTCGTTGTCGAATGAAAACGAGTTTTTGTTTAAAACATTGTAAAAGATTGAATTGATTTAACCTACGAATTCAATGTAAAATAAATGCTAATGACATAAATTATATTAAATGGTAAAAATATATTCTATTTATACTTTAAAACTATTAAATATTATAATTTATCCATATAAATTATTACGATGAAAAAAGGTGTTTTTAATTATAATATAGCGTGTTTTTACTATTCATTAAAATATGAAAGTTATCAGAATAATATGAAAACTTTATCCAAAGTAAATTTTTATATCCTAATTCCAAAGAAGAATTTTATTTTGTCAAATTTAACTTATAAACGTTTCAAAACCAGGATTAAAATTGGGTGCGCCATCAAAAGGCGGCAAAACTGCATTTTTTAAAAAATACTTATTTTACCCGAAAAAATTATTTTGTTCTCATACCATGTACTATAAAATGTGTAAAATGAATAATAATGTTATATAATTAAAAAAGTAGTTAATACGATTCATAACGGCTAGTTCGTGATAATATTATAACCATATTTTTTTGTTTAGTGATACCTGGTATTGCGTACAACACACGCTATCGTGGAAGGTCGCGATTGCGTGTAATGCAAGCCAAATCAGGGTTGCATGTAGTGAAATAATCTTTTGTTGTTGTGTATAACAAAATACAACCATATTTCATTTATACATTGAATATATATATATATACATACACACTCAATGTTGCGTAGAATAACAACTATCAAACAAATGTGAAATTGTGTGTAACATGATCCAAGAATAATGTTGCGTATACTACAAGCTTATACGATATTGCGTATAGTGCAAGATAATCTTGGTGTATCGTACACCAGAAGACATGAATGATATTAAAAATAATATATCTTATAAAATTTCGGGTTATTACAATTATATATTATTATTATTATTATTGGGTTTTACAAATATTTTTGGTTTCATAATTGTAATTATTATAAAAATATATATGTGAAACCTAAGAGGGGGTCGCAACCCCCATATCCTTCCATTTTTGAGGTTGTATTCACTTTCCCTTATCCTATGTGCTACGAAAATTCCTCACATCCCTCATTTTTCTGCTCACTGGTTGGCCCCTCACCCCTCGGTGCTCCACGCTATAACTGGCCTCCTCGCGTCCCCATTGCTTCAGCCAGTGGTGAACCTGAACCCCATCATCCCTCCTTCTCTGATAGTCTAAATTCCATCTTTTGCCTCCTCTCCTTCACTGAAGCTCCACCCACCCTTCTCATTGAGCCTCCCACCAACATTGCACCTAGAACCTCCTCCTCCTTCATCCAACAATTCCTATACTCGTACCCCTCTCCCAGTCTAGTGATCTTCTACACGAACCTGAACCCCCATCGCAGTGCCTCTACCTCCTATCTATAGCGCATATTTCCTCGTTGAAGGTGAATTTTCTATTTCATTTTTTTGGTTTTTCTTCGAGTTGGCCTAAAAAAAATGGGGGGGGGGGTTATTTGTGCATTTTTCTCATTTTTAGGGTCTATGAAGGATCCAAATATTTATTTTCTCCCTTTTATTTATGCGTAGATGTATTCTTGAACCTTCGAAGTATGTGAATTCATATATTTCATTTGTGGGGTGCATTATTAATACTTGAGCTCCTTCATTTACTTTAAAAAATTGATTTTCCACCTTTTTGTGCCCTTAATAAGCCTACTACAGTGTACTTAGTTTTTAAGAATTTGTTAAAAATATGCATTGATCAATTTTTTGATTACGTGGACATGTTTCTGCGATTCTATTATTTTCTAGGTGCCAAATCATTTTAGGATATTTTTTAAAATATAATTTTCATCCCTATTATATCCGTATCTATTTTTTGTTGATGTTTTGGCATTTTTAGAATTTGTTTAAATTGAACCTTGGTGCGGTTCTTCAACTATGTTTAATTGTTTATGCACTTGGGATTTCGGTAAAATGTAACATTTGAATTTAATGTAAATTAATGTAATTTTGGGGGTGTTCCTATATGTTTTGTTATATAAAAATGATGAAAATTTGATTTGGGTATTACTCATGAACTTTTTGATTTTATAGGGTTGGTTTTTAACTAATTTCTTTACTGATTTTTCTGAAATAAATTTTTGTTTGTGGATTTGTGTTGTTATTGAGCCCTTGGGATTTATCGTATGGAGTTGTGGTTGATTTCAATGGTTCACACGCATATTCCCATGTATGGATATGTGTGTATATATATATACGTGTCTTCTATGTGTTTCTTCACTCTTGGAAGGAGGAACACACACATCAGTTTATGGAGTTATGTGTATATATATATAAGTGAGTGTGTGCAAGCAAGATACTATTTTTGTTAGAATTAAGGGAGTGACAATTGTTTTAGGTAGGAATATCCATCAATTAATTCATTTTGGAGTTTTCCATTGGCCTTTTCCTGATTTAAGATAATTTTAAAATGTTATTACCACCTTTATAAAACTGATCGGTAATTCATTACAGTGTTATTATGATTGTTATAATTGTTAAAATCCACTTTGAAATAGTTCCTTGGTAATGTGTAGGTGTTTCTATTCCTTTTATCCCATTTTAAATCCATATAATACTTGTGTTTTATTAATTAAATCATTTATTATTTTTCACACCTCTCTTATGTTTATAGTTAACATATGGTAGTGTTTTTTTGACGAGTGATTGGATTAAGAAAAAGTATTTTTGGATGTTCCTCTCTTTATGCACCTGTTTATGCCATTACAACATTGTTAGAACCATTTTCTTCTATCTCCAAATGGTTTTGATGGATTTCATGAGTGTGGTTTTATTATGGAAACATTTTATGGAATTTTTTTTTCATATGTTGGTTGGTCTTATGGAACATAGTGTTTTTTAATTGATTCTCTGTTTCTCTTCAGATTTTTGATGTTCCATTACATGTGGGCCCATCCATCACTGCACTGGGTCCACAAATGGATGTTCCCTAAAATGAACATGGTTCTTTGAATTTGTTTCATTCTATAATCCTTAGATTCCTAACTAGTGCTTATTTTCTAAATTTATTTGGCCTTTTCATGAAGCTCTTTAAATTAGATTGAATAGAAATGAATGACTATAGTCCTGTTTGGATTTGGGTGTATTTCGGTTTAGTGTGTATTATATGGGGTTTTTTGGTTTTTTTAGGAAACTATAAATAGTGTTACTAATTTATTTTATGGTAATTATTTTGTAACATCGAACCTAGATTACCGTTTTACTTTTTAAATAAAAAATTGGTGTAAAGTGTAGTTTTTAAATAGCTTGTGAAATATTTTCATAAAGAATTTGATTATGAAAAACTAATGAAATTGTTGACACCTTAAATCGTTTTTTGAAAGTGGTTTTTCTAATCAAATTATGATAGGGTCTTATTGGAACTATATTTGTTTTAAATGTGTTTGTGTGTGTGTGGAAATCCTATATACAGTAACATTTTATGGGTGAATTCATTGGAAGTGTCTAGGGCTGGGGTAGGAAAGTGAGATGTCGACATGACAAAGTGAGTCATGTGTGTGAGGGCCTCCAAAATACATAGTATTGTTATTATTATTACCACCATCAGTTCTTGTGAATCATTTATATGATTGAGTGATGGTTGTTGATCAACCCATATTAGATGGGCTGGTGCCCCAAGGATTTTTTGTTAGTCCTGGTGGGATTTGACACACGATTTGTTCAGTTTTGGGAAGCCAGTTTGTTATAGACTTTAAATATCACAAATATGTCAACATGTGGATTTGAATTTAGTATATTCAGGTGTTTTATTGGTATGTTTATGATCATACATGGTTACATAATTATTGACATTTCTTGTTTACTTTTTCCAATACCTATTAGTTTATTTCTTGTTTGTAATTTTTATTTTTTTCTTTTATCATAGCCTTGGTCATCCTATAATGGATTTGTTTATAAAATAGAAAATACATATTGAAATGGATTATATTGTGTGTTTGTTTATCATTTTAAATAATAAAAATATATTTCTTATATTAAAATTTGAAAACAATATTTTATAGTTGTATTTCAAACTGGGGATTATGGACTACTTTTGAAAAGAGAACATTTGAATTAGTGGTCCATTCTTGGAATCCCTACTAAGTATCTTGGTGATCACACCTATTATATATTTCCAGTTTTCTTTTAGGTTTAATGTTCATGATCTTAGTTCAACTGCTCAATGTTGGAGCAAGATTGGTTTTGAGTTTGGCTGTGACCTAGAATGTCACCTGGAGGTATGTTTCGTTTATTTACATTATACTAATAGATTTTTTTTATCATCAGTTGTTTTTTATGTATATATCTTTTTTCATGGGAAAAATAATCCCCAATATATTAATTCTGTTGTAAAACACTACATTCCATCTTAGTGGGATTGGGAATGCCCTTCAAGAATTTCCGCGGACCGGCTCTATTGACTAGTTCATGGTCTACCTGAGTTGGTTTATGAAATAAATGAATTCTATTTTCCTTATACATGTTGGAGAAAACATCCCCAAAAACACTTGGTTGTTGGTTTTTGTACTGGTAGAGGTAGGGTATCATATTTAATCATATAATATATATAATATCACACATAACCACACTATTGGACATTACCATAACTTTGACTCATTTACCATAATCATCCCTCATGTCTGTAGACATCCACTACAATGGAATATATATCAAATAAGCTTAGAATCCTCATGATCAAAATTAAATAATTCATTCACCATTAAATAATATAATTAAATGTCTTTAATTTATATGATTAATATATTAATATTTATTTGATGTGATGGTGTGAATATTAAACCTCTCAGTATATTCACATGTATTTAGTCATCTTTGTCTGATAATAACATAAACTATCCTCATTCATTTATTCATTTAGCCATTATTTTATACAACCAATAAACATTATAAATCATCCTATGGTACTTCATTAAGATTTTCACTTGTAGTTCCAAGAATCAAATTTCATTCTGATGTCATAATTGTTTATATAAATAACATCCATAAATTCATACATAAAATATTCATCATGATTGAATAATGATATAAAAATCATTAAGAAATAGAGAATATTTAATCATTCAGGCTAATATATTTGTAATCCCTCACAATTGCATGTAATATAACTCATCCAAACCATCATCAACATTATCTATCATATCATCGCCAGGATCCCTTACTATAATATAATAAATAACACCCATTGTATAACTGGATATCACATCCCATAAACAAAAAATAATATTCAAGATATTTCATTTTAGTAACAAAATAATTTTTATGTGTTCCCTACCAAAAAAATATTATTAGTAATCACAAACAATTATCTAATTTCAAATAGTAGACATACATTGAAAATTTATAATTATTCCGATAGGATAATGGTACATAGTACATTCCATGAAAAAAAATTCCTACCAAACATGTGAATATGCACATTAAACCCTAAATATTTAATTCGACATTTATTAAAAAACTTGATGAAAAAACCATTCTTTTCTTGCCTCTTCTATTCAAAACAAAACATCCACATACTTTAGGTTATCCAAAATTATAAGAATTTCAATTTTCTAAAATAATAATATAGAAATACATCCCAAATATTTATTATGCTAATAAATAACAATACGTGGCTGAATCCTTAACATAAAAAATACATGATCATAACCCCATACCCTTTCCAATTAACATATCGATAATTTTTTACGTTTTTCATATCTCGGTGTATTAAGTGGATCTACACTATTGCATTCAATTATAATTTTTCAATCTGATGATTAATGAATAGATTAGTAAATTATTGGTTCCAATATATATATATATATATATATATATATAATTTCTTGGGTGCTTATTTAAATAATAATAATAACATGTTACATTCAGGTATTTTAGATTATCCTATTTAACTCTAATATGGAACTCAACAATAGGTAAAAAGTAGAATTTATTCAATATAATAATTAAATTCCAAAAGGCAATACAACTACAACATGTGATATACATGTATCTGAATTCGTGAAATTGTTAGAGGAAATTATTTTCAATATTCCACAGTTTGTAGTGTTATCTTATTACTCTTCATGGATATTATCATGTTCATTAACTAATCATCATTCAATAGAAATAACAATATTATTTTATTCTTAAGTTTAATCATAGACATTTACGAAAAGGAATATAAATCATGATATTGCCACATATCACATAATTAAAGGTGGCACAACATATATCCTATGTCAATGTAGTAGAATCACATGATTCAGTATAAAATATAAATGTTACACCTATGTATGGAAATTTTATATGAAGGAATACCAATATACAACATGAATTTTGGTAAAATTCACGAGTAATAGATAGATTCATATATGTGACATAAAAAAGTATAAATTAATGAAATAAATATCTAAAATTTAAAATTAATGAAACAATAACATACATATTTTAGATTAATATTATAAAATTTATTAAATTATAATATATGTCTCATTAAATTCAAATATAATGACACACATATAGGCTCCATAGATTTAATAATGAATAGAAATAAATATACTCATTATGATGGAATAAAAATTCTACTATTTGAGGGTTTAAAAACACATTATTTATAAACATTTATATTTAATACATTCATTGAAATGTTATAATAGTATAAAATTTTAAAAAAATTATCTGAGGAACAAAATAACTGCATAAAAAATATAAACACACCACATTAATAAAAATTAACTAAATACCCGATAAAATTTAAAAATCCATATGAAAAAAGTCAACTGAAAAAATGAAGAAATATCAATAGTGAATTACAAAAAAAACTAATGACTTCTTGAGAAAAATCAACCAAACTAAAGAAAAAAATCGACATAAAATGTTATTAAAAATTAAATGAAAAATTTAATAAAAATAAAATTATCAATGAATAAAAAATATTAGGCCATATGATAAAAAATAAAAAAACAACACGAAAAAACAACAACATACCATGAGAAGAAAAAATAACCTCACAATACGAACAAAGTCAACTAATAGCATGATGAAATAACAAGAATATAAATCTATGTGTAAAACACCAAGATTACATCCAATACCTTTGAACATATGGAAACTAAATAGGGAGTGTTTTATAAAATTATAAACATAAATTATGATTTATGTCACCACATACATGGATATTTACAATGATACTATGAACACACAAAAAAATTACGAATTTATTATGTTCCCACACAGAAACATATTTTTTATATTTAACTATTAAATTATTTTATCCAAAACATTTTTGGATTCACCAATAACATGTGACTTCAGATCAACATGTATGGGTAATTTTCACCAGATATTCCTCATGATTATTTAATTTTAAATTATAGAAAAAATATTTTAAAAATAAAAGATCATTCACATTAATGGGAATTTTAAATATGAAAAAAGCATTTACACCAAAACCATCCATCCTGATGAATTATTTTAAGATACCACAAATTTAGACTCATTAAAATATATATCTAATGAATCACAATATGAGTTGATAAAAATGATTCAAAATCCTTATATTTAACCATTAAAAATAGGTCTTGAGTTCTGTTCAAGAGGAAATGAAAAGATCGTTGTTAAAAGTTTAACATTGATTCATTTCTTTTTTTATTATTCATCTTTAAAAAGATCAACCTGATTATATTTTTTAATATTCTGATCATTTGTAAATTCTTATATAAAGCATCTGGTTTTTGAATATAAGTATAGGAATGAATAGTGAAATGATTCATTTTAGTTTTGTGTTTTACATATTATTTTTTTATTGAAATTATAAATAAATGTGATTTAGAAAATAGTGTCCCAACCATGAGATTCTCCTTTTTCTAATAAATATAAATTTAAAAAATATGGTGAATCATTCAAAGTAATCATTACAAAAATCTAACTCCAATATGTAATTCTCAAGTATTATTAGAAAAAATACACTATTACTATTGATGGTGCTAAAATAATTATCCCTTAAAGACACTTCCTAAAACCTCGAACAAATTCCATAATTTTTTCATGATATAGACCAACAATTAAATAACCTAAAAAGAATAAAATAATTATTCAAATAAAATAAGAGTTATCACATTCTACCCATCATTTGTATTTTCATCTTCAAACACGGGAAACAACATTATATTTGAGGTTTTTTGGGAAAAACTCTAGAATATATTACTATCATTCCCAAGAATCTCCTTGAATTGTAATATTCTACAATAATATATATACCATAGTAAAAGATCTCCCATTCATGTTCATTTCATACCATTCTTGAATCTGAATCAATTAATGTATAAACATCACATTAGGATCAAGACTAATATGAAATCATCAAACCACATGATTATTATTTGGTTAGTACTTCCACAGTTGAAAGTCATAGAAACCATTATGGGAAACAATAAATATCCATTGTAAGGATAATTGATTTAATTTTTTTTTATTTTTTCAATAACCTTATATGGTTCTATATATTGAGGATATATTTTAATTTTCATTACCAAATGACGATGACCCAATTGTGGTGACACGTTATGAAATATAGGGTTACCTCCGTGAATAGATAATTGTTTATGATGATAATATGCATAATATCTTTTTCATCTCCAGAATGTAACCATCTGCTTCATGATCACATGAATCTTATATGTACTCTATAAAAAGAATACATGGTTAATTTATTGATTCTTATCTTGTTTATATCAAACCAATTGGGGAGGAATAATAATGACAATACAATTAATATTATATAGCTATATGTATTATATCATGAGACCTGTTGTTATAATAGAATACTATTAGAGGCATATAATTATCCCTTAACCTATCAATGTTTATTACTGAATATTTATTTATATAATATAATGTCTATATCATATATTCTATATACCATTTCATCACAAGATGTTATTTCATGATCATAGTAAACTTCTATACAAGTTTATATGGTTATCAGAATTTTTTTTGAAGATCTATGGAAAAGAAAATTGATTAATTTACTATTTGAAACATTGAAACTTATCGAATATATAGATTTTCTCGTTCATGTGTTTAATAGACTCAAATATTAGGAGAGAGTGTATTGAATTTATTATTTGATTAAAAAATACAGATATCAAATCTTCCTTCTAAATTATATTATTAATACCTTTCACAAGGTCTATAATAATGTTCCACAATTTTAGAATAATTAAATTCAAATAATTTCATATATAAACATGAAGATGATTCAGATAATTTATTAATTTATAAGTGAAGACATTGATAACATCATCTCCAATATTCTTTTTCACACCTAGAAACTAGAAATTTTATTTCACTTACTATAACATATAATGACATTGTGGGAGAATAACCTATTTTAAATAATTATACATGGATTGTTTATATTCATGTAATTCTAGGGGAATATTAGATTTTTAAAACAAAACTCCTTATTTTCATCCTAGTTCCCACAATCCATAGACAACTAACCATTTTGGTTTGACCTAATGATGATGCAATCATGATCATATTCCTTAACATGATTCAATAAATCCATAATATAAAGAAAAAGGGTGATTGGAAAATATTCCCTTTCTCATTTAGTTTGGAATACTCTTGAAAAATGTGTGTACTTATTCTATTCAACTAAAATTATCACGAGTTCATATAAAAGTTTAATTATATGGTTTTTAGAATTAAATATCTCTATTTAAATTCACCATCTAGAGGGTATCCACTCTGATGAAGTTTACCATATAGAGATACTCCCTCAAAATTCATTTTAATATGTTCAACTATATTAGAGGGATGATATATTTAATTATTATATAACCAATGAATACCATGAATTATTCAATAATGAGATAGTGGACCATGTTTTGAAGTGGTAGAAGAATATTGTAAACTAAATTTAATGAATTATATAATTACATTCAAGTTTTCCCAACTACGTCAGAACATAGTCCACAACATTGTCTCCCTATATAAGAACATATCCATTACCCAATATATACACATCATAATATAAGATATAACATTGACCTTATTCCATTATGTCTTGTATATGAACTGATGTGATCTTAAAAATAGTCTCTTAAGAAAAATTATGATAATTTTCAGTCAATTAGAAAAGAATCCTCATTATAAAAAATGAAATTGGATAAGCAAATAGAAGATAAATCCAAATGATATTTATTATAATATTCTTTTAATCCAAAAAATATATGTTTCTCCAGTATAATTTTTAGGGGTAGAAAAAATGTCTACATTAATCATCCCATATAAAACTATAATTCCTTATCAATAAATTACATGTTGACAAAACAAATTTATTCTATCCTAAATCCAATGTTATGGAATTAATCATAATGTGGGTTATCAAAAAAAAATTCAATGAAATCTACAATTAAACATCTTGGCCAATTCTAAATAGAGATAAGAAAAACAATCCTAAAAAATACCATTGAAAAAGTGTTCAATACTCTAATTTAAGATACAAGTAATTATGGGAATAAAAATTAAAAGATCATTCACCATAATGAAGGAAATTATATTTTTCTTATAATAGTCATATTGACTCAAAAATTATTTCATCATATTATAATATTTCATGAGTCTGGGTTAGTTATATTGTAATCATACATCAATGCCATAAAACCAAATATATCCCATCTATTTATCATATAGAAAATAAATTCTAGACTAATGGTTTATATTCATAATTATAACATTAATCAGAATCTGACACTACATACAGAATTGAATGATTTTATTTGTCTCCAATTTAGTACCCCCATATTCTGGTGCTTGAATATTAATTTATGTATTTAAAGTTTTTTTAATATTCTTCATGACTATGGGAAGAATTGTAGGTGTTTAAGAACACATAATGGGGTTTTTAGAGGTTAATGGTTTGTGAGTGGATGTTATAAATTGTATATCCCCTCTAGTAAACTGTTCAAATGAAATTTTGAACACTAGGTAGGCACACCGTTTGGTATGTGGTTTGGCCCTATAGTGAGGAATCATAGAATAAAAATATACAAAATTGGGCTTAAGAGAATATCATTATTGTTTTAGGGATTTTATTTCCATTTAAACTAATAATGTGGGTGTGTGTTTATAGGAATTGTATATTTCATGGAAAGTACATAGTTTTACTAATTGTGCACCCAAACCATGGAACGTTGATAAAATATATTCGAAAATTATTGATATATACTTATTAACCACTTAATCCACTATTAATTCCACTATGTATTTCATTTCACTAATTATTCTACCTTTTAATGATGTGGATTCCATTCCATTAGATCAGATATCGATTCGTAGGTGAATCTAAGTGCGTTGGAGGTAGGATTTTCTAGTAGGGGATTTATCTTCATTAATTTCAGTAGTTTTCAACTTATCTCTTCTCATATAATAATGGATATAATATTTTGAGTTTATATTCATGTTTTTAGGTCATTCATGAACCAGTATTGTTGTTTTGATTTATGATAACATGATATGATGATGATTATAGGTGTTTAATAGTGGTATTTTCAATTTGATTGTTTTGTTCATTGTTTTTTCCTATATTTGAGAGGTTGGTGGATACACTCCCAAAAAATATAGTCTAAATAATGATGACATGTTTTATAATTTATTAAAATTAATAACATTGTACTGAAACCATTTATTTATATTTATTGAAATTTCATTTTTGACATTTTATTGGATACTATAGAAATATTTTTCTTTGGTGAATATGATATTTGTTCATGATATTCTAATTATGGTTTCAAAATAATGAGTTTTTTCTGATGCATGAAATTTTTTAGAAACTTTTTTAATAATATATATTTTTTAATGAAATGGATTGGCATGATTTGGTATTCCATTGTATTTGGAATTCAATGTTGTTGTGTGTTCATGTTCATTTTGGATATAGACTGGAATGCGTTCCCCCTATGATAATGTGGCAGATGAAGACATAAATTTTCCCCTATCAAAATATTTCCACATGTGACAACATGTTTAATGTATGAGTCATCACTAGAAAGTCTTGGGAGGTCCGTGCTAAATATTAATGAGAGGATATGGGGATGTGTGGAATGGGAAATCCAATTGGTTCTGTGAAATGGTTTCATTGGATTTTTGGTTTCCTCCATAGAAAACTCTTTATGTTTGGAAAAAAATTATGGATTTGATAAAAATATTTATAAATAATTTTAAATGTTTATAGATAATATTTTTATCCTTTTCTCTCATTGTGTAGTTAGTTGTTAAATCATTAGGTGAAATCCTTCATTGTTATGTACTAACCCACTACTTGGTAACATTGATGTATTTTTAGATAATTTATATTGAAACAAAGTTAATATAAATGTATCAAAATTCATTATTAATGCATCATGATTGATTGGAAATATGTGTGGAGCTAGGGAATAGTTTAGTTTGGGAGTTTCTGAGTTTATTTCCTATATGTATTTTTTTTTGGACTTCGTTTCTATATTTTTGTATTATAGTTTTTGGATTGGTTTTCTTATCTGTCGATTTGTATTAAATTTGACTGATACATAATAATGAGGATTGTTTTTTTAGTTTATTTGGTTAGATTGGATTAGTTTCAATGGGAAAATCATCCCATATTTTTTATGAATACCATGGAATTTATTGCAATCATTTTCTATCAAGGGATGTCACTAATGACCTGTTATCAAACATGTCACTTCTCAAGAAACTATGTAGGGATGAGATGTTACAAAGGATATCCGTCATGGTCTATAAATCTATCTTCTTGTGTAAAATGGTATCAGTTTGTTCTAACATGGAGTTGAAAAATCAATATTCTATAGTTCTTCATTTTAGTTGGTTTAACGGATTAAGACCACATGAACATGAAAAGTAGAACATAAAAACAACTAGCACAACAATTTATTTTGAACATCATGTATCTAGTGAGTTTGGGTTCATCAGTTTTTTGAGAAACATTTATGTGTCTTGGAATGTCATAATTAGGGGATTACATGATTAGATAAGCATTAAATGCATTTTTTTAATAAAATAACACGAGGAGTGAAAATTCATTTGATAATATATTTTTTTATTTTCTAGAAAATTTTTCATATTTGAATTTTTTTTGGAAATTGTATGATTTTCAATTCAATGGTTGAATTTTCATATATTGTTGGAAATTTTAATTTTTTAATTTTTGAAACCCACATTGTGATATGTGTGATGTGGTAAATATGAAATTTCAAAGAATCCTATATCTATAAAGTGTGACTAAATGGAGTATTATTTTGGTAATAAATAATGGAACCTAGTAGGAATCTTTGAAACATAGTGGAAGTGGCGGTTGATAATATAGATACAGTTGAACCATAAGAAAACCAACATTTTGTTCAGATTATTTTCATAGATTTTCATAAAATGGATAGAGGGAAGATGTTTATTAAATATGGAATTTGGTTCATTTCATTCCATTATAATTGTACAATCCATCCATATCTTCAGGTAATTTTGAACTATAACAACTATTATTATGTATGAATTGAATTAATTGAATATTATATTTCCTTGTCACACCAGCTAAGTGGATAGTCAGGATAGAAATGTACATGATATAGGATATATCATTGCAATGGCAGGATTATGCAGTTTTTGATAAAATAGAATAAGTTATTTAATTAGATTATTTGGAAATGTTTTTCACAAAAAAATTCTATACTCAAACATTCAAAATTTATAGAATAAAAAACATTTTCCCCATGAAGCAGGAGAACCACTCATTGACAGAGTATGCAGGTAAATTATTGAATTTTAAAAAACTTTTCCCAATAAATTTATGGATGAAAATACTTGAATACATAAATTTGTAATTAGGGAATAGACTATAAATTCTCTAAATTATTATTGTGAATTGTATAATGGATCATACTTTGATTGTCAATAGAGTAATGGGGGAAAAACGAGACAGATCAAAAAATGTGGTTGGAGGAAACATGTTGATACCTATAGGAATTAGTGGAAAATGTAATGTTTGAAATAAGAGTAATATGGAATTATATTTTAAATTTTATGGAATGACATTAAATCATATGGAGTTATTAATTAATATTTCTTATAAACCAAATAGGAATCCTTCAAGCATTCAGTGTAGTTCATTTTACATTGCTAAGAATGATTATTAAAAACCACCCTAATCATGTAACACTTGTAACCAAATGGGACCTAATCATCATTATTGTTTCACTTCTCCATGGTCATGTGGTAGAGACATATCATTCGCTTATTATATATATTATGATTCATTGTGAAAAGTGAAACAAAATATCCCCAATATGAAGAATAGAGAAATAGAAGGTTATTCTATGAAATCCATGACCCCTCAACTAGTAAAATCTAAAAATGGTAATAAAGAGAATGTTGTAAGGAGTAATAAATTGTATGAAGATGAGCTCTTTTACAAGGATGATTAGTATGGACTTATAATATAGATTTGTGGGATAAATTTGAAATATACAACTATTAATGTTAATTTGAATTGGATTAATCTCATTCATATATTTAATCTTCTATTTTTTGATCATTCGAGTTTAAATGTTCATATGAATCCCATTGTTTTGAAACATCAATCTACTCTTGGCCAAAAGGTATTTCAATCCAATATGTGAATTGAATTTTCTAAAAATATAGGTTAGGTAATATATCATTGGGAATTACCTTTGATTTAGATATATTTCTATGACATTATACATGGTAAAGATTATATGAAAATGTTCAAATATCACATTTTGTTTTATACCAAAAGGTCTAGTATTACAATTGATGATGTTGTCGAGCATCTCTTTAAAGGAGACTAAAATGTAATGGTAGGTCTAGAAGGCTAGTTAGTACCTATTGTGAGAAATATTTCATAATATTTGGATTTGTTGACCTTTTTATTTTTATATGTTATTTCAGATATTGGTTTCCCATTAATTTATTATCATTTTCATGATGATTTCTCTGATAATTGTTTGGGCATTACACCAAAAAGAGAAGTTTAGTTTAAAGTTGATCTCCTACTAAGGACAAGTCCCATCTTAATTCTATTTTATTATATATAACCAATAAAATTTAGATAATTGAATGTCTAGTTAAAATATTTGGAGTGAAAATGGTTCATTCATCATTGTACATATCATCGTGTAGCATTGTTCATTTTTTTCCAAAATAAAGGTTGAAATATTTGGATTTTGGTATATTTTCATAATATGAACCATGTTTTATTAAATAATTATTATCCCCTAACATGAATTTATGTTCAATTGATTTTTTTGGGATCCAAATGGTTCCCTGAATATGGATTGTGTTTTGTATATCACTCACTAAGGGTTAGGAAGTGGATATTATAAAACCAATTTTTAGGAGCCGATATGGCCATTGGAAGTACATAGTTATGGATTATTCCCTTACTGATAATCCAACATTAATTCTATAACTAATGAATAAATTATGTAAATGATATATGGTTCATATTTTATATTTTTTGGGATGAAATGCTTTTCTATTCAATGATAAATGATGATCATGATAAATACTTCAAGATAGATTTCTGTACCCCGTGAGATCATCATTCATATAAAAAGCATTCAATATTTGTTGTTTGGATAGATGATTCAGGTTTTAATTTCTATAATTATTTTAAAATATTATTTCTATGGATCCATAAAATTTATATTCAATGATCTCTTGGAAACCGCTAAAGAATATATTTTAGAAAAGCATATTCCTTATCATGTCTAGTTAATATAAATGTTTCCTTCAAAAATTATCATGACTAGGTTCACCAATTAATGAGTTGATACGGAAATAATTTTTTATTTCAGTGGAATAATGAATGTCAAACGCATTATAAAGAGAATAATATTTTCCTTAAACCAGCATTGATATTTATTTTTCTATAATTAGGATAATTTTATGTAGTTTATTATGATGATTTGGGATTTTTTTGACATGTGTTCTCATTCAGGGAGATCATTTTCATGGTCATGCATCATGGAATTTTTGTTTTCATGAGAATTACTACCTTATATTTTATTAGTAATTGTCAAATTTGGTCTATGATTTGATGGGAATGCATCATTATATAATTCGTGAAAAATTTATTTTGTTTTATGGATTATAAGAGATAGAAACATATTTTTTCCAATGATAAATGTGTCTAATATGAATAATATAGATGGTGTATCATTAAATGTTTTAATTTTATATATTTTATAGACATGGTAGATGAAAATTGGTTTTTGATTCATTAAGAATAAATTCAAATTGTCATTTAGTGAATGAAGCGTCAAATCAGTGACACCTGATGTTGTGATATCCAAAATTAGTTTGATTGTTAATATTGAGGTAGTTTTGATGTATTCAATCTAGTATTTTTTTGTTTAAATTAGGCTGATAAGGTTAAAAGGAACCAACATATGATTCATGTTGTGTTTCTATGTGGTAAAAACTCAGTTGTAGGTAATCCCATAAGGGATCGAATCCTGTTAGAGGATTGAAAATCTTTTTTTTAGAAAATATGGTTTTACCTAAGTATTATCCAGTAAAAATCCTTGATTAGTACATTTATTCGAGATGGTTTGTTCATACCAGAATAAAGAAGATGCGTAAAGAACTGTAAAAACAATTTTTTTTGAAGGGAGGTAAAAATGGTGAACGAGTATGTTCGGAGATTCTATAATTATTAGTAGGATAAGGTGGACCACCATCATCCTGATGGTATGTTTTATTAATTATTTATTCCTATAAAAAAATTGGATCAAATTCATTAGATTTTATAATAGGTCACCTAAGGATGGTTCTAATATAAGATTTTATATGGGTGATAGTTTATTAGGCCCAAAATTCAGAACATTTTATGTATATATTCTTGAATCTCATATGGTGGAATATATGTAAAAAATCTATACTCGATATGTTTGAAAAAGGATTGGTTTATAAATATCGATCAAATCAAAAATATATATGTGGTTTTTATATGAAATTTTGATATATGTAAAATAGTTTTTTTGGGATCAATAGATTATAATCATGTTGTATCATTACAAATATGGATTGGGAAATATGATATGATGATACAAAGGTTGGAGGACATGAATATGTTTTTTATAATAGATTTTGGTGGCTCATGGAAGGAGTGTATACAATTATCTGAGTTCCCATATAATAATTCATCAATCATATATAACCATATATCTACATGATTTATTGTATGGGTATCATAGACATTTTACACTCCGTTGGGTGGAATCATGTTTGACATCACTTTTTGGATCAAGCCTTATTTAAGAGGCAATAGAGAAAGTTAATTTGATTAGGGAGAAGATGGAGACAACATAGACTACAAATAAATTTTACACTAATCATAATGGATGTCCATTTTCATTCATAGTTAGGGATCATCTAATGTTTATTATCTCCTAAAGGATAGTAAAACATCTTATTTGGAAGCACAAAATGTTATCTCCATGACACATATGACATTTTGAGATAATTGAATTGGTTGGGGAGGTGTCCTATTTGTTTTAATTTCCATTAATGTAAATTACATTGAATAATATGTTTAATGTATCAATATTTTATGCCAATGGTGGTTTTGAAAAATTGAGTGACAAAAATACCAATGGTGAGGTGAATCTAGAGCCCAAAAATTCAAGGTCATGATCATTTATTTTTTATTTTTTATGAGTAAAATGTTAGAGTTATGTTTTGGGAGGACTTCTTGTGTTTTGGAAACTTTGATAGGATTTCATATATAATATTTATTATATAATGCTTACTATAAAATATAAAACACATACATGAAACTATTAAAATGAAAAAATTTACACTCAGTAGGCGCACAATTAAGATCATGCTTTATCAAATACCATGTGGCTGCCCATGAAAAACTATAAAAGGGTATGCATATAATAATATCATACATGGTGCATCATTTATCTATCATTTTTATCCAAACGGGATTGGGGTGATTGGATGTAGTGGATCTTGCACAAGTAGCACATGATTTTCCAAATTTTGCGCCATATCTGTGTAATGTGAAAAATAAAATTATATATTTATAGATCTAATATAAGATACCATATATTCAAGCCATTTTATTTCTAAAAAAGTAATTTAAAAAATTCCCATATTCTATAATGTTTTAGAGACCATTACTTTTGATCTAAGAGATATTCCTAGGAAAATTTAGGTAGATTGGGGTGCTATATTAGTTAGTAAATGGTCATTCATTATCATTTTCCTTAGTTTTCTCTATATTCCCTCTCTCTGAATCATGGATCCAATCCCTTGATGATAATTTTTTTAATTTTAATCGTAATTATATAATTTGGTATTTTTTTGTAATTATTTATGGAATAATCTAGTGGTATTAATTATATTTCATAATGTTTTGGTTTTTTTCTTCATTTTCCCTTATGTTTGAGATTTAGGTTCTATAAATCACAATAACTCTTAATTAAAGCTTGATTTTTTTTATATAAATTGAGTTAATATCAAAAAATTTATTTGAAAATATTGTGTGATATTATGAGAACATATTTAGTTATGTTTATATAGAAATTGTGGAAATAGGATGCTTTGGTGGAATTTTTTTGTGGTTTATGAATTTAATGTTTTTTTTTAAATAATGATATGGTATTGAAACATGAATAATGTTTTTAGAATTTTTTTCAATTAAATAAGAATTTAATTTAAATGGATCAGGAATATTTAATTTGTTATGGTTTTGGGAATACATTTTCAGTGTGTGTTGATGTGAATTTGTGGAATACAAGGGCATAATGTTTCCCCCATCAAAATTTGATAAAAAAGGGATGATGATTTCCCTTGAAAAATATTCACCATGTTACATCCAATTTAATGTATTACTAACCACATATGAGTATAGAAATTTCCGTAGTTTACAAGAATGTGTGTTTTTAACGATAAAGGGAGTGAGAATGCCCTATGGTTTTTAGAAATGGTTTTAAATACTTGTTTGGTTAAATATATTGAATATTATTTCTGTAGACTGAAATTTTTCCTTTAATATAAATTTATTTAAATTTTAATTTATTTTATATTAATGGTTCAAAATTTTAAATCATATTAAAGTGAGTAGGGATGTTATTAGAGAAATACTATAATGCTTTATAATCAGAAATTTAATGGGAACATTGGTGTGTTTACATATGATTTAAATTGATACATAATTAAAGGAAATGTATCTCATTTATTTATTGATATATGATGAAACCATGTGTATTCTTGTGGAGTTGGATCTTAAAGAAGATATGGATTTTTTGAGTTGATGTATTATGTGTTATTGAGAATTGATTGTCTTGGAATACCCATTTCATTTTAAAATAGGTTTTTTATTTTATTATAATCATTTCAATTTCATTATACTTATGATCCATAGAGTGGAAGGATTGGATATGGATAAAAGTGATTTGATTCTTAATTTTCGGTGATTAAATCATACACCAATTGTTTTCATAGCCATTGACATTTTTTCTAACCTTTCGTGTCATGGGTACGTAACCTAATGCCTCGTATAAATCTCATCATTTCTAAATAAAATGAGGAGGGTATGGATGACATATTCATTACAAATTAAATTAGAGTATCACAAAAAGATATTATTTTTTTAATTAAGTCATTTGTTCAAAATTCTTATAGTATACCATTTGAATATATTATTTCTGTTTGTTCCATCCTATATGAACGAATCAAAATATGGATTGTTCTTATTAATGTATCGAGAGAAAATTCAATTCATTGTTAAGTGAGTTGCCCAAAAATATAATTTGGAATGAAATAATGAAATAAATAATTGTTTTATTAATTTTTTTAGTATCATATAATATTTCACAAATTCATTTATTAAAGATTTCAGGAAATTTTTTCCACAATTTTCCCTAAATGTACTTTCCAACCAACTTTCATATCCCAATCCCCATAGAATAAATGTGTAGAACCATCATGGGATGTCTAAGTAACTAGTTGATTTTATCATCTCATTTATTATTTTAATTCCACTAACTAATCTATTTAAACTATTCAATAAAAATGATTAATATCATTGATAAAATTATCTTAGAAGAACTATTTTATATACATGGTAATGGTACAATCTAGAAACATGAATTCACAATATTCACACTGACTAAGATGTGTTTTAATAATCAATATGTATGGTTTGATCTCAGTTTTAATCCAAATTTCATAACCACATGTGATGTATGGATGTAATATAATAGAAATTTATAAATAGGGAATATAATTTAGTGTGATTATAGATGTATGTTTCCTCACATAGTCAATGGTCATATTTTATTAGTCTAAATATAATTCTCTAAACCAAATAATTCAGATTCAACTCAAAAATGGATTATTCCTATTATACATGGTATTATTTAAGCTAAAAACTCATAATTTTATTTGATTCATCCTAGATTATAATATGTTTATGAAGATAACTATTGTTGTGTAACTGTCCAAATTTAGAATGAGAGACATTAGAATGGTTGGATACATCACATACTATAACAATAAAAAATTCCGAAAGAAGAAAAATCAATTTGATATATTTTATGATGGAAATCCTCACGTTAATAATTGGATAAAAAATTTACAATATATTTCTTTTAGATTAAATTTAATTACATTGATAGCATAAAATGCAGATAAACACTAATTTAAATGAAATTTTATATATTACTAATTTATTTAAAACAAGAAAATTAATACCTACAAAATAAAAATCTGGATATGATTATTTATAAATAAATTATTCCAATCATGTTTATATATTGATTAATAAGAAATAGAAAACATTTGAAAGAGAAAAAATTGTTGGCTAAATGTTTTTTCCTAAAATATTACGTACTATAACATTGTGAAACAAAAATTTTATTTTTTTTAACATTTATATAAAATTTATTCGATGTAATGAAAATTAATTTTTTGATAATCATATAAAATTTATGTTATATTGATTTTGTTGGTATTTTTCATGAATGATATCATTTTTAAGAATAGTAAACTTTATTATATTATAATTTAATGCACCCTTTTCATTTAAATAATATATAATATTAATTTATATTTCCTACTAAATTTAATGTAAAATTAGTCAATATACATATATATATATTACTCTAATTTAGTTCATTGGAATCTTTTCAGAAATAAAATTTTCTATAAAGATAATGTAATCATTTTTATCATTTTCTCTTTAAAAATAATTTCTCATTGCCCATGCTAGAAAAATAATTATCTTAAATTTGTCCACATACATGAATTGAATTTAGAAAAATGAATTCAATATTTTTATAAGAATAATTTATATTTTATAATAATGTATAATTAATTTTTTCCAAAATAACTTTTCCATATAGTCAAATTTAATTACCTCGTTTATGTTGAAAATGGATTTTCTGGGGCATAAGGTAGAAAGAAAATGTTTAAAATGACCTAAAACTTGTATAAAATTTCTATTATGGTTGTATTTTAACTGTAGGTATTATAGAATTGATAATTTATAATTTTTTAGGATTGATACATGATTATGGAATTTATATTATTTAATCTTATAAAAATAATAAAATTGCCACACTTACTTAATTTATAAAAGGCTACCAGTCTATATTCAATTTCAGATATTCCAAAAAATCATTTTCCACCACTATATACCATTATGAGATGGTAAAGTGCATCCTATAATTCTAGAATTTTAGTAGTATTTATAAATACAAATCAGATGGAAGTTTATTCATGCAAAAGGAGGATACCTGATGTTGTGGTTACATTATTATACCATCATTTCGTTATTTCTTCCTCTACCTATAAAAATTATTATTAAAAGTTGATGATATAGATAAATAATCATACATTATATAATTATAATTTTTATAGTGAATTTCCTAAATACTTCTCCACTAAATAAAATTTTTTATAAAATCAACATTAATTGGTATGGTGGATTACCGCCTCATGAATCGATTACAATTATTTATCCATTACCACCTCTAACAGATAGGTATGATGATGGATAGAAATTATATAATTGATATTAATAATAAAATTATAGATATTGAGTAATGATATCATAAATACATCTTTAATTTAAATTTATTTTGTGGATATGATAACAACACTGGTGTATAGGATAGTCTAACGCCTCATGACATGGTGTGATTTATAATTAATTGAAACATAATATGGAAGGATATTAAGATAATTTTGATTATTATATTTTATATATATTGCATAACTGTGTTATTAATTACCTAGTAATACATTTCAATAGATAAAACATAATTTTATTTTTACTAACTGAAAGAATATAATGTTTCTCTTGTATGCGTGGAAAACTACATTCATAAATCAAGGTGCCTCTCTTTTCATCACAATGACACATGGATGTTATATGTATTATTATATATTAAAAATTAATATGGTTTTTATGATTAAATTATCATTATAGTAATGTAAAATAATACAAACCACTTTTTCTATAATGATTATTGGAAAATGATAATGTTACTCATGCATAAGAATGACATACAATATCCTTGATTATAACATAGTCATTTTTTAGTAACCATATTTCATGATTGGTTTTAAAATTATAATTCATATAAAAATATGATAGTTATTTCCGAATTTTAAATATATATATGATATAACTATATATTATTTGAATGAACTGGATCTTTCAAGATGAAACATGAATGAGAAAAAAATAAAATTAACACTTGAACGAATGATAATAAAACAAATTTTTACAGAATGTTAAAAATAGAATGTTAATGTATCATATATGAAAATAGTAATATTAATATTTTTCATGGATTTGTATGTAACATGATTACACCAAATATATAGGACGTTAAATCATGTTCAACTATCTGGAAGCATTATATAAGGTATTTCCCCCCAATTTCAATTTATTGACACATATTATAACATTGAGCACAAAATCTATTTATTATGCTGTATATTATATGCCATTGAAATGTTATATAATGAAAAAATATCATTATTTATTGTAATTTATTTTACAATATGAAATATTTCATTTAACGGTATTTATATTAAAATTAACAAAGTGGTAAAATAATTTATTTAATTATGTAATGTTAGGTATTCAATGATTTTCATATTCAATGATTAGGTATATTATAAATCTTTGTTATATTATATAAAATGGTATTATTTTTATGTTGATTTATATTTTACATTCATAATCAATTAATTTATTAATTCAAAATTCTATTTTATAACCATGGTAAGGGTTTATTTTACAATCTCATTCAAACAGATATTTTTTATACATGAATTTTAGTATAAGGAAATAATTAAAAAATTTAATTAATAAACCAGTTGAATTATATTATAATATGTTTATTCATGATATTTTCATGTAATATTGCCATTTTTTACCCTCATTGGTAATTAAAATATATTTAATTTTTTTAAATTAAATCTGACATCATTTATCCCATTGATTAAATATAGAATTTCATCCAAAACCTTGTTTTTTAAAAAAATCCTAAATGTTTATCCATTTAAAAAAACTAGTTATGGAAATTTTAATCATATGGTCTTTAAAAAAATCATAGGGATATACTTGTCACTTTCTAACTAATTCAATCTTTTATAACATTTATAGTAAAAAAAAGTGTTCTCATTTTAACTTACACATCATGGATGAAATTACCCACCAAAACACTGTAACATATTTTAAGAATCCATTGACTATTTTCATAGTTATTTTAAATAAAGGTAATTTACCTAATATTCCATGAATTAATAGTTTTTAAAAATATATTTCAGTGAATTTTTTTTTGTGAATTTCAATTTTTTAAAATAGTTTTTAAAATTTAAAATGATATTTTATTCAAGACACTTATTATATATATTATTATGATATTTTTATTATTCAACATCAATATACAAAATTATACATATACTACATTGTGTATATGGTGTATAGGTACAGTACCTATTCTTTCAATTGAAGGATTATGACCATTTCCTCCAAGGAATGTATTGAAATTCACTTCCACAATTCATTTTTAAGTCATTATATTTCCCATGTATTATGCATAGTATAATTAATATTTACAATCTCCAAAATATCCATATTATTTATTATTGATATATTCATTTCATAAACCATATTTCAATCACACATACATTAGACTGTTATGATGTTTTTTTATAGTGAAGTGTTGATAAATATATATTACTTAATAGATATATTTAACAATAAGGATTGTTGATTAATGAATTAAATATATTATTCGATAAATGGATAATTATTTGGTTTGTGGTGATGTGTGTGCCCAAGTATTATTTATCTTGTCGATTCATCGATATGTATAATGAGATAAATAAATATTTTATAAATGTACTGATTTTTACTTTTAGTGTTAAACTATACTATGGAAGGTCTCGACATTATAGTTATCATGATATTTGAGATCATGAATTCTAATACTTACACATTTCCTTCATTCACATTCTAGTTTTTATTATCATTGATATTTTCAAAATGATATTATATCTGGAAACATTTCATTCTCAGTTTATTGATTACATGATTTCTTTTGATTATTTCCATATCTATATTTAAATTTCATATTTTAAAATGATATTAATTTTATTCAAATGGATCGTGTATTCAGTTATTTACCATTTTATGTTGAATATTTTCATTGATTCAGGATTGACTCTATTGCACTAAACCCTTGCACATTTTTTGATCTTCCCTTATTTTTTCTTTCCCAATGATTAAATGAACTGTAGTAAAATTTAAATTCATTGATTTCATAGAAGTAATGATTTTATTCTAATAAAATGGTGTTTTTTTATCTTCAAATGAAATGAAATTATCTAGTTCATTTATATTTTACAAATACTATTAAACTATTTGGTCATTGAGGATGTGATTCATTATATCACATCGCAATGAAATATTCCAATCAAGGACTATGTGTTAATGGATTCAGGGTAACTACAGTTGGTATTATTGGAATTTTAGTGAAAAACATGGAAAATATATTTAAATGAGTCCTCGATTAGAGATCAAAATCCTATGATAATAATTGAAGATAATTACGGAATTATAAATTAAAATCTTAGAAATATATGTATTCTAGGGTATCTCCTTGAAATAAATACCTACAATGATACAACAATTCAAATCAATTTCAGAAGAGGTTCACATAGGGGTAATTAATTTGAAAAGGGAACATTAGGCTTAACCTAATAATCTCTTAGTGTAAATCAATTGGACCTTACTATGTAGTTTATGTAACATTCATGGTTAATATCCATCGAATAAATCACATTTCCATTAAAAAAACATTTTTATGTAAAATAAAAAGTGATAACCGTGAATGGAAAACGTTAAACATAAGTTGTATTGGAACGTATTAATGTTAACTCAACTGAATGGAATGATGTTTTATGTGTTAAAATCGATGAAAAAGTAATTTTTGTTGTAATATAATAAGTAATACATAATTAAATTTATATCATCCTAGAGATACTTTTATTGTTTATTTTCATAATGGTGTAGAACTATAGCATTTTCTGAACAGTGACCTCTTGGAATGGTTAAACCATAGAACAAGGAATGACCTATGTAGAATGAAAATTGATGAAGTATTTATGTATTAGGTTGATGAATTAAAATATAGAAATAGGTTTTTTATAAATTTTATCTTGGTGGTATAAATTATAAAAAATATATTTGATTTGATAAATTTTATTATCATATGTGCCATTATTAACATTGGATTAATGGATACCTTCAAGAGTATATGATTATAAGGTTGATCAAATATTTATTTTCATAAACACCTCTTTTCAAAACATTTTTGGTAAGGATATAACATCGGTAATGATATTTTGTGAGATCTGTATAGAAATTATTTTTTTAGTGGAAATGACATTTGAGGAATAATTAATTTAAATTTAATAAAAAATATATTATATTTATTAATTACCATTATGATTAGTTGATAAATAATATATTTTTAATAATATTTAAATATGAATAATATACATTTGGAAAGAATATTATATTTATTGAGAATAGTATAAAAATATTTATTTAATTTTAAAATTAATTTTAAAGATGTCTATCATTTTTCTAAACATTATTAGATGAAAAAAAAACATTTTATAAAATGGATATCCTGCTGTATTTTTTATAACACATTATATCTATTTAAGTCATGGGGATTGAATAGATGACTAAAATATTATAATGGTTTTTCTCTCACCATGGGGAAATTTCATTTCCTGGTTAATACATCATTATATCTAGTTAAATTTGTCTGTGACTAAATAAAAAAGATGAACTAAAAGTTTTATAATTGAAATTTGGAGATTAATTTGTTAAATTAAATATAATTTGATAACTATATTGGATTTATAAAATATTTTGAGATATATGGAAGGACTCTTCATTGTTTCATGGATATTATGATCCATTAAAATTAAGTTTTTGTTCTTCTGAATTAAATAAAATTCTATTTTTGATTTTCATTTCTTGGAATAAGTAGCAAACATTACATTGATGAGCGTGCATCCTAGGCATAAATTTCTTCCTATGAAATGAAAACATATAAACTATGTATATTTCATTATATTCATAGACTGTAAAATAATTCGTCAACATCAAAAAAAAATGATAACGGAAAAAATGTTTTTTGATAAAATTTAAATCTCATTAATTAGACATTATTTTATATCATCAATGATTTATTGTTTTGTGGAAAATATTGTTCCATTGATCATTCATTTTAATCTGATCAATTACCACTCTATCTCTATATAATTATTTAATCATTTTTTCTATATCCATATCTTTATTTTCCACATATGTTTTCCAATAAAGGAACTAAGTAATTTTTAATTCCATTTGAGAAATTAAATTCCCCTTATATATTATTAATAATAGTTTTTTATCTTTTTTTGAAGTGTTATTTTAAAAAATATTTCTCTAATATAAATCCCTTGATTATTGGTATTATGATTAATTTATGGGGATGAAATTAACATTATTTTTAGAGAATGTAAACTAGGAAATTATACTTAATGAACATTTTATTTAATAAAGTGTATGAAACATATCACCTAGATCATATGATTTTATAACAACCCAATATTTGAAAATATATTTTTTGGAAATAACTTAATTTTCATAACATCATACATTTCACACAACAGCAGGATAAAAACATGATATACTATTAAAATATTATTCCATCATGGTCATTATAATTGAGATGTTACAAAGAGGGTATGAATAGTCCAAAATAAACAAATAAAATAATTTTATCTATTTATTATTAGTAAAATAAATTTAATATAAATGAATTTTTTATTTCTATAAACAATATTTTTTCTAAATGACATTATAATTTCCCATTACAGACATAATTTAAAAACATTTTATAGAACATATAATATTTTTCATTAAAAAATGAACATAATTTTTGATTTCATCATATCAAAATTATTTTAGGGTGAAATATTTTTAGTTTTATGGATGGATTGTGTGAATAAACACTATAATTTTACATATAAAAATAAATGATTTTATTAATAATTATATATTAGAGTACAAGACAAGCATCGTGAAGTGTAGTGTCCTTAAAGACAGGGTACATATAACATAAACCATGAGAATAGAAAAAAACAACTTTATTTATTCATCATAAAGGGCGCATAAAGTCCATGGACCCCTTACATATACATTGGGTACTATATGGATCACATGAACAAAGGGATGATCAAAAATCCCATTAAGGGAAAATCATTGTAATAAAACATTAAAATATTGGTTATAAGGAATGTCATAATGAAAATAAAAGGCATGGAACACATGGAACCATTATATATAAACAAGGGTTCATATATATATGAATTCAATGTAATGTAGTAGAAATATAAATCATTACATTAGTATGCTTCAAGGCTCATTCCACATATAGGAGTAGAAGTCATGGATAACCACCAAGACCCTTGCACATGGTATCCTAGGTTATGGATAACCTCCATGACCATTGCTCATAACATCGAATGAGTCAAAACATTACACAATGTATTGAAGAAATATTTGGGTACACACATATTAACATGTTCTTGAATAATATATCTACAAATAAAATCAAACATAAACAATTATAAACATAGGGTAACCCAAATAAAAAAAGTGTATCAAAATCATGACGTAAAATCAAATCAATGGTCGTATCATAAAAGTGTCCCTGAAAGAAAGGAATTTTAATAGAAATAAATTTTCATAATGTCGGATTGGAATATATTAGGGTATGTTATGTCAAAATAAGTGATAATATGTAGAAATAGTATTTAATAATTTTTATCATTAAATCATTTTAGTGTCGTTTTAATGAATACACTTAGAAGTATTTAAAATTGAAAAGTGAATAATATTTTGTAAAATACATTGTACCAAGAGTGATTCATAATTAAAAAACTAGTATAATAAGAATTTTTTTTCCTTAAAAAATATTTTCGTGTGCACTTGAAATTGGGTACGGATTCAGCATGTTCCCTTAAAATGGGTTTTTCTTAACGGTATATATTTTGAAGGGATTATTTTAAAAACATGTACTGTACAAAAAGAGAATGATGAATGGATCTTGATAAATTATATTGGAGATTATACATAGTATTTATATTATATACATAAAAATAATATATAACTTTATTTGGGTAGAATGAATGATAGAAAACCTAAAGGAATAAAGGAGGTTCGGGTTGAATCCATTACAGAATATAGGCTTGGTTTCAGGTGTACAAAAATGGGATTAATGAGAGAGAAAAGAGTTTATAATATATTATACATCATGATGGATGTATGGGGTCAATCTGAAATCATATACCATCATTATTAATTACACATAAATTGACATAACATAGAGGATATTTTAAAACAAATTAGAGAAAAAGAGGATCCCTTACATTAAGAGTGATGGTGTTCTTCGCTTGTTCTTAATTAACTTATTATTAAAAGTAGGTTGATTAATTGATAATTAGAGAACCTTTATTACATGTTATTGATTTAGTATAACAACATTAAGTTCATCCATGTCCTTTTTGATGACATTAGACGCTCAATTTCATTGTTTGGGAGTGTTTGCTTCTTTGGTTTTAATGATTGGTTCACTTATTCTCTTGTTCGAATAAACAATTATGATTAATTTTTTCTATAATTGAATATATATATATAATTAATGAACATAATGAATATTAAATGGTTATAAAATTAATTTGGTCATTTGGAGCGATGTTGAATCATTATATAAAACATTACTGATAACCACCTGGATTAATTTGGTGATTTTGCTCACAATTAACATGTTTTGTATTATTATTTTACATCATGTGTGAAAATGGATTACGAAACAAAAAATAAGATAAAATACATATTTAATAATATTTTTCAACCATTAAAATGGATTCATGACCATAATTGATGATTTTAATAGAAATTGATAAGCCATCATCCTAGAATATGATAAATTAACACATCTAAGACAATGTTTTCCTTCATTTCATATAAAAGATGTGGAAGGAGATATGATAATGAATTATACCATTATCATAAAATAAATCTAGTATAATTATGGTATTTTATATTTCATACCATTTGGATGAGGAGAAGATAGGAAATAATAGAGAATAAATGAACATGAAAAGAAAATGAAATAAAAGAATAGATGAATTTCCCAATTGATTTAATTTTCCTTGAGATCTTCTTAAGTGGAGAGTATTTATAATTTTGAATAAACTATGTAATGTTGTATGTGTGGGAGGATCTTCTGTAGATAATTGGGAACAATTTATGAAATGAAAAACGCTTCAGAGGAATGAAGAGAAGAGGTGTGGAGTGGTTGTATTTATAGTGGAGGATTGGAGGGTCTTCAAAATACTAAATTTCATAGTTTATTAATTACACTCATTATTATAAATAGTGATCATTAAATGAAAAAAACATTAATAATTTCATGTGAATTAGAACCAATTGGTATTACATTAGCAGAACATCGTTGAATTCCTTATAAATCAAGTATTTAGCTTAATTTTAAAATTTTTCTATTTTATTTTTCATCAAAAATTCATGTATTTTAAAAATATCCCAAAAATCCCCTGGACATTTTTTGATGTGTAGACTCCAAAAATGAACTCCCTTTTTCAAAAATAATTTTATAAAACAATTAATTTAAATTTTATTTCAAATCATAATTTACATGTAAAATTCAGATTTGGAAACTATAATTGATTATATAATGTTTTAATAAATTACACTAGGTCTTCTAAAATCAACTAGAATCTAAGAGACATGAAATTTTAAATTTAGGAAAAAAATTTGGAATCTTAATTTTCATTTTAACTATTAAATCAATTGTGTTTAATTATTTATGTCTTACAAAAATACCAATACATTTATGATGGTCATATTTTTACATATATAATTCCTATTTGTTATACATTCATGTGTGAGATTAATATTCTTTTGGATGATTTAATATTCATAAGGGTCATATTAATATTCATAAGGACTGTTTTTTAAAGGGTATGTTAATATTAACCAATAAATTATGTTTTTCTTATCAAACTCTAGAAATCATTCTTGATTGAAATTATGATTGTCAATTTTTTGAAATTCAAATCACAGAAGTGACAATATTAATTTTAAAGGTCATATAGTACATTTTAGTTCACTGTGTTGTGATTTAATGTGATTATATGGCATAATTATAAGATTAAAAATTCTATTTATAAATCATTAGGTAGTTATACTATTCCCCCTTATGAAATTTTTCCGATTAAATTTCATATTGCATTCTAATCCAAAAATAGGTTCATATAATTTTCCTTCACTGTGTCCCCTAGTTTGCAAGATTTTTCTTCGTACATATAGTTTCTATACAGTACATTGACTAGGGGAGTACTTTTATTATGTAGAACATTATTTACCTGATAAAAGATCTTAATTGGATTCTCCTTGTGTGAATGAACATTCTACAAATGTACTACCTCTAAATATATTATATGTGTATGATATTTTATGTACTATCATAAGAGGGATACATGGAATACATCATGAACATCAGACATGGTAGGTGGAAGTACCCGTCGATACACCACAACCCTGACATGATCAAGAATCTCAATGGGTCTGATATACCTGGGATATATATTTCATTTGTTCCCAAATCTCATGAACTTCTTACATTATGATATGCGTAGAAATACCATGTCTCTATTTTTCAACTGAAGGTCTCATCAAAGGTTGTATTCATAATGCTTCTGTCCAATTGGGCCCCCATAATGTGTTTCTAAATAGGGTTCAGATTCCCCACCATTTCTTTTACCATTTCAGGTCCTATATGCATACATTCATCAATTTCATCCAGAAACACTAGTATTCTCTAGCTTTTCCGAGAAAAGTCTTCGTACGGTTCCCTTTGGATGCTAGATTGGAAACTATTATTATAATATAATTCAACCAGTTGTAGAAGTTGGTCGCATTATCCATTGAATTCCATAGAACATTATCACCACATATCTTCTATTTTCTGAATAGTTTTCTCATATAGGCCATCAGTTTGAGGATGATAGTCTATAATAATTTTTAGTTTAGTGCTTAGAGTATATTAGAGAATTTTATAGAACATTAAGGTAAATCATGGGTCTTTATCAGATAAAATAGACAGAGGTAATCCAAGAAGCTTTACCACCTCTTATATATATATAAATTTTTATGTTGATCCAATTTTATGTCCTCTCGAATCTCGATAAAGTGAGTTGTCTTTGTATGACGATCCATAATGACCCATATAGCATTTCTTCTACTTAATGTCCTTGTAAGTCCAATGAAAATGTCTATGGTGATGTTATCCAACTTCCATGTTGGTAAGGGTAGTTGTTGCATCATCCCCATAGGCTTCTGTATTTCATCCTTCATTTAATGACATACCAGACACTTTTATGTATACTGAGAAATATCATTATTTGTATTATCCCATGAAAGGATATCTTAGATATCTCAATACATCATTGTGCTCCACGGGTTAATAATGATTGTTGAGATATTTGCATCCTTTTAATGATTTTTTTTATGTGGATTGGATGGTAGCTATAATCCTGACCTAAATCTTACAACTCCTTCCTCATCAATCATGAACTTAGAGTATTTCCTAAATCTATTGGATTCCTCCATTTTCTTAATTTATTCATCTGGTCTATGAGAAATTATTATTTTCTCCATGTGGTATGGTTTGGAAATAATTTGAGAAATGATTGATGATTTTCCTCCCTTAAAGATTCCCATATATATCCTCTACAAATATAATAGGATTAGATCTTTTTCAATTCTCATCATGGATAATAATGAAATATCGTCTTTAATTAGAGAATCTGCCACCATGATTGCTTTACCAGGATTGTATTTGACTGAGAATTCCTTAAATTTTGATGAGATCTATCCATATTCTATGGTGCATATTAATATCATTTGGTGATAATATATATTTATAACACATGAGATCAATATATATCTCACAGATATCCCCATAGGGATAATGAAACTATATTTTTAATGCATAGATCACACCTACAACTCCAAATAATGTGTACGATATTTTTTCTCATGGATTTTTACCTTCCATGAGGCGTAGGAAATAAATATATCATTTTTCATTATCATGATGTCTAAAATATTTTTTGAACCATCACTGTACAAAAAAATATTTTTCTACATTTGGAGATTGTTAGTATTGACGTAGTGATAAGCCTCTTTTCAACTCCATAAAGTATTCATAACATTCCCAAGTCCAGAATAACATTACTCCATTTTATTTCATCATGGTAATTTGGTTTGACAATCATGAAATGTTCTTCGCAAATCATAGATAATACCCAGTAGACCTATTATGCTCTAGATATTTGATACAGATGTTGGCTAGACCACTCTTCAATGACATTTATCTTGGGAGGTTCCATATATATCTCTTTTCTAGTGATAACATATCTTAATAATGAAACATCCTCCATTAATAACTCACATTTCTTGTAAATTTCAGTCATCATATCCCATAGAAACTTCTTTAGCACAGTATTCAAATTCACTTAATGTTCCTCCTTTCTCTTGGATTATATTATAATATCATCAACAAATACTACCACAAATTTATTGAGGTAATCTACGAAGAATATATTCATTAAATTCATGAAGATTTATAGATAATTATTGAGTCTAAAAGGAATCCCTATTACCTCAGAGTGTCTATACATCATTTGAAAGCCAGTCTTGGGAATATCTTACTTCCTCACCACTAATTGATGATATCTCGGCCGAAGGTCCGCAGTAGAGAAATAATTTTCCCCACTATTCAAATAAAAAAAATCATATATTCATTTTAGTGGAATCTTGTTCATTATCGTGATATTATTGATCTCATGATAATCAATGCATAGGTGCATTGATCCATCATTCTTGTCGAGAAAGGGAACTATTATACCCCATGGTGAAGCACTCAGAAATATAAAAACCTTCTCTAGATTATCCTGTAACTACTTATTCAACTACTCCAGCTCTATGATGTCCATTCAATATGGTGTATTTGATATTGCTATAGATATAAGAATTTGTTCAATTGAGAACTCAACCTATCGATCAGCAGGAAGACCAGTAAACCCTTCAGCGAATAAATTATTGTAATCTGTCATAGTGGGCATGTATTTATGAATGATTAGTTCCTTTTTATAAATCATTTGAGATAGGAATTATTGATGATAAGGAATTAATATACACACTTTGGAACATGATTCTAATGTAGATTCATCTTCCTCCATAAAAATGTAATGAATTGGGGGATGCTTCAGGACATGAATAGTGATCTACCATTCACAAAATATGGAATTCCCTTTCTATAAAGATAACAATACATGCCCTAGATAGCGTCAATCTCCACTAAAGTATGTATGATGATATTTTATGGGAGGTTCACTCCAGAAACGTTAATCAGGGAGGTGTTCTAAACCATGGATGAAATGAATTTTCCACTCAATATTCTAATGGATAACATATCCTCCAATTTTTTAGGTATAATTTTAATAGTTCAACTTCTCTTATAGGATATGAAATAATGTGTAGAATAAGAATCAAATAGTATGTTCTCTATTATTGAATGAATAACTATAGTAGAAATCACCACATAGTTGTCTGGATCCACCTCAGTAGTAGTGATGGAATAATACCTTTCTTGTTCCCTCAGTAGTTTTAGTTGATTTCCTCTCATAACCCTTTTTCATATGTCAATTGTTTATATATTTCCCATGTTCCTTGTAGTTTTAACACTACACCACTTGTTGATCGTTTATCATACACTTACTTTCTTCTTCTATGTTAGTGGGATTTTTCATATTCCTTCGACAGTTTTTACCTACATGTCTCATCTATCCACATTTGAACAATTTATTTGTTCCATTTAGACAGCTCCCAAGATGACTATTTCAAAAACATTTACATATGGGATGATTGGACTTATTTCCATCATGGAATTTATTTATGGAACTTCCCAAATTAGATTCAATTTTCCTATTTTTTTAATGGGCTAATGATTTCAATTAGATTATTCGATATCCATATCATTTTTAAGGGCACAAAATACAATATCTTTATAGGTATCATTATCTCAAATCACCAACACCTTTCGTAGAAACATCTTCAGTCCAATAAAGAAGTGATCCTCCTTGATTTTGGTGCTCATGAAAAAGGAAGAGGCATACTAAGAAATCCTTGTACGGTTGGATTCATACACCCAGATCGACTCGTCATACGTAATCATTATATTTAGGAAATCTCTTTCAATTTGAGACAAGGGGTTCATGGAAAATATTTCTTGAAAAACAATCTCTTTAAATCGACCCAATAAATGGGATCAATTTCCTCATGGGACTTTTTATTCTTGATGTCTGTCAACCACTGATTAGCTTCCCCATTAAACGATAGATCACCAGCACAAAATTCTCTTGTTCTGAGTGCTAGAGGATAGAGAATATCTTTTCAATGGAGTTAATCCACCGTTATGCGAGGAGGGCGTTAGAAGATATACTATACTTGGGAGGCATTTTCCGTATGAAAGATTCTATGGAAACATTCTCCATAAATATATGAGGAGGGAGTTACACATGATTCGACATATTATCGAAAACATAAGCCATCTAAGAAATTATTGTCATGATTTTTTTATCACATGTTCCCATTGCATTAAGCATATCATTATGAATATATTCACATTCCCTTTCACATTGATTGTTTTCACGTGTTCTTATATTTTCCACCGTTAACTAAGAAAAAGAAAATATATCAAGAGGGAATAATGACTTATATATTGGGAATAAAAAGTAATCTTTTAACATTAGGGGATAAAATTATAAAGGAGAAGTAAATCCTAACTTGTGATTCCCTATGTTTCAATATAGGGTATCCTTGATCTATTTCGTAACATATATTCTCATGTGATTCTTTATTCCCATAATTATTGTTTCTACTGAGATCATGAATTTACGAAAGTATATCCCATATGAGTATCCAACCAAGAGTAAATCAACGCCCATTGTCATTCCCCAGTTTCTGATCTAGTCTAGCTCAATGTAGTGTTTTCGAGTTTACCCCTAGATATATCAATTCCAGATCCATCTCTACCTATTTTTATCCAGATAGGGATATATTTTGTTGATAAACCAATTACTCTATACATACCATAATTTAGAGGTGTTTTCTTATACGTAGTCTCATCCTTATTGTTCTTACTAAATTTCCATATTTCTAATCTCCAATAATTACTATACCATCCTCTAATACCAACTATTGAAACCCTAACCATTTACATATCAAATTACATGATTTTAATCATTTTTATACATTAGAGTACAATTAACGGATCCTAATGTCTAGTGTCATGGAACATAAAACATAAAACATGGGACTAAAAAACCCTTCTTTGTTTAATCATAATAAATAGATCCTTACTTCCATTGAGACCTTACATCTGCATAGGATACTGTTTGAATCATATGAACAAAGGAATGATCTAAACTCGCAGTAAGGGAATAAACATAATAACAAAACTTTAGCACGTGGATTAGAAGGCATTGCATAATGAAAATAAAAGGCATGGAAAACATGGAATCATAAGTCATAAACATGGGATCATATAAACATGAATATATATTAATGTCGATGAAGTATAACTCATTACATTAGCTTGATTCAAGGCTCATCACAAATAGAGGAGCACAAGTCATGGTTAACCACCATGACCATAGAACATGGTAGGCCGAGTCAAGGATAACCACCAAGACCATTCCATATAACATCTCATGAGATGAAACCATTACCAATGAATTTGAGAGCTATATGGATTCAGCCATATTATAATATTAATGAATATTATTTCCATTTATAATAGTATACATAAACAATCATAAACATAAGGTCACCCACAAAATGAAATTTGTATCATAATCACGTCATAAAACATAATGATTGGGATTACTATAAAAGTTAAAATGAAAAAAGGAACCAGAACAGACATGGATATTCATAATGTAAAATAGGAATATATCATGGTATGTCATTTAAAACATAGGATACAACATGTAAACAGATTATTTCAGAATGTTTTGTGATAAAACATTTTACTGTTGTTTTATGGAAAACAGTTAAAATATTTGAAATTGAAATGTGAATGATATATTTTACAAAACCAGATGTGTTATAATAATGTTTTAATAATAATAAAATGGTTTTAAAAAAATAATGGTTCCTTAAAATATATGATATAATTCACTTAAAAATGGGTACAGATTTGGGATGTTCTCTTAAAATGGGTTTTTCTTATCGTGATGTATTGAGGTTAGAATCATTTAAAAACATATACATCCTCGAAAGAGTATAATCTATGGATCATAATACATGAGTTTGGAGTGTATAAAAGCAATTTATAAGATGTACATAAATAGGTTAGGTGACTTTGTTTGGGTAGAAATAAATATAGGGAAACCTGCTGGAATAACGGAGGTTCGGGTGGAATTACTTATGGAATATCAGCATGGTATCATGTGTAAATAGAGGTGATTAATAGGATATAATGAGGTTTATCAACTTTTATATATCATGAGGGGTGTATCGGGATTTTTTTAAATCATACCCTATCATCAATAATTACACATATGTGGAGAAAACATAGATGATATTCTTGAATAAATGCGTGAAAGAGAGGTTCCATTACATTATGTCCGATGTTGATTTTTTCCAGGTTGTAATGACCAGAGTAATAAAATTAGGTTCATTTAATAATAATTAATGAACCAATACTACATTTTATGGATTTATTATAACCTTATTATGTTCATTCATATCGTTTCTGATTAGATAGGAGGTTCAGTTTCATTGTTTTGGATTGTTTTCTTTCGTTGTTTTAATGATCTGTCCACTTATATTCATGTTTGGATAAACATGTATGACTAAAGTGGATTTCTAGAATTAAAGTTTTATGAAATTAGTGATCATATAAGGGATTACCTGGTTGTAAAATTAATTTTTTTATTTGGAGTCATGGTTTAACATTTTATAAAACATTAATGATAAACACATGGATTTATTTGGTGATTTTGGTCATAATTCACTTGTTTTGTATTATTATTTTACCTCATTGGGAAAAAGTATTTCAGAACAAAAAATAAGTTAAAATACTTATTTAATAGTATGTTTCAACCATTAAAATAGTTTTAATGACATTAATTGATGATGTTAAAATAAATTGACAAACAGTCGTCCCTAAAGATGATAAATTATCACATCTTGAAGAGTGTTTTTGTTTATTGTGTGTAAAAGAAGGGGAAAGGAATGAGGAAAATTAATTATACCATTATAATAAAATAATTATAGAACATGTATGGTACTGGATTTTTCATACCATCTGGATGCAAGGAGGTTAGGAAGGAAAATAAAACAATGGAACATGATAAGAAAATGAAGGAAAGGAAGAGAGGAATTTGTGTCCTAATTTCATGTTCCTTGAGAGCCTATTAAGGAGAGATGAATTATTATTTTTAAGAGAACAAGGGATATTGGAAATGGGGGGGGAGGGATTTTGGGTAGAAATTTGGGTAGAATTTAGGTAAGCCACAAGGCTTGACAATAGTGAAAACAAGGGGTATAGAGGGTTGTATTTATAGTGGTGGAGAGGAGGGTTTTAATAATATTTAATTACATTGATTATTAATTTCTCTCAAGAAAATAAATAGTAATGATTAGATGACCAAATATTTTAATATGTGAATGTGATTTTAAACCATTTGGTGCTTACATATGCAGAACATCGTCCAAGACCCTATAAATCATGTATTTATCTTAATTTCCAAATTATTTTATTTTACTGTTCATAAAATAATATAATATTTTTGAAAATTTTCAAAAATTCACCCTAAATTTTTTTTGACATATAGAATAAAAAAATTTACTCCAGTTTTTTTTAAAAAAATATAAATATAATTAATTTAATTATTAATTCAAATAATATTTTACTTCATAAATACAATTTTTTATATAATATCTGACTTTATAATACTTTAAAAAATAACAAAATCTCTAATAATGTTATCATAAAACCAGAAAACATGAAATTGTTAATTTATGAAAACATTTTAGGAAAATAATTTTTCTTCTAAATTAATTAATAAATTTTAATTAATTATATATGACTTTCAAAAATACCGATACTTTTACCACGATCATATTATCACTTAAATGTTGCCTAAAATTTATTTACTCATTAATGGGTGAGGTTACTATTATTTTGGATGATTTACAATTCACACGGGTTATTTTTATATTCAGAATGGTAGGATAATATTCATAAGGGAAGGTAAATATTCAACATAAAATTAAGTTTGACTTATCAGAATCCAAACAACTTACTGATTGCAAATATGTATGTCAGAATTTCAAAATTCAAATGACAAAAGTGACAATATTATGTATAAAGGTCACATATTACATATTAGTTCATTGGGGTGTGAGTTAATTTAATTATATGTCATAATTATAGCAATAAAATTTCAATTTATAAAGCATTGTTTTGTTGCATTATTTTTTGAATAAATAGTGAAAAAACTATATTTTAATTCAAAATAGTATTTTTGATCAAATATTTTATAATGTGAAACTATAATTATAATTTAATTTAATGTGTAATTATTTAAATTAGATATCTATTAATATAATTTTATTGACGATAATAATTATCATATTTTATTTTGATATAAAACATCGTAAACATCGTAAACATTTTATAGTTTTCGCTTTAAAAACAATGTTTTTCATCGCTTTTGTGGGATTTGTTTTCAAATTTTTTTTCCATTTCATTGAATTGAATTTGGGGAAAGGTATTAAAAATTCTGACGCACTTGAATTTATATTGTGTAATAATTTACTCATAAAATATTATGAAAATGAGTACTGAAAAAATTAATAATTAATTACCATAATTAATGTAAAAATGGACATACCTTGAGGATAAACAAATAAGATATGTTTTTAAATTTACACAAAAGTATTCTAACAACATTTGGATGGCCGTATTTCAACGTTATATCTTCTAGATTAAATAATTTCCATTTTCCGTGTCATTAATAATTATAAATATGTATGTGTGATTGGATATTTTCAAAATAATACATGTTACTTAGTAACCTTACTTATAAAATGACACACCCTATCCTCTCAGCGTGTAAAAAGGGACAACTATATCTTATCTACATCACAATGTGAAACCATTTGGGCATGGACAAGTCAATCCGAATTCATTTTTATTTATCACTAGTGACTTACTTGAAACATATCATAGGTATAAATCACACCATGAAGGATTTCCATCCATGGATAATGTGGATACTCGAAGATGTAGTAAGGTAACTCAATGAGAAGTTTTGTTTTAATTCATCCTACATCTCCATCAATTTATATTTTACAGTATGATATAAAAAAATGTTCATCATACATACCCAATGTCGATTTTTTATTATGACAATTATCTATAACCATCTCTAATTAAATAAAATTTATAGTGAAATCTATAGGAACCTCGACCCAAAAATCCTAGATCTGGTGCTTGATACTATTACATTATCATAAAAAAACAAGGAATAGAATCCGAAATTCTATAATAGTTTAGTAATATTGGTATAATATATATATATATATATGAATTAAATTAATATTTAATACAAAAATTACAACATTGAATTGTCCTTAAATAACTTAATTATATATAGTGTATCCTTATATATCATTCATAGTAAACATTTTGAAATACTGTTGAATGGAAACAAAGAATGATTATCCCAAATACATATTAAGGGTCAAACATAGCATAATTTATCAAGACTCAATAATCATAATAATTTTTTAAGATATATTACTAAACATCGAATCCAATAAAAAAACTAGATAAGGAAAATTGATTATGGAAATGTAATGAGTTGAAAACACATTCCATTTAATTAATAAATTGATAATGAAGTGCGTCGATAGATGCTTTTTATAACTAAAATTAATGGATACCAATAAATGTATTTAAATAAAGGGAATGATTTATTATTAAAAATCAGGATTTCCAATAAAATGATACCTTTACCATCTCAAAAATTCACAAGACTATTTTGAATAATCTACTCAAAATACTTTTAACAATATTTCTTTAATGTAATGGGTACAAACCCATAAATTTTTTCTATATAATTTTCTTTCTTGAGACTACTGATCCATCTATGGTTCTACATTAAATATTCCTTGACCAATTTTATACATATAAAAATCATTCGTCACATATATAATAATTCATTTAATTCATAAACAAAGTGCTTTATCAAATATTAGTATTGAGATATGGATACCTAATTGTGAATATTACCTAGTGAATATAATAAATATCAAATAAAATACCATATATAAATAAGATATATTTCTTAGTGAGAAAATTTATACATGAAAATTTAATATTTATATTTAATAGAAATGTACTGTTTAATGAATAATTAATTCAATAATGTTATTTTTTCAATATAATGTTATCAATCTCAAAAGAATGTGAGATTGCATAATGTGTTTTACAACATGGTTATTATAAATTCAAATCCACATAGATTATATAATACATAATTATTCTCAGAATATAATTATTAATTATATATTCATGATATAACATGTCACATGGGATTATATACACCAGCTGAAATGGATTTTTTGCATTATAAGAAATAAGTCTTAATCAAATGTAAATTGAGACAAAATCTCTTACCTTAAGCTCCATTTATGCATAAAATAATTAAAAAACTAGTATAATAGTTTTAAAAATATAATTAACAAATAATTAATGTTTTTTTCATTTATTAAATCATAAATATTCCTTTTATAAAAAAAATTAACCTTTTCTATTAATAATAATTGATTATTTTCATTATTATGGGTGATAATTGTTTTATTTTTATATTATGTTTTGGCTACAATTTTTTAGCCACATACATTGATAATGATTTCATAAGTTAATTAATATTAAATATAATTTAAATATCATATATTTTCATTATATTTTTATTGGTATTAATCCATAAATTTTTTAAATAGGAAATGAAATACACTATTCATTAAGACGGTAGGTCATACATACATATGAACGTTGATTCCATTTTTTTGTAAGTCGAAATGAAATATAAGTTATATATACATATATTATAAATATAGTATCATATGTTTTCATATATATCAAATATTGTTTATCGAAAATTCATAATACATTCCATGTAATGAGTGAAGGAATCATATCACTTCGTGGGGTGGTAGTCCACTGTTCATATGAGGGGCAATATCGTATTCCCAAAAAATAGAATGATTTATGTTTTGTGTTATGTAAAAATTAAATAAACAAAAGAAAAATCAAATATATCAAATATATGTCATTTAATGTATAAATCCATCAATTTACCAATGTTTAAAGAAAATAATTGAATGAAAAATGACATTGGTTTAAGAGGTAGTAGTCCAAGTACATACGAATGAGGATTTCATAAAAAAATTGATTTAATAGTGTGTGTCATTATGTCTTAATATTCACATATAAACGTCTATGTATATTTAATTTATTGGTGATATTATATAATATTTATGTAAAATGAATTTGTTGAGGTGGATATGGGAAAAAAATAAAAACCCTTTTAGAAGAACATTACCTCTACTAAGGGTTTCCTCATTATCATTGCACTAAAACTATGAATTTTTTTATTTAATCAATAAATAAGTAATATTAGACGAGAATACATATTTATTGAGTTATTTGGGAATATTTTGTTCAATCCAAATTCCGTTATATGTGTGAATAATTAGACTGACATTGTTACCTTTTATAGTTGTGGAGCAGTGGTAATCCTATAAATACTCGAACATATTTTCAATTGGGAGGTCAAAATTGACAATATTGACTCCATGAATTATAATTAATTGATTGTAGTGATAATTTGTTGGGATACTTCTCAACCACACAATATGACACCTATTTGAATCATTTGTTTCCTCAACTCCTAATATTCTTTATTTTATAATTTATGTCTAAAATAAGGAAAAAAAATTTATATAATTTTGATCCCATGATAGTAAATTTTATATATAATTTATATAATAAATATATATTGTGTGTTGGAAGTTAATTTTTTTAAAAGTGAAAATAATGTGCAAAACGCCGCTTAAACTATAACAGTAGAAACTGTGTTTTGTACTATTTAACAATGAATGTAGTTTTTGTAATAGAATAATAGGTCCATTAATGGACTATAGATGATATTTATTAGTACATAATTATTAATTTATAGAAGTTAATAGATTTTTTTTAATTTCAAATAATCCTATAAAATATCATTTATTATAAAATTGTATTTATGTAAATTTTGACATTAATAATTTAATATGAATTTAATAATATAAAGTTAATGATTGAGGAAAAAATAATAAGATTAAATATATTTAATATAAAATATTTATCTAAAAATGTGTGTCATATAATTATTAATTAAATTCACTTCACTTATATCATTTTTATCCATATTTATTATTTTTAATTATAACGAAAATAATTATTGCGTTGGATTTGAATTGAAATTTTAAGTTACCATTTCATCTCTAAAATATAATAATAAATTATTATTAATTGAGAACATATTTATCATAAAAAATAATGTTGTTATCGAAAGATATGTTTTTTAGCCCTTTTCCAATGCATTATACGAGTTAAAAGTTTGAAATCAAGAATTTTTCATTTTATTATATGTCGTATTCTGTGTGTAACATTTTTGGAAAAGTGTCCCAAAAACTGAAATATTTAGATAATTATCTGATAATATAATATTAGTTTACATTAAATGGTGGTTATACATTTTTTAGTTCATTTCATATCATACATTCAATGATAAATCATTATGTTATCTCATTTTCACTATGATCACTATAATTAATTTTAAAAAAATTCATGTATTAATCAAGGGAAAAATTGGAGGAGGATTATTAGAGGAGAGAGACATCTCGCTTCTCTCTTGAGGAGATTCCCTAGAGACATGTCGACAGAGCCTGCTCCCCCTCCGCATTGGAGGGGGGAGCTTCACGTTCTGCCTCGCCTGAGAAGGTTAGGCACTCTCCATCTTCGTGCGCTTTCCCTCCTCCCTTCCCGAGAATACTGCTTTCCCCGAAGGTCCCATGTCTGTTTTGCGAAGCACCCATTTTGCCTCTTCTTCCGGAGGAGCTCAATAATGTCTCGGATCTCTCTCGTCTCACCTTGGAGGCCCGTTTATGGCTCAATTTTCCATTAGCGGTTGTGTTTGATCAGTTCTTCAATACTGAGTGGAATTTTCGTCAACGCACGCCTGTTGGTTTGATCGACCGAAAGAATTTTATGGTCCGATTTGGATCGGAAGAAGTCCTAATCATTGCCTGGTCTAGGTAAACCAGACGATGCAGTGGATCCCCGTTATACCTTTTCTGATGGAGCTTCAACTTTCACATGAGGCGTAACCCTTCGATGATTGCGACATGGGTAAGCTTTCCTTTCTTACCCCATTCTAATCAGAACCCTTCAATTTTGTGTGCAATTGGGAATATGGTTGGGAGGTTCTTGTGTGCTGATCATCGTACTAAGGCCGTGAGTCATCGAATTTGTCTGTGCATTTGTGTCAAGGATGATGTTGCAAGACCTCCGGTGAACTGTGTTTGGATCACTAACGGTAATGAGTTTTGTTGGAGGCAAGAAGTTGTGTTTGTATCCTGGATGCAGTACTACACGAACTGTTTTCGGTTTGGTCATTTGGAGTTAGTCTACCGTCATGGGAAGCTATATTGAAGCCCGCTGGATGGTCTTGAGGGATGTGTGGTCTTTGGTTCGGTTTTTCTGGCGATGGAGGGTAACAAGGTGGAAGTCTGTATGGGAGTGGATCCAAATAGCACTGCAGTGGTTGCTGAACCTTCGTCTCCAGTGGGGATGCAGGAGCGGTGGAAGGGGGATCCAGCAGAGGAGCCTGCGAGTGGTTGTGGAGTGGAGGAGGTGCAGGTGTCTGAAAACCCGACAGTGAAGCATGTTTTTGACAGATTGATGAGTGAACTTGGGATTGAGAAGATGTCTGAGATGGAGAATGGTGTTGATTTCTATAATTTGAGCTCGAGGATTAGGAAAAAAAGCAGTTCAGCAGTGAGGATTGTAAAAACAGTGGAGTGCAAATTCATAGTAGGGAAGGAAATCGGTTTGCCTGCATAGAGCATGAGGAGGTTCTTGTGGTGGATGAGGAACATCAAGTAGTTGACGTTATGCAGAATGATCCTAGTAATCATGTGGGAATTGGTATGAGAGAGCATGAAACAGATATTCATGATGGTCATGGAAATGTGGTGATTAATCATGTTCTTGCACCGATTTATCTTAATAACCAATCTGATCTGAGGGATGGTGTTAATAAAGCTCCTTCTGTGGAAAGTGCTGGAAAATGGGGCAGTTGTTCAAACATACACAAAGAAAATAGAGAATTTGTCAGGTTGTCTTACAGTGACATTGTTCAAGGTAGGCGATGCAAGATGTCCGACCGTGGTGGAAGGAGGACTGTGCCGTAATGGTGGAAACCAAGGAATGATTACTCTTACCTTCCAAATCCAATGGCCACCAGGTCTTCATTAAAGAGCGAGATATGGGAGATTCTTGTGTCTAAAAAACGTTTAGGAAAACCCAAGAAAGAGGGGTTATAATTGGAACAGTTGAAGCTAAGAGAGAAGTAACTCAATCTAATGAAGCAATATGAAACGAATTGAGAGTGGGAATCAGCTACTGCAGAGGAATCTCATGACTATTGAGGTGGTGAAGGATTTGAATATTATGATATGTAACTTTCTCATTACTGTTGGATCTTATGGGTGGATGTGGGCAAGTTGTTCGCTCACATCCTTTTCTTTTTCTACTATACTTTTTATTTCTTTTAATAAATAGTCCGGGGTATTTCACCTTTGGATCACTTACCCGGGTAATCAAGGGAAAAATTAATCTGAACACAATAAAAATTATATTGATTTCTAATATGGAAATTTTATCTTAAAATCATATTAAAAATTTTTGAATAACAAAATTTAATGTTTTTCATTTATGTGTTATGTGAAAGAGGGTTTTGAATGTAACAAAGATCAAAATATAGAAATGTTTTATATCACACTCCAATAAATAAGTCATATACCAATGGTTTTAGGAAAGCCTTTGATATTGAATAAAATGTTATTCTCTTATAAATTTCAAGTAGTTAAAAATCATCATTCATTTGTACAGCAGACTACCTCCTGACAAACAAATGTCACTCGTTTTGTTATTACCGCCAGTGACGTTTTGGTATTTGTATTGACATAAATTATATATATTATTTATAACATAATTATTCCTCTTAATCAATTATATCATATATATATATATATATATATATTTGTTTACAGTCCTCTCTATACAAGATATACTAATGTACCTCATGCATGTAGAGGACTACCTACTCAAAATGAGATGTGATTCAATTTTCCCTAATAGATTAGATGGATCTAATAAGGATAATGTTAAGGATTTTATGGGATATAAATTATATAATTATTATATTAATTACATTATTATAATTCTGAATATATAATAAATCATTTTATTTTGACTCATCCAGTGATAATAATGTTTCTCTTGTACGTGAGGACTACTGCCTTCACAAAGAGATGTGACTCCCTTTTCATCACCACACTTTATTGATGAAATATGAAAGTATATTTAAATAATTATATTTCATTTTTGATATTACGATAAATGTATAATTATTAATAACTACTTACCGCAATTCTATGATGATATTTAAAAAATTTAAGCATTACTCATATATACGATTGACCTATTATCCTCATGATTATAATATATTCCATTTTTCATAACATTATTTTATTATTTGTTTGAAAGTATAAATTATGTAAAAATATGAATATAATTTATTTATTATTGTTATGAAAATGATATAACTATATTATATTCCCATGAAATTTATCTTTCTTGATGAAACTATCTTGAGAAAAAATAAAATTCAAAACCTGAAACTATAAAAATAATTAAATATTATTAAAATAAAGTGTTATAACATATTATTAAAGGATCAAATAAGATATTATAAATATTTATATGGAGCTGTTATAAATTGGAAACATATTTAAAATCAAGAAACATGTGGTTTGATCTTCTTCAATTAAAAGGAAAAGTGAGTTATAGGTTCTCATCATAATTTCATTTCAGTGAGACGTATTATAATGTAATGAACATAATTTAATTATATGTTTTATATGATAACTCGTATAAATGTAGTACCAAGAAAATATAATTCAACAGGTTCTTTTATGGATAAATTTCAATTATTTCATCATAGAGGATTTGAGTGAATAGTTACCAACTGGTAATTATTTCATAATTCAAATTCACTTCATTTGGATATATTACTGTTTCATTATCATCATATTTGATGATTATGTGTATAATAAAATTTTATATCATTTTTCTATTAACATAGGTTTTATGTTGATTTAAAGTTGATAACAAATAATCAATACATTGATAAATTCTCCCATCAATCTTATGATCACCGTAAATGTTTTTTTTTTCAATCTCATTCTACTAAAGATTGTTTACCGTTGAATGTTAGGTAAAAGAAACTATTTTATAAATATATAAATAGTTTAATTTAATTTTTATAATCGATGTTTATTAATGACATTTTCATGTAAATATATATTTTCCCTCTAATTGGTTCTCAAAATACCTGATTATATTTTTAAGAAAAATCTGGCTTCATTTCCCTATTTTTTCATAAATTGGTTTTCTCCCAATACCATGATTTATAAAATTATTTCCAAAAATTCATTTCACATTTCCAAAATTATTTATTAAATACAATTTATCCCATTTTTTCTTTCTAATCATTTTTTAAAAGGAATCTTTCTATTGATATCTTTATAAAGAAATTTTCTATCCATTTTATATAGAAAATGAAGTGCTAATATTAACTGGTATGGAATTTATAGAAGTACCAACCACCATGATTTTATTTACATTTAATGAGAATTTTCATATTTATATGGGTTTTAATATTTTTTTTCTTAATATTATGTAAAATAATTTTTTAAAAATTTATTTAAAAAATTACTTTAATAGTGATTTACATTTTAAAAAGTGATTTTGTTAATTTAAATGATATTTTTATCTGGAATTTTTATGATGATTTTATTATAGAATTCCCATTCTCTAATTATGACAGCCCATAACTTTCTATATACTAAACATGGTATATGTTGTACAGATACAATCCCCATACTTTCCATGGATGGTTTATGATCATTTTACCAATAAATGTATTTAAATTCATTTTATTAATTCAGTTTTATAGTCATTAAAATTCCTTTAAATTATTTTCTTTTACGTGGACATTAAATTTACCCCAAAAATTAATGTTATTTATCATGGATATGTTTATTTATTATATCATATATCACACATTTATATATTTTTCTATACTAAAGAAAATTTCTTTGTCTTTGAAAATATTGATTAATCCATATTGATTTCTTAATATGGATATTTGATGATAACATATATTGATTATTTAATTAAATATATTATCAGTAATATGAGTAATTCATTGGACCTACAATGATAGGAGTGGATCAAAATTATATAGATCCCCAATTCATCAAATGTTCCCATGAGACAAATTAGTAAAAAAGAATTAAATGAGATTTCATTAGTAGTTTTAAAATATCTTCTCAATGATCAGGATGGTAGAAGTATCTGGATTTCTAAGACCATGGAATCCAGGAATTAATAAATTTCGTCATTAATATTTATGTTATTTTTCGCCATGATATTTCACTATGATGTTATATCTGGATGTATTTCGATCTCAATTTTTTGAATAAATGGAATGATCTTCTAGTTATCTACATATAAATATTCATTATTCCTTAACATATCAGGATAATAATGCTTTAAAATGGTAATTTGTGACTATTTATTTATTATTCCATATTTATTATTCATATATATCCTTTATTGAATATATTATATATATCCCTTACTGATAATTTGAGCACACCCTTGTTTTTTCATTTTCCAAGGATTCCATGAAATTTCATATGATTGATGTTTAAAGATATTTTTTAGGGAATACTTTTATTGTTAAAAAAATTATTAATTTTTTTTTGAAATATTAATCAAGAATAATGTATATATCTAATTTACAGATACTAATAAATTATTTGGCCATTTTCTAGGTAAATCCTCAAATTCTATTCCAATTTAATAATTATATAATGGATTTGGTAAACTACGGTTGAAGTTTCTACACAACCAGTTGACATTAATGATAATAATAAATATTTCATGGGATGTATTCTTCTTCCATAATTGTTACAAAGCCATAGTTTTTAGTGGACTCCATCATTTTATGGGGAAGAGAGAAAAACTAAAATAATATTGTTGTATTTATGTAGAGTGATGGATATGATACTAATCCAATATATAGATTTTATATTCCCATGCTACATGGGGAATAACTATACATTTTTCTCAAATTCCCAAAATTGAAGATCCCCCATATAATTGAGTGGTTGATGTTTTCCTCTATAATAGTTTTATATGCATGATCACTCTATCAAACCAATGCCTTATTCACTATCTATAATTAATTTTTAATACTAAAAATTAAAAAATTAGGGTGAATATAAGGCCAGATAACAACATTGAATAATCAATCCTGCATCCTTTCACTAAATACTACATCTGGTCAAAAGTGAATGAGGTTCGTGAATCATGCTACATATTTCATCATCACAATATATCTATAATCAATTTGCAATATTACAATAATATTACTTTTCTAGAAGGTATACTAATAAAAAAAAATTCTGAATCACTCTTCAATAACCTCCTATGTGTGTCTCTCATATATCTTCTCCATAGAAATTAATTCCAAAAATTATAGCACTAGGTTATCATGCATGTACAGAACTAGCACGAATTTTTTCACATATATACATGAGTAAATATAATATAATTTTCATCCTACAAAGCCATAAATTACATTTTATTTCATAAATCACTTTTCAATTTAATTATTTTAAACTTATGTAATTCTTATGAGTCTTTTAAATAATGAGGTTCCCCAGCTCCAGGTCCCATATTGTCAACAAAAAATTCATTCACAACAAACTATACTAGATGTATATAATCTTATGGTTCTTATGGGACCACATTATCTATTTATTCCTATTTATTGTTTTTATTTCTTATCACACATAAATGTTTTATTAGATAAAAATATCATAATGAATAAATAAATCATTATCTCTATTATTTTGGGTTATATCATATAACATTTCAAAATATTATAAATTAAAATAACATAATAAAATTATTATACATTCATTTGATAATGTATTCATAGTGATATTTTTATTTTTTAATTCATGAAACCAAATTCAAATTAGCTAAACATGTAATTTTTAGATGGAGGCATTCCAAAAATTATTTTAGAATATATTTTATTCACTAAAAACCATGGTAAATTAATGTTAATTATAATTATTTAATCAGTGTAATTATTTACTATAAATTTCATGTTTGGACACTTCCCATATATTTGAGAAAATACCAACTAAAAAAAGACCAAACCTTATATAATATTTTACAAAATGATCTTAACAATTATATTAGAGATACATTATATGGAACTAAAATTAGTTGATGTTCCCTAGAATCTATAGGATTACACTACATTTAGATTCTTATACAAACAATTTTTGGAATTATTAACCCATGTTTCTACATACACATGAGAAAAAACATATACAATCACAAAATATAATAACCCATGACATTTATATAAATTATTAATGGGTAAATGTACTAAAACAATAATAATCACATAAATATTCATATTTAATGTACATACTAGAACCAAACAAAACCAATATTATAACATAAACCAATACACCAATGTCAACGCGTCACTAGTCTAGACACCGATAATAAGTCCAAATCCCACGATCCTTCATTATTATCAATGAAAACCATATCTAGAATATCTAATATTGAAATATGGAACCTTCCCCTTTTATATCATATAAAACAATGTCTAATATACAAAAAATGTTCAATTTTATTTAGTAATTATAACAACCAAGTAATTAAACCTTGAGAAACATTCCACACATGCCATTAAAAAAATATTTACATGATCTCAAGGTTTTTAGTATACTATTTTATGAATAATAATAAATTTGAAACATTTTCACAGTATATAGTAAATGGGTAGAATGAAATTCAAAAGTAGTTCATGAAATATAAAATTCTCAGTGGAATAAAAAATAGTACTTTATAAATTAGAAGAAAAACCTATTCCATCATCTCATACACAGATCCATGAATTACAAATGACAGTCCTAATATTCATAACTAGTGATCCATCCTTATATAATACATCACATGAAAATATAACATCCCATTACTCTAGTCTCTAATTGGGGGTAAATACATAACAAGAACACTACATACAATAAAATTTTGGACACATACCACATCAATGAATTTTATAGTTCCTCACACCCATTAATCATTTATGTTTCATCTAAAATCATTAATTCGTTTTACCTAAAATGTTATGGTAATCAACCACAACCTAATATTTCATTATCAACTATTAAAAGTCATTTTTATTAGTGTTTTAAAATAATTATTCAATTTCAATGAAATTTTTTTCTAGATATAATATTTCATCCCAATTCATAATAATTTTTATATATGTAAAAACAACCTAGAATATATATGAACTACAGAAATAATACACACCGAATATCAAAAATATGGATTCTTTATTCTGTTAAATTTATTAATCATAAGTTTAGTGGATAAAAAAATTATGATTACTTTGATAGGGCCATAAAAACCCATGTCCATGATTATTTTCATAACATAAAGGTAAAATTTGGATTATAATTCAAAAATAAATCCTTTTATATTTGTTTCCATGATCCAAACCATGAATAATCATTTAGAATATATCCTACATGTTGTGGATCTTTCGAAACCACATATAGGAAGGTTGGGGTTAAGATCATCTATTATTGATAAATGAATGGGGTTTTTTTCATGAATCTTTTTGGAATTATATATAATTTCAGAATTTTAATTTTGACATCACATGGTTTGGAAAACACTATTACAAAGGTAAAAATAACTGATGTAAAAAAAATCATGTGCCAATTTTGGAGAAATTTTGCATCAACAATGCACATTCAAAATAACAGGAATAATTCTCACAGTTTTCTCGCTATGCATCAGTATTTCTATTAACCAGGATATAACCATAAACCCTTAAAAATATTCCCAAACACTCTAAAACCATCCAAAAACATCCAAAGTCATTTACAAACAATCCCATTATTCTATGAAATGATAAAATAGAAATATCTCAATTTTTGTTTTTCATCAAAAACTTATTTTGATGATATTCAAAATATATAATAAGTAAATATGGAAGATGTTACCTCAAAATATTAATAATGTTGATATATACATATAAAAATTATAATTACAATAAAATATAAACTACCATGGATTGATAATTCTACCTCTACTTTTTTTAATCTACGAGCCGCTTTCCAATTTTTATCTTTATTGTCGTCGATGAATCCAAAATTGAATTTCTATAGTGGTATCCACTTGTTAGTCATAAATTTATTAACATCATCATTAGTAGACATGGATATATCTCAATGGATCTGGAAATATTTCATTATATTCAATTGATTACAATTTGATATTTTTCAATAGTTAATGAATTTTTAAATTTAACCCATGGTATTTCGAAGGATGAAGAGTATTATATGTAATTCATGGAATCAAGTTTAAGATGTTTTCAATATGGGTTTATGTTTAATCTATCAAAGAATCAGATATTCATATAATTTTAAGACTCCAATGACAGTATACCAAGGGAGTTTATAATAATGTATAATAATTAGTAATTACACTAGGCCCTTAATTTGTATTTTCTTCCAATGAAACCCATATTATATAATAAAAATACTTTTAATTTTGATTTTATATGGAAAAGGATTAATTTGGGATATAGAAATATCCTTTTATTAAAAAGTAATCAAATATTTATGTAACAAATATCATCTAAAACATATCATCTACATTGCTCTCTTAGCTCGAATTTCCAATCCATTTCAACATTTATTGATTGATTAATAGAAATTAAAAATTCATATAAATAAATAATTATATATTTTTCATTCAATAAATGAATAAACTATATGTGCAATGACTATAAAATGAATATTTATTTAATTTTATAATAACTCAAAAAATTCCTATATTAGATATTTCTTTATTACATTGTGAATAATAAAAAGGTGATATATAAATATTATATATGAAAAAATTCAAGAATAATTATGTATCATATATTATAATATTGAATAACTGGAATTTGAATTAACAAGATGAATATAACTTGAATAATTATTAATCATCAAATAAATAATATTATTTACTCCTATAAATATATTTAAATAATGATTAACTATGATTATAAATACACATACTATCTGTGACCATCTATGATTAATTCATAGCTACATTATAAGAACATTCCTATGTCTAAGATTAAAATATTTGAAAAAGAAAAGGAATACATAGATAATCCTGTCAATGAATTAATGATAGTATATATACTTAACTCTTACTTGTATTATAATCCATTTTTTACTATATCAAACCCAAAAGGCTGCATACATGTGTTTTCAATAAGTATGCATGATTTATCATTTTTTGGACTACACAAAACTAACCCACAGATAAATAATCATGTTCACAAAGTCATCCATATGGTTCCATATCAATCAAAGGGTTAAATATATATAATTTCACAATGTCAAAAGGTAAAAATCATTCTTGAATTATTATATTAATAACATATAACTTATTTTTTGAAAATATATCCCACCTCATTATGAATGTATTTCCTCATGATTTTCTTCAACACATTGATGTAAATTATTCTCTATATGAATATATAATAACATCATGTCTAAGGGCCATTAAAAATGTCAATATACTGGAATATTTAGTGAAACATTTATACTAAGGAATTATTATCTATGGGGTTACCCTTATAGACGAAAATCATATATATGAAAAAAATATAAACATTGTCACAAGAACCCTTAGTCTCTTATAAATGAATATAACTTCATATCCATGATATCATCTATGTCACATGAGCTATATTCTATCTATAACATAGTATAATGTCTCAATACAAGCATAGGATTTTAGGTTTTCATTAATGAATTGATTTGTTATGGATTTTATATGAAAGATATTGTAAAAACTTTATCACAGTAATGTTATATAGATAAACTCTCATTACATGATAAGAAATTAATTACTATTAATTGTTGATAAGTCAAAAAAATTGTTTGTTTTCCTGAAAAGAAACTAAATTATTCCAAAATTAAATAAATCCAACTATAATAGAAATTTATTCATCTAAATCTCAAATGATATTAATGATTTATATATGATTATCTTTTTGTTAATAGATTCTTCATATTATCTATTTTGAGAAACCTACACATAATTACCTCACCCTGGAAGGGAAATCAATATGATTGTGATACTATATAAAAATACTATTCATATTATGATGTGGCCATGACATAATCGTATATACCACTATTATAGTAGTATCACAATATGGTGTTATATAATAATTACTTATATTAAAAATATCAATATAATATAAAATGATTTTTATCCCAAATGCATATTTAGCGGCATTATGTTATTTTATAAATTTATAGAAAATTATAAAATCAATAAACATTTGTTTCTCAAAACACTTCCATCCCAAAGATACTAAAATATAGAAGAATACCAATATAAACAGAATCTTTATTCTCTATATAGAATGAATTTTTTTTAAAACTTCTAGTGAAAACATTCTGATATCTTCCATATGACAAGAACACATCTTTTTAACACCTTGCATCTTTTTCTACATTCAATTAATCTATTAAATATATCTCAATTATGTTTTCACCGTATCTTCATATTAACCTAGGTGTAAGAAATGTAATATCCAGATCAGACTACAGAGTGGATGATAAAACATATCATACAAATGTATGAGTTTTTGATATTATCATTCATTCTTTTTTAGAACGAAAATACATTATTTTAGATACATGTATTCTATGAATCATTTCAAACAATTTAATATAATATTTTTTTATTTTTTATCTCATCAATTCCATATAAATGTATGTACCTTTACATAGTAAATGTATCATATTTTATCTGTCATGAGTGATCATAAACCCTATAATATTGTCTTCTTAAATCATTGCATTCTTTTAGAATTATTTTTTACCATATCATCGCTAAAAATTAAAATTACATTCCATTTTCTCCCAAATAATATATGGGAAACAAATAATACTATAAATGGAACATCATTTATACTAATATTTTATAGAAATATTCCTCAGATATACTAATTTGAACCGAAATAATTATTTTGATTTATAAAATTGAATGTTCAATGAAATTGTTTAATAATATGACACAAAAAATTAATATTTTATGTATTTCGATAACTGTTAGAATCCGTTTGAATCAAAAAAGTTATTCTTTTCCCCAAATATAATGTTCCATAATATATAAACTATTTATATTATTCATGTCACAAATTTGAAAAATCATATAATCATGGTAATGTATTATGAAAATTAATATTCTGGTTGACTTATGTATGGCTATAGGGGAACCAATTTATTCAAGGTAAAAGTATTAATGTTTCTTAAAACCCATAATAACCAGTCATGTCTTATAGGTAATGATTTCCATTATCATTCTTCTAAAAATCATGAACTCTAACTTATACAAAATTTTCATCAAATCGACACTAATATCTAACAAAACCCATGATTGGTTGTTGAATATTAAATTTATTTTAGAATATGTGGTCTCCATGCACATTAAAACATTTGATATTATGTGTTCTCCATGTAGGGGTGACGTTTATTATTTTCTACTAATAATATTTAACTTAAATATGTGTCTAGAAAACCATGTCTCTGTAGTTCTTTATCCTCTTTGAAGCTCTTATGAAGTTCATTACTTTCAAAAAAACATCATCCAGTGGTATTTTTGAAATTTTTTTGTGTCCAAAATCATTTTCTTAATGACCATTGACATCATCAATGTCCATCTTACTTCCTCCATTTCTATTAGTGACATTCTCAATATTAGGATAAAATTGAATTCATTCAATCAAGCTCTTTTTATCACAAACAATATATATATAGTACCCAATATTTTTGTTAATATATATTATAAAGATGGTATTCATGATTCTATATTGTTATATGAAATATTTTAAAAAAAATGATTCTAACCCATATAAATTAATAAGTGGAAAAAGATTCATTAAATTCATCAACTCAAAGGAAATTCGATTTTTTATCATTTAATATAATATTATATTATAATGTTTTCTTCAATCGTTAATGTGTATCTGCCAAATATGTTATAAGACATCTATGAATCAACAATTATATGAAAATGCATTATATTTTCAGGATTCTACATTAAATAACTCAATTTAACTGTATTATATAAGAAATAGTCAATTTAGATAGTATCCCTACAACTCATAAAAAATAAATGAACTCTTTTTGTAGATACTGTTTGAAACAATTTTTTATCTTCATTAATTCATTCATGTAATCAATTAAATTCACAAATGTCTAAAAATTATAGCTCATTAATTATACATATCTAAATCTATTGATTTCATCAGTAAATGTTTTTATACATGATTTTACACCTCTAAATTCTGTAGAAAAATTAATTACATATCTATTTTGACTAATTCATGATGATAGATGGTCCTTTAATATACTCTCATAATGTATATGTGGTAAAGTTTACTTTTAAATAGCATGATATTAATGTAGGTATTTTCATTAAAAATAATATGAATATCCTAATATTTATAGGTTTTTAAAAAACAATTTATTTATATAACAAATATAGTGATGTCGAACCATTTGTGATATCACACATTTTAACTAGATTTCTTATCAATTTCCTACACTTGTTTTTTCACATTTTGAAATATAATTACCATCATTCGAATGTTCCCTCCCAAAAAAAATTTATAACATAAATAAATTAATAAATGTTATTCATAGATAATAAATTAATTTTATTCAATAGTAAAATATACATATATATTGTTTTTTACATCATACAAATTTACATTTAACTAGAAAAGGAAGAAATCATTTTCATGATGTGAGATAATTGTATCTAATATCTATTTCATCTCGTATGGTTGTGATTGAAACATAATAATCCTCCTAAAACATTGAAATTTTACATAATGTAAATGGTTCCAATAATTAGATTATAATTTTGGTTCTACATGTTGTATCTGATACAATATATTTATAAATAAAGATATGAGGTATGTTAACAAAAACTCACCATTGGATTTTTCCATTCTTCTCATCAAAAAAATATTCTTCTTCTAGTGTCCCTTCAACCATATTTTTTTTTATTTTACTCCATCATTGGACCCATGATACCACTATTCATTACGGGTAATTCATATTTTCTAATAAAAATGAATAATAATTGGGGACATTCCCTTAAAAATTATTATTTTACTCTAGAAGGGATGTTGATTATTAGGTTTGAAGTCTTTATTTTCCGATATAATGCATGGTAGTTTATTTGGATGAATATTCCTAATAAACATCCTATTAAAATTCATAATGAAAAATGAGAATATCTCTATAATTCAGGTATGGATGATTTGTTTGAAAAAATCATACATTAGATAAAAACTACAAGGTCTGGAACCTTAATGTAGCCATTAATGTTATCTACTATAGTTTTAGCTAGTTCACTATATATCAACATCCATATAAAGTGTTCCATTAAGATTATTTCCCCCCTTATTAATATTTTTACAAATAAATTTTACAATTAATAGAAAACATATAGTTGGTATCCATATTTTCATGAAGATTATTGATCGCTATAATCCTAGAAGGTTCCTTGAAGAATTATGGATCCAGTGAAACATCTATCTATTTTTATAATATTGTAGGATCATCCTTATTTTCATACATGAAGGATCTATAAGAAGTAGTAAATTCACCATGTAATTCTTCTATACATTGTATACTATGATGCATAGACCCGTATACAACACATTAAATTTACTATACCTAATATTATTATCTTTCTCAAATATCAATCACAAGGATACACACATTATTGAATAAAATTCATTGTTTCTCTAATAAATAAAATTAAATTTTTTACATTATCTTTACTAACATGTGTAACATAATAAATAATTTTTTTATTTAAAATAACACTATTTTATAAAATTCCATTATCCCACCGAAATAGATTTAGAATATCTTATAATGTCAATATTTTAGTGATTGGATCCAATATTATAATTTTGAAACTCAGATTTGTGCATTAAAATATAATGATGGTATTTAGGCAGGTAGTCTTGAAATTTTATTAACTCAATATTCATTGATCTGTTGAGTATACTCCCAAATACTGAAATCATAATTCTATATTTTTTAATGAAACATATAAATTATACTAACATCACATCTCCCATTACCCTGAAAAGTTATTTGGTTAATTCCACATATTATCCCTGTTAATATTTCTCATGAAATTTCTCAAAATCCTAATGTTTTGAAATTTTATTTATGTTAATCCCCCATTCTAGGGATGAGGGGGGATTAAAAAAATATTTGGATGATTGAGTGACACATTAAATGACCAGTAGTTCCTAGTAGAAATCATCTCAAACAAGATAACATGGAACTTCCCATCCCAAGAAAAATATTTGTATGTTATCTTTCCACCTTAGCATGGATGATGGCCTAGCTGTCCTATAGAGACACGTACAGGCCTAGTACCGATGGAAATTCCATACACTCACATTCTTCTAAGTACAGTTATCTCTACTCTAGTGAATGTAACTTCTCTTAGTCCTCCTATGGATTCTACTTCCTTATTATCTATCGGGTTTCATCTACATTTATCATTTTTCTCGAAGTCCTTTAGGTGGCCCAAAAGCGTTACTGGGTCGAAGGTCATGGGTGACTCAGAGGCCTTGAAAAACTCGAGAACCAAACCGGTTGTCTGAAAGCTCTAAAAGATGAATACATTTGACTACTACAGTACTAGATAATACCTCCAACATTATTTCTATAGTATTCCCAAAATATGCCTCTATATGTATTTGATCTTGTGTCCCTTAGGTGCACGTGTCAAGTCCCGGTCTATTAGGCTATGGCTCATGTGCCTGTTAAGACTCATCTATAATTAAAAAGTTACCCAAACATTGGATTGACTAACACATTAATGAAGGGTTAATGTTATATCATAAAATAAAAGGTTATTTTAAAAATCATATTTTCCTAGTGGAATTCATTTCCCTTTATGCATTCATAATCATTATATTATCATTAACATGTATGTTAATATTATATAAATTTCATAAAACTAATTAAATATTTATGGATAAATTATTTACATATAATATTTTTATTATTTTCATTATACATTCCCATTAATTTATTTTTATATTTTGATCATTTTTAATAATAAAAAATTGTTTATCATAAATAAATAAATAAATAAATTTTAACATGAAAATTTTAAAATCATGTAGTGAAATGATTATTCTATCTCGAAAACATTTTTTTATCAAGAAAATGATAAATGAACCATTTACCCAAAAAGATATCTTCCTACGGATATACCAAAATCAGGTTGAATAATTTCACTCTTAACTTATGTCTCTACTATTATGGTTTTTCCACATCAATATCCTAAAATGTCACGTCTTAAAAGGATCACATTCCATTAAATATGACTAATCATTCACATGTGGGGTAAAAATGGGTTTTTTAATAAATAAACAATTAACATGAATACCTATACATAATAAGCAGGACTAGATAAAAAATAGTTCATCATATTCAATTTTACAATAATTATATCACAATCCCCAGGTAATTAATATTACAATTAAATAAAAACCCAAACAATATATAATTGTTTAATTCACTTGATCTTCTACAGTACACAACATCTACACATTTATACTATCTATTATTCATTTAAATTAATTACTTCTGAATATAAAATTCATGAACAAATAAATTTATTATAATATTACATAAATATTCTATTTAGGTTTATTAGAAATCCAAACACACACTAAAATTACATTCATAAATAATTTCAAAATAAAATTTTAAAGTACATAGTTCTTACAGACAATGTACAAGGCATGTACCCTTACAAATTGTATTCACATTTAGAGTAACACTTAATATACATAGTGTGCACTTGAGGAAACAAAACATTTACCCTTGTACATTATAACCATTTCCTATTAATCACATGGGCGCGCCTTATAATATGATTGATCATTTCCTTTAATTGTGTTCTTAGAAAATAAGTATTTTTAACATAGTTTTTCATGATATTCCCTAGTGTAATATTCTATTGGTGATGCCATGAAGTATGCCAGATATATATGACCATATGGTGTGACATGAATTTTTAAGACATATAACAATTTAGAGTCCTATAAATTACACAATTTTTACATGAACAAAAAATTTAATGTAATTAAAAAAATGAAATTTGAAATAATAAATAAATATTTTCATTGAACACGGTGCATCAAAAATCACTCATCGTGTAATTTATTGTAGGAACCCCATCATTCATCATGTACATTATAATTATAAAAATATAATATTTTACTATATATTTTTCCTTTTAATATATATAAATGATTTTATTTTCCCCGCACTCAAAAATTAAAAAAACAATACCCTACATATTTAAAAAATGTTATCATGAAAATTATTTGGTTAATTAATTCGTTAGTAATTAGAAAGATGTTTACCAATTAATAATGGTAAAATTTAGACGATATACAATTAATATGATTAAATATTTTAATAGATTATCCATTATTGAATAATGATTTAATGTGATAAAAAAATAAAACCTATAAAATTTAAATTATTATTATAATAATAATATATAATCTGTCAATATGTTAAATCATATATTGATATACCTAAAATCAAAAAATATCACGAATTAATACTTAGAATGCATTACATTTATGAAATCCATTATTCAATACAAGAAATTTTATTTATATTCATTATTTTCTTGAAAAATATATATTTTTTTTATATTTTTTCTTAATTATAAATAATGATCTCCATTTTTTGAATTTTATTGTAAAAATACTATATTAAGGTATATATTTAAAAATATTAAAAATGAATAATTTTATGTGAATAGAATGATTTATCTTACACCATAATTTTTATAACATTATCATAACACAAGAATTGAATAACTTTTTTCTACATTTCTCTTAAAAAAAGATATAACATATAAAAATTACAAAAAAAATACTATGTTTAATTTAATTAAATAATGTGTATGTAATATTTTATTATCAAAACTAATTTATATTGAGATATAATGTAACGACCAGATCATTTGAAAAATATTGTTTTATTGAATTTCTTTGTCTTTTTATTTTGTACAGAACAAGACTATATATTTTTAATTAATGAATTTAGTATAATTATAAAGTTCCATTTGGTTTTGATTGTTATATGACAATTGTTCAAATAACCATTTGAAAAAGATAACCTTACCAATGTTATTATTGTTTATAAATAAATAATATCATGGTTAAATAATAATAAAACAATATTTTATGCACTCATTCAGTAGAATCGGGCAGTACAAATCCCATATGTAAGATCTTAGGAAGGAGGTTAAATCACTGGGATTTATTCTAGATCAATTTGAAGCTGAACATCAATATGTTAAGCTATAATGAAATCACTTATGAGAGATGATCAAACTAGTATAAATCACAACTCAAAGATTATGGTCTGATCCTCCCTAAGATTCTATCACCATACAACACCATACTCTTAGGTCTTATACAAGTGTTATAATAGATTATGTAATGATTCCATAGTTAATTTGTGTAATTTTTTTATAAATAAAATTGTTATTTATTATTATGTTAGTGTTTTGGAATTTAAAATATCCATATAAATATATAATGAATTTATAGAAGTTCTATATTATTGATGATTATTGGAAATAATTAATTTCAATTTTTTAATACATTAATAAATTAATAATGTGTAATGATATTAAAAAAATCATCATCTACAGTTGTGATCAGTATTATATTTACATTCAAATAAGATCAACGTAATTTATGATGAATAATATATTATGAATTGTAATATTACACTTATGAAAAGTAATGTTTTAAATGGAATAGTAACCTCTATTAAGTATGTATAAATATAATTTAGGCATCTTTTTTTGTAATGTGATATAATCACATTAGTAAATAACTGTTTCAGAAATCAATCATTAGGTATTTTTATTTTTTCTGTTAAATAGTGCTTTTACTTAAAAACTAGATATCTCATTATTAGAAAATTATTTTTCAAAAATGGAGTTGATTTTATAATTAAAAGAATCTATATTAGGTTAGGTTGAATTTATTATTATTTTATAAAATATTTTATTCTACAATGAATAATAAAAATACAATTTTCGGTTTTAGTGTGTTTCATGAAATCATTAATGAAGTAATTATGATGTAATAAATATAGATGAATTTTTTATAGTATGGAATTATAAGAGGTGTTCCAAGTGGAAAAAACCATGTGAAAAAACCATTGGAAAGCCCATAATATTAAAAATACCAGTAATGAGGTTTCCCTTGTAAATTAATAAAATATTCCCACGCATTCCCAATAAATACAAAACCATTACATCATTACATTCATTTCAAATTTCTACATAATGGTGATATAGTCATTTTACCCCCAATGGACTCCTTCCAATGTTACCTTAAGCCTCCCATGTTTCCAACCTTCTTGTTTCTTAAATTACTCTTCAATGTAAGGGAACCTTTCACTCTTGTCTTTTAGTCGTGACTTCTTGAATGTTAGGTTTAATATTTTCCATTTTATTTTGTTGTGGTATTTTCATATATATCGATATTTATTTATATTTAATTTCAAAATTATGAGTGAACATTTATGCTCGGATCAACTGATTTTCTAAATTTTTATGTGATGCTGTTAGCCTAAAACATTTTCGTAAAAGAAATCGCATCTTATCTTTTATTTCATGTTTTTGTTTCATGTGATGTGCCCTTAAAAAACCATACAATGATATTATTTACATTTTATTTTCTCCTCATAATATTTTATGAGTTATTTAATAGTGGATACCCCTTTTCCCATCTCTTTTTAATGTGTTCAGGCACCATGTAGTATTTCTGTTATGCTTCATAACTTTCATCTCAAAATCTCTCTTTTTTTTTTCTCATGAAATTATCTTATTTTATTTTTGTGAATACCTAAAAATATTTAATTTCAATGGTTATACATCAAGAGATAAAATTTATATATTTAATTCTATAATTTTCATGCATTAAACCCATACTCTCATTGCATGGGTAATAAATGACAAAAATGATCTCATTTTTAAGTACTTTTCAAAAAGTGATGATTTTGATATGAAACCAATTTATTTTATTCTATTTGGTTTATTTATGAACTATATTATTATGATCTATGTGGTTCACATGAAAATATTTATATATTCATGGTGCTCCCTCATAGCGCTCCAATGCATTGGGTAAAGCATTTAATCTCTATAAATGACAAGTTATATGATACCTTAGTGAATAACCATTGAAATTTTAGGACACAAATGGGATGGACCAAGGAGATTTTATAATTTATTTATAAAATAAACTTCTAAGGAAAATATTAATGTGTTTTATCAGGTTGTTATTATTATGAAATGTATCTTTATCCCTTTGTTCATATTAATATCGCTCAGGTACACATGTAAACAGCTTCACATGTTTTTCATTACTGGGCCTTCTTCTCATCCTTTAATTTGAAAAATGACTCAATGTTATGAGATACAATAATTTTATTTAGGATGAAGCTATTATTATGAATTAAATGTATATTATAAGAATGTTTTATTTTTCAATGTTTTATGTTCCTGATTTCCAAGACACTAGATATTAAAGATCCTCTGTTTGTAAAATGTAATGAAAAGTTATGTAATAAAAAGTTAGGATGTAATTGTTGGTATCAAAGGATAGTTTATTTATTATTAGGAATTAGGATATTAAAAATATAGGAAAAATCGATATATAATGTTAAAAAAATGTAAAATATCCTGGTATTTTATTGAAATATTAAATAAGTGGTTTTCTAACAACAAAATCCATGTCTGGATAAGAACAAGTGGATGTCACTCTAGAAAAGATGTACCTAGGAGTGAAAATTATGGCAAGGTGTTTCATTCTTGACATGGGGTATCTTAGTACATGACAATAGTTCTTTATACACAAATGGAGTAGGAACTAAAAGACCTCTGATAGAATCCAGGATGGAATCTTTAATGAGATTGATGAAAAAACTAAATCAAGTAATGGGGAATAACTTCAATCAATGGGATATACATATATCACCACAAAGGGAAGAAATGTTATTAAGGCCTTTATGTATCAATGAACACCAACCATTAGTGGATCAACATATTAATTGATTTCTAAACATTGGATCAGCTCTATCAATATGTTCTTTTTTTCTCCACTATTCAGAATATGAGAACGTCACCCTGGTTGTTTACCAGTGATAGGGAGAAGATGAAACTTGGTGGGAATTGATTAAAACATGAGGCCAAGAGTGTAAGTTTAATCTATGTAGTGGGAACATTTCAGTGGGATATTCTTCAATAATTATTTCCCTCATTATATGAGAAAAAAAATGGAGAAGGTGTATCTGGAGACGAATTAGAAGGTGAAGGAATCTGTTGGATGTTATGATATGAACATCACATGACATTCCTATTACAACACATGATTTGTTACAGATACTAATGGGATGAATGATAGATTGTTTGGTAAACTAAGACTTCATATGTGGAATAATCTAGCCAACCGAGACTATAAATGATATGAGGAGATAATGTGGAGTGCGATGAAAGTCGAAATAGAGTTCGTTGAGAGATAATAGTCTCATAAATACAATGAATAGATGAAATAAATTGATTCCAAAGTAGGTAGGACCATTTATTAGGGAAGAAGAGTCAAGAAAGTGCAATGTACAACATGTAATAAAAGTGGGAAAAAGCATTTGGGGAACTGAATGCTCGGGAGCAGTAAGTGCTTCATGTGTGGAAGAGGTGTCCATATTTTGGGGAATTGTCGTAGTGAGGTGAAGCCATAACATCCCCACACGAACAAAAATGGGAAGATGGTGCATGCCCAACCTGATGTCAAATTCTATATGTTTGGACAACTGGGTAACTTTTTCAATCACCTTCCGAACTCTAGGGCAGTGGAGCAGAACGACAACTAGCCTTATCATAGGAAAAATAAGTAAGGTCGGGATTTTACAATCATGATAGCTGATGTTGAAGATATAAATGATGTGGTAGTAGGTACTCTTGTTGTTATCTCAAAGATAGAAAGTACTTTTTTTTATTTTGGTTATACTGTATCCTTTATTTCCTCCACGTTTGCAAGGAATTCAGAATGAACACTTGTTATTCTAAAAGAAGAGTTTTTAGTAAAGACTCCTGGTGGGTTTGTCCAAGAATCATTAGTGTTTAGAAAATCTAGTATTTACTTTGGTGACCACAATATTATCACAAATCTAGTAGTCAATCCCATGCTGGAATTAAAAATTATACAAGGGACGGGCTGTCTCTCAATGAATAATGCAAAGATCAAATGCAGAAACAAGGAAATCTCAGTAGTCTTGAATGATATACCAATAGTTATCTTCTAAGGAGAGATATCTCAACCTGATCCTCATAAATTGATATAATCTTATATCAAAGACCATGTATATGATGGATATTGTGGAGCTGCAGGAATTAAAAAAGAAACTCCAAGAACATTGGAGAAGGGGTTTATTTGACCTAGTGTGTCTCTTAGGGGAGCACATGTTTTATTTGTGATGAAGAAGTATTGATCTATGAAGCTATATATTTATTACAGAGAACTGAGCAAGATCATGGTGAATAACAAATACCCTCTTCCATGAATTGATGAATAATTTTACCGACATCATGGGGATCAATTATTATCCAAGATTTAACTTGGATCTAGTTGTCATCATTTGAGGGTGAATACAGAAGATTTTCCAAAAACTATCTTTGGGTAATGATACAAGAATTATGAGTTTGTTAATATTCATGTTGGATTGAATTATTATCCTACTATATTTATAGATTTGTGGAATAGAGTCTATAAGGAATATCATGACCACATTGAGGTACTATTTATTAATGATATTCTGATATATTCCAAAAGTATTGAGGAGCACGAGGATCATCTAAGGGTTACTCTTTATACTCTATAGACGGAGATGCATTTTGGAATGTTCAAAAACTGTGAATTTTGGATTCCAGATGTTTCATTCATGGAGAACAATGTAACCAATGATGGAATCACAGTTAAAACTCCAAATACAATGTTTGAACAAGAGTGGCATCGTCCTTAAACAATAACTAATATTAATAGTTTCCTTGGATTTTAGAACATTATAGGAGGTTTTTGAAAAACATTTCATGACATTATAATCCATTAACCAAGTTAACTTGAAAAGGGGAGATGTTCATCGGATCAAAGGAGTGTGAGGAATGTTTCCAATAGATGAATAAAAGATTGGTTACTACACCCGTGCTAAATATGTCCTCATGTGGTGAATGATTAGTTTTTCTAGTGATGCATCTCTATATGGGATTTGGTGAATAATCATGGGAAATGACAAAGACTTTTCTTATGCATCTCGATAGTTAATGACTCATCAGAATACCAATCATACACAAGATCTAAGGATGGTTGCGTTGTTTTTACTCCAAAGATATGTAAAAAAAATATTTATTTGGATAAATATGATATATACAGAAAACCTATAAGATTGAAATATATTTTCACATAAAATAAATTGAAAATGAGATAGAGGATATGTTGTGAACTATTTAAAGAATAGGGTTATTTAATTCATTATCATCCTGGAAGACCAATCAAAGTCACTGATGCATTAAGTTGAAAAGGCCAAGTTATTCTTTCAATGATGAGGATTCAAAGAGATCCTTTGATCAATGACTTAGTAAAGCATTAAATAGGAATTATAAGGGAAGGGATATCATCAACCATATTCCAAATGATATCTCAAACGTTGTTACTATATAAGATAATGAAATATCAACAATAAGATCCTTTGTTATAGAATAATTGTGAGGATATGAAGGATGACATGTTTCTTGAGTTCAATTTTGATCAAAATGGTGAAATTAAATTTTCTACCAGACTATGTGTTCCATTTATTTTGTAAATAATGGAGATGATGGATGAATATCATTACTCTATTTTCGTTATACATCATGGAAGAAATAAAATTTATAGGGACCTTGATGATCATTTGTTGTTTTATGATATAAAAAGAGGGATTGCGGAATACACTAGAAGGTGCCTGGTATTTCAGAAAGTTATGGCAGAGCGACAAATTCTTAAAGGGGTATTACAACCACTATCCATACCAGCATAGAAGTGAGACAACATCACTAGGGACCTTACCACTTTTCTCATAATAACTTCCTATGGAAATAAATAGATATGGGTTATTGTAGACCATCTCACAAATAATTACCATTTTATCTCTATTAATGAAGATTTATCTCTTAATGAACTTTCCCAGATTTACTTGAATTAATTTGTAAGGATGTATAGAGTTTCACTTTCTATCGAATATGATTGTGATCCAAGGTTACATAAAAATTAAGAAGATGTATTCAATTTGATCTATTCATAATTGAATTTCAATACTTCCTATCACCCCAAAAAAATAGGATCAATATGAAAGAAATATTTTATCACTTGAGGACATGGCGAGAACATGCTAAATGTAATTTAAAGGTGGATGGGATCAACAACTCCAATTAGTTTGGTTCTCTTACAAAAATATCTTACAATCAATCATTACAATAGAACCATATGAAGCTCAATATGGGAAGCGTTGTGTGAAACCTACTTGTTAAGATGAAGTTGGTGAGAGTATGATTTTTGGGCATCATCTTTTGCAAGAGATGATAGAAAAGTTTCACACAATCCTTCTATACATTAAAGATGCTCAGAGATGAAAAAAGGGCTATGCCGACAACTGTCAAAGTGAATTTGAGTTTTATGATGGTAAGAAATTAGTTCTTTAAATTTCACCATTTAATAGAGTCATGAGTTCTGAGAAGAAAGGGAAGCTCAGTTCTGGGTACACTGGCCCCTATAAAATCCTTGATTGTGTATGAGAAGTTTCCTATCGACATTCACTTCCTCCAAATATAATATATGTTCATGATGTCATCCACATATTCTCTTGAGGAAGTACATATCTTCACCTTCACATGTACAAAATCAATAGGGGTACAATAGGAACATGACTTCCTTTATGAGGAGAGGCCAATATAGATCATGGATAGTATATACAATGTTCCACAAAAGATGACCACCCACAAAGATAAGGTGTTGTGGAGGAACCAAAAATGCTAAGACAACATGTGGGAAGAAGATGAGTCTATAAATCAAAAGTACCCACACATTTTCATTTCAGATGATACGAGTTGAAATTTCATGGATGAAATTTATTAAGGGTGGAAGAATTTAATGACTGCAAATTTTGAATAATATTTGATTGCTGAATTTTTATGTTATTTTATTTGATACTCAACAAAATGATATCCTTTTAATTAATGAATTGAGTATAATTAAAATGAGATAATTGTGACTTGACTGTTATATGACCATTGGACAATATGAAAATTATAATAAAACACTCTTAATGTTATGATTATTGTTTATAAATACAAATGATAATGGTTAAATAATTATGAATGAAGAGACGATGGACTCATCCAGTAGAATCGGCCTATATGAAGCCTATATTTTGGATATTGAGAAGGACTTTGCATCACTGGGCATTGTTCTGGGCCAATCCCATGCTGAACATCTACATTGTATGCTTGAAAATAATCATGTATGGGAAATTATCAAGCTAGTAAAAATCCCCACACTTGCAACATAGTTTGAGCCTCCCCAAGATTTTATCATCATATCACACCATGGTAGGAATAGTTACATAGAACATCATGAAGGTACTAGATCAATTGGATCATGTTATGAGTAATATATTGAATCACATGAAATGACCGCATTCTCTATAGAAATATCATGTTGTGGACTAATAATTTATGAAACAAGGGATTGATACCATTAATATACATTTTATTCCACTATAATGGAACAATGGAATATATACATTGAGATAATATTACTATCCTCTCATTTTCAAGAGAATATTAATTTGTATTGGAGTTCTATCATTTTGATGGAGAAAAAAATCTATTCTGGAAACTGATAAAGAACATGAGATACATTGAGGATATTAATTCAAATACTTGGTTTGGATTTTAAATTATATTTTAAAAGAAATAATTTCAAAAAAAACACCATTATTATATGGATAAGTCGTTACAAAAACTAAAGTGAAAGCAAGATGAGTCTATCGAGGAATGTGAGGGAAAATTATGAAGTCATTAACATTAATCCCATGGAATATTCATTATCTAGGAATGAATGATGGATCAATTAAATATTTTATTAATGAATGGTCAGTGAAAATCACCTATGATTCATGATATTTAATGATATGGTCATATTTTCCAATTTTCTGTTAATATGTTGAGGGAAATTGGAGACTCTCCATAGTCTCGTGGGGTCATAGATACAAAGGGGAAAATGGTTTTTCATATGGGAGGATAAACATATACATCCCATAGTGGAATAAAACACCATCATCCCATATTTCAATGGTGTTTTGAGAAGAATCCATGGAATTATCTATAGGGATTATGTAGGTGCTTCAAATTTGGAAATGGTGGGAATAAGACCAATAATTTATGGTGGTATACAAAGAAATACCCCAATATAGAAGAATAAAGTAAGGTAAAAATGAACTCTCACTCTATAGAATATTATATACACATTATGGACCATATAAATTATGTGATCCAATGTATAATAAAATGGGTTTTCGGAGAAAATAAAAAAACCTCCATGGTATTAAAGAATGAAATATGCTATCATTACTGCTTAAATGTATCTTTAAAATGTTCTTGTTATAGGTATGATTTTTATTTATTTACGAATAGTAATCCAAATTTATTATCATTTTTGTACACATTTTTTCATATATTGATCAATTATTATAACTATTCAATCAATTCCAAAAAATTTGTCGTTGAGTTTTCTATGAGATCATCGAAGAGTGCAATCATTTCATCTACTATCTATAAAGCATACTATATAACGTTTTTCTACTAAACCTTATTTGAAATAACATATTACATCCATTGGTAGGGAATATTAAATTATATTTCCTTTCTTTATATCTTTATATAATTCCAAAATCAATTGTCAATATGTGATTTCACTCTTCACATCCCAAGGCATCATTAGTTTTTATAAAACTATGTGGAGGATGATGACTATCCTTTTTAATCTTCCACTATTTAAAGGATTATATTTCCTTATCATAAATCATGTCTATCTCAACATAATGAAACAAAATAGATGGTCATGATTAAATATACTCCCATTATGATGTAATATACGGATGTGTTCGCTAAATAATTTTTTTTCTTCCTCTTAACCAATATATTGATTTATTATTTTAACATATACATATAAATCTATTCACAATAAATACTCTTTTTAGGATGGACACTATTGATTTGGAAGAATAGGATAAGGATTTACAAGATAATCTAGAAAAGGGTTTTACAGGCCCATGTACTTCACCTTGGGTGATGCAATCTACATAATAAAAATGAGTGATGTGTCAAATCACTTCATACATTATCATATTAAGATCAATCATGGAATGATAAAATAATTTATACAATAACATGATTGGACTGATTATAAGGTCATCTTTTTTGGGAAATGTATGTCTCTAAGGTGGATCATTGATCAATATATCAATAAATAAAGGTGTAGATGGAATATATTCTGAAGACTAGAATTTAAATTATGTAGAAAACAATGAGTCCATAGTGACGCCTTTTAGAATAAATACTGATCAATAAAATTGAATTTATATAAACAATAAAATATTCATTGATTAATTTGTTAAATAATTGGTTGCCTTTGTTAATTAAATAATTATATACTATAACAGAAAGAAGGAGAAAGATGTGAATTTGAATATAGATCTATTGAATTTTCAAGTGGACAAACTATATTTAATGTAAAGTAAATGTGGATTCTATAGAAATGATGTATCATTCACGGGTCATGTTATCACTAAAAAAAATATGTAGACCATTCAAAGAAAAATATAATTGGGGAGTTTTCCCAAACCAACATATGTAATGGATAGCCATTATTTCCATGGTCAGGATGTGTATTAAAAATGATTCCTGATGGAATTTTCATGATTATCAATCCCAAGAACCAAGCTAAATTGAATGGTGGAAATGTTTCTCTAGATTAATGAATGCGAATACTGATTTAATGAATTGAAAAAGAGGATTATCATTATAATAATGAATACACTACTCATATGTGGGGAACCAATTATGGAATTTAATGTTTGATCAATGATGGGACTAATAAGTGTACCAAGTTAAAATGATTAAGTGATAGACTATACCTGAAGGTAGATTAATGATCTACAAAAAAACTCTCCCACACCTAATTTTTGAGTTTATAATACGTACCATCCACTTTGAATATCTAATTTCATTATCTCAAATGGGAAAAGTGTGAGATATAATTTATTTATACTAGCCTAAAATATATTTTTACATATAAGGGTATTAATACTCACCATAGAAGATTACTAGAGTGAATCCCTGATTAGGATTTATAAATCCACTTTCATCCTGATATATCAAATGATGTGTCATGTGATTTAAGTATAGAGGATCATTCTATATTATAAAGAACTATAATCTATAATAATCAAATCATCTTACACATTCAATGGATTAAATAGAAAATCATAAAGGAAGGAAGAACATCATCCCATTATCAAATGATTTCTCAAGCATCCCATTTAAAGATGAAGAAGGAATCTCAAAGAGGTGATGATAAAATTAGAGGAAGATATAATTGATCAAAAAAGTGAAAAATTGGAGTTTAACATTGATTTGGAAGGAGATTCATATTAGATTCATTTATATAAATTATGTCAAATCATGGGATAAAGAGGGGGATTTTTAATGATGCACATAAATCAACCGTCTACATCCACAAAGTGAGAAAAAACATGTGTGGATATTTTTGAGATAACTATTGGTTGAAAAATATAAAGTATGTGATTTCAAAATATATATATATCAATGTTCTTATTATATCTGAATGTGATGGATGCACGGAAAAATTATAATCGGATGATTCAACTATTACACAAACCTATATATAATGGGGGAAAATAACACCGGTAATATCCACTCAACATCTAAATAAATAATTTGAAAATAATTATATATTTGTATCTGTAGATCATCTTACAATGATTGCTGACATTGAAAAACATTTATAGGACATATCAATCGATCTAATTTAATAGTTATAAAACAGATATGTGGTGAGGCTATATGTTGTTCCATTAGAGATTGTATCTGATTGAGGACGAAGATTTATCATGATGTTTGGAAACATATACAACATTCAATGAAAAAAGAGATGATTGTATGTACATCTTATCACCCCCATATTGTTGACCAGCATGAGTATAATATTATGAAATTGGAAGATACATGGAGAGTATGCAGATAGAATTAAAAAGAGGATAAGACCAATATCATCCACTAATCAATTTATCTTACAAAAATAGTTTCAAATAAATAATCCATGTGTCTCTATAGGAATCCATTCATGTAAAAATATGTAGAACACATTAATGATATGAAAATTTATGTGAATTCAAGCTTATGGGACCTGCAATGGTCATGGAAATGATATAAATAGTGAAAGTCATTCAACATCAAATAAGGACCATAAAATATCGATTGAATATCTATAAAAATAATCATAGATGAGAGAAGGATTTTTAGGATGGATATAAGGAATTTCTATGAACATTTCATTGGAATATTTTCATGAAATTAGTGATGAAATAAATGTTATGTCAAAGGTACATCAACCCCATTGATATTTTTAATCCCATTGGATCTATGTCACACCCACTAGAACTTACACGACAATGACTCTAGTACAAGATGTATTTCATGTTTCCCTCTTTAGAAGGAATATACAAGACCCCTCAAATGTGATGAATTTATAAGTGTCATATCTAGAAAATGATATATCATATAATGGGATGCTAGTGACGATCATGGACCAAAAATATAATTTTCAATTCCACAAGACTGCTCTCTAGGTCAAGGATCTATGGAGGAACAAAATTTTTTGAATATGTGACTTGGTATCCAGATGAGGAAAAAAAGAGATGTTCCCTAAACTATTTTCACATTATTATGTAAAATGAAATATCCAGGGTGAAATTTAATAAGGGGTAAGAATGTAACAACCTAGAATTTTATCAATTGAATTTTCCAACATATAATAATAAAATGATGTATAAATAACATACATAATAAAGGGATGATAGAAAAAAAATTATTCTCAAAAACTATTAACAATAAATTATTGAAAATGTAATCCAATAAGAACATAAAATATTATAGTGGTGGAATAAATGGAAATTAAGAGAATAAGAATAGGATAATGTGGATATGTTATAACCAACAGAATAAATACAGTAATTAATTATATTATAGAAATAAAAAATAATTTTAATAATAAAATTTCCAAGTGGATAATAATGTATATATAAACATTATGAGATATAGAAGTGAACGGTGACTGAATTTTATAAGTGGTATTTATAATAACAAGAGAACCCATAGGACTATTAGAAATCTAACTAATGGAATAGAAATAATACCACTAGGTACTATAATAAGACTATTTTACTAGTGAAAAAACATATGAAAATGTAAAATATATTTGAGGAATAATATAAAACTTATATATTTAATATTGAATATTTTTTAAAAATTGGTAAATTATGTGATGGTTTTATATAAAACATGAATAATTAATTTGTAATTTAATTATTTATATAATTATTAGATTAACAAAATATTTTAACAAAATTGAATAAAACATAAATGGTATGACTTATTATAACTATTATCTTATTTTATGAGTCAATAATTTATTTTTCAAAGGGTTATCAAATCAATTATAATATTATACATTAATATCATTTGAATTAATGGGGATTTTATTTAAAACTTATAATTATCATATTTATAACATTATTCAAATACAATGGATTCAATATTTGAAATATAAATTTCAATAATTGGTGAGGGTTAATTTTTATGTTTTAATAACATGTTTTAATATTTGGAGGATTATAAAATACATTAATTTATGGTATTATAGATAATAATGAAAATATATGAATTTTTAGACATGAATGATGTAAGAAAATAGAATTTTAAAATAAAATCCATTATTTACTTCATATAGTTAATTTAAAAAATTCTATTTTTTGACGTCATCCAAAAATAATAAATAAATAAAATGAAAAACACCCCTCTCATTCCCTCAAAAATAAAAACCCTCACAACCGCTTATCCTCACACCATATAATGATTTAATATTGAAAAATATCATAAAAACAATCCTCTCAACTCTACCCATGTTTATGTTCTCCTAGTTTCACAAAAATAAAAACAACTAGTTCCTTATGGGGTTCATCAAGGTGGTGATAATCAAGAGGTAACATTCCCTAAATACATATATTAATTTCCTCCGTTATTATAACTTATTTTTTTCCACATTTATCCATCTCTTAATGACCACTCCAGTATCATGTAAATAATTGAATGTTTTATTTCTAATGGATTATCTTCTATCCATCCCTTTTCTCATATGTCCTTTTCAATGATGTAAAACCATTGTCCAATTTCTTGTGGTTATATGTCTCCATGGATAATTATTTTTCATTTCCCACTACCAACAGCAAGCCTGGTCATATAATAATTATTACTATTAAATTACTTTTTAATAATTAAATTTTAAAATATTTCAGTTTCTTTTTGTAATACATATAATATTAAATAAATGAAAGTAGTTTACAATGGTTTATAAAACTGCCTTAATTAACAAACCACATAATGATAATGTTTTTAATGAAATACCCCTACACTTGAAAAAATAAATGAAATATGAGACCACTTATTGTTATTTATGTTAAGTAATAAAAAATAATTTACTTTCTGAAATAGTATTTCAATTTTAAAAGAATAAAAATAATTATTCACAAGTAACTCATCTATAGAACAATGAAATAAATACTCCAAATAATGGTTAGATAAATTATTATAATCCAATGAAATGTGAATTACTAATCATAATAAAATTATTATAAATAATATATATGATTAATTGGTTATGAATTAGTTAATTAATTAATCATATTTGACTATCAATGATATTATTTACCATTGTATAATTATTTCTAACAAAAGGTATGGGACCTCACCAAACCTCTATATTTCCCTTCTGTGATGCTTTACCTCTCTTGAATGAAATCAAACTCTTTATTATTTTTAAATAATTCTGCCAATGCTTTTTTATATATCCCACTCATATATGTAAATCTCAAATAATCATTCATTTATAATGGACACATTCTTTAAATAGATTCCCATCTTAATTCCTCTCAACATGAAAATCGAATAAGGGGAACATATCTATTTCATACCAATTTTCTTATAAAATCTGAAAAGAAAAATAATTACAAAAATATTATTAAATAACACATAATATCACGAATTCAAATATTTGTTTATTTTTTTATTATTGAAATATGATTTCATTTATCCTAATTATAGACCATTAATTATTTTATAATGAATCAATCCCTAAGGGTAACCTTTCTAAAGTTACATTGCCATATTTTTCTATTTTTTCACAAAAAGTGGACTTAATTATTATTGATCTATTCTTATATATCATATATTAATTTTAATTATTAATTGAAATCCATTTGATAATGGATAACATTTTGAGATACCATTCTCTTTTTTATTTTGAAATGATTCTAAAAAAATTCTCATGGGTAACCCTTTTATTTATTCGTTATGTCTGATTTCTTTGTGTGGAAGACATATGCATGGACATGTTTTTATGGTTGTTCCAAAATATTTATCCAATGAATTTGGTAATTTTTGACTCATGATAAAATATTTATGAGATTATGGAAGAGTCTTAATCCATTATGGGGCCTTATTGAACATATGAAATCATATCGGAAGTTACCCTTGACACGTATTTAGTTCATGATGTCTGTTTCATAAAAATACATATATATCAACAGTAATACGACTCCATGTTCCATATGATATTCCACTATATGGTTTTCCATGAATCATTACTTTTATGTAATCATGGTATTCCTTATAACTCATTTGTCATTATTCTATTCAATGGATATTCCCTTTATGATATTTTTACCTCTTCTTTGGTGTGAATTTATTTCCTATGATATCATATGATGTTGTATGATCGCAAATGAAGTTAGGATCTAATTTTGAAGATTAATAAAATTATATTTTATTCTAGTTTCATGTAATTATATTATCTACCCAGTATTCCAAAATAAACTAGGAATTTCCATCCTTGATTGTATATTATAGATAGTTATTCTTAAAATAATCTAATAATATTGTTATAAGGATTTAATCTCTATATGAAAATTGTGTTGGAAATTTTCTACTGGTATCAAGATATATGGTTGGTTATAGGTGGATTTTTGATCCCATAGGGCATAATATATAACATACCAAGTAGTTAATTAATAATATATATAGTTATCTATGTCTATTTATGAATTAGAAAGTGTTTTAGAGGCTTAAAATGAGGATAATTCCAACCTTAAGAATGAAATACTCTAATATTTTCAAAAGATTGTTTTACCGCCTTTTGATGACGATCCATTTTTAAATTTATCTTTTGAAAATTTTATAAGCTATATTTGTCAAAATAAACATATTATTTATTATTGGGACATTGAAATTTAATTTGGATAAATTTCTGGTATTTTTCTGATAATGTTCATTTTTTATTGAATAGTTAAAAGTGTTGTATTTTAATTCAAAACCTCTTTTTAATATAATTTAATTATATAGGTAGATTGTTTTATTAATTGGTTTTAAAGTGAAATTAGAATATATTTTTACCATTTAATCCAATGGTGGTCATTGGAATTAATATCACATTGATATTGGACATAAACAAGTGACAATCTTTTGATAGATATTGTTTCTTAAAAACACGCTATTTTATTTGAAAGCGGGATTTAATTATGAAATTAATTAATGAAACTTATATATAATTAATTTGTTAAAATAGAAATCATTTTTGAAATCATAATATCAAATATCTTAGGGTGAATTTTTGGTACTTTTCTGAAAAACCTTAATTTTTGATTAATATTGAAACCACAAAGTGATAGTTACAAAACTGATATTTCGTTTAAATGGAACTTTACCACTTCTATGATTTGAATTTCAAAAATACAATATAAATTATTTTCATTATTAAGTAAAATTTGGTTCAATGGGATGAAAATAATTTTTGATGAAACGTAACTTTTAAGTTTTATTAATCACGATTAAAGGTAATTAGTGTGATTTAAGGTAAAAATGATATTATAATAAAATGAAAATATCTTGACACTAGTCCTAACCCTATTGGATGAGTAATGGCCGACCAAGAAAACCCATGGGTCTATTTTTGGGACCCCATGTAGCCACATGGGGAAGATAATGACATTAATGCCTTTTATTTAAATTAAAAGTAAAAATGACACAAACATGTATGGTTTTAATAAAACAATTTTTACATGGGGTTATACAAGTCATATTTTTTACTATACATAGTCATTAGAAATATAAAAAGATTTCCTACATCATAGTATTTTGTTTTATAAATTTTAGACATTAAATAAAATAAATTATTTATGACATCATGATGATGCAGCGATTACCTCATTATTTAACGATTTAAATAAAATGAAACGATAATGTAAAATCTAAGACCGACACATGTCAAAAACCTATTGGATGGGTGTTTTTCGAACTCTTATCACCTTATCCTCGAAATAAATCAATTTGGGACCATTAAAATCCTAAACCCATTTGAATATAAAGTAACATTTTATACCTTTCCAAGAGTGCCCCTCCTCTCCTCTTATAAAAGGCCCCCACCTCTACCTTCTTACCCAAACCTCTCAATCCTTTGGCTCGGACAAGCTCTAATCATTTTGTCTCTCCACATACCTATCCTCATCTTATAAGCCTTACCTAAGGTAGGAAGCTCTTCAAGAAACCCTTTTGGTTCAAACCAAAGGGAGTAACCCGATTTTAAGGTAATGTCATCACTTTTGTTCTTTTCTTTTATTTTGCTTCTCCAAACCTCTAAAATATTTTTATTAATTTCATTTGTAACAACTCCAGTATCATAAATATACTATGATGTTATTATAGGAAATATTCGAGCTACACTAACACACACCTTCATCTAATGGTTAAAGAACATACTGTTTCTGTGGATGGTGAATTTATGCCTCACAAAACTATGATTATTCAATATTCTTTTAACACCTTCAAAGGTGGCCATTCAGATGTAACTATATTTATATATGATATATAATATTTTTATGTTTTCTTTAAGCTTCTGTATTTTTCATTTATGGCATACGTTTATGGTTTCCATTATGGGTAAACGTGATATCTTCATTTTAGGAAGTGCGGACTACAACCCCCTCAAAGTGATTTGATTCATCAATACCATATGTGGCACATATAAAGGATAGATTTAATGATATTATATATGATACCATATTTTAATTATAATAATATTATGTATCATTATGTTTTAATTCCATTAAATATGAAATTGAAATGGAAGTATCGTTCATGCGTACGTACGACTTACCGTCTCCATGAGAGGTGAATTTCATTTCTTACCTTTAAATGCTATGTAATATTATAAATGAATGTATATGATGGATATATATGATATATATGATATCTACATAATGAATATAATTCTGGATATAATGGTTATTTTACCCCATGAACAAACTTGTAATTATAAAGAGTTTATTTTTGACTCAAGTAGCAATGATCGACTAAATGCCCATTATTAACTTAAATAATTACATAGTGTTCATAACATGGTAATAAGTGATATAAAAGGAATAATGAACTTGAAAAATTTTCTTAAGACAGTATAAATTAACTCAATTTTATTGTTCAGGAGGTTAAAGAATGATCGAGTCAAGTCGGACCTGAGGTATGGGACTTCGTCTCAATATCCATTCATTTAGGCATATTTTGTTTTATACACATACTTCTTTGATACGGTGTATAAACCCATTTTAATTTTAATTTTATCCAATATGAATCTTTTTTATATGAATCATTTTCCTAAATGACAAAAGGGAATGTTTTTGTCGTACGTATGCGGCGACAACGACTTCTCCGCCGCCGTGACCATTATTTGAGTTTCTGCTTCCTCTACAAGCCATAAATTTTTTTTAAATCGAAAATAAATACCATGTTTTAATTTTCTTTTATTTTGGTATTAAAAATGGTTTTCATAATGTTTTTATTATATCAATGAGTTGTATTGATATCTTGTGTTTGAAATGTGGAAATGTTATGTTTCCATTATGTATGTTTTATGTGATACGATTATGTTATGGTTCTTGGGAATTGATATGAAGACGGGTGGTTCAGTGATAAACTAAGGGCAGGTGAGCCCAATACATCTCTCCAATGCATTGGGTAACGCGAATGAGTTAAACGTTAAGGTTTCTCTGAAGAGATTTAGAGAATATACTGTGATGGGTATTCCAAACGTAACCAATATGGTTACTCCCTACGTAAGAATGTTATGAATTCCTCAAGTTACCTTTATGTCATATGATATCTATGATTTATTCACGATTTTATGAGGTATGTTAAAGTGCTTATGTTTTATGAGTAAAGTATGATTTCATTGTTTCTTATGTATATATATGTTCATGTTTCCTTTCCAAATTTTAATATCCCTTACTGAGCTTTTTATGCTCATCCCAAGTTTTTGAAATGTTTTTCACGGGTCAAGGGAAAGGTACATGATGTGGTGATAGTGTCAGTGAAGTGTCAAGAAAGAATCCATGTTTTATTTTAAATAAGTTTCCGTTGATGGGAAAATGAGTAATATCTTTTATGTAACCACTTTGTTTAAATGTGGAGTGTAATGCATGATTTATGATATAATTCTATTAAACTCTAAACCTAAAAATATCCTCTACATGTAGTCTTGTAATAAATCAAGATTAAGTAATGTTTAAGGCTGGGGCCTTATAGTTGGTATCAGAGGCCAGTTTAGATAACTTTCGGAGTTAGAATTCTATTAAATGATTATCCAAAAATATATTTTTATGGTAAAATTTAAATGATATAGCATTTGAAGATTACCATGTTTCTTAATCTATGAAATGTTTGTTAAGAATGGTTTTCTGTAGCGGAAATAGGGAAGCAATGCTAGGAAGGCATACAGAACTAAATGACCTTCTGAATCAGCATCCTAAGATGGTCAGAATTGGAACTGAATAGTTTGTTGTAGTAATGGTGCAGTTGACTCAAGCGATAAATGGTGGTGGTATCCATGAACGAGATCATCCAGATCATCCACAGAGGAACATGTTAGTGGTGGAACATTTCATGAGGCAACATCCCCCATCATTCAGAGGATCATTTGACCCTGTGCTAGCTGAAGGGTGGATTAATGCACTGGAGAAGATTTTTGGTGTCATGGGGTGTTTTGAATATCAAAAGGTTAGTCCTGATGTTTACCATTTTGAAGGTGAAGCTGCTCTGTGGTGGTCGACGGTGAAAAATATCAGGGATAGTGATGAGATTGATGATATTTTGGGGTTTTATAAAAGTAAATAGGAGCATGAAAGACATTTACGGGTTATTTTTCAAACCTTCAATGAAAATAAATTGTATTGGAAATTCAGCAAGTGTGAGTTTTGGTTGCAACAAATTTCTTTCCTTGGTCATATTGTTTCTAAATATTGGATAACTGTTGATCCTGCAAAAACAACGGTTGTTGAAGAATGGCCAAGACCCACAAATTTAATTGAGATTCGTAGCTTCCTTGGTTTTTTAGGCTTTTACTGAAGGATTTTTAGAAATTTTTCACGGTTATCTAGTCTAATGACTCAGCTAACTCGGAAGGGTGTAAAGTTTATCTGGACAAAAGAATGTGATGATTGTTTTCAGGAACTGAAAAGAAGATTGGTGAATGCTGCAGTTTTGGCACTACCTTCCAGGAATGGTGAGTTTGTTATCTACATTGATGCTTCATTGAAATGACTTGGTTGTGTCCTTATGCAGAATGATCAGGTAATCACATATGATTTACTTCAGTTGAAAACTCATGAGGTAAATTACCCTACACATGATTTAGAATTATCTTCTGTTGTTTTCGCTTTAAAAATTTGGAGGCATCATTTGTATGGAGTAAAGTGTAAAATATATACATATCACAAAAGTTTAAAGTATATATTCACTCATAAAGTATTGAACATGAGACAGAGGTGATGGCTAGAATTAATCAAGGATTATGATTGTATAATTCATTACCATCCGGGAAAAGCAAATAAAGTGGTTGATGATTTGAGTCGAAAAAGTAATGCTTCATTAACAATGTTGCATTTGGAATATGATCCTTTGGTTAAGGATTTGATGAACATTGGCATAGAAGTTGTTGGTGAAGGATGTCCTTCTGTTTTTTTCAGGTATTGGTGAAATATTCTCTATCAGACAGAATTAAGGAAGCACAGAAGCAAGACAATGAGTTGCAGAAAAAGGTAGAGATAGTTGAGAAGGGTAAGTTGCCTGAATTCAACATTGATAATGATTATGTTTTGAGCTTTGGGAAGAGATTGTGTGTGCCTTGTGATTCACATTTGTAGAGAGAGAGTTGTTATGTGAAGCTCATAGTTCTCCATTTTCAGTTCATCCGGGCAGTACTAAGATGTATATAGATCTTTGGAAGTATTACTGGTGGGACAGAATGATAAGGGATATTGCTGAATTTACAATGAAGTGTTTGACATTTCACGAGGTTAAAGCTGGGTGATAGTTACCAAAAGGGATACTTCATCATTTACCAGTGCCAGAGTGGAAATGGGGGAATATATCCATGTACTTTGTCGTGGGATTACCGAAGAAATCTTAAGGTAATAATGCAATCTGGGTTATTGTTGATCGCTTGACTAAATCTGCTCATTTCCATGCTATACGAGATACTTTTTCGCTAGATCAACTTTCTCGTTTGTATCTTAACGAGATAGTCAGGTTACATGGATTTCCCCTTTCCATTGTATCTGATCGTGATCCCATGTTTACTTCTTACTTTTGGGAAGGCCATGAGAAGTTGTTGGGTACTGAATTAAATTTTAGTACATCTTTTCATCCTCAATCAGATGGGAAGTCATAACGAACAATTCAAACCATAGATGATATGCTACGTGCTTGATCTATGGATTATCAGGGATGTTGGGACCAACATATTTCTTTGGTTGAGTTTTCTTATAATAACAGTTTTAATTCTATTATACAGATGGCTCCGTTTGAAGCATTATATGGTAAACGGTGTCAAACTCCAGCTTTTTGGGATGAATTAAGTGAAAGGAAGCTGATGGGACCAGAATTGGTAGAAGAGATGGCAGAAAATGTTCAGTTGATTCAGAAACACATGAGAATGGCTCAGAGTTGGAAGAAGAGTTATGCAGACCACAGGAGGAAGGATCTCTCTTTTGAGGTTGGTGATCATGTTTTTCTCAAAGTATCACCATGGAAAAGTGTGATGCGATTTGGTATGAAAGGAAAGCTGAGTCTAAGGATCATTGGACTATATGAAATTCTGGAGGGAGTTGGATCAGTTGCTTACCGAGTGGCTTTACCTCCTAGTTTATCTCAGGTACATAATGTTTTTCATGTTTCAATGTTGAGAAATTATATGCCAGATCCATCTCATGTTTTGAGTCCAGATGAAGTTCAGTTGGAAGAGAATCTATCTTATATGGAACAACCGGATCAAATTATTGATCATATGGAGCAAGTGTTGCGGAATAAGGTGATTCATTATGTAAATGTTTTGTGGAAGAACATCATGTGTGAAGAGGCAACATGGGAATCTGAAAATGCAATGAGGGATAAATACCCCCACTTATTTTATAAGTAAATAAATTGCAGGGATGCAATTTTATAACGGGGGTAAGGATGTAACATCCCTTGTAAGTAATGAATAATATATATAGTTATCTATGTCTTTTTATGAATTAGATAGTGTTTTAGAGGCTTAAAATGAGGATAAATCAAACCTTACACATGAAATACTCTAATATTTTTAAAAGATTGTTTGACCACCTTTTGATTATGATCGATTTTTAAATCTATCTTTTGAAAATTTTGTTAGCTATATTTGTCAAAATAAAATTATTCATTATGATTGGGAAATTTAAATTTACATTGGATAAATTTCTGGTATTTTTCTAATAATGTTAATTTTTTTAATGATTAGTTAAAATGTTGTATTTTAATTCAAAACCTCTTTTTAATCTAATTTATTTATATAGTTAGATTATATTTTTAATTGGTTATAAAGTGAAATTAGAATATATTATTACCATTTAATCCAATAGTGTTAATTGTAATTAATATCACTTTGAGATTGGACATAAACGAGTGTCAATATTTTGATAGATATTGTTTCTTAAAAACACACTATTTGATTTGACAACGAGATTTAACTATAAAATTAATTAATTCAACTTTTATGTTATTAATTTTTTAAAATAGACATCATCTTTGAATTCGGAATATCAAATATATCTTAGGGTGAGTTTTTGGTATTTCTCTGAAAAACCTTAATTTTTTATGCATACTGAAACCACAAAGTGGTAGTTACAAAAACTGATTTTTTGTTTAAATGGAACTTCACCACGTCGGTGATTTGAATTTAAAAATTCCAATATAAATTATTTTCATTATTAAGTAAAATGTGGTTCAATGGGATGAAAGTAATTTATTATGAAAAGTATCTTTCAAGTTTTATTAATCGTGATTAAAGGTAATTAGTGTGATTTAAGGTATAAATGATATTATAATATAATGAAAATATATTGACACTTGTCCTAACACTATTGGATGAGTAATGGAAGACCAATAAAACCCATGGGTCGTTTATTGGGACCCCATGGAGCCACATGTGTAAGAAAATGGCATTAATGCCTTTTATTTAAAGTAAAAGAAAAAATGACACAAACATGTATTGTTTTACTAAAGTAATTTTTACATGGGGTTATACAAGTCATATTTTTTACTATACATAGTCATTTTAAAGATAAAAATATTTCATACATCATAGTATTTTTTAAAAAAAAATTAGACATTAAATAAATTAAATTATTTATGACATCATGATGATGCAACGATTACCTCATTATTTAACGATTTAAATAAAATGAAATGATAATGTAGATTCTAAGCCCTACACATGTCAAAAACCTATTGGATGGGTGGATTACGAACTCTTATCACCTTATCCTAGAAATACATCAATTTGGGACCTTTAAAATCCGAAACATATTTGGAAATAACGTAACAATTCATACCTTTCCAAGATTGCCCCTCCTCTCCTCTTATAAGAGGCACCCACCTCTACCTCCTTACCCACACCTCTCAAGACTTTGGCTCAGCCAAGCTCGGATCATTTTGTCTTTCCACATCCCTCTTCTCATCCTATAAGCCTTACCTTAGGCAGGATGAACTTCAAGAAGCCCTTTTGGTTCAAACCAAAGGGAGTTACCGTATTTTAAGGTAATGTCTTCACTTGTGTTCTTTAGTTTTATTTTGCTTCTCCAACCCCCTAAACCCTTTTTATTCATTTAATTTTTAATAAATCCAGTATCTTAAATATACTATGATGTTGTTATAATAATTATTCGAGATACACTTACACACACCAACATCTAATGGTTAATGAACATACTGTTTCTGTGGATGGTGAATTTCTGCCTCACGAAATGATGATTGATCAATATTATTTTAACACCTTCAAAGGTGGCCATTAATATGTCACTATATTTATATATGATATATAATTTGTTTATGTTTTCCATAATCTTTTGTATTTTTCATTTATGGAATACTTTTATGGTTTCCATTATGGGTAAATGTGATATCTTCATTTTAGGAAGTGCAGACTACCGCCCCCTCAAAGTGATTTGATTCGTTAATACCATATGATGTAAGTATAATGGATAGATTTAATGATATTATATATGATACCATACTGTAATTATAATACTATTATGTATCATTATGTTTTAATTCCATTAAATATGTAATATAAATGGAAGTAGCGTCCATGCGTACGTACGACTTACAATCTCCATGAGCGGTGCATTTCATTTCTTACCTTTAAATGTCATGTAATATTATAAATGAATGTATATAATGGATATATATGATATATTTGATATTTACATAATGAATATAATTCTGGATATAGTGGATATTTTACCCCATGAACAAACTTGTAATTATAAAGAGTTTATTTTTGACTCAAGTAGAAATGATCGACAAAATAGCCATTATTAACTTAAATAATTACATAGTGTTCATAACATGGTAATAAGTTATATAAAAGGAATAATGAACTGGAAAAATGTTCTTAAGAAAGTATAAATTAACTCAAGTTTATTGTTCAGGAGGTTAAAGAACAATCGAGTCAAGTCGGACCCGAGGTATGGGACTTCGTCTCAATCTCCATTCATTGAGGAATATTTTGTTTTATACACAACATTTGTTTATATGGTGTATAAACCCCTTTGATTTTTACGTTTATCCAAAAGGAATAATTTTTATACGAAGAATTATACTAAATGAAAAAAGGGAATGTTTTTGTCGTACGTATGCGGTGACAATGACTTCTCCTCCGCCGTGACCATTATTTGAGTTTCGGCTTCCTCTACAAGCCATACTTTTTTTAAATGAAAAATAAATACCATGTTTTAATTTTGTTTTATTTTGGTATTGAAAATTGTTTTCATAATTTTGTTATTATATCAATGTATTGTATTGATATCTTGTGATTGAAATTTGGAAATGTTATGTTTCCTTTATGTATGTATTATGTGATACGATTATGTTATGGTTCTTGGGAATTGTTATGAAGACATGTGGTTCTTTGATAAAATAGGGGCGGGTGAGCCCGATACAACTCTCCAATGCATTGTGTAACACGAAGGAGTTAAACGTTAAGGTTTCTCTGAAGATATTTAGGCAATATACTATGATGGGTATTCAAAACGTAACCAACAGGGTTACTCCCTACGTAAGAATGTTATGAATGCCTCAAGTTACCTTTATGTCACATGATTTATATGATTTATTCACGATTTGATGATGTATGTTAAATTGCTTATGTTTTATGAGTAAAGTATGATTTCATTGTTTCTTATGTATACATGTGATCATGTTTCCTTTCCATATTTTTATATCCCTTACTGAGCTTTTTATTCTCATCCCATGTTTTTGAAATGTTTTTCACAGGTCAAGGGAAAGGTACATGATGTGATGATAGTGTTAGTGAAGTGTCAAGAAATAATCCATGTTTTATTTTAAATATGTTTCCATTGATGGGAAAAATTAGTAATATCTTTTATGTAACCACTTTGTTTAAATGTGGAGTATAATGCATGATTTATGATCTAATTCTCTAAAACTTTAAACCTGAAAAGATCCTCTACATGTAGTCTTGTAATAACTCAAGATTAAGTAAGGTTTAAGGATGGGGCCTTATATAATATGTATGAGGACCTAAACATATGATTCATATATGAAATGATGTATAGTGTTCGTATATGGGAATAATTTTTCATGGAGCTTCATCATATGGATATATATATCCATGATTTAGAACATGATTTAAGATAATAAAATGGTGTGACATGATTTGTAATGACGATTGATATTATGGAATGAGAAGGGATATATGTATGTTGTGAAAATGGAATTATTCAGAGATGTACACATTGATCTGATCAGAGTTTTACCATACTACATTAAGTTGGACAATACATTCTATATTAAGATAATGGACACAGCAAGATGTGATGATGACTACTATATGACTATCGATGATTATATGAGTTGGATGATTACTCAATAAAGGTAGAGTGTGGTAAATATTTAAAATATGTAATGGATAGTTACTTAATAGCAGAAAATATACTATATAATAGCATCTTGGTGATATGAGAAGAATATTATATTTTAGAATTATCATATTCATGAAATTAGCAGCGTGTCTACTCTTCTTTTATAGAGCCTATATAGGTACGAGAAGTCAATATAGTGAATGATTAACTTTGAATTCACATGGAACAAGATTGAATATTTTTTGATAGTGTGTTTACCTTTTGAAATAATATATTGCTTTTTCTGATTTACTATTATGGTGAGGATTCAATGGCGGTGTCATATTGGGTTTTAATAAATCCAGAGACTGACATCTTGATGCACGTGAAGACACCAAGAAAATATATCCTAGAAAGGAAATAGGCCGAAAATATGGTTTATAATGACATAGAGAACATTGATAGAGGCTCCACTGGTACACACATCATATATACATACTGGTGTCACTATTTTATCTACTATCATTGAATACACCTTAGTTTGACCAGTCATATTTGGGGATATTTAATCATTACATATTTGAATGACGTCCCATATGTTATGGAGTTGTTATTATTATGTATCACAATAACAATTTAATGTTATTTTTGTATTCTAATATATGGATTCTTATAATTTGGTTATCTTACCCCCAAAACACTGTTTATACCCTCACAACATCTCATATACCACTCGAGTATGGGGAGGATTGAATGAGGTCATATAGAACTACATCTCGTAGTATGTGATCAGTGTTATAGAATCCAAAATTAGAATACAATGAGGACTTCATATCATTTAATATTAAATATTTTTATTAAAATGTATAATTTATTTAGGTTATGTGGAGAGTTTGTGGTGGAGTCACATAAGTTACTTCTCATCTCTTATTTGATAGCCGAATGAGTTTTCTATGAGGGGATTGCAATTAAAATTTTAGTTTTATGATTTCTTGTTAATGTTGAGTTTCTTTTGTTATTACACTTAAATGGATTTTATTTTTTTCATTTATAATGATTAGACATCTATGTTCTCATGTCATATATACTTGTTCATTTATATGTTTGTAATTCAATTTAATTAAAAAACTTAGTGATGTGTGATGTTGTGATATTTAAGGATAAATTTAAATTTTTTTAACTTGTGAATATTATTTTTCATGTGTATGTGATAGTGACTAATTTTTAGGTACATGGATATATGATTGAGTCGTGGGTGGTACTAGGAGGGTGATGCCTTATCATGTTGGGTGGCACTCAATGCTACTTTTTTATAGATTTCTCTTATGTGTGACTTGAACTACTTAGGTGTCTCTCAATTTTTGGTTATTTTTTGATTTCATTGTTTTATATAATAATTTATTATCAGGCCTTCATTAATATATCTGAGAGGATCACCAATGGAATTTTTTCAAAATTCTCCCATTAGGTAAGACATTCAAGTGCCTCCTCTAGTAGTTCTTGTGGTGGAATCTCTCCACCTAGAGTCTTCCAAATAGATCATTTTTATGTATGAGGAGTTACACAGATAATTGTGGACTCTGCCTTGAAAAAATAGCATTAGGGCCTCTATTATTTCTGGGAACTAGAGAACCCATGATTCTGAGGTCTAGATTGAATAAATTTTGTGGATCAACAATAAAATAAATAATCCTTAACATTTATGGTTAATGTTGTAATTTTTCATGATTTATGTACTTATTATGTCGTTATTTGGTGTGATGTACAATGTATAGAGACAAGATGATTTTACATGGGTAACCTTAAATAATATTTTCATCTAAATAGTTTTAAAAAAAAAATAGTTTTTATATAATTCGTCGAAGTTTATGGAGAACCAATAGTAGAAAAAAATGTACCTACTCACATTGATCATTTAATGTATTTTTACCTTTTTTAAAAACTCATGATTAGTGAAAATTCATAGAATGACCTTCAATTTATTAATAGACTTCATCAAAAGTTGACCTACTAGGTAATATGTTTCTATATGGTTATATATTCTAAGTTGTTTTGAACGAACCTCATGATCATGATGTGAAATGGAGATGTAAAAACTATAGTATTAATATTATGCACTAATTGTGCATGTGAGTGTGTCCTATTTTGATTTATTAGGTTATTTTTCATATTGTAAGAAGTGGAATGAAATTGAGACAAATCACGGTGGAATTAGCCTTGTTCGTGAATGTAATTGAATTTTGTTCACCTTAATTGAAGGGAATATTGATGGATGATATAACTGTGGGAATCTGGACTTGTTTAATATATAATTTATAATTTTTGTGACAGAGTTCCATAATTCTCAAATATAAATAATTTATAACATTATTTTTTCAAAATTGGTTTCTTGGGACTCTAATAGGATAAGTTTTGGTTTAGATAAGGGTCCTTTGTAGTGGATTTAGACAATTCCAAACACAATAACCAAGGTGTGTCACATTCTATAATGGTAGACCCATATATCTTACACAGGTAGTGTTTAGATATTAAACTATGTGCTATAAATTAATGGGGTGAGACCATAGACTATTCAACTAAAATTATTGGTTAAATCAATGTATTTATTTTCATTATTTGAAACATTATCATTCCATCCATTCATATCTTCTGAATTTTTATTTAAAATGAATTTTGATGAAATTATATTTAACATTGTATTTTATTAACATACCCATGGAAAAGAAATACTATTATCTCAAATAATGAATATTGTTTTAACCACCCCAAATTTTTTGAATTGAAATTCCATTCCTATAATTATAAAATATATTATAAATCAAATAAATCACCTAGACTACACAATAGCGACATTTTCAATGATGAATTAATTAATAAATGAATGAAGCGTTATTTTTAGATGTTATGGAACCTATATTAATTGAGTAGTAACATGCCCCATGGAATAGTAACATGAACACTAGGAATAGTAATTCACCTAATATAATATTAACCTTACCAATAAAATTAGAATTAATTTTTAGGTATCTTATGAATGAAAATATAATAATTTTTAATGGTATATGTAAATCAATGTTTCAAAAATGGAAAATTAAGCATATGTAATTTTTTCGGTCATAATGAATTAATTAAAATGTTTTCCTTAATATATTGAATAAAACAAATGTACATTTTTTGAAAAATATATTAATAAATTAATAATTTTTTTTATTATAGTAATATAAATTTATAAGAACTTAATTAAATTTCCATTGTGCAATAAAATTAGATATAATTTTAAAATCATATTTTTTTTGGGAAAATGAAAATTTTATTTATAAATTAAATTTCACATATTTAGAAAATTAGTTTCATCAAATATATATCATTTTTAACTCATCTCATTGAAAATTACTTTGGGTGATTTTATTTGGATATTCTAAAATAGTTAATTTTTTTGAATACTGAAATACGTAGTTTATGATATTTTATAAATAAACGTATTATTTAGTAAAAGATTATGTGTGGTTTCTATATTCCCATAATATTAAATAATCAATAATTATTTATAATATTTAGTTATAATGATAAAACGTTTGATTTTATTGAGATGAAAATAATAAAATAATGAATTAACTTATAAAAAACATCCATATCATACACTAAAAATTCCACAAAACACCACATATTCTACCAAAACCATCAAATATTGATGAATATATTAATTTATTCCCAATCCCATTCCTCGTGAATTGGAGACATTGGTCTCAAAAAAATACCAAATACATTTTCCCTGGTGATTTTTTCAAGGAAAATAGATCAAGAAGTAAAATCCTATTTCATATTCATTTAATTTGATTTCAATTTCATTATATTTATTAATTATTACTAACCTACCATTATCCATATTACATGGTAACCTCAGTTTCATATATACAATTAAATAATATTTTTTAATGTAACAATCGATCATCAATCCTCTTATTCTCTCTCATTAATTTGGTTAACGAAAACATCATTTGTAAGGTATTGATTTATAGACTTCTGGGATGACATCTTTTAATTTTCCTTAACTGCCTTCATGGGTGGTAATAAAACATTTATAATGAATGAAACAGTTTTGAAATTTTATATTATAACCTTATTTGGTTTTGGAACTATCAAATATAAGTAATATTAAATAAAAAAACATATGAGTTCATTCTGATCGAAATCCACCAAAATAAATTTAAACGAATATCATTAACATTTTATGGTATGAATACTCCGAATATCTAGAAAAATAATCAACATATTAGAAGTGATAAGATATTTACTTTCACAAATAACATTTTATTTCATATATGGGGAATTATTCTCATCTTATATGAACTTTTATACCTTTATACTTGTGATCCATTCATAGAAACCCTAAAACGAACAATCTTCAAACAATGAAATAGTGATATATTACTCATAATAATAGAAATAAATGATTTTAATAAAATTATAATAAATATAATACACATATAATATTTTAAAGATATAGTTATTCATGAATATAATTTTATTAACTAGTATATTAATTTAAATAATTAATTCTTACATATATCCCAATGAATCACAAACTGAATTTTCTTTCTTTGGGTTATTCCTCATTCATGCCAAATTTTGGTGTGGATACCCTTTTAATATTATTCAATTATAATTTCGTTTTTCATCACTTCTCCATTAAGGTAGATAAAGTTTTCCAATCATATTTTTATAGAAATTTTATCAAATTATCCAAAAAAATGTTTCTTTATAAAAAAAAAATCTTTGTTTCTATTAATATTTTTACTTATTCATTCAATATTGTTGATTCATAAACTAGAATGATAATAATTTTATGGAACCCCATTGATTATTCATAAATAGATTCCATATGAAATAAAACCCATTACCTTCTATGGGTAATATATTGTATAATATTGATATTATTTCTATGTGGCACACATTATTATTTAAATGTCATGTTGTGACAAGTGAACCTGAAATTCTATTGTGATAAAATGTTTTAGATTATGTGATATATATTATTATATGAAGTGAATCATGAATCAAAATGACGCAATATTTTTTCACAATTATGATTTTTTTATTCAGAAAATATGATATTCCTGAACATGATACCAACATTGTTCAAAACCATGTGTCATATTTGACCACTAAGACATGTTTTTCATCATTATAAATTTCCACATTTCACACCTTTATGTACTGCTTCTTATCGGGACTATAATGAAGGTCCCATTCAAATGTTATTATGATGTTCATTATGATCACCTATGTTATATTTATTCATGTTATTATCTATACTATTATAGGGCTTTTAGCTCACCCCTTTCATTGATGTATATCCCAATGTGATTAATTATACTGAGGATTAATGTAGGGAATATAAGAAGCTATATAAAAAAGAATTAAATAATTTTTTTGATGTATACTAAATATTTATATCCATGTTTTTACAAGACCCAAAATCAATGGATATTTATTTTGTAACACTATTACATTGTTTTGATTTATAACAGTTTAAAATTAATGTATGAAAAAAAATCGTTTCTATAGTTGGTATCAAATGACAATTTACACAATTGGGAATTATTATTACAAAATATCAGTGAAATCCCTTTGTATGAGACTATGTATGTTTAATCAACAAAGAATATTTTTTTTAATAAAATAATTAACATAGTGACCCCTAAAAATATTTCTTTATAGTTACTTTTTAAATCGAATAAATATTATATTCAGGGTTTTTTTTCAATCCATTTCATATTTAGAAAATGTTGATAATGAAGAGGAAGTAGTCAAAAAATCAATGTGAGGGACAACGTAGTGAATTCCCAAATGACAACCACAATTCATTGGCGGTGGAGTTCAAAATTTCAAGGCAATTCATAACAAAATAGCATTGCATATTAAAAATATAATGAATAATTTTTAACTCCATCATTCTCCTATGGGTGAGAAATTGGATATGGAATATTTTTTCTTAAATGACCATAAGAATTAATTATATCATCAGATCCACTAGCCGATGGACAATGTGTACACTCAATGGATAATATCATTATTACCCACCAATATTCTGAAATAGATAAGGTGACTCTTTCATCATATCATTTAGATGGAGAGACATATTACTGTTAGGATTTGATTAAGAAAACCAAGCTGAAGGATGGATTTGAATATATTATGTGGGAGTTAATTATGAAAATGTCTATTTATATGAATTTATATATAAATATCTATATAAATATATGGAGAGAATTTACTATTCATAATCAAAAGGATGGTGAATATTTTATGGTTTAATAGGGAAATTTTATATGGCTTTTAATGTATGCCTCTGGTTTTTTGATCCATAATGATAAAAAAAATACATCAGCAAACATGTGGTTTAAAATAACACTATTGAAAGGATCTATATATTCGATAAATTATGAGATGTGAATTAGTTATTTTATGTAATGTAAAATTGAACTTGGATAATGTAGAATGGTACTATAGTGAGAGAGATAAGAAAATAAATATAGTATTTCAATAGGGAGGATCTTATGGAAAATTTACAAATATAACTCAACTAATCAAATGTCAAAAATGTGAGATGAAGCATCTTGTAAAATGCCTCAAGGGGAAAATTTAATTATTTATTTGTGGGATAGAAGTCAACCAACCTCATTAAAGTTATATAGATATAGAAAATATGACAAAAAAGGTAGAGGAAAAGATATATCCTCCCATGGTTATATGTTTCAACTATATGGAGTAAGGGAGCTGTGCAAGACTGTATTAAATCTATACATCATTAGGATAATCAAAGTCCTCATCCACTAAAGACAAAACATCAAGGGGACTCTTATTAAATGACTAATTTTTAGGTGGATTAAAAAAAATTAATGTGGTGACATGTATAATTCTTATTCATTCTATAATGTAAAACATATTATTGTTTTAATATACGCATTCATTCATACCTCGAATGTTTAGTAGAACTATTCAGACACCACCAAAAAATAAAGTGGTTGAGCTATCTTAGAAAACAAACATTGGGGAGATTATTGCATTAAATTTATATAAATCCCCCTAATTAATGATCATGAAATGTACCAACTATAAAACATTTTCTTACATTGGATGATCATTATTCTCTATTTCCTATAGATTGGATATCATTATACTAAGACAGCACTAACTATCGAGAAAGGTTCATCACTCTTCACATCTATATGAATCCCCAAATTCATTATATGTGAGTGTAGGTGGATGAATATCCTTTAGAATTATCATCAAAATTTTGGATATCAATTTCTTATACGAAATGATATCTTGAAAAACTTATTGAGACAATTAAAATAATCATGATCGATGACATTCACATTTTGAGGAATGACAATAATGGGTACCATAAAGAATTGGATGGTCTTACTATTCAACTACTTGTTGACTTATCAATATAAATTATACCTTGATGTATTATTATATCTAGGAATCCTTATAGAATGGACATTATTGTGTTTAATGAACTGAATATCCATTTACAAGAGAATCTATATCACGGATTTATAATCCATAGTGTTTCATCATGGGTTGCATCAGTACTTTTCATCTAGAAGATTGATTGATCAATGTGACTCTAAATTAATTACTATGATCTCAAAAAAATAATTATAATGAAAAAAATACCCTACCATGCAATGAATATTTGTTTGATCACATATGTAGTCCATATATTCCTATTTTATTTACCTAATGTCATGATATCAACAACCAATGATGAGGATGAATGATATTACCGATACTGGATTTCGATTGAGATATGGGCACTATGAGTTTGTAGTGATTCCTTTAGGACTCTATAATGGTCTAATGATATTAACAGAAACAATGAATAGATTCATTAGATATTACATCATCAACTTTTTATTAGTCCTTATTGATGATATTATGATACAATTCGAGTTTCTTTCAAATTTAACAATGATATGTAGTTTCTTTCATATAGATGAGTGTTACTGATGTTTTTTGTAGAACATCTCAAGATTGAAAAAAATGATAAACAACCTGACTGGAATGATTATTTTTCTAGACCGGTGAATGTAAAGACTTTTTCAACGTGCTATAAAAGAGGCATATCCCAATGCCATTACTCACACATCCAAAATGTTGGGATCTATTTGTGGTATACAATGATGTTTAAAATATGGGATTATGATGTGTACTGATGAGATATCATAATGTTATATTCCATGCTTCAATACAGTTGAAAATTTTTGAGACATAATATCGCACAAATTAGTAGTAGTTTGTAGTTTTTTATATTTTCGTTGAATATCTAGTTTATGTATCTATATGGGGAGAAGTATGAAATATATGGTGGTCATAATACACTCAAATATATATTCACGTAGAAGGATATAAATATTTACCAGTGAAGATGGTTAGATCTCATAAATGATTATTACTTCTCAATCCACGACCATCCCAAAAAATGAAATAATATGGAAGATGATCTAAGTATAATGGTTCCTACAACATTATCAATGTTGAGAATTGAGAGGGATCCAATATTCATATATTTTAAAAGGATATACATGGGTATCATTATTGGAGGAACATCATTGTAACACCCCAAGATTTTATGAAAAATATTATTTTTAATTTCATGTCTTGTGTTGTACGCTACACCAAAAGGAGCTTTCACAACACGAATCCTTGAATTTCCTTGCATTACACGTAATCGCAACCCTCCTCGATAGTGTGTGTAGTATGCAATACTGAGTTTCACTGAACAACGATATGATATTAAAATATTATTAAAACTAGCCGTTATGAATAGTAATAACTAGTTTTTGAAATTTTGTAAATTTTAATTTTCAAAATGGACATCATTTTTGGATTCAGAGTATCGAATTTAGCCTAAGGTGAAATTTTGGTACTTTTCGGATAACTTTCATATTCTCATGAATAGTGAAAATTGCTAAACTTTAATTAAAAACAATTATTTTAATCGAAATAATTAATAGTGATAAATTATTAATTTGAGTGGTTTTAAAGTATATTTAGAATATATTTTTACAATTTAATACAATGTTGGTCATTGGATGTAATTTCACATTTAAACCAGTTATAAACAAGTGTCAATCTTTTGATAGTTATTATCTATTAAAAACACGCCATTTGGTTTGACGACGGGAAATAATTTTTAAATTAGTTAATGTAACTAATATTTTTGGAATTTTGTAAAATAGACATCATTTTTTAGTTCATAATATCGAATATAGCTTAGTCCTAATTTTTGGTATTTTTCTGAAAACTTTCAATTTTTGATGAATAGTGAAACCACTAAGTGGTAGTTAAAAAAACTGAATTTTTCATAAAACATAATTTTACCGCTTCTGTGAGTGGAATTTCGAAAATCCGAGAGACATGGTTGATGTCAGTAAGTAAAATTTGGTTCAATGAGATGAAAATAATTTTTTGGTGAATAATAACTTTTTACCTTTTTTACCACAGTTAAAAGTAAATAGGATAATTAAGGGTAAAAAAGATATTATTATTATCCTAACACATGTCCTAATTCTATTGGACAAGTGTAATTCCACTAAAAACAACCTTAGGAATAAAATATGACCATTTAGACCAACTTGGATTAGATTAGGATATTTATTATTAATTTATTTAATGAAGGGTTAAAATAGTTAAAATCAATGTTTAATAAGTAAATCATTTTTAATATGGGTTTATACATAAGATAAATTCGACTATAAATATTCATTAGAAAGCTAAGACGATTTCCTACATAATGATATTTTATTTGTAATTTTTAGACATTAAATAATTTAATTTAGTTATGACACAACGATGATGTAGTAATTATCTTATTAAGGAAATATTGACATAATTGATGTTATAAATGCCCAAATAAATATAATTTGAGACTTTTTATGAATTGCACTAATTTTATAGGTTACTATGACATGTTAGTATTTATTTAATTAACTTTTTTCGAACTAATCATTCTGTTATGATTTTCAAAAAAAATCAATTACTAAATAGTGTCAAAATTGACATAAAATAGTTTTTAAAAACATATTATATTATTAATTGTTATTTATTCCTAAAAATCTATGGTTCAGACAAATGACTTAGCTAAGGTTATATATATTAATAATAAACAACTTTGGGTTCGTTTGTCTTGGTATAGTAAGTTTATTAACCATATAGTGTAAGAAAACAAAAAGACACGGTAAAAGTTAAATTATTTAACTTAGAGTTAAATCTAATTGATAAGGTTAAAATAATAACCTAAACTTTTCTAAATACTATTTAATGAGATTATTTAGACCCATCCCTACCTTAGATTCGAAATATATCAATTTGGAGCTATTTAAAACCGAACATGACTTTATAATAAAATAATATTTTTAGTTTTCCCAAAGGTGCCCCTCTCCTCCCTTATAAAAGGGAACCTCCTCCCTCTCTTCCTCACACAACTTTGAGCCTTCATGCTCGTCCAAACCCTCCCAAATTCTCTTCTCCACTTCCCTCTAAACATCCTATAGGTTCTGGTCTTTTTTAAAGACCCATTTTAGTGCCCTAAAAGGAGGTCTCAAAGAACCACTTCAAAGAAGAGGTAATGTCCGTCACCGATTCTTTCATCTTTATTTCTTCTTCCACTTATTCTTCTTATGTTGTTTCATTATGAAGTAATAACATCAGTGTCACTCATATAATGATATGTTATTATATGTATGAAACAACCCTATTTCACCATCTACCCATCCTACGAAAAAAAAATCACCGCGCGTGCGTACGTACAGAATACCGTCTCCACGTCGTGGTGTAATCTATTTTCCACCACCTCCTTACATGGATGGGTATAATGTTGTAAAGAATAACTATACATAGTAATTATAACATCATTTTGATTCTGATATATTGTATCATCCACTCCAATTCAATTCAATAATTATGGATACGATATCATCGCTCGTGCATACATACGAACTACTGTCTCCACGACGCGATGAGATTCATTCTCCATGATAACCATTAAAGAATGATTATAAATTATATATAAGAAAAAATAATGAAATATATGGCATTATAAATCAACTGGATTTATGTATATATTTATGTCATCTACTTAATTCCATTCAACTCAATAAGGAAACGAAAACAGCGTTCATGTGTACGTACGGCCTACCGTCTCCATGAACGGTGTATTTCTTTCCATTTATAGATCCATTATATATATGTATATTCTGAATATATATTATATATAAATCATGTTTTATATTCTGGAATTAAGTAATCATGATCTATGTAATCATATGAATAATTACAAGTTAAAACATGAACGACAAATGAGACGATTTTACCCAAAACGCTACTTTAACATAAATTTACAAAAGAACGGGTAATATAAAGGCATAAGTGAACCATATATGATATAATAACAATGAATATGATTCTGTAATAATTCAACGACATTATTTAAATCATTATACAGGAGGATCAGAAACTTACGAAGCAAATCGGACCTAAGGTAAGGGAAATATCACAATATCATTTTTATCCGAGATTGTTTATACTTTGGTATTTACTAGGGTGTATTTTATCATCCACATCCATGTTTCCTCAATATGTAATATTATTTCTATCCACCTAAAATTGTTTAAATCCAATTTTACCCTTCGGTGATTTTTTAGTAAAAGATATGAAAGGAATCTTTTGTCGTTTTTCGTACGAGGTACTTTTTGACTTTTCCGGCAAAAGTACGAGAAGGATGTTTTTTAACTTATACGGCTTGAATGGATTTTTGAAACATTATTTCCAAGAAGCTTCTTTTACAAGATTTCAAGTTTATTTTTAATCAACTTCTTTTAGTTTAAAATTGTATGACATGTTAAGAAAGGAAAAGTGTTTTTGAAGTAGAAAGGACATTTTCCTCAAGAATGGAGTTCAAGTGTTTTATCAGAATTATTTTACATCTAAGATAATATAGGGTTCTGTTTCTATCCCTATTATTACATTTATTTGATTATGCTGTGATGGAATTATTTTTATTAATTCCTTTATCTTATATGAATTGTTTTATAATGTCATGTTGTTTAAGAATCCCATTTTTATTACATGGGTTATGCTATAATGTATGGTTTATGATTTTGTGACACAAATAAGAATGGTATCATTATGAGATGGGTGGGACCTATATCTCCCTCCAATGAATTGGGTTATGATTTTATATCTCATGAGATAGACATGGCTGGAATGGTAGGTTATACCGGTTCAGTGATACAGGACTGAAACGAGGGTGACTCGGTTCAGAAACGGACTTTGTCCACTAAGATAGTCATGGAAATGAGTCTTGACTAACAAGAAATGATTCTCTATTATTATGTGTGTATGACACAATGTTTCATGTTTTATGTTATGATTATTGGGATTTCATTTCACTACTATGATTTATCCCATGTTATGAAATTATGCTCTCTTTTGAAGGTTAATATTTCCAAAATGCTATGTTCTTATGAATATGATGTGATTGATATTTATTTTGTTTACCCTTACTGAGCATTTGAGCTCACCCTTTTATGTTTTCTTTTCCCCAGGATATAAAGAAAGGTTTTAGGTAAAAAAATGGGAAGATCTTTATGGGAGATGTTGAAGATCTTTCACCACGATTTGAAGATTATATTCCGAGTTTCCAAAGAAACTAAACTATTACGATCCTTGTGTGTGTGTTTGTTATGTACTAAGTATTCCGCAAAAGTAATGTAATGTCCATGTACGTCAGGCTTCGAGTCTCTACAGTTGGTATCAGAGGAAAGGTTTAGTCAACCATTGGATACTAGGATGCGAGAACTTTAGTGAGATCCCTAGAGATATTTCTAAGTTGTGTCTAGGGATGTCCCTAAGAATAAGTATACGTATAGGATATGGTCCTAGAACTACGGTAACGATCATAGAATTTACCCTAATGTGTTAGATATTAAGGGTACTCCCCCTTTACTATGTTGTTTTCCCTAGCATTATTTTTGCCTCTCACACTATTCTTTTTGGGTTTTAGGCGATGGCTGGAACCCGACGGAACTGTGTTGATCACTGCAATGGACAATGCAACGATTTTCCTCCTGAACAAACAAGTGTTATGGGAGATGGATTTCAAAATCATATTTCTATACTTACAAAAGATATGAATCATTCTGGACTTCCAAATGAGCAGAGAAGGGAACAATATTCTATTGAGTCCTTCATGAGGCAACTTCCACCTTCTTTCAGTGGGTCTTCCGATCCAATTGTTGCTGAACAATGGATCAGTACCACTAAAAAGATATTTTCAGTTCTTCAATGTTCTGAACATGATAAACTCATCTTAGCAGTATATCGTTTGGAAGGTGAAGCTGATCAATGGTGGAATCTTATCAAGAATACGAGGCCAAGAGATGAAATTGTGTCCATGGAATGGGACGAGTTCATGAACTTGTTTTTCATTCAGTACTTCCCTCGTATTCTTCAAACAAAGATGGAAAAGGAATTTCTTGAGATGAAGCAGAAGGATGATGAATCTGTTGGTATATACGAAGAAAATTTTACAAGACTTTCAAGGTATGCATCTGGAATTATCATCCAACCTGAAAGTAAAGTTGATCGATTTTTCAGTGGCTTAAAACCAAGTCTTCGAAGGGCATTAGCTATAAGAGACTTTAGTAGCTATGAAGAAATTGTGCGTTGTGCTATCAAGGTAGAAATGGAAGTTGTTGTTACTTATCCATCTCATAGTTTTGAGAAGAACCGAAAGATAGAGTTCAAGGAGAAATCTCAGAATAATAGTGAAAAGAAGATGAATGTTTCCTTATGCTCAAAGTGTGGAAAGAAGCATGGTAGAGAGTGTCTTAAAGGGAATAGAAAATGTTTTAACTGTGGAAAAGAAGTTTATCGAGTAGCTGAGTGTCGAAGTAATGGAAAAAGGGTTTCTAATGATGTGAATAAAGAAAAGACTGCAGAGAACACACCACCAACACTTCAATGCTTCACGTGCAAGGAAATGGGGCATTATGCTAATAAATTCCCTAATCCAAGGGTTAGTGATGATCGACATGAGCAACCACTTAAGGTAAAGGAAAAAGGGAAACATGCGATCACTATTGGCGATGTTGAATATGACAACACTATGGTGGAATGATTAAGTGTTTATGTAATGGGATTCCAAAATAATGTTGTATATAGTATCGTGGAATATTGGAATATTTATGTATTGGTATATTGTGGTTTTCAATGGTACCGGTAACCATGGAATGTGATTGAGATATTTTTGGAAAAAAAGTTGATATGCGCATAATGAAAGGAAAACGAGAAAATGAAATGTTTGACCATATTCATGAGCTCATGACTGATATACGGATAAGGTTATATCATGGTTTGAGTATATAGAATTTTTGGATTTTGGTATGTTGAAAGTGTTAACTTTTAACTGCATTCATGTTTTCACTAAGGTTCAATGGGTATTCAAGAGAATACATGATTAAGGCCTTTGAATGTTTGGAATGTGACCGACAGGACATATCTTATGATATATGGGGATCAACGATGGTATTAAATCTCTAGTAATCGTTTTCACTATATTATGAGAATGGACTACAGTATTATGGATAAGCCTAGTGATTGGAATGGATTATGTTGGACATAAGTTAGTATATTATAAGGATAGAAGTTTTTTTGATATTATTGATGGGATTTTATAGTAATATAGCTTTAGAAAAAGGAAAACCTACAGGATGTGCGACAACGCATCGCGTCAGACAAGTCTGTGGGAATCGAACCCACAACCAAAGTGCGATTGGCCTTTAGCGCCTACCACTGGCCTAGAAGAAGTCCATGTTTAGTAGAAAAACTAGTTTTATTATATTAAGCAGTATGATATATGAAGTATAAGTCTATTTTAGGACCCATATATGATTAATCTCACTATAGATGGACTTATGTAAGTTTTGATAACTTTTCTAACCTTTTTGTTTCAGACAGATGGAATGACCCATCATTCTATCACATAGTCTACTAACACATCATGAATGACAAATTCAACTTCATTTATTTAAGAGATGAAGTCGAAATTGTCCAACGGTGAGACTATACTGAAATCACGAAAGTATTCCTTCTAATTTCAATTTCATCAACTTTAAGGAAACGATCTTGAAAACCAAAAATGTTGTCCTAATTCTCTTATATCTGCTGAATCAGATGGTACCTTAGATCGTCACAAATTTATGGCTTTGTGATTGCTGGCTTTTCCATAGACATGTTCTCTACCACTCTCCATCAGACCATGATGGTTAGATTTCTCTTCCATATCCATATTTTCACCTATGTGGAAACCAAGTGATTAGTTTATTTGGGCAACCATTACGTTTCATAAATTTGTTTTTAAATATTGGTTTTGGTATTCCTTTTTACGATGTGAGTTTCTATTAAAGAATGTTTCGAGTAGTAAACCATTTATAACCCCGACGAATTTCGAGGGCGAAATTCATTTTAAGGGGGGTAGAATGTAACACCCCAAGATTTTATGAAAAATATTCCTTTTAATTTCTTGTCTTGTGTTGTACACTACACCAAAAGGATCTTTTACAACACACATCCTTGAATTTACTTGCATTACACGCAATCGCAACCCTCCTCAATAGCGTGTGTAGTACGCAATACTGAGTTTCATTGAACAACGATATGCTATTAAAATATTATTAAAACTAGCCGTTATGAATAGTAATAACCACTATTTGAAATTTTGTAAATTTTATTTTTCAAAATGGACTTCATTTTTGGATTATGAGTATCGAATTTAGCCTAATGAGAAATTTTGGTACTTTTCGGATAACTTTCATATTCTGATGAATAGTGAAAATTACTAAATTTTAATTAAAAACAATTTTTTTTATCAAAATAATTAATAGTGATAAATTATTAATTTGAGTGGTTTTAAAGTATATTTAGAATACATTTTTACAATTTAATACAATGTTGTTCATTGTATGTAATTTCACATTTAAACCAGTTATTAACAAGTGTCAATCTTTTGATAGTTATTATCTATTAAAAACACGCCATTTGTTTTGACGACGAGAATTAATTTTTCAATTAGTTAATGTAACTGATATGTTTTGAATTTGGTAAAATTGACATCATTTTTGAGTTCATAATATCAAATATATCTTAGGCCTAATTTTTGGTATTTTTCTGAAAACCTTCAATTTTTGATGAATAGTGAAACCACTAAGTGGTAGTTACAAAACTGAATTTTTCATAAAACTTAATTTTACAACTTATGTGAGTGGTATTTCGAAAATCCAAGAGACATGGTTGATGTCAGTATATAAAATTTGGTTCAATGAGATGAAAATAATTTTTTGGTGAATAGTAACGTTTTACTTTTTTTACCACGGTTAAAAGTAAATAGGGTAATTAAGGGTAAAAATGATATTATTATTACCCTAAAACATGTCCTAATTCTATTGGACAAGTGTAATGTGACCAAAAACAACCTTAGGAATAAAATATGACCATTTAGGCCCACTTGGATTACATTAGGACATTTATTATTAATTTATTTAAAGAAGGGTTAAAATAGTTAAAATCAATGTTTAATAAGTAAATCATTTTTAATATGGGGTAATACATAAGATAAATTCGACTATAAATATTCATTAGAAAGCTAATACGATTTCCTACATAGTGGTATTTTATTTGTAATTTTTAGAAATTATATAATTTAATTTATTTATGACACAACGATGATGCAGTAATTATCTTATTAATGAAATATTGACATAATTGATTTTATAAATGCCCAAATAAATATAATTTGAGCCTTTTTATGAATTACACTAATTTTATAGGTTAATATGACATGTTATTATTGATTTAATTAACTTGGTTCGAACTAATCATTCTGTTATGATTATCACAAAAATCAATTACTAAATAGTGTCAAAATTGACATAAAATAGTTTTTAAAACAAATATTATATTATTAATTGTTATTTTATTGTTAAAAATCTACGGTTCGGAAAAATGACTTATATATGGTTATATATATTAATAATAAACAAATTTGGGTTCGTTTGTCTTGATATAGTAAGTTTATTAACCATATAGTGTAAGAAAACAAAAAGACATGGTAAAAGTTAAATTATTTAACTTAGAGTTATATCTAATTGATAAGGTTCAAATAATAACCTAAACATGTCTAAATAATTTTGGATGAGAGGATTTCGACCCATCACCACCTTAGCTTCTAAATATATCAATTTGGAGCTATTTAAAACCGAACATGACTTTATAATAAAATAATATTTTTAGTTTTCCCAAAGGTGACCCTCTCCTCCCTTATAAAAGGGCACCTCCTCCCTCTCTTCCTCACACAACTTTGAGCCTTCAAGATCAGCCAAACCATACCAAATTCTCTTCTCCACTTCCCTCGAAACATCCTAGAGGTTCTGGTCTTCTTCAAAGACCCATTTTAGTTCCCTAAAATGAGGTCTCAAAGAAGCACTTCAAAGAAGAGGTAATGTCCGTTACCGATTCATTCATCTTTATTTCTTCTTCCACTTCTTCTTCTTAGGTTGTTTCATTATTAAGTAATAACATCAGTGTCACTCATATACTGATATGTTATTATATGTATGAAACCAACCTATTTCACCATCTATCCATCCTGCGGAAAAAGAAATCACCGCGCGTGCGTACGTACGGAATACCGTCTCCACGCCGTGGTGTAATCTATTTTCCACCACCACCTTACATGGATGGGTATAATGGTGTAAAGAATAACTATACATAGTTATTAGAACATCATGTTGATTCTGATATATTGTATCATCCACTCCAATTCAGTTCAATAATTATGGAAACGTTATCATCGCTCGTGCGTACGTACGGACTACCGTCTTCACGACGCGATGAGATTCATTCTCCATGTTAACCATTTAAGAATGATTATAAAGTATATATAATAAATAATAATGAAATATATGACATTATAAAGCTACTGTATTTATGTATATATTTATGTCATCTACTTAATTCCATTCAACTCAATAAGGAAACGAAAACAGCGTTCATGCGTACGTACGACCTACCGTCTCCATGAACAGTGTATTTCTTTCCATTTATCGATCCATTATTTATATGTATATTATGAATATATATTATATATATATATATATATATAAATCATTTTTTATATTCTGGAATTAATTAATCATGATCTAAGTAATCATATGAATAATTACAAGTTAAAACACGAACGATAAATGAGACGATTTTACCCAAAACACTACTTTAACATGAATTTACAAAATAACAGGTAATATAAAGTCATAAGTGAACCATATATGATATAATAAAAATTAATATGATTCTGTAATAAGTCAATGACATTATTTAAATAATTATACAGGAGGTTCGGACACATACGAAGCAAATTTGACCTAAGGTAATGGAAATATCACAATCTCATTTTTATCCGGGATTGTTTATACTTTGGTATTTACTGGGGTGTATTTTATCATCCACATCCATGTTTCCTAAATATGTAATATTATTTCCATGCACCTAAAATTTATTAAATCCAATTTTACCCTTCGGTGAGTTTTTTGTAAAAGATATGAAAGGAATCTTTTGTCGTTTTTCGTACAAGGTACTTTTTGACTTTTCCGGCAAAAGTACGAGAATGATTTTTTTTAACTTATACGAAATGAATGGATTTTTAAAAAATTATTTCCAAGAAGCTTCCTTTAAAAGTTTTCAAGTTTATTTTTAATCAACTTATTTTAGTTTAAAATTGTATGACATGTTAAGAAAGGAAAAGTGTTTTTGAAGTAGAAAGGATTTTTCCTCAAGAATGCAGTTCAAGTGTTTTATCAAAATTATTTTCCATCTAAGATAATATAGGGTTCTGTCTCTATCCCTATTATTACATTGATTTGATTATGTTGTGATGGAATTATTTTTATGAATTCCTTTATCTTATATGAATTGTTTTATAATGTCATGTTGTTTAAGAATCCCATTTTTATTACATGGGTTATGCTATGATGTATTGTTTATGATTTTGTGGCACACATAATAATGGTATCATTATGAGATGGGTGGGACCTATATCTCCCTCCAATGCATTGGGAAATGATTTTATATCTCATGAGATAGACATGGCTGGAACGGTAGGTTATACCGGTTCAGGGAAACAGGACTGAAACGAGGGTGACTCGGTTCAGAAACGGACTTTGTCTACTAAGATAGTCATGGCAATGAGTCTTGACTAAAAAGAAATGATTCTCTATGATTATGTGTGTATTCCACAAAGTTTCATGTTTTATGTTATGATTATTGGGATTTCATTTCACTACTATGATTTATCCCATGTTATGAAATTATGCTCTCTTTTGCAGGTTAATATTTCCAAAATGTTATGTTCTTATGAATATGATGTGATTGATATTTATTTTGTTTACCCTTACTGAGAATTTGATCTCACCCTTTTATGTTTTCTTTTCCCCAGTATATAAAGAATGGTTTTAGGAAAAAAAAGGGAAGATCTTTATGGGAGATGTTGAAGATCATTCAACACGATTAGATGATTATATTCTGATTTTCCAAAGACAGTAATCTATTACGATCCTTGTGTGTGTGTTTGTTATGTACTATGTATTCTGAAAAAGTAATGTAATGTCCATGTACGTCAGGCTTCGGGTCTCTACAATCATCACCCATTCCTCAAATGATTGGTCAACCATTCCCCCTATAGAAAATAGTGAATTCTCAATTACAAGACGTTGAAATTTAGAAGAAGGTGGGATCCATTAAAAAGTGGAAAAAAAAATATTCAAAATTCATGTCGAACGAGAAAAATGATTTAGTTCATGACTATGTGTACCATAAAATGAATAAATAATGAAAGATATTATGTCTAATGCACATTGATCAAACATATTTATTCACCCATATTACACATAGATATAAAGTTATATATTAGAGAACTATTGGAATAAAATTATGTAGAAGGAGATCATTGAATATAAATCAATGTTCATAGTTTTACAAAAAGTGAAGGATTAATTGAAAAAGTGTATGGGGATTATTCAACCATTAACTATGAAAACAATGGAAATGAGAAAAAAAACTATTGAAATTTTCATGACACACATGATAAATTTCATTGGAAACATTTTTATATGGGTTTATATTTATTTTATCACAATGATAAATCACTTTATCATAATTTTAGATGGCTTATCTCAGGATAAGCATGCAAAAAAATACATTAATGAATTGGAAAGGAAACATATATTACCACTATAAATTTTTTGATACCAAGATCCAATACTCACCTCAAATTTCAGGAAATGTGTCAAACATAATCTAACAATATAAATGAACTTATGTACAACTTATCATCCTGGAAATGATTTCCAATCAGAGAAGAGTATTCACACCCTAGAAGACATATTGGGAGCATGTTTTATGGATGTTAAACGATTATAGGACTAAAATTATTATTTAGATGAATTTTCATACAAAAATATTATCCACTACTACGTCTATATAGATATTATTGAATCAATTTGTGGGAAAATATTTATAACACTAGCATGTTGGGTTGAAGTTAGTGAAAATAAGGTGATAGGACATAAAAAGGCCAATGAAATGGTATACATGGTGAATACCATTCATTTTCAAATCATGGTTTCCCCATTTCTATATAAAATCTATGTAGACAATCATTTATATTGAAAAAAATATTTAGGGGGATTCATGGTATTTCTCGGCATATATATAGGGAAATGGGTCATTAGATTTTAGAGGAATGAAAAACGGAGCCACTAGTACATCTTCCCAAATAATAAATATAACTGTGATGGTGTTGTGGCCTATCAAGTAGAACATACACCTACCATGTCTCATGTAAAAGACATATTCCATGTATCCATATTGTCTAATTAAAAAATAGATCCCTAACTTGTACTAAATCTAGTGGATGTATAGTTGGAAAATTATATCATGTATGAGGAGAAGCTAGTGATGATTTTGGACCAAAAAGATAATGTTCTATGAAATTAGATAACTCACCTATTCAATGTACTATAAAAACATTATGTATGAGGATGAAACATGTGTTCCAGAGTAAGTGATGAATGAAAAATTGAACCACTTTTTTTATTATATTATGTAAATCCAAATTAGGAGGATGAAATTTCATTAGGGGTAAGGATGTAAAAGCACATATTTTACCAGTGGAAATTACCTTTCTATAATTATGATATATGCAATAAAACACAAAAATCACATATATAAATCTATAATAACATTATAATTGATGACTTATTGAATCAAGAGGTATATATATAAGTTAAAGAACCTATACTAATGGAAGTGTAACACTGGCCTTTGAATAGTTACACTACCATTATGATTAGTAATCCAACCAATAATATTGAAACCTCACTTAGGAATGTATAAATAAAAGATTGGTATCTTTTGAAAAAATATGATAATTTTATTTCAGGGTATAATAAAATAAGTATTTAAAAATTGATTAATTAAGCATTATTATATTAGGAAGTCAAAAATATTTAATTACATATTTATAATTAATATAACGATTTAAAAGAAAATATAATTTCCCAAAACGGATTCATAAATTATTATTTTTTATGTTTCTTTAGTTTAATATATTATAATGAGATCATAAATAATTTTTCGATGTGTCATAAATTCAATTATTATTTTTAAATTTGAATTTTTTGAGTAAATAATGATTTTATTTAAAAATAAATTTATCATATTTAGATAAATGCATTCATAAATTTATTTCAATTTTTAATTATCTCTGTTTATAAATGTTGAGGGGTATTTTTTTATATTTTTCTAAAATATATGAATTTGTTGATGAATAATGAAATAAAAAAGTTTAAGGTATTTAACAAATAGATGAATTATTGATTCATAGATAATATTTCATTGATGTAATCCAATAGTCTAGAACCCTCATTAATTATTTTATATATTTAATGATAAGGATCTCAATGTTGATATTCCAGATCCAAAATAAAAAAAATAATGAATATAAAATGAAAAAACATCCCTCTCATTCCCAATATATACCACTCATCATCTCCTCTTCAACATACATTTTCCAAGATTTTAATATAATCCATATTATACAGAATACTCTTCCCAAACCCCTACCTGCATCCTAGTTCCATTCCTGTAAAAAAGGAATAGATTAATTTTCACTAAGGAGGTTCTCAAGGAGAGGTATTTAAGACGTAAAATCATATTCCATTTATTTTTAAATTATTTTCAATTTCATTTATTTTATTTTTCACTCCTCACCTCACCTTATCCATGTGAAATGATAAATTAGGTTTCTTTTATATACTATAAATGTTTTATTTCAATGTAATATTCCATTAACAAACCAATTCTATTCTCAATTTTATGAAAAAATATGAAAACATCATCCATGTGGTGCTGATTTGTGTCTTACAAGGATAACAAGTTTTAAACATCATTTACCACCACCAAGGCCGATCCTAATACAATTATATTATTAAAAATAGATATTAAAATATATTTTTTCTATAATTTTCTTTTCTGTAACCAACATATATAAATTATAATAAATAGAAATAAAATGTGGTCTTTGAGATAGAAAACCACACAAAATAATGAAACAATTATCACTAAACTTTTATCAAATGAATCATCATCTTCAATAGAAAAAAATATTTATAATTAAAATTTATGATGATCACTTTTACTATATAGATTAATTATTTTAGAATTTATATCATCTTACATGAACATCTATACATGTATGCAGGTGATCAAATCATGAAAACCAAGATACTAGCACTCTCGAACTAAAAGAATTGAACTCCATAACTCATCATAATGTCCATAAATTAACATAAAAAATATTAATTAAAAAAATGAGTAAGAAGTATTTAAGTTGAAAATTGATAAATAAAATTTTAATATATGGGATATTAATGGGATGAAATTGTTCAGATATATGGTAAGGGGACTCTAAAACCATATTTCCATTCTTTGGGTTTTTCCTCTTTTGAGAAAAATTTAGAAGTGGATATTATTTTAATATTCAGAAAAAATAATTTAGTTTATTCATACATATAATATTTTAAGATATAAATGTTTAAAATAATATTTCTAATAAATGCATCAATTTTTCTAAAAGAACTATTCATTCTCAAAACAATCATATATTACTAATCTTGATATTGTTTCTTCTTCACACGAGATTGATGATTCATATGACATTGTGTGAATTTGTATTTGGACCACCAATGTTTTTTCAGGAATTTATGTCTTACGATATTAAACACATTCCATTTTATGGGTTATTTTATATATAACGTGGATATATGTTCAATTTTTAATTTATGATAATGTAAATGTTACGATATGAGGGGTGCACCTATAAATATGCAAAACTCCAATACATTGGAAAAAGTGATCAATCACATGAAATAAGGGGAAACATGTGTGAACATGATTCTTTAATTATTCACAATGATGATGTTATAATTATTCATATATGTTATGAGTGTAAATGATGACATCATTTTTCCACAATGATTTGTTGCATTTGACCACTAAGACGTCATGTTTATTTTTTACACATTTCTATTTTCCGATCCTATATCTAATGATTCCTATCATTATTATGATGATGATACCATACATATGTTATGATGATACTGATTATTTTTACCCCTATTATATTTTTTCATGTACTTATTTATCCAATTACTACACTTTTAGTTCACCCCATTATTTGATGTGTATCCACAGGTGACTACTTATACTAACGTGTGTAAGAGGATAATTAGATGCTAGAGAAAAATGAATTAAATATTTTTTGTGTTTTATTATGTAATCATTATGTTTAATATTAATTCCCCCAAGTAACTCATCATTGGGACCCTGGTTTTGTAACACTGTTATATTTTTTATCACTAAAATGATTTCATAGTAATGTATGAAAAAGTATGATCACTACATAAATATCTAGTAGTTTTTGTTTAATTGAGAAATATATGGGATTTAATGATCCTTAGTATTAATATAATTTATATTATATTTTAAATGCATTGACTAACATGTTATCAATCACACATTAATTGCTAATGAAGGTAGGTTTCCTTTATTACCCCCCATGGAGGGATGGATGCACTAGTGCAGAAAACTTTATTTACATCACCATTTTTTTCGTCGGTTATAAAATAACCGATGTAACAAATGCGGTGAGTAGATTTTTAACGTCGGTTATAAAATAACCGATGTAAAAAACCAAATTGCGTGGGGTTTTTTACGTCGGTTATTTGATAACCGACGTAAAAAACGTGATATCTACGAGTTTTTTTTTACTTCGGTTATAAAATAACCGACATAAAAAACCAAATAGCGAGGGGTTTTTTACGTCAGTTATTTTATAAGCGACGTAAAAAATGAGATATGTACTCGTTTTTTACGTCAGTTATGTTATAACCGATGTAAAAAACTGTGATTTTTTATGTCTTTTTTACGTCAGTTAGAGAATAACTAATGTAGAAAATACATTTATAATGACGGTTATTATAATAACTGACATTATAAAAACATTTAAATAATTAACAACCCCTGAGGACTGTCATTTAAGAATTTTTTTTCGACAGTCTGGCGACTTGTCTCTCTCGCGTGATAAACCCTAATTGGATCGTCGATCACACTATGTTAAACTCGTTTTTCCTACAACGTTTATCATCTTTACTCTCCTCGGATCTATCATCTCAACTCGCAACACTCATGTAAGCCTTCCACGAATTTATTTCGTTCATTTTTTTCCGAATAGTCTATATTTATGTTTTGCAATTTTTGTGTGCTTTTTTTCATTCGTTTTGTGTGCTTTCAACTCGTTCGATTTTTGTGTGCTTTTTTTCCCGGATCTATCATCTCAACTCGTTTTGTGTGCTTTCAACCCACAACACAAAAGGCATTCCAAAACCCCCAATTCATGTAAGCCTACAACTCGCAACAATATATTGTTGTGTGCTTTTTTTCATTCATTTTGCCGACATCGTATAATTTTTCTGGTCCCAAATTTTTTTTATGGATTTGGATGTATTTAATTTTATATATTCATTTTATCTTTAAATTGGGTGCTTTTAATGTGTGACTCTTAGGTTAATATTTGGATGTATTTTATAACCTATGAAAGTGATTCATTAATTTTGAAAGGGGAATCAAATTATGGTTTTTTAATTCATAATTTTCATGTGGGCCTCAAAAGGGGGGTTTTTAATGGGAGTTATGTGTAAAACCTTGTCACACTTCTTGAAGGTGTTTTATGAAAAAGTTTGTTTTTCATGTGTATTGTTTGTGACATTATTTGAGGTAAATTATTAAAATATAGGGGTGGTTTAATAAATGTGTATTGAGTTGAAATTTATTTTTTGGATTTGTATTGGAATGATTTTTTTCTTGAATGGGGGTTTTGGAATGTATTTTGTGTGAAAAACATGGTTGTTCCTCTTGGGATTGTTTTATGAAAATTGAAAATGATTTAGTGAGTTAAAAAAAGTGATAAAATGGTGTAAATGCAATATTTTGGCGATGTTATTCACCTAATAAGGGTTTTTGAAAGGTAAAGAGGTGATTTAAGATGTCAAACATTTTCAGAATGTTTTATAAATTGAGGAATTGTTTTATTAAATTGTGATGTTGGTGCGAAACATGTTCGTGGACTATTTTGTGTGACTTTTTTGATAAAATAAATTATGATATTAGTTATCGAGATACTTGTGATAATTTGACTAGTTGAATATCAATGATTATTTTTAATTATCATACGATCATTTAAGTAGCCATATTTAAAAATATTTAATTCCATCTATTTTATGATGAAGTATATATTAAATGCATGTGTTTTTCGTGGTTCACCATCCACACTTTTATATGTAATCCATTGTTTGGGGGGTTGTCCGAGGGGTGTGGGCTGTCCAGAGGGTTGGGGTGTCCAGGGGGGTGTCCAAGGGTGTGGGTGGGTGTGGGGGGCTGTCCAAGGGGGTGGAGGCATGTCCAGAGGGTTTTGGGGGTTGTCCGGGGGGGAGGTAGGGGGCTCTCTAGAGGGTTGGGGGTGTCCAGGGGGTGTCCAAGGGGGTCGGGGGTGGGGGTTGTGTCAAGGAGGGGTGGGGTGCTGTTTGGAGGGGTGGGGTGCTGTCTAGGGGGTGGGGGCTGTCCACAGGGTTGGGGGGTGTCCAGCGGGGTGTCCAAGGGGGTAGGGGGTGGGGGTGGTGTCCAGGAGGGGTCAGGGTGTTGTATAGAGGTGTCAGGGGCTGTCCAGGGGGTTGGGGGGTTTTCCAGAGGGTTGGGGGTGTCCTGGGGGGGTTGGTGGGTGGTGGGGATGTCCAAGGGGGTAGAGGCCTGTCCAGAGGGTTTTGGGGGTTGTCCGGGGGGGGGGGGGCTTTCTAGAGGGTTGGGGGTGTCCAGGGGAGTTTGGATTTACATTGTGATTTTCTCCATCTGAGTTTTTATTTTTAATACAATTTGATTCTCTTGTTTACTCAATTCTCTCCAATTTTCTATCTACAATATAGGTGCCATGGTTTTCTTTTATTTAACGGAATTTAAAACTGTTATATCTAACTATATTTTCTTTTAATAATAATATTCAAGAATATTTTTTTAAATACGCATAGATTTGTTTTATATTTCAAAATTGTTTTACATTCAAATTATGATTTTTTCATATAAACTTATATTTGTCTTATATTAAAAATATATATATTTTTGATATTTGTTATAGGTAGTAATGAGTCGAAGTCGGATTACGGGTCATCGAATGAGCAATGAATATGATGAAGGTGTTGATGCCTTTTTGGAATTTGCTAAACGAAATGTTCCAAGTTGTGACATTTTTTTCTGTCCAAGTCTAAAATGGTTGAATATGAAGAAGTTGAAAAGTTGAGAGATAAAAGATCATATGATATGTCATGGTTTTAATCTGAGTTACAGCCCTTGGATTTGGCATGGTGAAACTGGACGAAATGTCACTGATGATGATGATTCACAAGATGGTAACTCTGATGGAATTGAAGAAATGATTCGCGATATTGTAGCAGAACAAATTGAGATAGAACCGACAGTTGCGTGTCTATATGGTGATTCTGAAAAACCATTATATCCTGGTTGTATAGATTTTACGGTTTTGTCGGCAGTGTTAAGATTGATTAAACTGAAGGTGAAACATGGATGGAGTGACAGAAGTTTTACAGAGCTACTACAATTGATGAAAGACATTCTTCCAAAAGATAACGATCTTCCAGATTCACATTACAAGGCCAAGAATATATTATGGTCAATGGGATTGGGATACAATAAAATACATGCTTGTCCGAATGACTGCATTATATATAGGAAGGAATATGAATTTTTTTCTGAGTGTCCTAAATGTGGGAAATCACTGTATAAGGTGAAAGAGAAATCACAGGCTGATGTAGAGATTACAAAGCTACCTTCAAAGGTATTTTGGTATCTTCCTATAATTCATCATTTCAAACATTTATTTTCTAATTCACATGATATAAAAAGGTTAAGATGACATGCTGATGAGCGGGTATGTGATGGAAAAATACGTCATCCAGCTGCTTTTCCACAATGGAAGAAAATTGATGTGTAGTACTCTACATTTGGAAATGAAATAAGAAATCTTAGATTGGGGTTGTGCACAGATGGAATGAATCCATACCGAACCCCCAGTAGCACACATAGTTCATGGCCTGTTTTATTGGTAATTTACATCTTCTCTCCTGAAGTTTGTATGAAGCACAAATTTGTCATGTTGAGTATAATGATCTCTGGTCCAAAGCAACCCGACAATGATATTGCTGTTTACTTGTCACCGTTGATTGATGATATGAAACTGTTATGGGATGATGGTATTAGGGTGTATGATTCTTATAAAATGGAATATTTTCAACCGCATGTAGTGCTTCTGTTCACTATAAATGACTTCCCAGCATATGGAAATTTGTCTGGATACAGTGTTAAAGGGCATAAATCATGTCCAATTTGCGAACAACAGACCTCATATTTCCAATTGCATCATGGGAGGAAAACAGTGTACATGGGTCATCGAAAGTTTTTGCCTATGGATCACCCTTATAGAAGACTAAAAAAGGAATTCAATGGATCACAATAATTTGATACTGCTCCAAAACCTTTATCACATGATCTGTATTTTGAGAGGGTGAAAAACCTTGATGTGACATTGGGAAAGACACATAAATCTGGTAATGATAGACATATTTGGAAGAAAACGTCAATATTTTTTGAGCTACCATATTGGAGGTATCATGAAGTTAAACATAATATTGATGTAATGCACGTGGAGAAGAATATATGGGATTAATTGATTGGAACATTGTTAGACATTAAAGGAAATACTAAAGATGGGTTGAATTCATTATTAGACTTATTATCAATGGGAATACGTTTGGAGTTAGCTCCCACTCCTAAAGGAAGACGAACATTTCTTCCCCCGACTTGTCATACTTTATCGAAGAGGGAGAAAATTAGCTTTTTTCAGTGTCTTCATGATATCAATGTGCCTCAAGGTTATTCTTCAAATGTAAAAAATTTTGTCTCATTGAAAGACTTGAAGTTGATAGGTATGAAATCACATGATTTTCATGTCATGATGCAACACATTCTACCAGTTTCATTGCGTGGAATATTGCCCATTCGTGTCAGAAATACTATGATGAACTTGTGTTATTTTTTCAATTCAATTTGTAACAAGGTGATTGATGTGAATGCTTTGAAATTTTTTGGAAAAGGATGCAATTTTTATACTTTTTCAATTGGAAATGTATTTTCCTCCAACTTTTTTTGATATAATGGTGCATTTAATGATTCATCTGGTTTGAGAAATAAAGCTTTGTGGACCTGTATATCATCGTTGGATGTATCCTTTTGAAAGGTATATGAAAATATTAATGGGGTATGTTAAAAATACTTATCGACCTGATGCCTCCATTATTGAAAAGTATATTTGTGAGGAGGTAGCAGAGTTTTGTACGATCTACATGGTTGCGGTGCAACACATAGGTTTTCCTCCATCTCGCCATGAATGAGTTAATAATGAGGGAAAGGGGATTCGTGGCTTGAAAGTCAAATCATTGTCAGCTAAACAGAGGAAGAAGTTAGAATCATACATCTTGAATAACATAGCTGATGCTCAAGCGTATATCACATTGCATATTAATGAGTTGAAACAATTTCATCCAATGAAGAAGGAAATTTGGATTTTGAATGAGCACAATAAAACTTTTTTTCATGGATTAAAAAGACTTTGCTTGGTAGATCAGATATATTAGAGACATTAAAATGGACAGTGGGTGGTCCATGTTTAAATGTGATAACATGGTCCAGTTATGACATTAATGAATATACATTTCATAAGAAAGCTCAGGACAACAGAAGTGCAGTTCAGAATAGTGGTGTATTGGTGTTTGTATAAGCAATGCATTTTTCAAATGATAAGGAAAAAAACCCAATTTCTGCATCAAGGGCATATTATGGAGTGATTGAAGACAAATGGGAGGTTGATTACTTTAAATTTAAAGTTCCGGTTTCTAACTGTAAATGGTTTATCGGTAACAACAGTGTCAGACACGATGAATTTGGAATGACACGTGTTAATCTTAATATATTGAAAGACACAGCTGATTCATTTATAATGGCAACAAATGAAAAACAAATTTTTTATGTAGTATATCAATCAGATATGCAGTGGGTTGTTGTTTTACAAGGGAAAAAACAATAAGTTGGTGAGGATGAAGTTGAGGAAGATGGTGATTTATGTGAGATCCCTACTTCCATGGAAAGATTAATAGAATATAATGATGAGCATGTTGAAGACATGGTTTGTGCCATAATGAACGATCACGACGAAGGAATTTGGGAAAACAATCCATTTGTACATTCCTAAAATTACAGGTAACATATGTTTATTTCTTGTTTACATTTATTTTTTTTCATAAATGTTATATTTTGTAAGTTTTTTATTTATTAAAACATGTTTTAAAACAAAATAAGTATATGTTTTTATTTGTTTTATGTTTTTTTAGTATACTTTATCATGTTTACCATTACATGAATTATATATCTATTATTTTTGTTCAGTGACAATTTCTTTACCATGTTTACCAGGTTTACCATGTTTACCATATTTACCATCTTTACCATCTTTACCATTGTTTAACATGCTTACCATATTACCAATGTATACTATTACGTAACTTAGTAAACTTTTTCATTTTCTGATTATAGTAGTATTAAAATATTTTAAATTTTAAATTTTTTAACTAAAATTTGTTTTTGTGATTTGGACAATAATGACAAATCATTCAGTTGATCAACCACATGATTCTGGAAATGAGAATATTGGTCATACCTCTGGGGAGGAACATTCACATGATCTTTTTAGAACAAAGAGTTCAAAGGTTTGTAATTGTGGGTGCACACGTTTACCAAAATTATCAGTAGCCCGTATGCAGGATCAGAGGATAGTCATTGAGTTTGATGATGATGATATTCATAGAGGTCCAAATGCAAAATATTTTAAGAGTTTTGTAGCAACTCAGGATAAGAGAAAAGTAAGCATTCTGTATGATGACTGGAGAAGTGTGGATAAATCGATAATCTCTCAGTTATGGGAGACGATTTTGGTAAGATCTTTTTCTATTTTTTAATATTCTTTAAATGTTTCTAGTATATATTATACATTTAACCACTTCTTTATCAGATGAAAATTGATATTCTTGACACTGGAGGAGTCAGGAAGAAATGCTTATCGTTGGCTTCCAAGAGATGGAGGGATTTAAAATCAACCCTCTCATCTGATTTCTTTTATGGTCAAAGGATTCATGACAATCCATGTCATATATATCCCTTTATAGATGAAGACACATGGAGACTATTTTTTGAAAGTAGAAGAAAAGAGTCATTTTTAGTAAGGGAAGTGTAAACTATTATAAGGTTTCTTATATAAATGATCTTATTAATGTTTTGTTAATGATTTATTATTCTAAATTTACAGCAAACAAGGAGAGATCATCAGGTGATCCAATCTAAAAATGTATACCCTCATAGTTTATCTCGGGGATGGTATGCATTATTGGAAGAACAAATGATGGCGGAAAATTTTCAACAACTAAGATCTGAGTCTTCAAGCTTTGGAGAGGTGGCCCCTCCATCCCCTCTATCTAGACATGAAAAATTAATGAGAGCTCGGAAGGGAAAAAAGGGCAATATATTTCAGATGAATCGAGAATCGTAGCTGAGAGGATTGCAAGATATATATTTAATTTATTTAAGTTAACTATTTTCTTCATATAATTTCAATCGTTACAAAAATGTTCAATTAATTAATACATGAATCTCTTGGGGAGCAGAGTTCAGAGGGGACATTTACAGGTACTGAGAGGGAAGATATTTTATCTGTAGCATTGGGAAGGCCCGAACATCCTGGTCGTGTAAGAGGATATCCGGCAGGTGTATCGGTAAGAAAAGTGTTTCCATGTTCTTCAACATCAAACATTGAGGGGGTTTATAGAAAAAAAATTGATTCCATAGAGTCTGAAATTCATAATATTAATGTGACGATGGAGGAAAAGATTAGAGCGTTGGTGTAGTCTATGTTTGCAGACATGCAAAGACAATTTCATATTGCGGCTCCCACTCCTCCACCTCCCCCTGAAGACCCCATTATTTATCCTCCACCTCCTCCAGTAGCTCCCTCTCCCCCACCTCAACCTGATGACCCCATTTTTTATCATACTCCTCCACCGAAGCTTCCTACTTATTGCGAATTGTATGTTGATGATTCTCAACAGTATATAGTATCATATAGGTTGGTATATTGTATATGAGATACAGTTCATCATCAATAATTAGAGGTAGTGAATCAAAGGGTCACCGTACAGGATATTATAGATAGATCAGCTCGGGTACCATTACCTACAAATGAGGTGGTGACATTGGACATAGTATCAGCCATATTTTAATTTGGCCATCCAGACTTCTTCAACTCATTACCATAGAGGTATGAATGTTATATCTTTTATTTTATTTTTTTATTAACGTTGTTTTATCAATTGAAAAGTAATATATTTTTCAATTTATTTTTACCGGAATACTTCAAAGGTAAAGAAATACTGTATAGACAACAACAAAGACAAACCGCTATGAAATCAGATACAGAATCCATTAGTCTTGACAGATTGTAAAGATATTCATATTTTTTGGTGGATCATTATGAGTTTCCAGTGGAAGCTCATGTTTGTGGATGTGACATAAATGTGGGGATTATGAAAACTGATATCATGGAGATTATTACTGGAGATAAGTTGGGCATCAACGTTGTGAAATTTTTTTCCATGTAAGTCTTAACACCTTTTCCCTACGTTATATTTATTAAAAATGTATACTTATGTCTATTTTGTATTAGGTATATTTATAAAATTTGTGAGAGGAATGAACTGATAGATGTATATGGATTCATGGACCCGCAATTGATTTCCCCTTATGCATGTGCATTGGATGAGGAATAAAGATTGCTTTATATTGCTGAATGATTTTAAAAGAATATAGTCACACAATGTTGGATGATGCCTTTTTATGAGAGGTATAAAACAAATCTCTCTCAAAGAGTTATTTATCATTTAACATAAAAAACCACTAATGTTAAATTTCCATTTATCAGTGATAATTGGATGTTAGGGGTTTTTTTCCCAAGGGAGAAAGCACTTTATTGGATATGCTCTGTCCATGATTACGTGCAGGAAAATTTTAAGAATATATTGGAAAAGTTAGTTTCAATTTCTCAATAGTTTTATATATTATAATGAATTTTAAATTTACCCCATTAGTATTATTTTATAACAGGGCATGAGTCTACTTTTGAAAAAACGCAATGAAAAAGAATGCAAAGATCGAATATGTAAATGCGAAGGTAAATATCCATTTATTATTTGTAATTTTTGATTTATTACATTAAAATAATATATTTAATTTACACTCATTCAAACAGAATTTCCATGAACAACAAGGCATCATCAAATGTGGATATTATATGTTAAGATTTATGTATGAAATAATAACAACTGGGACAGTTGTGAATTTTGACATGGTAAGATTTCATCTTAAAATTTGCCATAATATTTCGATTTGATTTACTCATTATACACGTTAACTACTATACTTTTCATTTTTATCTTTTTGATGACCCTCAACCATGTAATTCTGAAGACATCAAACAACTACAAGTGGAGTGGTAAAATTATTTTATAGGTTTGATTAAATTTTAGTTGTTTGTAATAAAAAATGTAATTTTTAATATTGTCGTTGTAATTGTGTATTTGGTAGTCGTTTAGGTTGGATTTAGTATTTTTTGATGTTGACAGTGTACGTTTTGAATGTTAAATATGTGAATGTTGAAATTTTCTCTTCTTCATGTTTTTGTCTACTTATGATGGTTTTTCTGGTATGGATTCTGGACTGGGGGGAGGGGTTTCAAGGGTGTGGGGGGATGTTCAGTGGGGTTGGGGGTGTCCAGAGGTCTGGGAGGGATGTCCGGTGGGGTGGGGGGGGGGGGTTGTCGAGGGGTGTTTGGGGCTCTCTAGGGGGTTGGGGGCGGTCTAGGGGTGTGGTGGGGGCTCTAATGGGGTGGGGGAGGGATGTCCACGGTGTGGGGGAACACATGAGGGTGGGGGTTATCTCGAGGTGTTTGGAGCTATCCAGGGGGTCGGGGGGCAGTCTAGGGGTGTGGTGGGGGCTGTCAAGTAGGGTGAGGGGGTGCTGTTCAAGAGGGTGTGGGTGTAGAGGGGTGTTTGGGGCTGTCTAGGGGGTCGGGGCAGTCCAGGGGTGTGGTGGGGGCTGTCAAGTGGGGTGAGGGGGTGCTGTTCAGGAGGGTGGGGGGCAGTCCAGGGGTGTGGTGGGGGGCTCCAATGGGGTGGGGGAGGGCTGTCCAGTGTATGGGGGGTATACATGAAGGTGGGGGGGGGGGGGGGGGGGTTGTCCCGTGGTGTTTGGAGCTGGCCAGGGGGTCGGGGGCAGTCCAGTGGTGTGGTGGGGGCTATCAAGTGGGGTGAGGGGGTGAGGGGGTGTTGTTCAGGAGGGTGGGGGGGGGGGGGGGGGTTCGAGGGGTGTTTAGGGTTGTCCAGGGGGTCGGGGGGCAGTCCAAGGGTGTGGTGGGGGCTGTCAAGTGGGGTGAGGGGGTGCTTTTCAGAAGGGTGGGGGGGGGGGGGGGTTGTCGAGGGGTGTTTGGGGCTATCCAGGGGGTCGGGGGGGGGGGGGGGGGAGTCTAGGGGTGTGGTGGGAGCTCCAATGGGGTGGGGGAGGGCTGTACAGGGGGTATACATGAGGGTAGGGGCTATCAAGTGTGTAAGTTTTATCTGTTATCAATGTAAATGATTAAATTTTCTTTAGATAATGTTTTGATCTTCTGTTTTTGTGGTACGAATTATTGATTTGGTTTCTGGTTGATTTTTGGGGAGAGCACAGGACTGTAGTGGATTTTTTATTAATTTTTTTTTGACTTTCATGTCGGTTATTTTATAACTGACGTGATAAAGAAATCGAGAAGCGTTTATCAGGTTGGTTTTTTTCATAATTGACGTGATAAACATCTGTGACATGGTTTATCATGTCGGTTATGTAATAACTGACGTGATAAATGACCTGGGAAATGCTTTATCATGTCTGTTAATCAATAACCGACATGATAAACGGCCTTGGAAATGGTTTATCACGTCGGTTATTTAATAACCGATGTGATAAACCATTTCCCATGCCTTTTATCAGGTCGGGTATTGATTAACCGACTTGATAAACCCCTCCCAGGACTGGTTTATCACGTCAGTTATATAATAACCGACCTGATAAACCATTTCCCAGGATTTTTATCACATCGGTTATTGATTAACCGACATGATAAACCCCTCCCAGGACTAGTTTAGCACATCGGTTCTTTAACAACCGATGCGATAAACCATAGCCCAGGAGTTTATCACATCGGTTATTCAATAAACGACATGATAAAGTCACCCGCACGTGTTTATGACGTCGGTTATTGTATAACCGACGTGATAAATCCCCCCCAGGTTTATCACGGTGGTTATATAATAACCGAAGTTAGAAACCCCTCCCCCACCCCAGGGGTTTTCACGTCGGTTATTAATTAACCGACGTGATAAAAACCACGATGTTATGTATGTTACGTTGGTTTTTAAATAACCGACGTAAAAACATTATTTATAACATCTTCCGTATTAACATCGGCTAAAACCTGATGTAAAAAATGAAAAATCACTGACATAAATAACATTTTCTGCACTAGTTATGGGATTAACAATGAAAGGAATACTATATAATGTAAAGTGAAACCTGAACTAATATATATTAGAGAAATTACAGCACAAGTATCATGCTTTTCATTTGTGATTGATACAACGATAGAATCATATTCTTTTTTCTCTTGTTGTATAATATTATCATTATTTCATTCTAAAACATTTTGTCAAAATCAATCTTGATAGTGAAATTAATGTTGTTATTAAACTCATAATGGGGTTTTAAGCTATGTCAATTCCTCAAAATCATATAATTTCGACCATGATTTAGTAATTGAATGTGTAACATGATGATTTTTATGAGAATGATTTTATAAAAGAATGAAAATAACATTGGTGTGATCTAGTTTTTCATTAAAAACAATGTTAGATAATCTTTGGTTTTGTGAGGATTAGAATAAGTTGAACTAGGTAATCAAGAATAGTGAATACCAATTTATGGGGATCCCAAAATTGATTAATATATTGTAAATAATACAAAGGTTCACCACATTTTACCTATGATCAGGATACCAAAAAACATAAATTTCATAATTTGGATAATCCTAAGATAGTGTTATGGACTAGAAATATTATTTTTGAGTTTTTTAGTCCGTTTCTATTAGAAATTGAAATTGTATTTTTAAATCATCCATTGAAAAAAAATATTCAATAAATTTCTTGATTCATTAGTTGTGATGTTCAAAATATATATCCACATATAGTCAAATACCTTAGATAAACAGGATAGAATCCTTGATACTATTTAGATTAAACAGTGCGGACATATACCCTGTATCACACTATTTATTTGTATCATTTGGTTCTAGAAGTTGTTCCTTCATAGGAATGTGATCTATTATGTTGGAATTTTTGTAGCTCTAAAGAACCACTAAAAATATTCCACTTTTTCCAACAGGGAAATATCTTTTGGTAAAAGTTCATTTTGAGTTGGTATAACATTTTATGAACATATATGTCCCTGTTACTAAACTGTTGGTAAAAACTCTGTCGCTAAACGTTTTTGTGACAACTAAAATAGTTCTGTTGCAATTATAATTATACAAACAGATAATATATATGTCGGTTAAAGTGTTTAGCAACAGGTTATGATTTCAAATTTATCTGTTAGTAATAATATTACCAACATATAATATATATATTTTTTAAAAATTACATTTGAATAAAAATTATAAATTTTTATTACAAATAAAATTTCATATTATATTTATTATTTTATCATATATAATACACAAAATATTATTTTAATGCCTGTTCAAACATAGAAAAAATTAATTATATTAATAATGAAATATTTTAAACAAAATGTTGAATCCTCCAATCCCCCCTAGATCCCCCAACAAGGTACACCCCCCTAGGTGACCCATCTATTCCATCTAGTCAGCTCTAGCTCCAGTGCTCTAATCATGATTGTGACCCATCCATGCCATCTAGTCAGCTATAGCTCTAGTGCCCCAACCATGCCAGCACCCCATCAATGTCATCCAGTCACCTCCAGCTCTAGAAACCAACTATAGATAAAAAAAGTTACTTTTATTGGAAACAAAGAATTTTGAATAGTCTCATGAACAACCTGATCCGCCACCATGCTGGAAGGCCCATGCCGCATCTCATACTTCTCTATCACCCATCCTTGATCTTCCAAAATCAACTATCAGATGTAGTGATCAACATAAGAAATCTATTTCTCTAACGCTCCAAAAAACATGAACTTCACACAGGACAACAACAAACATAAATATACCAATAAGATATTAGCTTTAAATCAAAATCCAATTTCAATTAATTTAAATTGTAGGTTCTGGTGTGAACAACACATAAATTTTTTAAGTGTTTCAATACCTGCAAGTGAAACTGAATCTTCCAAGAGAGAAATAATCGTTACAATGTAAATTATTTTTGACAAAAAAATGTTAAAAACCAGGTGACTGATAACAAAAATAGGCTAGGCTGAAAAAAATGCAATGCTTACCAAGATGAGTGCAGTAAACTAGAGATTAGGGATTCAGTTCTATTTTCAACCAACCTAAAACATCACACGACACATTTTTACCCTTTTTAGCATATAGACCCTTAAAAAATCTTCTTCAATACTCCATAGACATGAAAATTTAAAAATTATCATACCCAATAGACAAAGTGAATAGAGCATTGAACAACACCTCCATTTGAAGAGTTACCCGGTATGCTCCTCCGAAACCCCTATGCAATGAATTGCTCAGCGTCTGTTCTCTTCAGAAAATGCATTGAATCAATGAAGGGGAATACTACTGAACCAAGTTCAAAACAGCAGAAAGTGTGCCTCTTCATAATTACATCTATAATATTTTACATAGTCAAATCATTATCTAGTTTGGACGTATAGGATTCCAGTGCTACAGAGTGATTCCTGAAATACAGTTCCTCTGGGGAGCTAATCCTCAGATGAATATCTTGAGGAAGCATTGGCCCCTCCTTCAATCTCAGACTCGAGATTATGCATGTATAACAGGTAGCGCTTATTGAAAATAATAGAAATATGGTGAGCATCCATCCCATAGTGATCATCATTTCTTGTGGTTTGAATATCCTCTCCGTTATGTTTCTCATAAGGACTGTAGCTCATAAGGACTGCAGCTCAAGGAAGTGTTCAGTAAATTCATTAACAACATCATCAATGTATTCATTATTGAAATATGTGAGTGGACCAAGTTCACTGTTAGCAAATTCCTTCATCAAATCAAAATCTTTCCTGTTATACATGCATGTACATTTATACTACTTGAATAAAGAAGCCATAAAATTCATAAATTATATCTTTTAACCAGCTATAGAGGAAACAAAAGTACTGGCCATGAGGATAGTACCCTTTCACAAACCTTGCGGGCCTATGAGAGCAAGGTAAGAAGAGTGGGGAAATAATGTCCAGTGTGCAGGAATTACGAGAATGGCGCTGCTGTGGGGGGGGGGCATGAAGGACGTGAACTGGAGCTTGAAACTTTTGAATTCTCGGGCACCATAACACCAGATAGAATCACTGAAAACCTCCATAATGAACAACATATTGGACCTCCAATATCTTCCTTCCATCCTTATCATCACAAGCCTATCAAACAATCCTTCACAGTCTCTATGTATAGATTTATATCATCAATAAATTACAAAAACATCAAGATAAACAATTACAAAAATACAATCAAAATTCTAGAAAACTCACCTCACACCTCTCTTAACAGAACAAAACGAAGATAAAAAGCATCCAAGATGATAAGATGATACTCAAAGTCGGGAATCTTCAAGATTAATCGATAAAAGAACAAGATAAAATAAAGGAGAATCCAAAAAACCATGCTGACATTACCTGGGAATGTAAAAGAAAGAAAAATACCACAAGTCCATGACAAGAATTGGTTCAATGGTGTGTCCAAATGAAATCATAACCCTAAAAAACAATCCCTTCACCTAGAGACCCAGAGCCTAGATGAATTCCATATCCAACTCAGGATTCCCTACTGTAGCGATGATCAAACACCCATAGCCCATAGCCCTGAGTAAAAACATATTATCTATTTTCCCCAATCATCACATGGATTCATAAGCCAAGCCACTAGTTTTCAAACTGCACTACAACAATGAACCCAATGTTAATGAACACTAAAAATAACAGTCATACCTCTAGCACCACCCTCCATTGGCCCTTGGAAAATGAATATGAAACTGGTACTAAAGACCCTCCATGAACACTACACCACTACACTAAAAAGCATCCATGAAATCCATAGTACACCAAAAAAACCTTGAAATGAACCATCAATGGCAAAATAGAACATGAAAATCAACACAAACACAACCTATCACAAACCATAAAAAACAGACATCAAACAGGTGCATCATTTGTGATTTATCAAAGGGAATTCCCTCAATTGTTCTCAACAATCAATAAATGAAAAGGGAGAACACAAAACACCTATTTGTCTCCAAACTACCAGTCTCATTAGTAAAGATTACAAGGTAAGTGATCAAACCTTCAACCTTGACCATGAAGAAAACATAGAAATGAATTTGAACCCAAAAAACATGATGAAAAATCTCCAAGAAACTAGCTGAAAACATAAAATTATAAATAAAATAATAAACCTAATCATACATCCTTAATCTATTCAAGTCATCACTCAATGACCAAGAGAAAATTATTATAGAAGTGGTTCAATAAATCCCAAAAATATGGAATATCGAAATTATTTATTATGATCATTTTCAAATTTAGAAAATCGATAATTAGTAAACAAATTCCATTCCATAGAAACCAGAAAATACTTGACCAAAATTATAATTTAGTTATAGTATCAAATAAAAAAACATGTGAGATAGATTCATAGTTTCAAAACCAAAAATGAACACATAATTTTTAATTCATGACAATATTTAAAACAATATCAAAATAGTTATGATTCAATACACAAAATGAAATGATCCAAAAAATGTTGAAATAGTCAAAACAAAATAGTTGGTGGCATAAAACATAATACACAATATCGCAATTCTAATTCTAAAACACGAATTGAAGCATAACCAGTTCAAGGAAAATGAAACAACATATATGATAATAAGTGACTAACCAAGAAAACTATCAAAGATAGAGTTATTAACAAATAAGAGGCACACGGTTAACCAAAGGTTGATATGTCATCATATACGCACACCTTATACTTACTCACTCATATATATATCAATATATACACCCACATATGATTTTTGATATTGAATGATCTAGTATCTGGAATGTAATAACAACCTTTGACAGGGAACATGAACACAATTTGAGATATCAACACAGACACCCACCTTATACTAATTAACTACATATAAATTAGCATGTTTATATATTATTTATTTATAATTAAACTAATAATGTCATTATTTCTTAAGTAAGGGGAAATTATCCAAGTGGGCCATCTAAGAGTCGAGATATAAGGATAAATAGAGCTAAAGATGCATATTTTTCACATTTATGTAACCAAAAATACAGAACAAAGTGATGTAGGGATACCTTTGATTGAGGGAAATTTAGTAACTTGATCTTTGTGAAGTGTTTTGATGAACCAAAATGTTCCACAAATGATGTTAGGGTAAAAGTAACAACCATAACACCTAAAACCATAAACAAAATACCTTGTAGGATAAACGTTTTCTGAGAGATTTTTCAAAGAATATTACAGAAGACAATTTCTTTTTAAAAAATGATAAAAATAAATACTGTATTGTATATCTTAAAAAAACAGATTTCCAAATATATAATAAAATTCAGATGCATACCATTTATTGGCCGTTGTGCTTGAAAAAAGATCTAGAGAACACCCAAAAAGTTAAATCTACTTCCATTACATGAGGATTAAAAGTACACTATAAAATCTGAAAATTGAGTAAAAACTAATGTTGTTTATGTGTGAGAATGAGTGTTACCCTCTATGTAAGTCAGCTTGAACACGTCTATAGAGAAAAAAATCGATCCTGCCATTTTCTCTTCAGAAATGTTCACATAAATGACACCAAAAAATATTCAATATGAGTAGAAACTGATTAGTTAGAAAGAGTTTAATGTTTTCCAACAATTAAATCTATGAACATATGGAAAATGTTGTAAAGACTCAAATAAATATAAACTCTCAATATCAAATTCAATATTACTCCAAATGAATATAATGCATTTACTCATCACATTGAATGGGAATCATACATTAATCAAGAAAAAACAAATCCTTGAGGCGTTCCACACACCAAATAAAAAAAATTAATTGTAACCAAATAAAAAATGGAAAAACATTATTCACAAAATAAATATTTAATTCTAATCTTATAATATGATTGATGGAACATTTATATATAAAACATTAAATATTCACTGATCATATGGATAAAATTTCTATGTGGATTGCATGTTTTACTATGATGTATAGAATGAAAATATTTTAGTTCAATTAAAAAGTAATTCGTACTTAGAATTAATCTTACAAAAGATTCTGATAAAATCTATATTTCAATGAAGTGAACATTCATCATCATGGTTCCCTGACACCTGTTCAAAAACAAAGATACTGTGCAACAAGTAATTTTCATGAGTAAAAAAGGTGATGTTTTCTTTAATGCGACCACTGTATTAACATTAGAAAAATCAAAATCACTCTTTAATAGCTACTAAAAAATAGGGGTTCATCAATTTTATGATGATAATCATTTTGATTTTATTTAAGAGTGATTAAAAGTAAAATAAAGGCATTCATGCAACAATCACAGCCCAAAATTGGAAAATAGTTATAGAAATTTCAAAAATGTATCACATAAATAAAGAATTACCACATACTTATGATGACATTACAGTTGATGAAAGGAGACACGGCTGGAGATGAACAGTGTGGCGATGAACTAAAGGGGGTTGAATGGTTACCAGATTTGGGGTGAGGCGAAGGGATGAATGGCTAGAAGATTTGGGGATGAATAGAAAAGGGATAATCTGAATGGGGTAAACATGTGGTGATAGACCGAATGTTGGGTAAATGGGGTGGAAGCGAGCTGAAAACCAATTTAGGGTTTCTAGAGGGAACTAGTGTAACGACCCAATCTGTTTGAGTAGTATATTAACTTACTCTTAATGATTTAATAAGATTTTAATGGTTAATGCAGAAAGAGGAGTCGATGGCTTCATCCAGTAGACTCGAACCTTATGAAGCCCACTTATCAGAGCATGGGAAGGAGGTAGCATCTGTGGGCTTCGCTTTGGACCAAGCCCAAGCCAATCTCCAGCGTGTCAAGCTTGAACGGAAATGCCTACGGGAGAAGTTCAAGTTAGTAGAGATTACTACTTGGGCAATGTTATCTGAGCTTCCCTCAGATTCTCTCACCATAGCACACATTACACTTAGTTCATATGCCGGTGTTATAAGGGGTTATGTGATGAGACCCTAGCTTGTTTGTGTAATCCTTTGGGATGAATGAATTCAGATTTCTTCCTTTAGTGATGTTTGTGAAATTTCAAATGTCTGGATAATTTTAGGATGTATTTTATTGATGAATTTTGAAAAAAGGATATTTTAAAATATTTATGTAAACCCTAAATAATTAATGATGTGTAATGATTTTCAAAAAATGGTCTTCTACAAAAGTGTTCTGTAAGGAATTTGGAGTCTAACAAGATCAACATAATTTGTGATGAATAGTAAATTATGAATAGTGATTTTACGCTTAGGATTAGAAATGTGACCAAATGGTTTAGTAATTTCACTCAAAGAAAGTTTTTAATATAATTTAGACACCTAGATTATGTAATGTGATTCAATAAAATGGGTAAATAATAGTTTCATAAATTAATAGTCAAGTATTAGTTTTTTTGGGTGATTAGTGTTTTTTAATTAAAAATTTAATTAAAAATAATTATAAAATTATTTGTATAAAAAGGACTTTATTTTTGAACTCATAGCATCGATATTATGTTATGGTAATTTTTGGGGATTTTTCTGAAAAAAACGAATTCTCGATGAATAGTGTTTTTATTTAAAAATGAATTTAAAAATATTTAGCAAATTATTTTTATAAAATGGAGTTCATAAATGTAATTAGTGAATCGATATTTGGTTAAGGTGAAATTTTGGGATTTTTCTGATAAAGATGAATTTTTCAGTGAATAGTAAAAATGCAGTTTTATGGTTTCAGTATGTTTCATGACATCATAACTGTGTCATGATGATGTCATGAGATATTTTAAGGGTTGTCCGGACAAGGGTGATGAATTATTGTTTTGGGGGCCCCATGTGGCCTAACTCCATGGTAAATTCCATGGTAGATCACATGGTTTTGAGAGAAGCACTTGTGAGGTTTCCCTTGGCCATTAATGCCTTGTCCCCTCACATTCCCTATAAATACCCACCATTTCCTCCTTTAGTTTTCACTCCCAACTCTCCCCCAATGATGTTATGGTCTCCTTACATCCCAAGGAGTCCTCCCATGGTTCCCCCAAACCCTCAAGGTCCAAACCATTGAGTTTTAAGAGTTACGTTTTAAGGTAAGGGATCCGACCTCTCTCTTTCTTTTCATGTAATCTCTTTTATGTCATTCCTTTTATGCTACATGTTCTTATGTGAGAGGATGTTATTTTATATTTCTCTTACTACCCTTTTAATGTTTATATGATTAGAGATCCCCTCTTACTCTCATCATTTCGTTTTATGAAAGTTAAGTGACGCTATTAGGCTCCCGAATTTTTAAGAGATTCTTTCACCCTTCTCATTTTTCATGTTCGATTTTCATATCAAGTATTTCAAGTTACTTTTTATTATGTTGGGGTATGATCTCTATATCTATCACACCGATCTATTATGATCATATGATGAGAGACCATATTTGATCTTGTCAAATATTTTTTTTATTGATGTTTAAGTGACGCCGTTAGGCTGACGATTTTTCATAAGAGAAATCTTATTTTTGTCTCACTTCCATGTTTTTCATTTCATATGGTATATCTTTCAAATTTCATTACCATGTTCTTAAATCCCTTATATTCTATCCCCCTACTATTTTATGGATCATTTATGAGAAGGTTACCCATGTTCCCTCTCTTTTAAATGTTTTCTAAAACCATGTAACATTGTCGTCATGCTGCAGAAATTTCGTTTCAAAATGCCTCTCTCTTTTCTCAAAATTATTTTATGTTATAAAGTGAATACTCAAAAATAGTATTTCTACAAGGGTATTCACATATATATATCAAAATTTTCTATTTTAAATTCTGGGATTTACATACATGAAACCCACTTGCCCTTTCCGTGGGTTTAAAGTGACATAAAGATCATGTCATTAAAGTAGTTTTTAAAACGTTATGATTATGGAATGAACCCAATTTCTTTTATGCTATATGGGTTGCTTATGAAATGTTTGATGATGATATATGTGGCTCACATGATAATAAAGACATGTCAAGGGTACGCATAGATAGATCTCCAATGCATTGGGTAAAGACTTAACCTCTAGAGATGACTTTTTAGACTGATACCTTGGTGAATAAACTTGGTAATTTTTAATGACACCTTGGGGATGAACCTTGGTGAAACGAAATGATTTTCAATATTAAATGTTGCAGCCACATCTTCATGTTATGAAAAATTTTATTTTTATTATGATGTATCTCGTGATTTCTTTCTCATGCTTTAAAGTTCTTTTCATGTCCTTATTGAAGTATCTCAAGTTCACATGTAAAATGTTTCTCTTGTTTCCCTTTCTGGGCCTTCTGCTCACCCTTTATTTTGATGTATGCCCCCAGGTAATGAGATGTAGTAATGAACCTAGGATGAACTTAAGGAGAATCTTTTCAAGTGTTTAAGAAGAATGTTTTATGTTGTTTTCATGTATTATGTACCTTGATTCCAAGACATTAAACCTTAAAGATCCTCAGTTCCATGTAATGAAATGAAAGTTTATGTTATAAAAAGACGGGATGCTATAGTTGGTGTCAAAGGATGGTTTAGTTATTTGTGGAAATTAGGATATAAAAACTTTAGTAAGAACCCTATAGAAAAGTTTAAATATAGGGAAACTTCCTGGTATTTTGATAAGTATTGAGTAAGTGGTTTATTAGACAAATACATCCCTGTCTGGATACGAGCAGGTAGAGGCGGCTCTGACACAGATGTACATAGGCGTAAAACCCGAAAACACCGCTTTGAGCTAGAATCGAACGGGAAATGGTGCATGATAACAGGCCTTGCTGAACTCTTTGTTACGACACTCCCGGTGGATATGTTTGGTTAATCACAAGCTTTTTATGAATCACTATGAAGGAATTATAGAGAAGTGTAATTGTATAAGCATGAAGTCTTAGTTAAATTATTCATAAATGAAATAAGTTTCTCACTAAGGGTTTATTTTTTTAGAAAATTGTGGGAAATAGGAGGAACCGTGCTGATGGTGACCGCAATGCACCATGTGCTGACGGCCCTCTGATGGAAGCCGGAATGGAAACATTCATGCGAATGATGAACCAACTGACTCAAGTTATGAGTAATAACTTGAATCAAGCTTAGAGGCCGACCTCACCACGAAGGGAACAACACTCTGTTGAGTCCTTGATGTGTCAACGACCACCATCATTCAGTGGATCTACTGACCCTTTGGTTGCGGAACAATGGATAAGCTCCATTGAAAAGATCTTTTCTGTACTCCTTTGTTTGGAACAAGAAAAAGTCACCCTTGATGCTTATCGCCTAGAGGGAGAAGCTGGCCAGTGGTGGTCACTGGTCAAAAACACAAAGCCTAGAGGAGAGATGGAAGATATGGAGTGGGAAGAATTCTGGGGAATATTCTTTAACAAGTATTTCCCTCGTTCCATGAGAATGAGAATGGAGAAGGAGTTTCTCTAGATGAAGCAGAAGGAGAATGAATCTGTCGGAAGCTATGAGATGAACTTCACCTGACTTTCACGATATACCTATAGCTTTTTCAGGGATCCAAGTGGGAAGGTTGATAGATTTTTTGATGGACTGAGACCTCTTATGCGGAAGAATTTATCCAACCGGGACTATGATAGCTACGAGGAGATCGTGCGGAGTGCAATGAAAGTCGAGCTGGAGTTTGGTGAGACACAGTGGTCTCATAAATCAAATGACAACAAGAGATCGTTGGGGCCCAGTTTAGGGAAGAATTTTGATCAGGGAATAGGTGGAAAGTTAATGCAACTTACCAAATGCAATAAATGTGGGAAGAAGCATCTAGGGAACTTCTTGGTTGGAAGTGGAAAGTGCTACAAGTGTGGAAAAGGAGTCCATATTGCTCGGAATTGTCGTAGTGAGGTGAAGCCTCAACTCCCCAACACTAACGACAGAGGAAAGATGGTTCTGGCATTACCCGAAGTCCATTTCTTCAAGTGTGGACAGCTTGGGAACTATGCTAATCTCTTTCCAAATCCAAGGGCATTGGAGGGGAATCACCATCAACCTCAGCAATGGCCAGGGGAGAAAGATCGTGCTTTTTCTATCACAACAACTAAAGTTGAAGCTACGAATGACGTGGTAGCAGGTACTCTTATTGTCCTCTCAAAATTGGCACCTACTTTGTTTGATTCTGGTTCTACGCATTCCTTTATTTCCTCCATGTTTGCAAAGAACATAGAATCAATCCCGGAATTTCTTGAGGTAGAGTTGTCAGTCAAGACTCCAAGTGGGATTATCCATGCATCAATAGTGTTTAGAGAATCTAGTGTTTACTTTAGTGAGCACAATCTTATCGCAAATCTAGTAGTCATTCCCATGTTGGAATTTGACGTTATACTAGGGATGGACTGGATCTCAAAGTATAATGCTAAGATCAAATGCAGAAGTAAAGAAATCTCAGTAGTCTTGAATAAACAAACTACAGTTATCTTCCAAGGAGAGATATCCCTAACTGATCCCTATCTAGAAGCACCTCCTATAGATTTCTTTATGGAGTTAATCGGTGATGATGAAGAAGGAAAAGGGAGCATACCAATAGAAGATGTTCCAATTGTTCAGGAATACATAGATGAATTTCCTAAGGAGTTACTTGGACCTCCCCCCGAAAGAGAGGTAGAGTTCTCCATTGAACTCATACCTGGGTCTCAATCGATATCAAAGACTCCGTATAGAATGGAAAATGTGGAGCTAGAAGAGTTAAAGAAACAACTCCAAGACTTGTTGGAGAAGGGGTTTATCCGACCGAGTGTGTCTCCTTGGGGGGGGGGGCACCAGATCTATTTGTGAAGAAGAAGGATGGATCAATGCGGCTATGCATTGATTATAGAGAACTGAACGGGATCACAGTGAAGAACAGATATCCTCTTCCAAGAATTGATGATTTATTTGACCAACGTCGTGAGGCTCAATTCTTCTCCAAGATTGACATTCGATCTGGTTATCATCAACTGAGGGTGAATAAGGAAGATATTCCAAAGTCTTCCTTCCGATCAAGATATGGGCATTATGAGTTTACTTTTATGCCCTTCGACTTGACTAATGCTCCTGCTATTTTCATGGATTTGATGAATAGAGTCTTTAAGGACTACCTTGATAACATTGTGTGTAGTTTTTATTGATGATATTATGATATATTAAAAAAGTCGTGAGGAGCATGAAGATCATCTGAGGGTTATTTTGAAAACACTACGGAAGGAGAGGCTCTTTGGAACGTTCAGCAAGTGTGATTTTTGGTTACAACAAGTGGCTTTTTGGGGCACATCGTAACCAATGAAGGAATCTCGGTTGACCCTACAAAGACAATGGTTGTGGAGGAGTGGCCTAAAACCACAACATTAACTGAGATTCGTAGTTTCCTTGCTTTAGCAGGATATTATAGGAGGTTTGTGAAAAACTTTTCACGGCTTTGTAATCCACTAACCAAGTTGACTCGAAAAGGGGTTAAGTTCATCTGGACAATGGAATGTGAGGAAAGTTTCCAAGAGCTGAAGAAGAGATTGGTTACTGCACCTGTGTTAAAACTACCCTCTATCAGAGAAGGATTCGTTATTTTTAGTGATGCATCTCTGAAAGGGCTTGGGTGCGTCCTCATGCAAAATGACAAGGAAATTTCTTATGCATCTCTACTGTTGAAGATTCATGAGGAGAATTATCCTACGCATGATCTAGAGCTGGCGGTAGTTGTTTTTGCTCTAAAGATATGGAGGCACTATCTTTATGGGAAGAAATGTGATATAAACACTGACCACCAAAGTTTAAAGTATATTTTCACGCAGAAAGAATTGAACATGAGACAAAGGATATGGTTGGAGCTTATTAAAGACTATGATTGTTCGATTCATTATCACCCTAGAAGAGCAAATAAAGTCGCAGATGCGTTAAGTAGGAAAGATCATGTTGTTCTGGCAACAATGAGGATCCTAGGAGATCCCTTGATTAAAGATCTAGTAAAACTGGACATCGGAATTATAAGGAAAAGGACATCATCAACCCTATCCCAAATGATTTAACATCCTTCATTACTAGAGAAGATCAAGAAGGCTCAAAAAGAAGATCCTTTGCTGCAGGAGAAGTTTGAGGCTGTAAAGGATGGGAAGTTCCCTGATTTCAATATTGATCAAGAAGGTGTATTGAAATTTCGTACAAGACTATGTATTCCATCTATTCCAGATATAAAGAAAGAACTGATGGATGAAGCTCATAGATCTACTTTCTCTATACATCCGGGAAGCACTAAGATGTATAGAGACCTTCGTGATCATTATTGGTGGGATAACATGAAGAGGGAGATTGCTGATTACACTAAAAGGTTCCTGGTGTGTCAGCAAGGAAAGGCAGAACGACAACATCGGAAGGGGGTATTACAACCGCTACCCATACCAGTATGGAAGTGGGATAATATCACTATGGACTTTGTAACTGGTCTCCTGAAAACATCCAAAGGAAACAATGCGATATGGGTTATTCTGGACCGTCTCACCAAGACCGCCCATTTTATCTCTATTCGGGAAGATTTCTCTCTTGATCAACTTGCCAAGATATACGTGAAGGAAGTGGTAAGGCTGCATGGGGTACCACTATCCATCGTGTCTGATCTTGATCCTAGATTCACATCAAAATTCTGGAGAAGTATTCAACATGCTCTGAGTACTGAATTGAATTATAGTACGACCTATCATCCTCAAACTGATAGCCAATCTGAAAGGACTATTCAGACACTCGAAGACATGCTGAGATTATGCTCAATGGAATTTAAAGGTGGATGGGATCAATACCTCCCATTAGTTGAGTTCTCCTATAACAACAGCTTCTATTCGAGTATTCAGATGGCACCCTATGAAGGTCTGTATGGAAAGCGATGTAGAACTCCTACTTGTTGGGATGAAATTGGTGAGAGAAAGCTTCTTGGGCCTGATCTCATGAAAGAGATGACAGAACAGGTTAATGCCATCCAACAACACATAAGGGCATCTCATAGTCAGTAGAAGAGCTATGCTGACAATCGTCGAAGGGACTTGGAGTTTGGTGTTGGTGATAATGTCTTCCTTCGAATTTCTCCCTGGAAGAGAGTCATGCGGTTTGGGAAGAAAGGGAAGCTCAGCCCTTGGTACATTGGCCCTTATGAAATCCTTGATCGCATAGGAGCAGTGGCCTATCGTCTATAACTTCCACCAAACCTAGCTCAAGTTCAAAATGTCTTCCATGTATCTCTCTTGAAGAAGTACACACCCGACCCTTCGCATGTACTGAACCCATAAGTGGTACAACTGGATCATGACCTCTCTTATGAGGAGCAGCCAGTGGAGATCTTGGACCGTAGAGAAAAGGTTCTACGAAACAAGACTACCCACCTTGTGAATGTGTTGTGGAGGAATCATAAATATTAAGAAGCTACTTGGTAGCCTAAGGAAACAATGAAGCAAAAGTACCCTCACCTTTTCGACTAGGCCTCAAGTATAAATTTCGGGGACGAAATTTCTTAAGGGGGGAAGAATGTAACGACCCAATCTTTTTGAGTAGTATATTAACTTACTCTTAATGATTTAATAAGATGTTAATGGTTAATGCAGAAAGAGGAGTGGATGGCTTCATCCAGTATACTCGAAACTTATGAAGACCACTTATCAGAGCTTGGGAAGGAGGTAGCATCTGTGGGCTTCGCTTTGGACCAATCCCAAGTCGAACTCCAGCGTGTCAAGCTTGAACGGAAACGCCTTTGGGAGAAGTTCAAGTTAGTAGAGATTACTACTTGGGAAATGTTATGTGAGCCTCCCTCAGATTCTCTCACCATAGCACACCTTACACTTAGGTCATATGCCGGTGTTATAAGGGGTTATGTGATGAGACCCTATCTTCTTTGTGTAATCCTTTGGGATGAATGAATTGAGAATTCTTCCTTTAGTTATGTTTGTGAAATTTCAAATGTCCGGATAATTTTAGGATGTATTTTATTGATGAATTTTGAAAAAAGGATATTTTATAATATTTATGTAAACCGTAAATAATTAATGATGTGTAATGATTTTCGAAAAATGGTCTTCTACAAAAGTGTTCAGTAAGGAATTTGGAGTCTAATAAGATCAACTTAATTTTTGATGAATAGTAAATTATGAATAATGATTTTACGCTTAGGATTAGTAATGTGACCAAATGGATTAGTAATTTCACTCAAAGAATGTTTTATTATAATTTAGACACCTAGATTAAGTAATGTGATTCAATAAAATGGGTAAATAACGGTTTCATAAATTATTAGTCAAGTATTAGTTTTTTCGGGTGAATAGTGTTTTTTAATTAATAATTTAATTAAAAATAATTAGAAAATTATTTTTATAAAAAGGATTTTATTTTTGAACTCAGAGCATCGATATTATGTTATGGTAATTTTTGGGGATTTTTCAGAAAAAAACAAATTCTTGATGAATAGTGTTTCTATTTAAAAATTAATTTAAAAATATTTAGAAAATTATTTTTATAAAATGCAGTTCATAAATGTAATTAGAACATTGATATTTGGTTAAGGTGAAATTTTGGGATTTTTCTGAGAAAAATGAATTTTTCAGTGAATAGTAAAAATGCAGTTTTAGGGTTTCAGTATGTTTAATGACATCATAACTATGTCATGCTGATGTCATGATATATTTTAAGGGTTGGCCGGCCAAGGGTGTGAATTTTGGTTTTGGGGGCCCCTTGTGGCCTAACTCTCTGGAAAATGCCAAGGGAGAGCACATGGTTTTGAGAAAAGCACTTGTGAGGTGTCCCTTGGCCATTAATGCCTTGTCCCCTCACTTTCCCTATAAATACCCACCCTTTCCTCCTTTATTTTTCACTCCCAACTCTCCCCCAACGAAGTTCTGGTCTCCGTACCTCCCAAGGAGTCCTCCCAAGGTGCCTCCAAGCCCTCAAGGTCCAAACCATTATGTTTTAAGAGTTACGTTTTAAGGTAAGGGATCCGACCTCTCTCTTTCTTTTCATGTAATCTCTTTTATGTCATTCCTTTTATGCTCTATGTTCTTATGTGAGATGATGTTCTTTTATAATCCTCTTACTTCCCTTTTAATGTTTATATGATGATAGATCTCCTCTTACTCTCATCATTTCGTTTTATGAAATTTTAAGTGACGCTGTTAGGCTGCAGAATTTTTAAGAGATTCTTTCACCCTTCTCATTTTTCAAGTTCGATTTTCATGTCAAGTATTTAAAGTTCCTTTTTATTAAGTTGGGGTATGATATCTATATATATCATACTGATCTCTTATGATCATATGATGAGATACCCTATTTGATCTTGTCAAATCAATTTTTATTGTAGTTTAAGTGACGCCGTTAGGCTGCCGAATTTTCATAAGAGAAATCTTATTTTTGTCTCACTTCCATGTTTTTCATTTCAGATGGTATATCTTTCAAATTTCATTACCATGTTCTTAAATCCATTATATTCTGTCCCCCTACTGTTTTATGGATCATTTATGAGTAGGTGACCCATGTTCTTTCTCTTTTCAATGTTTTCTAAAACCTTGTAACATAGTCGTTATACTGCAGAATTTTCATCTCAAAATGCCTCTCTCTTTTCTCAAAATTATTTTATGATATAAATTGAATACTTAAAGCTCTTATTTCTAAAAGGGTATTCACATATATATCAAAATGTTCTATTTTATATTCTGGGATTTACATACATGAAACCTTCTTCCCCTTTCCGTGGGTTTAATGTGACATAAAGATCATGTCTTTAAAGCAGTTTTTAAAACATTATGATTATGAAATGAAACCCATTTCTTTTATGCTATATGGGTTGTTTATGAAATGATTGATGATTATATATTTGGATCACATGATAATAAATACATGTCAAGGGTGCGCCCAGATAGCACTCCAATGAATTGGGTAAAGACTTAATCTCTAGAGATGACTTTTTAGACTAATACCTTGGTGAATAACAATGGTAATTTTTAATGACACCTTGGGGATGGACCTTGGTGAAACGAAATGATTTTCAATATTAAATGTTTCAGCCACATCTTCATGTTATGAAAAATGTTATTTTTATTATGATTTATCTTGTGATTTCTTTCTCATGCCTTAATGTTCTTTTCATGTCCTTATTGAAGTATCTCAAGTTCACATGTAAAATGTTTCACTTGTTTCCCTTACTGGGCCTTCTGCTCACCCTTTATTTTGATGTATGTCCCCAGGTTATGAGATGCAGTAATAAACCTAGGATGAACTTAAGGAGAAGCCTTTCAAGTGTTTAAGAAGAGTGTTTTATGTTGTTTTCATGTATTATATTCCTTGTTTCCAAGACACTAAACCTTAAAGATCCTCAGTTCCATGTAATGAAATGAAAGATTATGTTATAAAAAGACGGGATGCTATAACTAGTAAGGTGAGGCATTCCCAAGTTTGACAGGTGTGGGGCGGCGGGGTGTGAGGCGAGGCGACGGGATGTGAGGCGGGGCGACACTATGTGAGGATGGAGTAGGTTAGGGCGAAGGAATGTGATACGGGGAGGCGGGACGTGAGGCGGGGCGGTGATATGTGATGATGAAGTAGGGTAGGTTGGGGCGTCAGGATGTGAGGGTGAAGCATGGCATGGTTGGATGTGAGGCGGGCTGGCGAGATTTGAGGTGAGGTGGTGGGAGGTGATGCCGAACACAGTGGCGATGGAGCCCCAAAGATTTTTTTTCATAAAATGTATTTAAATGTTTATTAAATAAATAATATTTAAAAATATAAAAACGATTAATATTTCAAGAAAATTTAATAAACGGTATTGGAAAATATAAGAACATTAAATATTTTGATAAAATTGAAATTAAAATCAATTATGACATGTTTTTAATAAAACTATAGGAAATAAAAATTTACTTTGGTCATAAAAATAATATATATATATATATATAATATGTTTCTCTTAATTGGTTATTTATAAAATCATTTTTTTGTTGAATGATTTATTGTAACATTTTCTATTAACATCAAAATATTTGTTGGTAATAGTGTTATTAATAACAGACGCATGTGTTAGTAATAAAAATGTTGGTATTAGTATGATAAAGAAATAGATTCAACTGTTTGTAAATGATATGTTGGTATTGAATGATTAATACCAATAGATATATCTATCATTAACCAAAAGTGTTGGTGTTAAAAATTAATACCAATAAAATTTATTATCTGTTGGAATTGCTCATTTTTACCAACAGATATATTGTCTGTCAAAAAATTTATATTGGTAAAAATAATTTTTTTGTAGTGAACATACATGATGTGAAGGGCATTCCCAAGAATTGAGAATCAGATTATGATCATCCTAGGTTTGAATGGGTATTATTGATGGTTCATACAAAACATCTCTTTATTATAATCAACTATGAATTTGATTACTGGGAAGGCGATGATGTTCGAGATACTCTACCAATGTGAAGTGAAAATTCTAGAGAATAATATAAAATTTAAATCAACTATTGTTTTGACATTACAAAATTCATTGATTAAATATGTAATCCATTATGTTACATTAGCTATTGTATTGAGAAATATTACTGACACATTGATATCATTTAGTGTATTATGGGTACTTCCATATTTCAACCCATTATTGATAAAACCCTAAGAATGAAAAGATGTCAGCAATTGTTTTCCATGCAATGAAATGATGGAACCATTGTCTATTATTTATATATTTTTCATATACATATACCACAAGATCATATGTTACATATTAAATCATTATGTCTTGAATAAAAAACACATTCATTGATTAGAGTGTCAATAAATATTTGTTATTGGGATGAAATGTTATCTGGATAAAGGGAATATCATTTAAGATAATCACTTTATGAAATTAAATAAGATTGGATTCAGTCCGTCAATGGTGGAATGGTGGAAGATGATCTTATTTGATTAATGAATGTTATATTCTTTCTAGGAATGAGGCATTCTAAAATGTTTCCCTGATTTATTACTATGATGTTGTTATACTATGAAAATAAATTCCATGGTTATGATGTTGAATTCTTATTTTGTAAGAATGATTGGTGGGAAGTTACCTAGTTCAATGATGATTTAGTATAGTCATAATGATATAATTTTCCATATGATAGTTTTGGTTCATGATCAAATTATAGAAGTGTTAACATGGGATTCATGTGTCTCTTAGTGGGTAGAGAACTTGATATATTCAATTAATTATTGTAATATATTGTTATAATTTTTTTAGTTAGAAAGAATGAGTGACATAGCATAATTCATCTATTATTTCGTGAGCTATTAAAAGATCAAGGCAAAGCCTCAGGGAATACAAGTACTACTTATGTTATATAATATTCCATTTTAGAGATCATGTGATGTAATGATGGATTTTATATTTAGTTACAATTTTGATTATAGATGATTGGGTAAAAAATGTGGAACGTTTCATGTCGATCTGAGAGAAGAATTCTATAGATGAGTTGGGAATGACTTATGGATAAGATATTGTACAACTAAAAATATCACCATTTAGTTTAGTATATTATGGGGATAATAATTTTAATTTCATGGTATTTTTATTAATTTTATAAGGTATTGGTATCCAGTGTAAAACATTATATGATATTTCAATAGATTAACAATGGATTGTTGGAGAGGATGATATAGTTCATGGTGGATATGCTATTGAAATTCATCTTGTTCATTAGTACATAATTGGGTGATTATAGCTACATTAAAGGGTTCCCATTAAATAACAGTTTACAGGATTCTATTATGATTCAACTTTTGAGGATCTTCGAAGGTATATATTTTGTTCATGGTTGATAAAAAATGTGATAAGATTTGAATCTTTTTTGAACCACATAGATTTTGTGATACCTTCAAAAGGATGTAGTTAATCAAGAAGAAAATATTTGAAATTAATATTAGGAATAATTTTTATGATAATTAGACGATATTTCAATGGAATATCATCATGGGTGACAATTTTTTCCTATAGGCATCAAATTCATTGGGGCAATTTGTAGGTTTCGGGAGTAGTAGAATCATGTTGGTGGGTGTACCCAATATTAACATTCCAATAACAGTGATCAATATGAGTTCCATGATGATAATAAAATTCCAAATCATTGGAATAGAATGAATATTTATAGAAAATAAAGGGTGTCCTAAAACCATAAAGAGAATCATCATATGTTGCTTATAATTAATTTAATTAAAATACGAGAATTACCTTGATATGATTTTCTTTTCATTGATGTTTCCGATCATGATCTGATGAGATCCCTCATTGGGTCGTAGAATCCAAGTGTAAGATTCCTCTAGCGGTGAACTACACGTGCACCACATATCTCTAGACAACACTGAAGGGATCTTCGGGTACTAGCATAGAAGGGCATTCACTTGCGATGTCCACCTTCGATAGCCTTGATTTTGTGGATATGGATCTCTCTCTCATAGCATGAGAGCATTTATAGTGGAAAATGAAGTCACTATTAGCTTGAGAGATTTTCAAAATCAGTTGTTCATAACAACAAAAATGTGTAGGCTAATGATAATTATATAAATGGGATTTTAATTACATAAAATAATAAAATTAATTAATTTCTCAAAAGCATTTATTCATTTAATTTAATTATATGTAATACCCCATGTATAATAAAAATAGTTGACTATTATTATTACATGAAAAGCACCCCATCAAATTACACCTAATATTATTTAATTAATTAAATAATATTATTTATCAAAAATTTCCTGAAAAATATACACGACGTGTATATTTAATATAAAAAGCGTGTACTTTTGTTTTTCAATTTTTTTATTTATTCCACCACATTTATTAGACCTTAAATAAATAATATTAATTTCTCAAATAAAATACCACTGCATTACTTGCTTATAAATATATTATTACACCTATAATATACTCTTGTGAATAACTAGTGATTAAAAACATGTGATCAGGCATCCATTAATAATTATTAAATTATAATCAAGAATTATCTTTATTAAATTTATTTAATTAATATATAACTTAAATACATTGACACACATAGTGTGTGACCCTCTAGGTCTCTTTCTAAGTGGAATTAGGTGAATCCAGCCTAAAGTCCAAGGTTAGCATCTATCAACACACCAAGTCACACCTAGAGAATGTAGTTAATTCCACAATGACGTGTCACCTCATTCAAACCCATACCGTGTAATATAATTCATTTGTCTAAATATCATGAATCAAGAAGGTTGCATGCTAGTTACATCAATCCTTGTGCTCAATTATTCTTTCTTTGACATTCTATAATTGAACATTACCATTCATCACCATGGAAATTGATTTATTAAAGTTATATCAATTCCATCAAAGGGCCTAAGATATGTACTTCTTTTATGGAAGAGAATGTACAAATCCTTTCTTTCATTATTTATTAATTCCTTTTTACTCGTGATGCGCCCAATTTATCCTACCACACTTTGAATAGTGTTTCATCATAGTTTTCATCAATACATCTATATACAAGAGTTGTAATACCCATTAATAATGATGTTTTTGATGTTTCTGGTATTATTATCTCAAATAAAAACAAATATAATAACCAATAATCAATTGATATTATCTCTAACAGGTTTAGGTCATACCCTCTTCCATTTCAGGTTTAATAGTGATTGGATGGTTATTCATTGATACACGAAGGTTATCCATGATGCAATGAAAATTGAATCTTTTGGAAACTCCCAATTGTTTTTATCTACCATGTAAAAAACTGAGAATGGGGATAATAGATTTGAGGAAGGTTGACTTATCAAGGATTGTGGATTAAATCCATCCTAATGAATGATTCCTACTACACTTTTATAATTTGAATCGGTTTCAAGAAGATCTATATCATGATTTAATCCATTATCTTATATAAACTGGATTATTTAAACAATATAAACTAGAATTTTCCCAGGGTATAATATAATGTGAAATTGATAATAGAATAAGATAGAAACACTAATTTCTTCCACAAGTAAAATAAGTCCATGAGGGGTCTCAGTGCTCCCAATGATAATGAATTCTTGATTTATTAACAAAATGAGAGATCAAATATCACAAGCTATTATTTTGATGAAATTGTTTCAGACAATGGATGGAAAAAACTCATATGATAATTATTATTGTCACCCCCAATATATTGGATATGAAAATTAGCTACTTTGATGTCCCATTAGTAAATTAATCGAATAAAGTATTATTTTAATTGATATTTGATAGTGTGGATGGGATTTTTGGTTTCACCCATAAATTCTTCATGTTATATTGTTACATTGTTCATGGTTATTTAACCAAATAAGTAAGGTAATTATTTGATTTTTATTCAGTAACCTATGGAATAAAATACAATTTCATTTCATTAATAAATAAATCAAAATGTTGTTGATATTAGGTATTTTATGCCTACTCTGATTGGGATAACTATAATGAAACTCATCATTTAAGGTATTTTTACTAAGCTGTGATTAATTAAAAAGGACATTATCACTCTGAATCAGTTTGGACTTATTGCCAAATAGAATATTCATAATCATATCTCCACCACATATTAAAGAATCAATTTCATGAGGAAGAATGTGAATAAAGGAAAGAATTCTATCAAAATTTACTTATATTACGATTATTACATAACAAAATGATGCATGATTCCCACAATTCTCAAAACAAATTAATTTTTAGAACATTTATCAATGTAATTAACAAAATTCTAAAATGATCCAAGAATTACTACATTGTTAATGGTTCTCCAAGGGTATTTTTCTAGTTTTCTTGGGGATTTTTGCATGGAGAACCAAAATCTACAATTATATTATCTCTAGATGAGGACTATCATAGATTAAGTCTCAAAGGTCATGTAAAAGCATGATTATATAAGAAAATCGAGACTATAATCGAGATTTAACTCTTTCAAAATATCAGTATGCTAATTATATTATTCATTATGGGAATTAGAACAAAGGAACTATCTCGTCAATTAAAGCTATATTAATACAATTTCAGGATGTGGATGCGACATCATCAGATAGATTAAAAAATATATTTCTTTTAGGGATGGTCAATTATCAACAAGTAATGAATGGTATCTAAATATCATGAAATCTATATAGCATAAATTACTTTTTTATTTTGGTGTTCCCATTTATAGTTTATGGTTGAAGTGTTTCATCTTGAAAAAACATAATCAATAAATATTGATCATATGGATACTTGGATGGGGAAAATAGTATCACATGAAAACAAAATTTCCATGGGAAACTCTGTAATCACACACATGTTTGTCTATTTCTTTATCATTTTATAGATTCCACAATTCCCTTCTCAAATATCATCAATGTATTATCCAGAATCATCATTTATACTGGGTGAATTATAGAGAGAAAATTGTTAATTTGGATTGGAATGACATTGAAACAACAATATTTATGATAGTCGTGGTCATTATGTACATAAATATTGTTAATAAATCCCTCTTACATAAATTTATTTGTATCCTTATCACATCCAATGATATTTTATTGGATTTTATCGGTACTAGGTTCGTCATAGAGTTGATGTCTGTGAAATAATGGTATATATTAGATACTTTTGTGTAGATATCATTTAATGATTCACTCAAATCAATAAAACCTAAAAATATAAAGTTTTAGGATATATAATCTGAATTTTTGGTAAAAAAAGTTACACATAAAAATATTATGAATGACGATCTGGCCATCCCTCATTCATTGATGAAAATTTATGTGCAATAGCTACACCATAATGATTATAACTCTTAATTTATTATTCCATCACTCATTTGGATTTAGAGGAAAAGGTATGATTATTTCTATATACATACCCTTATCTTGAATTTAAATTATAGTTTCCATATAACCAATATGTGTTGGTATATTATCAACATTTCATGTAATGTCATGTTTCCATGATGGTTCATATCCTAAAGTAATGGACCAATTATTTGAACAACAATGTTGTTAATTTAGAGAATATGGAGGAGGAATCTCCCTACAAAAGACATGAAAAAAAATATGAATTAAAATTTTCATTGAACTGATAATGTTCATTGAAATATAAATAATTTATAGGGAATTTCTATGTTTCTTGTATAATTACATCCATACCATAGAACTATATTGAAGACACATTCATATTCATGTTTCCGATGGAGAGATTTGAGAGTATTATGTGTTACATAATTGATTCGGGTAAATGTGATCGGGTGTATGGGATGTTCTATGTTTCAGTTTTGGCTGGCATTAAATACACATTGAGGGAACATAATAGACTAGCCTTTGATAAATTTTCACATAGTTTCATGAAATTTATTAGGCTATACAAAGGAATGATTCAAATATGTTGTATGTTTCATGATTTTTATGGTTTGTCTATTATGAGGATGTTTGTTGTCAGTTGAAGGACCAAGAAACCATTAGTGTCAAAATCATTTAGGTGGATCCCCTTGATCGCCTCTTATATAATGGTTTATGTGGACGAGCACCTTAAGATGCACCTGGACCCTCGGGGTGTAGAGTTGTCTTCCATACTCCTCATGGATGTATCAAAGGCTTCTTTTATAAATTACATGGAAATGGTTATTCTGATTTTTTTTAAAAAATATCTTATTGCTGCTAACCCCAGAAGGATATCACTTATCAATATGTTTTTCTGCCTTTAATTTGGCTACCTTTTCACTTTTTATGGTATTTTCTTCATTTGATTTCCTCTGCTGAAGCTTGATATTATGTGGGGTATTCGAAGCTATTTTATTATGCACCTCTAGCATTTTTATTTATCTGGAGTAGCAATATTTCATTTTAGAGAAGGGTTTTGACACTTTTTCAATATTGTGGGTTGTTAGTTGCCAATTATTTATGGTTTAACTATATAGAGATAGATTATATGAGGAAATGATGATTTTTAATATCTTGGTGGTGTTTATCCAAGTTAAACTTCTACTTTTTTCTTTTTTTTACTAGTTTTAGTTACGTTCTCAATTAATGCAGGTTATTCTTAGATGATCTTATGTTGGTGAAAGTACATTCCTCCCAGTGAAATGTTTTTACAGTTCTTTGTTTTAATAAATTTATTCTATGTGTCAGATACATTTCCAATTGGATCATAAATTTTATTAAAAATAATTGGGGCGATGATCTTGGCCATCATGATTTCCAATCAATATAGATGGAATTATTAATTGATTCAGTCTGATTCAATTATGAAATTTAGTATTTTGAAGGCACGGTCTATGAATAATCCATAGATAATTATACGAATTTGGATTGAATTCTTTCAAAATTATAATTGTATCAGTCCTCATATTAGACATGATTAGAAGGAGTAAAAATAAGATGTTGATTATTTATCAAAGAGAGATATTGAGGAGAAAAGTTAGATTTTGTCATTTGTCGCCTCATATTTCCTCGCATCATGTTGAGGCAGATATGTGTTGTGTTATTCATAATCATATCATTAAATACCCATTTTGATGTCATGTATTTTATTTTAAATTAATAAAATTTGGTAGGGGTGATTTATTCTCTCCTTAGGAACTCCTTTTATATTAATCATCCATGTAATTTTGCAGGATAATAATTCCCTATACTCTCAATGATTCATCATTATATATAAAAATCATTCTCCTCATAGGTTAGAGTATGAATATAAACATCGATAATTATTTAAATTATGTATATGAAAAATTATCAATGATTATATGTCGAGATGATGCATCATTATTCCATATCATCATGGTTATTTAATTTTATATCATTGATAATTTTAAAAAAATGATCAAAATGTTTCTCGATGGTCCCAACATACTTCGTATACCCTATGGTTGTCTTCCGTGGAGGATTCCATTTCGAGCCTCCGCACTCCCAAGTAGGTAGTGTTTTTCAATTATGCTTCCTCCATTGACCATTTAAAATTTTTAAAATGGCCAAATAGAAATAATCAAATCCAGGGAATCTACGGTCCTCAATTTCTATGGTTGGTTTGTGACAGTTTTCAATAACATCCTTTTTCTTGGGACCTATTTAATTTTACTGACTTATAATTTAATTTACAATGAATTATTACTTTTATAGTATGAATGAACATTTTATATATTTTATATAAAAATTAAAATATATCAATGTCATGACTGCAATAATAATTTTCTATTCAGGCCCTTACATTATATTGTAGTATATGAAAATATTTTATTAAAATAATAAAAATCGATGATCAATGTTATATGAATTTTTTTACTAAGTTTGACTAATGATCTTTAGGGGCAAGTGATATGTTCGAAGGGAATTAAAATAAATTAATTCTGTCCATACCTTATATAGAAGGTTTATATGGGTAAACCCATCATTTGGACCCTTAATTGATATTATCTATATTTATGGACATTTTTTGGAAAAAAAATGACAACTAGGGATTTGATAAATCAATTCCTCGATACAGGTCTGAGGATACTTTTTCCAGAAATAAGTATTTTTATGTTCCCAAATATAAATGAAATAATACATTATACCATTTTTTTCTTTAAAAAATAACATGTTCACCTAATGGTGATACATTAGGGATTGTGAATAAATTTTCTATATTCTATTTGAGTTAAATATTCTATTCCTACAACTCAATGTTTTTAATCTATAATGAGTCATGTAAATTGGTGTAGTTCCATGTATAAGTCATATTGGACACTAAATATCATTTTTATGGGAAGAATACACATATCATCAAGATATTCATTAATATATTATACAAAAATAGGAATATCTTTATTGTTAAATTCATCCCCATAAATTTGAACAAGATTTACTTCCTGATTAGTTACTATAACTTTATTATAGATGTAAATTCTACAACAATTTATATCGATTCCTGCATAGATTTTAGATTATAAGAAAAATGACGATATAAAATAAAACATATCTTAATTAAAAATTGATATGATCATAATATAAAGTCATAAAATCCATGTTTAATGTCACATTAAATCTATCTATATAGCGAATAATAAGACATGAATAGAGATCATTCTCAGAATCATATATCAGTGTGAATCTATATGATATATATTTAATCATCATAACATTTAGTGTTTTCAATGATTGAAATATACGTAATCATTTAGAGGTTATGTGATACCAATATAAAAATAAATATTTATTAAAGAGTTTGTAGAACCTAAATCATGTAATATATTTCTAATTCAATAGTTTTTCACAAGTGTTCTATGGACCACATTGTTATATTGGACCACTTTAGTAGTTGCGATATAATAAGCCATACAATTTTACCTTGGATAGGGAGGTTGGTAATTTTAATAGTCTCCATTAACCATTTGTTTTATGTATCATTTTTTATATAACCAAACTATTTTCAATTAACGAATTAGACTATGGGGGAACATTTTTTTATATTTACTTTTACTAATATCACCTCATAATTAATGTTATCGATAAACAGATATTGTATAGAAAATGAAATAGCTAATACATTTTAAAAAATTTCATAATTGATTTATAACAAAATTAGTTTAAATAAATATTAATATTTTTTCCCCTAATAGTTTTATTATTTGAATCTACTCAAAAGTTTTTTTTTCAAATTTGAACCCAAAAATCAAATGAAAAATTAAATTCTATACTCCCTATTACTATCTAGATAGAACATAAAAAATTTCACCAATACTAAAAATAAATATATAGTTACTTCCATTCAAATACATAATTTTAAACCACTAATAAATCGACCAAGTTGGTTTAATGTTGATGACAAAACAAGAAGAATACCACCAGAGTGAGGTAAAATTTTTGTCATCAGTGCAAAATAATTTCTCAGTTTTTTTAAATTAATGTTTCTTGTAAAACTACTTGATTATATATGTATATTTTATTGAAATATAAATTCTTTATTTGATATATTTCATTATATTAGGAAAATAGTTTAAAATAACTATGACATACTATTGAATTCTGATTATTTTATGTGAGTATTTTTTCACATAAATTAAATATATGACCAAAATAAAAATACGAGAATTTTAGAATATATATATATATATATTATTTAATATGAAAATTTATTTATTAATTCATAAAATAAAAGTAATCAATTTTCAATAAATTCATATTAATATTAAAAATATTTTATTATTGAAAATGGGGTTTATTATACATTGTTCAAGGATATTATAATTAATTTATCCTAATTCTTATAGTTTTAATTTATAAAAATGATATATATTTTTTTATTGGAAAATATATATAAGGTGAAAATTTGTAATTTTTCTGGAATGTATAATTGTTTAGTTAATAAAACAAAAATAATGATTTTATAGAAATATATATTTTCCTTTAACAAATTTTCAATGTCCCATTTTTAGGATCATTTCTCAAAAAATAAATATGTTTTTATAATTAACCAAAATCAAATAAATTTAATATGAATTAAAATTATACTTAATTTTGTTATAAAATAATTTTTATACTAAAAAGACCTATTTTTGGAAATCCATATCACTTTGCATTTTAGGGTTTTTATATAATTTCATACCCTTATTGAAATATATTTTCATAAAATGGATTCCATATTTAGAATAATAATTTGAAAATATGGGAATTAATCCTATTTTACATTATTCATATTGAATAGTAAAAATAATAAAAAATAAATTAGGTTTAGGATAAAACATGTTTACTATGCATGTAAAAATGAGTAATATGGTTATTATTACAACAAAACATGTCTATGTACTTATTTAAAGCTATATTTGGACACTATATTATCTTAATATTTGAATATAGTTATTTGTTGATACAATCTATTTAAATAATATGTTAATATATTTTATTCCTTTGAAACATTCATTTTTTGTCGCATCCCAGACATATAAAAGGAATCCCCCTCTCCACTCTACTCCACATATACACGATCCATATATCTTAGACATTAACAACCCAAATACTTTTCTACAATTCATCCCAAAGTCGTAAATGTATTTTTTGTTCATAATTCAATCTTCTCTATGATTAAGTGGTAAGACAAAGGATCCATCAAAATGACGATGTCTATTTCTTAACCGAGAACATTCAATTTAATTTATTCTTTTACCCCCACTACACCTATTGAATTTATAAATAAATAATTACAAATATATTTTAAATTTACACATATTTTATTATAATTATCCACAACCTATATTCATTTATTTTCAATCAGCTTGAAAATGAAATTATCACTCATTCATATGTTTTGACTACTACCTCCATGTAGTGATACCATTCATTTTCTACACCACCTAAAAAGAATGTTTATGATTGAAAAATGTATAATTATATTTGATATAGAAGTTATAATAATATTTCAACATTTATAAAATATAAAATATCATCCTTTTCATCATTTCATTGGAAAAAGAATACTATGATCCTTTTTTATACGAATGACTATTTCTATGAAAAACAGAATTCATTTTTCTATTGATAAAATTAATATATCAATATAATTAATTATAAATTTATTTTCAAATGAGTTTAAATAATTATTAACATTATATATATTAATTATGTAAGGGTCCTGACTCTACTAGCATGGAGCCTATGACATTCTTTAATACATTGGTATAACAGAAAAGTGTGTCACAACCTGATGGACTGATTTGCTTAGTATCTTTTGAAAACTATATACAAAAACAATATTCAAATTACAACATGAAATGAAATATGAAATTGTATCAAGATTGGAAACTACAATAAACTCCTAGATTATCACTAAATGTGATTTATAATATATATCTTGGCCTACTAGGGATAAAAACACATAAAAAGGGCTGCGATCATATGATCATTATGGTTACAAAATGTAGTTGAATAAATCATAAACATAAATAATAATTCAAGGATAACGTTGAAAATCTAATATCCTTAAAACATAAGAAAGAACTTAATATGGTAGGAAAAAATGATGATCAAAATAATTTCTTATAGATAATAAAATGATAATAAAACACAACCACATATATTCTGCTAGTTGAATAATAAAATTGATTATCAATTTGTAGTATCATAATTATCGAATGAATAGTGATGAAAATATGAATCACACCTACAAGGCCTCATCCAAGTCAACTATAAATAAATTGTAAATGACTCGTCCAAATCAATATTTGTGTGGAATCATGAGACCTACAGATTCATCAAACCACTATAGTGGACCCTACCATAAAATTAAATGGTCTAATGAATTTATCATACTATTTGAGTGAATCATAAACAATATATATATAATTACCCAATAAGTAAGGGTAACAAAAAAAATTATGACTAATATGGTGAATGGTATCATGATTCCACATCCATGGTCAAATAATCATATATTATTTCATAAAATGTGGTAGATGATGTCATAAAAGATATATACTATTTTAAAAAAATATAACATAGTGGGGGTCGAAATATATGAGGATTACTTAATAAATGAGTCAACGAATTCTTTAGAAAAATACCATTTTTACATTGCAAAGAAGAGCTGTGTTGGAAATATAAATTGAATTTTTCAAAGAAATAATGTTGTAAACATGTATGGCCCAGAAATAAAAAGTGCAGGATAATGAAATTATTTATTAGGAAGAAATTATTTTAAACTAATGAGAAAAAAATAAAAATGGGTTTTATGAATCATTAGAAATGGGAATCATCAGTGTGTTTTACGAGAAAATACAAGAGTATTTCATGAAAAAAATGGATCAATTATTTTCATAAAATGGTAATGAACTACAATATTTTTTCATGATCAAAATTTTGATTTTGTAAAAATATTGATGTATTAAAATATAATATGGAGTTTAATTTAATACATGTATGAAATTTGTAATTACTGTGTATTTATGCCTTATTATTAAGTAGAATTGAAAAGGGAACCATATATAACATGTATTCTACCAGTAATAAATGATGAACAAATAGAAATACATGAGTTTGGATGATATAAATAGAATTTAGAATATGTATATAAAAATAATGAAAAATTAAATTTGGTTAATGATATATAATGAATTACTTGAATAAAAAATGTTGTTTCGGGAAGAAAACCTTACTATATTTCTGAAAGTGTTCTGTAAAAGTGCTTATGGACCAGGATAATGAAATTTATTCATTAATATATTAATTTTGAGGCCATTAAACATTTAATTGATTTATTATATTATTTTTAATATTCATTTATTCCCTTTTTATGTGTTGTGGTATAAAATTTCATCGGCCGAGGCTATTCATTACCTTCGTTATCATGATTTATTTATTTATAAATATGTAAAAAGATCATATAAAATCAAAATAGTTATCTAGAATCGAAAATGATTTTATTAATGAACATACATTCGGATGAATGGCCTTATATATATTTATAATTCCAAATTTAAGGATGATTCATTAGATAAAGGGTTAATGTTAATCGTTAAGATTATTTTGGCATTTTTTGATCATAACGAACTTTTTTTAATAGGAATTAATTTTATGCATATATAGTACATCAAAAACATTAATTATGTTTTATTAGAAATAATAATGTCTGTTTTAACAATAAATATTGTTTGATGAAAATTCATGATTTCGTAAATATATAATGAAAACTCGTTGTCAATGAAGGAGGTCAATCATCACCTCACAAATGATATATTCATTTTCATAATTACAAGGGGATGTGAAAATAATTGATAGAATATATCATATAATCATAATAAAATTCTAGTATATATAAATTATTGCATTTACCATGTATATTAGGGAATATGATTCAAGAAATTGATTAGAAATGAAATTAAATCATAAGAATATTAAAAGAAAGAAAGAATATTCTACATCTTGAATTTCTATCATTGAGAAACACCTTAAAGAACATGTTAATAGTATTTTTGATAGATAAGAATGACCATAATTTAGGGTATAGGTTTAGGAGAGGTATTGTGATGCAATTGATCTAGCATTAAGTATTTGGATGTGTAAGGAGAAGATGTGTAGATGAGTTGTATTTGTAGTGGACGAGAGGGATGTTTTTTATGATATTATTCCTTAGTATATTATATTGGCCTAAAACTCTTAATTTTTTTAACCACATAAAAATATAAATTAAACTAGTGAATTATTTTTTAGATTATGGGCATACATCAACTATACATATTCTATGAATAAATAATTAAAATATTATTCAAAATACCGTAAATTATTATATTTCACTATTACATAAAACATAAACAATTTTAGAAATATCCAAAGAATCCACCAAAAAAAATTTTATGTGTACAATTAAAAAATTAACTCTATATTTTGAACATAATTTTATAAATATGATAAATTTATTTATTAAATAAATTACTCATTAAAAAATCATATATTTTTATATTAGAATTAGTTTTATGATACATTAAAAAATTAATTAAGGTCTCATAAAACTATATTATAATTTAAAAAAAATATTAATTTATAAACGTATTTAAATAAATTAAATTTTATTCTAAATAATTATATTAATTATTAAATTGTAATTAAGCATTTATGACTCAAAAAAACAATACTTAGTTTATAATATTTTAAACAATCATTCACTTATTCCATTATATAAATATACCACATAATCATTTATAAGACGCGTAAATGACAATCATGCTTTAATAGGTGATGTTATTATTCTATTGGCCAGATTAATACTAATAAGGGTCATATTACTATTCTAACTCTCGTATTGAATAGAATATTACTATTTCAAACACGATGTTGTGTGAAGAATAAAATATCGAAGATATTTAATATTATAATAGACATACCATAAAATATTTTGGGTGTTACATTTTATTCTCCATCATAAAAATCCATGAAATCTATTTAATGGCACCCTATAAAATGATTTGTGTAGTTCTTCATTAAACATTTCATTGGATCCCACATTGCCTCTTCAGTTTTTTTTTCCAAGGTATTATTTCCACCTGAGTTGTATTATTCTACAAAAGATGGTATTTAGTGTCCAAACACTATATAATCTATTCATAGTATGATTAAACTTGTTCCATTTCTATTCTTTCATATATGAGGACATGTGTTGGGTGTAGCATGTATATCCTTAACAATTATATGTGGAACGAATTGTGTACTTTCAAAAGGCTTTATAGCATCACAAATCAAAATTCAATAACTTCAATTCTCATCGAAAATTTAAATCAACAGATGTACCATGGGCTTAGTTTTCATCTCCTACCGAACCATATGACACCCTTCCATGGAGATAATTTAAGAAACAAAGATCACCTACTCGAATCAACATATATATTCTTGAGTTACCATTGTAAAAGTTATTTCATCTAATTTTAGATTCATGGATATGGGTTTTAATAGTAATTTAATTTAATTTTTCCCCTCCTTGTTCTCATGGAATACACGATTCGTTTAACTGACTTCATCCCAAAATGATTGTTTGCAATATATCATTCCATACAATTATTCATATGGTTCAATTTGATTACATGAATGGAATGTATTATGGTAGGAAAACACTACCAATTCTAAATAATAATCCCATATACCTGGAAATTAATTTGATCATGATCTCAAAACGTCATCTAATGGTTGAATTATGTGTTCAGGTTTCCCATCATTTTTAATGCGATAAGATTTAAAAAATTGAATCTTAGTGTCTACAAAATTCTTAAATATTTTCAAGGATATTAGTGTAAATCATGGATAATGAACATAACTAATTAAATTATGTACTATATTATGTCTTAGAATATTAATAAATCATATACTCTATAGGCTATATAGTGGAAAATTATACCTTATAATGAGGAAATTTTGGGGATTTTGTATTTTGATCAACAATTACCCACAATGAATCATTATTTATTAGAGATTTTGGTAATCCTATAATTAAATCCATTATCATGTAATCCCATTTCCATGAAGGAATAGGAAAAGGTTACATGACTCCTATAAGATGTTGTCTTTTAGCCACTACATGTTGAAAAATTATATATCTTGATACATAAACAACAATTTCCCATGTAAAATTATCTTACAATGAATGTTACATCCTTACTCTATAAATAATGATACTATAAGATTTTTAGAGAAATTAATGCATGGGTAATCGTCAAATATTTATCTTTTTAGGATAGGAATTTAGATAACACAATGCCTTTTCGAAAATTTCATAATTGAAGACTCAATCATTATGTCTTCCATCATCCCATCAATCACATCTTTAATTTTCCATTGAAAATTATCATCATTAGGATGATAAATTTTAAACATTTCAAGGAAATATGTTTGGGAAAACAATTGAAATAGTAATTATGTTTCACCTTCATTGATAACTCCAACATCCATAATTTATAGATCTGTGTACAGAATATCCTTTTCCATCAACGTTTTGTTAATAAATCCATGATCATTCTGGCTCAATGCATCTTCTACCTTATTTTACATCCTTGGGTGATAGTGTATTGAATAATAATAATCCTTGAGTAGCTCGATCCATTTACAGTGCTTCATGTTTTTTTCATTCAAGGAAATGATATATTTCATGCTCTTGTGATCAACAAGCATCTCACATATTTCTCCATAGAGATAGTGTCTCCATATCTTTAGATATTTAAATATGATTTATAACTAAAGATCATGAGTTGGATATTTATTTCTTGTTTTTTAACTCCATTTTTGCATAATCTATAACCATATAATCCATCAAAAGGACACAACCATGGCATTTCATTGATGCATCACTATTAATAAATAATCCACCATTTCATATTATAAGAGTAAATATCAAATTATAAAATATATTCCTATATAATTATTCAAATTATTATTGTCATTAGATTTTCAAAATTAATATATCATATTTATGAGTAATCTCAATTAGCATGTTAACTAATGAGAATAAAGTTAGAACAGAATGCCAAAAGTGACCAAATAAACCCCTAGAACTACATACATATGTTATATTTGTTGGTGTTGGTCATTCCTAAACTACGTTTTTCTATATAGGATAAACTAATATTCCATCCATATAGACAATAGTCCTATGAAAAAAAATATTTGAAGTAAGAATTCACAAATTCCAAACTTCTCATAAAACAGTTTTCTTATGAAAGTCTCCAAAATAACCCATATTTGGTTCTCATGGCCCTAATTTCTTTTGGAATATATGATGATATCATCAAAAAACAACTCAAAAAATCATTAATATATTCCTTGAAAACAATTTTAATTATATCCATAGAAAGAGAGGGTACATTAGTCAATCATAATAGAATTATTGTAAACTCATAATGTTCATACATAATTTTGAATGCAGTATTTGGAATATTATCCACACTCACACATAATTGATGATATTTGGTTCCACGAAAAATCCTCAAAATATTTTAACCTTCCTAATGTTGAATAAAAACAACATCAATGTGAGGCATATGTTACTTTCTCGTTATTATAATAGAATTAATTTCTCTAGAGTAGATTCACATACTCATTGATAAATCATTATTATGGAAAAAGTGGTATGTGGATCTCCATGAAGAAACACTAGGTGGAATAAATAATTAATTACTCAACTCCTAAAGTTTTTTATTTAACTCCACTAATTCTATAGTCTCCGTTTTATAATGAATCATTGATATTGTCATTTAAATCAGGGATTAAGTCAATATAAAACTCAACTTCCCACACATGAGGATAACCTACTAAATCCCCTTGAAATACATTAATGTATTATAGTACAAAAGATAAATCATCAATTTTCATAATTTTTTCCACCTCTATAGTTGACATGCTCTCTTCTTCCCCATGAATTTCATTTAGATTAGATAGTAGGGTTTGATCCAAAAATGACATAGATGGTTAGGTCTTCCCTCCAAAGATGTGAATTTCCATACCTTCATCACTAATCATGATATCAATCACATTACAATAATTTTGTATCATTTTAATTTAAAATCCAATTCATAATTATGATTATATCAAAATCAACCATTGTTATGATGATAATCTCAGTGATTAGAGATCCTTAATGTGTCATAATCGGAATTACTCATCACATATGTTTCAAACAGGTTTACATTAGGAGTCGTTACTAAAAACTCCCTTATTAATGCAACATTGAAATATATAATTTTAATACAAATTGGGAATATATATAAAGGTCCGTTATCATACAAAATAAAATGATGCTTTAGCCAAATCTGTGGGGACAATTAAAGAACAAACCTCAACTACAATGATCTAATATGTTTTTCCTTGATCCCTTTTCCTTTCATATGGAAAAATTATATGATGGTTTGGAAAATAATTTTACTGGTTTCCCATACACCAAAAATTCAATGATTAAAAATTGGTAGCTTATTTCATTCCATTGTAATTATTGGATTGTTGTATTTTTTCTATACACACATATTTTTTTTTCATTTTTAAAGAAATAATTATGCTTCCTTCAACTACTATATCAAATTAGAATATTCTATTTTTTATTTATCCCTCTAAGATTTATTTACTATTACACCTTATAAATCTATTCCTTTTCATTTAATTTCATAATTCATATAGAATTATTCCTCACTCTTGATATAACACAGGAAAACATATTTGTATGATGATAAATTTTGGATGACCAGTTCCATTTAGAGTAATAGTTTTAACCCATAAAATAATTGAGCAATATTACTCTTTGGATTATTTATGTAATCCATAGACTGCCTTGCCTACCTTATAATTTTTTTACTCAGTATTTATTAATTCTATTTTTTCCTAATACTGAAGAATTATCTCTCTATATCCAATTACTATTCCTAGGTGAAATAATTTCCAAAACATTTTTCATTTAAATCCTTTAAATTCTTATTCAGAATTTTCTTATCCTATTTTTTTAAAATCAATGACCACTATTGATAATATTCTTATGATGGATGATAGAATTTTATGACAACATTCTCCCAAACATTGCATAAAAAAGAAATATATTATCTAAAGAAAAAATTTATTTATAAGATAAAAATGTATTCTTGGTACCAATATATGATATATGGTATTTTTATAAAAATAAGTCTAATATTGGTTTACAATGTTGTGGATTAGGATTCCCCGTGTGTGTATGGTTATTTTTTAAATCTAGTGTCAGTTTTTCCATTGTAGATATTAGTTTTTCACCTCTAGTTGCATCTCATTTTCCAACATCCTTATTTTTCATCATTAGGATATCCATACATGGAATGAATTCACTGATTTAATTTCAATTTATCAAAATAATAATCATCTCTTAACTATGGAATACAAAAAATTAGATTGTGAATCATAATTCATTATTCCATGTTAGTAAAACATAAAATAAGGTGAATATTTTATGAATAGAAAATATCATAATCATACACATGGTTTCTTTGTGTACATATTTAATTTAAGACACATAATAATTTTTTTTATAACAAAAATAAGATTTATTCGATGAATATACCCACGGAGTTTCAAAATTGGTGTGTTGTAAGTCCTTTTATTATATACCAAGTTATGTAGAGTAAGGCCAAACACACCATGTCAGAGTTATTACCCCTAGTTAAATCAATTCCATAACAATGTAAACTTTTTTTTACATACATAGATGCATATTTTATAAAACCCACATAATATCTTACTTATCAAAATTCAAATATATTATTATACCCTTCTCTTCAAATTTTATGTTGGGTTAATGTTATATTATCAATGTCTGATATATCCAATTTCATTGATTTCTACTAGAAATTCTATTATAAATGCTATATTATCTTCGACCCTAGTATCCCATAGCCATTTGCATATATTATAAAATTAGTATAATAAATAAAAAAGTCAAATACATAAGGAACTATTATTTTAGTGGATTTATAAAATAATATAAATAAATAAGTAATAAATTAATACTTGAAAAAAATATGTAATAATAACTAAATTGAAATAAAATATTATATTATATTCTCCCTTAAGTTAATTTGTAATATATATTCTCTTCCCAAGGAAAGAATAAAAAAATTGGGTGATATTAAATGCTGAGTATGGTTAAAAAATACATCCAAATCAATCATAAACATAAATAAGAAAACTATGTGAATTTATAACAACAAACATAATTAAAACAAAAACATGTACCTAACATGGAAGAAATAAACGTTGAATAAAATAATACCATAAAAATAAAAAAATGGTACTAAAACATAACCAAATAATATCCAAATGATGAACAATTACACAAGTAATCCATTATTAACATAATTATGATGGAATTCATAATATTGTACTTCTGAAACATACCATCAATTCATCATCCATGTCATTTGAAAATAAATTTTTAAGTAATGGTTTATATCCATATATGTAATTTCTCATGAATCCCATTGATTAATCCATATGTGATATAGGGCCCCTTCTATCACATACTTAGATCATTAATTCCTCATATGAATGTGATGAAACAATATATTTATATATAAATTTCCCCAAAACATTATATATAATCACTTAACATTTTGAGTAACATGGTAAATGCTATCAAGATAGCACATCCATATTCAAAATGATCCTAAAAATTTAATAAAATATAGAACAAACTTTAATAAATTACCAATCCCATTTATGAATAATATTTAATATAGGGTGTTTAAATATATAAAATTACTCTAATAAAAGCATCACTGAATTATTGAGAGAAACCCCCTTTCATACCATGCGAATATGATTTTTTTGGATAAATCATTTGAATTTTCCATAAAATCATATTTTAAATATGTGTTCTGTAGAAAAAAAATTTAATGACATTAATATTTTTTTGGACGAACACATAATTTACAACTAAAGTGAAAATGTGTAAAAAGTGTTTTTAATAATCTTATTAAATTGGATACTACAATGTTGTTTATGAGAAAATATTAGATTCTTAAAAGTGTAAAAATGATAAATTGTTTACATAAAACAAGAAATGGAATAAAAATTTTTTCATTATAAATTTCGATATTTTATAGAAATATAGGATGCTTAAAATATATAATTGTGTGTAATTGAAAAGGTTTTTGAAATTGTGAAGTACCATAAACTGGGTTTTATTATAAAAAGAAATTTAAAATAGAATCTTATCAAATATGTACTCTCCCATGGAAAAATTTTTATATGATATGGATAAAAAATATTGGATCATTTATATAGAATCTAGATAAATTTTTTAAAAATTATTAGTAATTACATTCGGTTAATGAGAGGGAAAGTGTGAGACGAATGAAAAATGAAAGTTCTGAAAGTGACCCTTACCTTCAGTCTGAAAGTGTTCTGAACTTTCCCTTAATGTCTTCGATAATGATATTATATACATTATTAATTAAATTCAAAAAAAAAACTAAAACATCTATTTTATGTTCTATAAATATTTTATTGTCATTTATTCTCTTTTAGATGAGAAATAAAATATAATTTCGTTTCTTAGGAGTATTAATTTCCTTGGTTATCATGATTGGTTCACTTGTATTAACTCATGAAAGATCATGCAAAATGGAAATAATCATCCATATTAGAAATTACATGATTTAAATTTATTTTCAGTAAATATAATGACATTATATATTAATGTTTTTCAAATATGATGATGATTCATTAAATAAATCATTAATGATAATTGATTAGATTTTTTGGCATATTTTTTATCACCATAAACTTGTTTTGTATTGTGAATTAATCTTGTGTATATAAATTTGTTAAAAAATATTTTATAATTTTTATTACATATATTAATGTTTTTTTAACATAAAAATGGTTTTTTGACCTTCTTATACGGATTAATTGAAAAAAATGAACTCATCATCCATGGGGGCTTTAAATCAATAACTCAAGGATGATGTATTAATTTCTATAATTAAAAGGAGAAGAGAATATAATTGATGTATTGTATATAATTATCAAAATAAAATTCTATTATATATAATAGTATTGAGTTTTATTAAACAGTTATACATTTTAGGTATGCAAATTATGAGAAATGAAAATAAATCAAACAAAATGTAAAGGAATAATTGGGATTTTTACCTCTTGAATTCATTTCCATGAGAACCTCCACAACAAACATTTAAATGATATTTTGGTGATTCCAAACGGAATGATCATGATGTAGGGTTTTGGGAGAACTATTAGATAGATATTTGTAAGTCATCAGTATTTTATAGGGTTTAGTAGAAGAATAGAAAGGGGTGGTATTTATAGTGGAAGAGTCGGGGTTTTTATATATCTTATTCAATATTTTATTATTTTGGATCAACACTATAAATTTAATAAGGGAACATATTTGAATATTACATTATCTTGAGTTAAATCATTAATTCAAAATACAATTTTTTTTGTTTAGTGTTTTCTAGAATTATGCAATAACTATTACATAACTATTAAAATATTACATGTAGACGCTTCTTATTACTATCATTTTTTCATAATATAAAACATTTAGAAATAAAACATGATTTATAATATTAATAAAAATATTATTGATAGCATACATTCTATAACCTATACTAATACCATGTGGAAAACATTTTCATAATTTGTAATGACAAAAAAGCATCGTATGGGATATAAAATAAGTTATGAAACCATTATTCCATGAATATTTTAAAATCATGAATCAAATATCAAGTAATCATAAATTTCACCGATAAAAAAAACTCTTTAAAATGAGAGATTAAATAATATTATTACTATAAATATTGATATAAATCATAAAACCTAAAGGTAACATGCAGAATCCAATTTTTATATACATTATATATTTCACAACTACATATGGAGTAACCATCATGGTACATCTGTAATACCCATCATAGTATATTCCATAAATATCATAGGATAAACCATATCATTTACTAAATATCATTATCCAATACATTATAGAGCTATAACATGATGACCCACATTCATTTTATCATCTAAACACTCATATACAGTATCAATTCCTAAGAACCCAAACATAATCATAACCTATAAATCAAGAAAAATGTAAAAAGAGAATTCCCAAATTGCAATAAAATTTTATTATTGCATGTATACAAACTCATAAATGAAAAAAAATTATTTTTAAATAAAAGTCTATAAATTTAAATTCATTATCATTACATATAATCTATATAAATGAGATAAATTCAGTCCATGTTGTATATGCTCGGAAAAATTCCTTGTTATTTTGGTAATCAATCGATTTTTTTAAACACAATTAAATCATGTAAAAAGATGAATTTCAATTAATGTATCCCCTACCAATTTGAATCATTTTAATGGAATTAAAATTTTAAAACAATAATTTATATAAAAATTATTTCTTAAAGCACTTTTGAAAAAATGAACACCATCTAGAATGATTTATAAGAAAAAATCATTTAAAGACACTAAAACATTTTTTAGTTAAAGTGTCCCTTACCACTAGAGGAAGAAATGAATAAAAGTAATTGAATATTAAAATTAGAAAACATTACATTCCTTTTTAATATATTAATTCATGGATAAAAATGAATAAATCGTTATATATAAACATTATATTATTATAATGGTTAATAACATCACTATACACCTCAACGAAATGAGATTGAAGCGAAGTCCCAAACAATGATTTTTTAATCAAATAGGTTGACTTTGTGTATTCACAATAAATAAAAATAATGAAATTATAAATACAAATAATTAAATTATAAATACATGATAATATATCAAAAATTAATCTTTCACATAATCATATAAGTGCCTGATCAATAAGTTTATGTTTGACCCCAACAATGAAAAAAGGGTTAATAAATTCTCTTACCACATGCAATCTGTCGAATCCATTGACCCATAAAAGTACTAATCATAAATTGAAACATGTTATGAAATTAATATAATGATATTAATTGTATTTCACAAAAAATATCACTATATAAACCAAATAATAATAATTTGTTGCCAATAATGTATATATCACACTAATGTGAAATGTGATAAATGTAAATCATGTCATTGTTCATATTAATGGCATATGAATTTATCTATGAGATAATAATGTGTACCAACCATATTTCCACAAAAATATAAGTGTAAATAAAAAATATAATAATGATAAGTTATTAAACACATAATATTGTAATAATAAAATCATTGATCTAGACATTAACCCAGTGAAAGAAAATTGAGTTTGAAAAAATCGTTACATTGAGTCTGACTCATCTTGTATGTTCCCTATTCTTCCTGAATAATAAACATAGTTTAAATTATACATCATTTAGAATCATTTAATTTTTATTATTCCTTTAATACCACATATTACCTTATTAAAAAAATTAAAAAATTATTTTATTTTATATTGGATTTTTTGTTAATATTTAGTTCATTAGTTGAAAATGTACTCAGTATGAATTCAATGGTCTATGTTGTCCTCAATCAATCATATATGGAATATAAAATAGGATATATATCTCTTATATAGTCATTATATAGGTATTTATATTAATATTAGTTGAAAACTAAAAATAATGTTAATGCAAAGGGAAGGTTGTACCTTCGCATGGACACTATTTTAATTTTTTCTTATTGTATAGACAGAATGAAATGAAATTGAATGTATAAAATAATTTATAGATATATAATAAAGATATATAATAATTAATATCTATGTTATATAATATATTTATACAAAAAAATCATTAATACTTTCAATGTGATGTTTGATTTAATCATATCATTTCGAGGCGGTGGTAGTCCACACATACCCAAATGAAGTTTTCACATAATGAAAATATAGAAGGCAAGGGGGTTTATTTAATATAACATTTAAAAAATATTAAATATGTTATAATATTATTACTAAAATATTAATTTACCCAAAAAATGGATTAATGACCATCCATGAAGGATGTAATAGAAATGGAACAAAAACCTTATTTATGTAGGTGATTAAAAAACAGAAATTGTGAATGAATTTCAATTATTTGAATAAGATGAAGTGATAAATGAAATGGATATGGGATATTACATCAAAAATATAAAGCATTAGTATATATATTATTCTATAGTTATCACGAATTTATTGATGAAGGAGGTTAGGAGAAAGTTGAAAAATAAATTATATTAAGAGAGGTACTTTGAGAAAATTACATCTTAAATATTATCTTCTTGAAAGGAAATTTAAGTCATTGGATTTAGTATTCTGGTCAGACTAAAATAAAATATAATTTGGAAGAGTGAGTTGGATATGTTGGGGAAATTATTTGTGGATCTAGAACACTTTTTGTGCGAAATAGTGTGTTGGAGATGCATTATTTATACCTGAGGAGATGTGTGTAAAGTGATTAATTTATTGATTACTTTATGTTAAAAGCTAACCATATAGAGGTGACATGTAATTTCATGACATTGTCTAGTAATTAATAGTTAATATTTTGGTTAGGATCGATCCATAACTCAACCACAATTTAAATGTTGTTGTTTTTATGTATGCTAATATCATAACTAGTAATTTTAAACATTGTCAAAATTTTACTTTATCTAGGGTAAAAAATGTTTCTACCATTGTAAATTGTTTTTTATATAAAATATAAATTGAAGAAAAACCTAAATTGGAGTTTATAAATAAAAATATGGAATTAATTTTACCAAATTCATTTAATAATATTGTGAAATTTATAATTTTAATTAATTCTACATACAATAAAAAAAGAGTCATTTTTTTAATGTAAAAGGTTCAAATGTATGAAATGATTTTATATCTATTTTAAATTTAAAATTTATTCTAATGAAGAAAATTGGATTACAGTTATAAACAATATTATAGATATAAATTTAAATCAATTAAAATTATAATATAAAAATATTAAAAAATAGATGAAAAAATAGTTTTCTATTAAAATATTCTATTTTTCAATATTCCCTAAAATATGAATTTTATCAGAAAAATACTAAAATTTAAACTAATGTCAATTTTAATTTCACTGTTCTAATTAAGAATGTTATTTTTTCATATATATCATATAAAAGTTAAAAAATATGGATTTCAAATGGGTTCCCTATCAAATGGATGTAAAATGGAATTTTGAGGAGAATACACCTTTTATCCATAAAATTTAATTTTTTCTTATAAAAATCTAGAAAATACATAGATTTAATTGTAAAAATTACATTGAAATTATTATATAATTTTTTAATATATTCCAAAAAGTGTGGCTTATTATTAAATTAACACAATTATTCTCATTTAAATTTTTTTTCATTTAAACAAAACATTTATATTTAATAGGTTTATATTTCATTTTTTAATAAATTTGATAACCAGAGAATAATAATATCAATATGTGTAAACCATATTTTCATAATTTATTTAATAGTGTTCATTCATGTCATTCTATCGATTATGAAATAACTATTATGTTAAGTAATAATATCTAGTTTTTCGTTTATGCTTGTTTTTTCATATCACGTACGATATCAAACATTGCGTCTCTTTTTTAATCTCATGATGTCACATCCTCCCTGAAAAACATTAATAAATAGATTCCTCAAAATTTTAATTCAAGGTTATTAATTAATGTATGTCTTTTAAAAATACCTTTTTTAAAATCCCACATTCAAAAAAGAGTCATTAGAAACCCCCAATATTAATGAAATATGTTTAGTAAAATGGTCACTTGAGATATCATATATTTGTGTTCCGTGTAGTAAAACATTTATATTGAACAAAAATAAATATCATGTTTGGATGGAGAGTGATAAAAAACATGTTTAGGGAAATTTTAACAATCAAAAGTCTATAAACATGTGATAACCTAATGAATCATTTAATATATTCTAAATGATAGTAATAAGATAATAGTTTTTAATGATTTTTTCCATAGAGATGTATAATTCATTTAAATAACTTACTAAGAACATAGTAATTCATACTTACATGAAATGTATAGTTTCATCCCTAAAAATATTCTACATAATACTCATTTTTTTCTCCAAATAATGAGTGTTCCAAATGAATCAACATCTATAAAATCACATCATCCAAAAAAGATTAACTATAAATTTATAATATGTTCTAACAGTAACAAAATAATATTTCGTAAATATATGATAAAACGTTTCTCAAAAAATAATAAAAATAAATTGTTGGATTAAAAAAAATTATTATATTCTCTAAAATTCAACTGTACTACACTACATTCAATATATACCATTCAATAATTAACTATCATTAAAACCCATAAAAAAAATCCAAACTATGTTTAAAAATAAAAACCCAAAATAATTTGATTACATAGTCATCAAATAAATTTTTTTACATTTATTTCCCAAAAAAAATGATCTTTATTCATAAATAAAGATAATTTCTGTAATCACATATTCTCTAGGATATGATAAACATTTTCCTAAAAATATAAGTATCTCTATTAGTCCACAATAATGAAATAAAATTTTCCAGAATAAAATTCAACTACTACTCCTCAAATTAAATCTCATAGCATTACATTTATCATTATCATATAGGGTTCCCCAAATTGGGAATTTCATATAAAATAACATTTATTACTTAATCCCCAAATCATTTTTCCAATACCATGGATATCCATTTGAAATAACATATGTTCCCAAAATCAGCTTATTCATATTCCATCAAGATGTTTAACTAAAATAAAAATGTCATACTATACATGGACGTCATGCATGCCAGTGTTATGAGATGCAACCTTGTCTCATTTTGGTTGTGGGTTTGATTCATATTGCATTGTTCGACATGACAAGTTTTCAACCAACTTGCGGGTTTTCCATATTTAAAAAACTTAAAATAACCATAACATGTTTTAATTCAAAAGGTTGTATTCTAACTCTAATATTCATCCCAAATCACAATGACCTCATAATTATAATCCACAAAGTATAATATATATTGAAATTTTTATTTTACCTCCATTATATTCAATAAAACTATTTCCAAAAGAAAGATCACCATTCCTTGATCATGGTGTCCACATGGAATTTTCACCATTTTGGTCACATAAATATAAGCTACATGCATTTTAATAATTATTTACAGATTGTAAAATATCAATTTCTTCCTTTGTCCAAATATTCCTTCTAAACCTCAGGGTTTGTGGGTGTTTATATATAAATACTTTTGGAAAATAATCTAAGATGACATATAATTTCAAAACATTATATAAGAATTGATTTTTATAAAACACTTAGATTTATCTTGACTTGAAACATTAATCCACTGTCCTTTTACAATTCCATTAGTATATTATGAATGATTATATTTTAAATGTAAATATAAATTGAATTATCATGTGTCTCCCCCTTCAACAGCTTTTTAAAACTCATAATATTCTTTATAATATTGCGACAATGAAAAATATTTTAAAATGCCTTCAAAATATTAATTTTTTTTTGAAATATAAGAATATTTAGAAAATATAATTTGATTAAAAACAACCCATGAAACATGTTGTTATCAAGCTATATAAGAGGTATTTGATATCTTATAAATGTTTTTTTTAGGAGAGTTGTATGTTAGATTTTTTTTTGAATCATCTGAACAAGACATTGCAAAAACTATTGAAGGAATTTCATCTGGAATGGATTGAGTTGTTATTTTTTATCTCCTCCTTCCATTTGTATCCAACATTACTAAATCTCAAAATGTTATAGAATATTTATTTAGAAAAACATAATAGATAGAGAAACATATCACATGTTTAACCAAAACTAATAATCTATAAAATTTTTGGATTTTTCAAAAAACATTCAATAAATATATATCATTCCACCGGTCAGAATTTACTACACAACTACTTTGATTACCGCGGGGATGCAATATGATAAATCGTAGGATCTGCAACCCATCAACATGTTGTGTGAGGTGGAAAACCACTAGTAAAAATGTAATATATTAAATGGTATATAATGGAAATATATTTAATTATACCATATCAAATTCTTTGATTTATGGAGCATATCATAGTATATTGTTATTGGGAATGTTATATATATGTTTCTACTTCATGATGTGTATTTTTTTGTCTGACTAGAATCATGTACACCATCGAATGATATCTATAATTTTTTAATTTATTCACATGATTTAAATGGTCATATAAAGTATATAAGATGTCTAATTTATAATTGTTTGGTTGAGAATGATAAATATATGAAATTGAAAAATAAATAATTTTAGAAAACAAATAAATTATGAAAATTTTAATTTCAATATACATGTAATCAGATACAATTAAAAGATTCAGAGGAAAAATTGAATTATTTTCGTTCATACCCAGAAATAGGAGTTCATCAACTATATTGGATTAATCGAAAAACTAGTTGAATGATATCTCATTATAGTCAAGATAATATGATTTAAAATATAATTTTCCACTAATTTATAAAACATAATAATCGTATTCTTGTAAGTATTTTTACATTGATAATATGTATCGATTAGACCCCAATTAAATCATATAATCAGTACCTTAGTAGAGTCCAAAATAGAATCCATAATATATTATCCACACATACTTCGTAAATGTTTCGTTTTTATAGAAGTCTCTTTATGTGTTAGTGTGAATGACCTAATCCTCTTGTGACTACACTATTGATCCTAGATATAAGCCTACAAAAATTAATAAAATATCATTTTCTATACCAATAGTTAGAAGGAGGTGGTCCTCCCTCTCCATTGAAGATAATTTTATATATTTCGTAACTCCCTGACACGATAAGACCAGATTCGGTGCATTATTTTAATTCATTATCATGATTACAAGGAATCACATCCCGAAAGACTGATCATTTTAGTAGTCTTGGAAAATAGATTACATACTTAAACATTACAATACACATTTGAAAATAAAACACCACAGAAATGATTATTTGAGAACCCCATTAATACCCAAGATTAACAATTCTTATCAACCATAAAACATTTCATGGAATACTGGGAAAATAAAACATAAGAAAGGGGTGATCTCAAATGCTCAGTAAGGATAACAATATAGTGGAAAATTTCACAAAAAAGAATAAACATTTAAGGAAATGTATAAAACTAAATAAATCCTTTTAAAAATAATCATCATTATAATATAGAAATGATAAATTAAATAATTCCATTTACGTATTCACAAGGATAGTCTACTAGCCGAATAATTCACATGTAATATCAATTGCTGATTTCATAATCATGGAATGCATAATGCAAGACTTCATAACCACATTGTAATGATCTTATGCCAATACTACAAATAATATATTGTCAATTCCTTGTACCAAGACACTAGTTTGTCTCATGAGACCTACTGATGAATTGACGAGCTATAGTGGGCTCCACCTATAACTCAATAAGTCCAATGCATTCCTCATATGAAATGCTTTAAACTTAACATAATCCTTCGTATCAAAAATAGCATACGAAATGTCAATACTTTATCCATAAACCATGAAATTTATAAAAATAACACATCCAATGTCAAACATATAACAACATATTCAATACAATATATAAGATTTTTATCACATTAAATCAACCTTGATCAAGAATAATATCCCTTAAAAGATGCTGACATTGTTGAAAATGACCAGTAAAAATATTTGAGATAAATATCCCTTTTTCATTATATCGTTTAAAAGTCAGATAATTTATAAAGGAAGTAATTTAGAAGATAGTTTTGAATCATACTATCACATTCCTCTTTGAAACATTTTAAATTAATTATCATTTTAAATAATTAATGTCCATCTAATTAAATCATTAAATCCATTTTGAAAACATAGACATTAATGAGAATGGTTTAGAATAATTAATCATTAAAACAATTAAAATGATGATTTAGTAAAAAATCCCATTAAAAAGAAACAATTATAATGAATCCCTTTGAAAAATATTTAATGAATCATAGACATGGATAATAAATATTTACTAGTATATATTTCTATAAAAACAACCCCGGATAATAAAGTGATTGTGGAATTAACCCTTTCCTTTCACTTTGCTTTGGTCTAGGGTATGTTTAACATCATGTATAATTACCATAGTATGTTATTATATTATACCAGAACCATATTAATATTTATTATATCATACATGATTAATTTATTGCATTATACTTCCCATTTAATAATGATTTACATTCTAAATTAACATTTCGGGTAATAATCACATTCATTATCGTACACGTTTTAATTTGTTGTTCTTGACCGTATTAGTTAGATCATGATTTACATAATTCCAAATATATAACATGATTTATATATAATATATTTTTAGAATATAAATATGAAGAGTAGATAGATATATGAAATGTAAAACAAAGTTGATTGAGACGGCAGGTCGTACGTACGCATAAACGTTGTTTCTGTTTTCAAACTATATTGAATGGAAGCAATTGAATGAGATATATTTTAGTACAAACAAACAAAAACATATATATATATATATATATATATATATTATGTAGCATCATTAGGTCTTATATTACATAATTATTAATAATATATATTTTTATAATCATCATTGAATGGTGAATGTAGAAATGAATCTCATCACGTCGTGGAGACGGTAAGTCATACGTACACACGAGTGACGATGTTATTTCATTACTGAGTAAAAGGTATTTAATTGGATGGTATATTAATTTTACAAACACATTATCATTTTATTGTAATTATATATATATATATATATTACTCATCATTATATCCATCCAAATAACACAGTGTTGAATAACAATTTACAACAAGGCATGGAGACGGTAGGCTGTATATACGCACGCATGGTGACATTACCATTCCTAGGATGTATAGAATAATGAATATGTAAGTACCATGTTTATAATAACATCACAGTATGTATAAGGTACTGTATTTATTATTTTGTTATGGAAACAACAAATAAAGAAGAAGTGGAAGTAGAAAAGAATTGGAAAGAGGGTGGTGAAATTGTTACCTCTTATTCGGGTGTTTCATTTTGAGTTGATAAAAAGGGATTCTTAAGTTGAATTTATGATCAAAGTATTGAATCTAGGTGGATTTAATGGATGTTGGGATTATATTTGAGCTGGGTTTGACTGTCAAATATAGATTTAGAGGTGTGATTTTGATTGATGTAGAAGTTCACTTTTTATAAGAGCGGTGAGGGTAAAATTAGGAAATGATTAAAATATTAATTTATTATATAATAATATTCAGTTTATAATGAATCAAAATGAATTTATTTTGAGACTAAGGTGGTTATAGATCTAAATCCTATCATCCTATAGGTTTCAGACATGTTTTGGTTACCATTTAAACATTATCATTTAGATTTTACTCTTAGTTCAATAATATAAATTTTTCCGTGTCTTCTTATATTCTTACACTATATGGTTAATAAACATACTCTAAACATCCATCAGAACCTATAGTGGTTCACTAATGACATATATAATTTTATTAAATCCATTTTATTGATCCTATGTTTTTTTGGAATATTATATCTATAAATAATATCGTATTTGTTTCCAAAATTAATTTATGACAATTTTGACACTGTTTGGTATTCAATTTTTTTGAAAGTCCTAAAAACATTTTCACCTCGGAAAAAAATATCAATTCAACCATAACATATCATATTATCCTAGATAATTATTAGAATTCATCAAAATCTTCAAATAATATTTATTTATACATTTATAATATCAATTACTTTAATATTTCATTAGGAAGGTAATTATTGCTTCCTCATTGGGTCATAAATAAATTTAATTATTTAATATATAAAAATTATAAAAAACAAAATTATATTAGAAATTTATTTTATCTTTCTAATGAATTTTTATATTCCAATATATCTTATTTGTATCACAATATTAGAAATGGTTTAGTAATTAAACATTAAATTTAATACTTTTTAGCATTCTTTAAATAATATAATAATAAATGACTTAACCTAATTCATGTGGATCTAAAGATTCATATTTTATTCCTATGGTTGGTTCTGGTCGAAATATAGTCATCCAACAGAATTACGACATGTGTTAGGGTAATTATAATATCATTTTTTCGTCTAATTACCCAATATACTTTTAACTATAGTAAATAAAATCCAAATGTTACTATTCAAGAAAAATTATTTTCATTTTACTGAACCACATTTTACATAATAATTTCAACTGTTTCACACGTAATTTTTAAATTCAACTCATAGAAGGGGTAAAATTATGTTATATTTAAATTTTCAAATGCTCTTAGAAGGCGTGTAAAAGAGAGTAAAATGTTAAATACAAATTTATACATCTAATTTTATTATAAAATGACTCCAACAAATTACATTGAACATATATATGAATTATATATATATATTTTTACTAAAGAGTAAATTTAAATTATCTAAATAATCATTTAAATAAAATTTCAGTTTTAAACAACAACGTTGTGTTTTTCACAACTAATCAAAAAATGAATGTATTCAGAAAAATACCAAAAAATCACCCTAAGATAATTTTGATATTCCTAATTCAAAAATGAATTCTTTTTTATCATATTCAAAACATAGTTATTGTATTAATCAATTTAATATTCATTTCAGTTGTCAAAACCAAAAAAGCGGTTTTTCAAAAATAAAAAATATCATAAGATTGACATGTTTATATGTCAAATTTAAATGTAAAATTACTTATAATGAACTACAATGTATTAAATGATAAAAATAAAATAAAATTATACATAAAATTTTTTAAATTCAAAATTTTTAACTATAAATTATTTTGATTTAAAAGTTGTTTTCAATTGAAACAAAGTATTTTTCAATATTCTTCAAAATATAAAAGTTATCAGTTACCTACCAAAAAATATTTTTATGTCTTTCATCTAAAGATAAATTTAATTTCATTGAATTTAATATTTAAAATTGAAAAATATTGGTTTTAAAAAGAGTTCTCCATTAAAAAGTAGGGAAATTGCATTTTTTAAAAAATACATCATTTATCTAAAAAATGAATTTGTTCTTATATTATGTCTAAGAAACACATAATATTGATTTTATAATTATATATAGTATATAATATTCCAAATGTAGTTAATACTATTCTTAACCACTTTTTGAACGACTTTTTTGATATGTTGTGATGCACTCGAACTCGGTGTTTTGTGTAGAGTAAGCTATTGAATTATATTAATGGGATAATATACTATGAAATCATGTGGTGATACAGTCATACCTCCTTAATAAAATTCTGACCTTGAAATTTGAAATTTTTCTACAAAATTAAAAGGTTATAAATAGAAAAATACATTTTTTGGAAACCCACATCAGAAATTGGGTGAATAAAATTTAGTCTTAATAAGAGGGAAACTGAAATGAAAATGTCACAACTAAATTATGATCTTGGTGAGAAGATCATTGGTGGAAATTAGAGGAACTTAATTGGAGGAAAAATGAAAATATTTATAGGAAGTGATTGAGGTCATCAATCACAAACACATGTACAATTTAGTGCCTTAATGCCATCGATCTATGATGATTTAAAATATCATGACATCAAAAAAACATAAGGTATTATGATAACACATTTTTGGTTTTAAGATATATTACCACAAGTTTATTAATTAATTTCATCATAGAATATATAAAAAACTATATACTTGACATTTAGATTTTCATCTTTCAACTAATTCCGATAATAAATTCATCTTTCACTCCTAAAGAGAATAAAATTCAAAAATATTTTTTATCCTTAAAATATGGGGTTGTATATATAATGTATTTATAATTAATTTTTCATATTATTTTAAATAAACTACATTATACAAACCAGGTAATCACTTAGGCCAATGGTAGGTGATGCACACTTGTCACCTTTCAGTTATGGGTTCAATTCTCACAGCCTTGCAGGACGCGATGGGTTGTCTCCCGACCTGTAGGTTATACCTTTTAAAACCATCCAAAAAATAATCTTAAGAAATGACTTAACCTTAATAATAGTATCCAATGTCAAACACAATCCATTCCAACTGTTATACATATCTGAAATAATTATTTCCAAATTCACAGTCCAATATTTAAATGGAAGGTAAACACAATGAAGATTCTTTTTACCACATAATAACTTATTAATACCTTCATCATGTATTCATTTAAAACATGGTAACGCCATTAATTACCATAAAATCACATATATGACATTCATGCTCACGTATTACTTATAGAATTCTGGATATCCTCCATATATCCAAAAATGTTATAAGCTTCCACAATGATGGAATATAGAAATCATTAATCAGTTTCAAGGTATTCAAGAATATCAAATATATTTTATCCAAATCAACCATATATTATTCCAAAATCACTACCTAAGTATCAGAACTATATTATGGTTTATATTTCTCTCAACCATATATTTTCCAAAAAATTTATCCAGCTATGGAGTCATTATTCTTAGTTCCACACAATCTCATGTCCTTAATGATATAGTAATGTAGTACAATCCTTGTATACTTTGTAATTCTTATAACATGTACGTCATTAATACAATACTCAAATGACACAATACATTAATTACAATATAAGAAATATAACCATTCATATTCATATTTGGTAGTATCATAACATTATTATTATTCAATAGCAGCATTTGGTGTATACTCTAATGATTTGGACATTGATTCTTGTAGTGTCTCAACTCCTTCCAGATGAATAATTACACATTTAAATCCATTTCTTACCCTTGAAATCATGTAATTCGGTTCTGTTTTCTCCACTCTTATAAAAAACTCTAATTCTCTTCAAGAATATACCAAGGTGATTCTTTCCATATTTATCACAAATTGGAAAATTCTTCATTCCCTTCTTACATTTATCCATCATTTTCTCTTCCATCATTTTTTTTATCTTGCTTCCCTTCTAATCCATAGGACTCATAGAAGTCTTTACATATCATATTAAAACATTATACTATTTCTTCATATGATCTGAATACCTGGGAGAAAATTTCCCTTTTAATTGTTGGCTTAATACCATGAATGATATGACCCTTCTTAATCTTTCGATCATGCATATTTCGGGAATTATCATTCCTTTTACTAGGCATCATTTTCATACAATGGTAATCACCTAGTCAGTTTATGAATCACAATGCATAAATCCAAACATTTAAAATACCTAACGTAAATTGAAAAGTTTATACATATAATATATAATCATATAATGTTTTCTTTGAAAAATATTTACTGTTAAATCCTTCATAATGGCTGGTAATGAAAATGTGAATTATTCTAAGAATGTCCCCTGGGAGTATCATATCCCAGAGTGCAGCAATGTCGATTGTCATTTATTAGGATACCCTAGGAAAAGCCTGAAACTCCTTTTCGGAGTTTTCACTCCTAGGTACATTTGTTCCAGAGCTGCCTCTACCTTCTCGAATATAGAAAGGGATGTATTGCTTGAAAATATACATAATCTCTACCTCACCAAAAATCTAGGATTTTTTTCTATACTAATCTTCAAAATATATCTTAGGGTAATGTTCTCTAATCAAATTTTATCAAAATATATTTCTAAGGTTGTTGGAAAATTTCCTCTTATACCAATTATAACACCCTGACCCCAGAAGCCCAGAGTACGTAAATTATTTTAATAAATTGTCATTATTACAAGAAATCAAGTCTTAAAAGATCAATCAGTTTAATAGTCTAGAAAATAGATTAAATACATGATCATTACATTACAAATTAGAAAATAACACACAACATAAGTGATCCTTTGTGAACGTCATTAATCCCCTAGATTAACCTTGCTTACAAATAATATAACACTTCCTGGAATCCTGGGATAATTAAACATAAGAAAGGGGTCAGCTCAAACACTCAGTAAGGATAACAATATAACGGAAACATTCACTAATAAGCATAAACATTTAAGGAAATGTATAAAACTAAAACAAAGTCATTTTAAACGTAAACCTCATCATAATATGGAAATGACAAATCAAATAATTCCATTTACTTATTCACATGGATATTCTAATAGTCTAATAATTCACATTTAATATCAATTTCCAATTTTATAATGATGGAATGCATAATTCCAGCCATCATAAGCACATAGTGAAGGCCTTGTTCCAGGAATACAAATAAGATTTTTGTCAAGGCCGCGTGCGAAGACACTAGTTTGTCTCATGTGACATACCGATGCATTGAGGAGCTATAACGGACTCCACATGTCACATACTATGTCCAATGCTTTCTGTATATGAAAAGTATTAAACATAACATAATCATTCGTATTAAAAGTATCCTATGAAATGTAAATACACTATACATAAAAATGAATGGTATAAAATTAACACATCCATAGTCAAACATATCACAAAACCTTATATATAATATGGAACATTTGTATATTAATAAATCAAACTCGATCTAGAATAATATCCCATAAAGGATTTTGACATAGTTCATAATTATCAGTATAAATATTTGAGAGAAATATCCATTTTTCATGAAATCATTTAAAATTAATAATAATTTATAAACAAAGTAATTTAAAATATAGTTTTGTTGTAATGATTTCCATGATAGTTTGAAACTTTTTAAATGAATTAATATTTTAAAACATTCATGTATATATAAATAAATCCATAAAACCATTTTGAAAACATGGAAATTAATTTGAATGGCTTAAAAGAATAAATCATTAAATCATTTAAAATTACTTTTTAGTCAAAAAGTCCCTAAAAACAATCCCATTGAAAACACTTTTATGATACATGGTCATTGATAATAAATATTTCTTGGTAAATACGTACTTAAAAACAACCTACGATAATAAAGACATTGTGAAATTATCCCTTACCTTGCACTTTCCTCTTGTCGAGGGAACGTTTATACTTTTGTATAATGACCATAGTATGTTATTAAATTATATAAGAATCATATTCATATTTATTATATCATTAATGATTCATTAATGACTTTATAGTACCCATTTAATAATGATTTCCAGGTTAATTTAACATTTCAGGTAATAATCACTTTCTTTATCGTACGTGTTTTATCATGTTATTCATGATCGTATCATTTTGATCGTGATTTTCGTACTTCCGGAATATAAAATTTGATTTATATATAATATATATTTAGAATATAAATATTTAAAGTAGATAGATATATGAAATTTGAATCACTGTTTATGAAGAATCTAGGTCGTACGTACGCATAAACAATGTTTCCATTTTCATATTGTATTAAATGGAAGTAAGTGAATAAGATATATGTAAGTAAATAAATAACTATACATATATATCAATTAGGTAGCATTATTATTTCATATATAACATATATTTTTTAATAATATATATATTTAAAATCATCCGTGAATGGTGAATCTTGAAATGAATTCCATCGCGTGATGGAGATGGTAAGCCATACATACACAAGAGCGACGATGCCATTTCCTTAATGATTAAAATGTGTAGAATTGGATTTCATATTAATTTTTTAGAGACATTATCATGTTATTTTTGTTATTTATATACATATTACTCATCATTATATACATCCAAAAAATATTGTGTTGAATAAAAAATTACACCATGACGTGGAGATAGTATGATGTAAATATGCACGCATAGTGAAATTATTATTCATAGGATAGATAGAATAATGAATATGGTTGTACTATATTTATAATAACATAAAATTTTGTAGAAGGTATAGGATGTTTATTTTGGAATGGAAACAAAAAAGAAATATGACATGGAAGAAGAAAAGAACTTCAAAGAGTGTGGTAAATTATTACATCTTCTTCGGGTGTTACCTTTTGAGTAGATAAAAAGGGCTCCATAGGATGGCTTTCTGATCAATGTAAAGACTCTAGGTTGATGTGAGATATGTTGGGAGGATATTTTGGAATGGGTTTTCTGATCCAAGTGGCTTTGGAGGTGTGATTTTGTGATAAGGGTAAGTTCCCTTTTTATAAGACGGGTGAGGGTCACTTTAGGGAATGATTAAAATATTAATTTACTATACAATCATATAATGTTTATAATGGCTCAAAATAAATTAATTTAGTGACTTAGGTTATAATTAGTTTAAATAATATCATCCAATAGATTTTATACAAGACTATGTTACCATTTTGACCTTATCATTTAGATTTAACTCTTAGGTAAAAAGTTTGACTTTTACAGTGTCTTCTGGTATTCTTACACTATATGATAAATAAAAATACTCTAAACATATATGTGAACCTCAAGTGGTTCATTAATTACATATATAATATTAGTAATTCCATTTGTACTAACCTAATATTTTTAAAAATATTATATCTATCAATAATAGAGTATTTGTTTTAAAAACTAATTTATGTCAATTTTTACACTATTTGGTATTTTTATTTTTGAAAGACATAACAACCTTATCAGTTCAAAAAAATTATTATAATCAACCGTGAAATTTCATAATATCCTTTATAATTTGTGGAATTAATGAAAAGTTATAAATTATAATTATTTGGATATTTATAATATCATTTATTTTAATATTTCATTAAGATGGTAATTACTAAATCATCATTGTGTCATAACAAAATTATTTATATAATATCTAAAATTTATAAATAAAATAACAATATGTATAAAATATTATTAACATTTTAATGAATATTTACTTTTCAATTTGTCTTATTTGTAACACTATAAAAAACGGTCTAGTTATTAATCTTTGAATTTAATACTTTTAACTCTTCTTTAAATACAACAATAATAAATGTCCTAATCTAATCCAAGTTGACATAAATGATCATATATTATTCCTAAGGTTATTTTTGTTCAATAGTAACTTATAAAATATAATTAGGACATGTGATAGGGTTATTATAATATCATTTTTACCTTTAATTACCCTATTTATTTTTAACCGTGGTAAATAAAAGTCAAAAGAAACTATTCAAAAAAAATTATTTTCATCCTATTGATCCATATTTTACTTACTGATATCAATTGTGTCTCTCAGATTTTTTAAATTCAACATAGAGAAGTGGAAAAATTATGTTTTATTCAAATTTGCTAATGCTCCTAGAAGTTGTATAAAAGGAGGAAAAAAGTTCAATATAATTTATACATCTAATTTTATTATAAAATGACTCCAATGAATTATATTGATCTTATATAGGTATTATATATCTATTTTGATTTTCATAATTCAAAATTGCATTCTATTTTTCCAAATTCAAAACATATAAGTTTCATTTAGTAATTTAAAATTAATTCCTATAGTCAAAACCAAAAAGTGGGTTTTCAAAAATGAAATACTATCAAAAGGTTGACATGTGTTTATGTCAAATTTAAATGGGAAATTACTTATAATGACAACAATTGTATTAAATGACAAAATTATAATCTATTTATACTTAAAAATAATTCAAAGGCATAATTTAGCAGTATAAATTATTTCAATTTAAAAATATGATTTCAATTAAAACATAGTATTTCCAATATTCATCATAATATGAATGTTATTAGAAAAGTACCAAAAATTTATCCGATGTAAATTTTTATGTCCCTCATCTAAAAAAGAATTTAATTTCACTAAATTTAATATATAAAGGTGTCAAATATTTGTTTTGAAAAGGGTTCTCCACTAAAAGGTTGTAACATTACATTTTTAAAAAAAATACTTCTTTCATAAGAAAAAATGTATTTTTTTATATTATGTCAAAGAAACACCTAATATAGATGCTAAAAATATGTATAATATATACGAATCAAAATGCAGTTAATACTATTCGTAACCACTTTTTGATCGTCTAGTTTGGTAAGTTGGGATGCACTCGAACTAGGTGTGGCGTGCAGCATAAGCTAATAAATTACATTAATGAGATAACGAACTATGAAATCATGGGGTGTTACATGTTTTATTACTTATGGATAGAGTAAACTATCTTTAGAAATATCAATTTGATAAATTGATATTATCACAAAAAAATATATAAACAAATTCATACCCATGTGGTTACGAAAAAGAAATTTATGTATTGTAATATAACAAATTTATTATTATAAATAAAAATAAATAAAAATTATTAAAATTATTATATCTCAGACATGCCTAATGTTATTCATTATTTATATATCCAATATAAAAAAATTATTTTAAATATTTAAAAAAAATATTGTATATATTTTTTCAGTTTAATCATATGGTCAATCGATCATGTGGTTTATATAATATGGATTATTAAATATTTATTTTACAAATAAATAATTTATATTGATTATTTTATAATCAATATATTCATTAACTAATGAATATATATTTATTCTATTTTGAAATAATTATTTAATACTATAAATAATATACAATTTTGTAAAAAAATTATTTTCCAAATTAAAAATTAAAATATGTATAATATTAAACTCTTCAATATATAATTTTAAATAACTTATGAATGATTATATATGATAAAAATTAACTAAAATAATATTATTCCTCATAATAATAAAATAATAATTATTCAATTTTTTAATACATATAGAATTTAATTGAGATTAAAAAACACTTAATGTGAGACTACCTATGTTCGATTCTAAGATGAAACAGGAAAACTACGATAAATTATTAGACTAGAGTCCAGAAACATGTTATGTAATCCATAGAGATGTATGTAAATGACTCTATAAGAAAAACCACATATCTCACCATCTTAGTTGCACAAGTGTGTCATAATCTAATGTGATTGATATATCAGTCTCTGACATTATTTAAATTTACAAATCATAAATCAATAATGGACATATACATAATATGGGAGTTAAATTTAAATCAATTGGATAGACATTTTTATTTTAATCTACATAAAAATATACATTATAGAATTATCCAAAAATAGAATATCATTAACGATGTATCCCATGTATCACTATTTTAAATATGAATTAAAAATCACCTTCATCATCATTTAAACAATATAAATGATACATAATATAAAATAATAAAATTGAAATATCTAAGAAACAATTATCATTTACAAATGGAAATATTAATTGAAAAATTTCAATATCTTGAATTACGATGTGAAATTATATTATCAGAACATCCCATCATAGAGATTAACAAGAAAAAACCTTCGAATAAAAATAATTAATTCCTTATAAGCCCCCAAAAATATATTTTATACACCATCTAAGGCCTATAAATATTATTTACAAAACATTAGAGCGTGTGTTAATGAATATAGTCCTATCAATTCAAGGATCCCATTATAGTGGGGAATTGGTTTTCTTATTAATTTCATCAAAACATTCAAGACATTGAAATACTAATGTTTAGAAAATTAAAATGCATCATGTGATAAGATTCATATAAATATATATAAAAATATTAACAAAGTTGAAATTGTAAAAAAAAATTCGAATGAACAGACTCCAAAACATGATCATTACTTTTTATAAAGAGTTCATATCTATTAAATAATAATGTAGGATGTCTCAATGTTGTTTTTATTAATTGATTTTGGAAAATATAGTTTATTTTTAGTGATTTCATGTTTTTTTTTTCATTTTAAAATATTCAAAAATTAGTTGGGTGATTAGAATAAATTATGCTTAATGATTTTTACTTATATGAAACCAAGAAACTAATGACAAGGATAATTGAAAAAAGAAAACATTATGATGGGAATATGATTACAATTAAATTTTCAATAAATATAAATAAATCATATTGTGATCTACTTGAGGAGGGACTATATAGGATGACCTCTGTGATCAATATTATACTCTAGAAAATTGTGATATTTTTTATGGGATCGCTTGTGAATTTTATGGTTTTTAAAAGTTGATGATTAGTCCACATGCAACTAGATCTTATAAGAATGTACCATTAATACCTTATCTAATAATATATACATATTGTATGACCATATAGTTGAAGACATCATATTTTTTCACCCTGATAGATGATCACACAACAGACAATATATCCCAAATATATGATAATTTTTTTTAAAACTATACATGTTTAACCATAACGTAATCCTATAAAATTCAAGGAAAATATGAAATATACATCATATTATAGTAATTATATCATCTTGGTTATTCCTAATCTAAGAAAATATTGAAACATAGGAAAGTAACACGAATTTAGCATAGTTGTAATGATGGATAAATGTTGGTATTAGTGTTTAATGGTTCTCAATATAGGTGTCTATCAATCATCTGGTGTGGGTATTTAATAAATAAATACACCCCGAACATTAAAAATATATATTTTACGAACTCCCATTTAAAAATCGTGGATGATTACCCATCACACAAAAAAACCTATTTATTTCAAGAAAATATTTTATATTTCAATAGTAAATTCTACCAATGATAAACAAATAATTTCATTAGAACCATTAATACTTCATGATAAAAATATGTTATAGAAACATAATGATGTGTCCATTGAGATCAGTTGTCATTACACCACTGGAAAAATATTAAATACAAATGGAAAAATAATAATACACTATGTATATTTTTATAAAAAAATACTCATTAGAAATTATTAACCAAATTTATTAATAGTATAGGAACAACATATAAGAATCATATCAAATAGAATTCCATGTAATTTATCAATAGTGATTCCATATCTTTGTAATAATTTTTGTGCTATTTTTAACTCATTACATGTCAATAAAATACCTATCACATCATTTGTTTCCATATAAAAAAACATTTTCCATAAACTCCTTTAATGAATAACATATATAAAAAATACATTTAGAATAATGAATATATGGAGAAACAAATTAAAAATTTCCTAATCCTGGTAAATTATATACAATCTTCATTTATCATGAATGTATTTTTATATTATTATTAACTTCTATTATATACTGACTACTCTAATGAAGTTCATAAACATCAAAATTAAAATAATAGATTCAAAATCTTCTCAAATATTTTTTGGTAACATAATATAAATATTTACCTTGTTTATTTATAAACATACATGAAAACTATTAATATACTATGTGATAATAATATTGAATTTAAACTACTATAATCTCTTTTTTTATTCTAAACTTCCCCAAGATCATATATACTCCCACTAGCCTCTTGAATACCATATTAACTATAAAATAACAATTTAATATACCAAAAATCTTTTTTTCCAGAAATAAAACTTATATACTTATATTGGAATGTTTATAAAAAAACCATTATGTTCATATCATATATTAAATTCTTTTTTTCTAATGAAATAGCTGGAATAAATGATTTTATTATTTATAGTATGTCATTATTGGGTGGGTAAATCAAGTCAATAATATTTTTATATATACCATAGTTAAAACTAATTTATTTTATTTATATGAATTTAATCCTTTCCACATTTTCAGAGTTTTTATATTATTAATTGAATCATATCCATGTATATCAAAAGAAAATTTCTTTTATTCATTAATTAGTTATTGTTTATAATCATCAGTTAGGGAGATCCTCATATTATCATCTCTTCTTCATCATTGATTATAAGGATTACCACTATTTAGTAATGAAGGGGTGCATGTTTGATGAAAATTTTCTTATCCTGTTTTCAATTCATGGTCCCTGTTAGGAATTATATTGGTGTCTGCTAACTGCTAAATTTAAAATTTTTATTTTCACATTTAAAATAATTTTTTTAAATGATAAAAAATATGTTACTCATTATTATAAATATGAAATTTCATATAATTCGAAAAAATTGGTCCAAAATTGTTTATATTTTGATAACATAGACATTTAATATTCCATGTAATCAATATTATAAGGCATAAATTTTTAGAAACCCCTAGTTTATAACTTGAATGAATATATTAATCATTTACCATATACTATAAAGAAAATTACAATTCATATGAATATTCACAAAAATTGTTTGATATATAATTATTATTGTATTACATTAAAGGATAATAATTTTTTATATATTAGTAATAATTCATGCAAACCCTCCATAGATATTCCTACACCTCATCTAGTTTTCTAGAATGATTCTCCTTCAGTGTATCATTTTCCATCAATGAAAACACTACACATCCCTAGAAGATCCTATATTCAATTTATTTTTTCATGTGGACTCCCCTCAACTGCACTTCCTCAACATATAGACATAACATTTACTCATTCATTTCTATAAAATCATCACGTAACATATTTTTGGACCTCCCATATAATTATAAGAAATACTCAACATATGGAATATATCGAGTAAACATTTATAAAAAATATTTTTGTTGTAATTCATGATAATCAATCATATACATTCTAGTGCCGATTCATAAATACTTTTCATAGATATTCCATGACTAAATTATGGCCCCATCCTCTTCATTTCATTTAAAATCATAGTCATACAGAGTACATGAATAGATATAGATGTACCCTCATCCATACATCATCAAAAGTGGGATTATTGAAATTTGATTATAATGTTTCAATATTGTTATTAATGTATATGTTGCACATTATTCAACATAACAAAAGAATAAATATATCCATATTACCTTTTTATCATGGCCTCTATAGAAAATCCTTACCGTATAGACATCATTAGATACCTTATTATGTTTGACTCACTAATGTTATTCGCGTATAACCAAATATATCAAATATTTTGATCCTTACCAATATGTCTTTTGTTTTGGTATAGAATTTTAGAATAGTTATTTTTGGATAATACATGATATATTATAATGAGATATTATACTATAAAATAATTTTGTTTAAAAATTAGTTTTATGAAATTTCCCAAAGGAAATAATCCTATAAATATATATAAAGTCATATGAAGATGAATACTTCTTGAAATCATTATTTTATATCACTTGTTATTTTTTCGATGGATACATGAGAATATTTTTCTTGGAACAAATAAAACTAATTTTTAAAACATTATATATTTCATAATAAGGAAAAGAATAATTAATAAATCTAATATTAAAAAAATTCATATTTTCCCATCAGATACCTGTTTTTTTAAGAAAAAAATACCTTTATTGTTAGTTTATTTAATGATGATGTTAACATTAATACAAAAACTATATTTTCCAAATTAATATATATGTTCCATTCAATGATTGATATGTAATAATTGTTTTAATTTAATGTGAGATGTGTTGTTTATGTTTAAAAACACAAATAAAATCCATTATCATACAAGTGTACTATTTTTATGTGATGGTAGTAAAAAAACATTTTTAAAAATCTTCATGAAACATATTTATATTGAAGAATCATTAACAGAAACACCTTGAAAATTTATTTTATCATTGGGATCATATTAATCTTCCAATAGTTTTATATAATATGTTTTATTCAAATACTATATACTTTTCTAAGTCTATTTCTTTATAAGGTGAGAAATACATTAATTTATTGCATGGATTCCCTGGATAGTCCATGTAAATTGAGAGACATTTTAAATTATCGTGGATTATTCTACCACATTACAGTCACATACACCAATATGGGAAGCCCATATGTAAAGGGTTTCTTTTATTATAATTCATCATACTCTCATAGAGTTTTCATGAAATTTATTAGGAGATATACATATTACCTAAAAACATTTTAAAGTGACATTTTCATACACATTAGTTTCTATTTAATATTTTACATTTAATTTAAATAAGAATGATGGGAGAACATACTTTATTATTTTTAGATGGTTATTTTATAATGTATAGAAATTTGATCGCTCAATAAATTCCTCCTCCACCGTGATTCATTATGAAACCATACTGGAAAAAAAATAACACTAAATTAGTGAATTTATTATTTTAAACAATCACATGATGAATTATAAGGATATGTATTATCAAAAAAATTGTAGATTCCAAAAAAATAATTATTAAGATCATAGATCATTATTTTAAGGGTTCAAAATATGTTTATTTTAATGATATGTTCGTCATTAACATTAAAAATATATAGATTTAAAGTGTAATTGAATGTTATAAAGCATTATGAAGATCTAAAAGGAAAAAAGTATTGGGGTGGTTATTAAATAAAATAGGATGTAACTTCAGAACATATGAATTCCTTTATATGTGGATATGGTTATGATGTGTTAAACTAATACTTACAATACAATATGACTCGTAATATGTAAAATACAATGTTTGTATATTTTTATGGGATAAATAACCTCATAATACTAAGAAAAAAATTGAATTGTTCAATTTTGGAATATTCATAATGGTTGAAGAGGATTAAATCACATAATTAAATAGAATATTAACTGAAACTATTAAATATGCAGTTTTCATAGATATAAAAATTTAAAAATTAAATCAAAAATTATATTTTATTAGATTCTTGAAATTTAAATTAAGTGGAATTTCAGATGAATTAATTCCATAAAAGATCATTAAATTTACAAAAAATAAATGACCTTACAATAGATCATATAACATATGGGGAATAAATTGATGCTATAATTGGAGATACAATTTAATTAGAAAGTGAAATTGAGTATTAAAGTGCTTCTACTTCTAAGAATGTGAAATGCGAAAAATAAAAATTATTTATTTGATTAGATGGTGAATGAGTCATTTCCTAATGAAAATATGATAAATTACTATCTTGGTTTCACATAAATATTATAATATGATTTATTAATATAAGTGGATTTTAAATTAGTTCAATATGTAAACTAATATTGATGGGAATTTAAATGTAATAATATTATTGTAATGAAACAAATTAGGACACATTAAATAAATTATACTTAGATTATACATCTTAAAATATTTTTCAATAGGTTTTCATAGATTATATGTTTTAAAGAATTAATAATTAAAGAAAATTAAATCCATTAGGTGTAATTCTAATGAATTTTGTAATAACTTATCTTTTGCCTTATATGATCAATATTATAATCAACAATCCATTATGTGATTTATAACTCAATATCATGATGTAAAATTAGCATGCAATTAAGAATATAAATTTTTAATTAAACAATATATTTTGGAATAAGTTAATTATTGTGGTTTAAAATTATAGAAACCTAATGAATCATTTATTTAAAAGAACCAGAGTCTTACTAGTAATTCACTGTATTTGTTACTGAATATGAAGAATTTACTAACATGGTTTCTTATTTTAATTCAAGATTATAAATAAATTTGTTGGATTTTATATACAATCATATCATAATTTATAGTTTATTAGATATTGTTAAATTAATTATAGTTTTTGGAAGTTATGTTTCTAATTGTTAGTATTACATCAATGAAATCATTGGTAAGAGAAATAAGAATAATGATAATATTGGAATAGTATGTACTTGTGAAATTTATAAACCATGTATAAATTACATTATGAAATTTAATAAGTGAAATTAATTTATACTATAAGATTTTTTCATATATATATATAGAATAAATAATATAATTTATTTAAACCATAATATCATCTTATATGTGGTTTTTAACAAGACATTCATTCAATGAATTCATCATAATTAATGAATTTTCTTACTGTAAAATATATGTATATTTACATTAAAAAATCATTAGTTAAAAAAATTATTTGACCTATAAGTGTTTGAGTTACAACAAAAATATTCTTCTTTTATTTCATATTACATGGAGTGTGTTATAAGAAAAATAATGAAAAATGGTATATATAAAGTGGTTTTCTAAGGAAAATAAGTAGAAAATTGTAGACATACCCTCACGTTCAAGCATTGATGGAGATTATATAACCATTTATGAATGTTTTAAGGGGAAACCATTAGTGTTTGTTTGGTTATATATCTATATTAAATACATATCATCAAATATACTTTTTATGTTGTCCTGATAATTATATGGTATATCTCTACAAACTCCTTAGTTAATGTGTTTATTATGGCTTCTATCAATTCATAATATTTTTTTTAATTTTAAATAGGAAAATATCAAGGTAGATAATGTTAAAAATTATTACACATTACACATAAATTCGTATTCACAATAGAATTTAAAATTTATTAATGTTTAAATAGATGAATCATGAATTTTGAATATGATTATTGAACATTAAAACATGAATTATTTGATTTAATTATCTCTTATGACCATGAATGTATATTTTTATCCGACAAAAAATGTATAAATATAATTTTTTGGTGCATATAAAGTGGGTGAAGAATTAAAATTATCTTCATAACCAATACAAAATATTTCATATACTTGAAAATTGGAAAAATATTCACAGGTATTTTTTCCCTAATATAACTATAATCCTAGGTGTAATATACGTAATTATTTTTTAATTGATTAGTTTTATAAATTTTCAAAGATATAAATTATTAGGATTTTAATTTAATAAAGTTATATTTTTCCAATATTTTATAAGAGAGTATTAAAGATAAATGAAACTAAATAAATTTTCATTGGGAAGTTACATGGGGGAGTATGGTAACCATTAATTCAATTAATTTTTGTAAAAACATGTAGTGAAACATAACATCACTACAACTATGACACGATAATAGAAAAGTGCTACTAAGGGGAGGAAAATCACCATGAAAAGGATTTTAAGAACAATGTATTAGAAATATATCATTCCAACACATTTTTGGGATGAATATGTTATGTCATTAATTGTGATGTTATATGGAATACGTGATGAAATATATCTTTGATATCTAAAATAATAACAAATTAATGGTCTTAAAATTTTATTGTTTTTATATATTTTCTAAATCATAAACACTATGGAAAATCATGGTATGATCAATCCCAAGGTTGATAAACAAATCTTTTATTTTATTACAACTTAAAAATATTATAGGGTATAAAAAATTGAAAATATAGATTTAGAATCCATATTTTAAAATTAACTGTATGCTATCTATTTTATCGTATTAAAATTCATATTTATTGCTAATGATGCTTATCTGATAACTTGAGACATAAAAATCATTTTTTTTAAATGATGTTGATCTAAAAATTGATTAAGTAAAATACATTATCAAAATAAGAATATCTAATGAACCATTATGTTTTATTTTATGAGATCATTAACATTGGAGAAAATATACCGTAGAGAATTCATAGTGTATAACCCCTATTTTATTAAAAAATTATTTCGAGTTATACATAAGGTATTTAGTAGGATTCTTTACATGCATCCCCAAGTATATAAGAATAATGACATATTATACCATTATAACATAGTCATTGTATTAGTGGTATGAATTTGACAAACCAAATTATAAAATATATATAGTTATTTTCTCCAAAAATCAATTGTATCAATTAATTCATAATAATTTATCAATAAATTTGTAATGAAATTTTTTAATTTTAAAAGAACAATATTGCAATGAATTATTTTTCTTGTTGTTGTGTATTGTAATCCAGAAAGAGTATACTTATAAAAACTAAAATATTATTTTAATGAAACACATTGGTATTGCATGAATATAATAAATATAATCAACATATAAAGGATTTAAATGAATCTAGAACAATTTAAATATAAAAATATTTAATTTCCACCCATCATTTTTTGCATGTTATGTGTTTTTATGATAATATTCTAAATAAATTTTTGCTAAAAAACTTTTGTAATGAAATATATATATATCATATTATATAATATATTTTTATATTTATATAATATATTTTTATAGGTAATTAATCAATTTAAATATAGTTTAAATCATGAAAAATAATATTGTGATAAAATTATTGTTCGTTTAATTTTGTGTGATTATATTAAAACTAACCTCTTCCATTTATATAAAAAGAATTTTAAAAAAACGTATTCAAAATTTTAATGTAAAATATACAATTCATTAAATTATTACACATTTTTTCATAATGAACTAAAAAATTAATAATCATTTGTTACAATGACTATGGATTAAACATGTTTATGGGGTGGGAACTAAGAGATACGTGTCTGAATATAAAATATAATTTTATAATTTTTATTATGTAAAGATAAATTAATTAAATATTTTCAAAAATTTCATTACATATCAATTTAATTGAATTTTTCAAGATTAATATATTAATATATTTTAATCTGTTGAAAAATTCTATGTGTTTCATCTCCCTCATTTATAAGAAGGGACCACTTCTCCTCTATTATCCATACACCAGGAACCTCAAATATTATAGAGGACCTTCCAAAAAGCATTAATAATATATCTTACAATGAAATATTTGGCACATTTTTTATTATACATTTCATTATATAATTAAGGGTTAAACCAGGGGGTCACTACAAAAATTCTATAAATATTAACAATTTTATTTCAATTTTATTTATTGATATAAATTTAATGATTCGATTTTATAAAAAAATGTTGTCAATTATGAATCATAAATACTCTGTGATGTTATTATTATAATGTAACAACCTTTTACCAGCCCTCCATAATCAACTGTGATGCGATAGTACAAGTCATCTTACATGTGGACATCTGCCTCCACGTAGCGATAAGATTGAATTTCCATCACTTCCATATGGGGATTTTTATTATGATGTATTTACTAATTATATATGAAATTAATGAAGTAATTATGATTCTATAATGAGAATATATTATATATATTCAATTACTATTTTTTTATAATTAAAACAACATTGATTCATACATACTTACTATCATCACTATTAATGGTGTAAGTAATTTTTTAGTGGTTATGATTATGGATTATTCTTAATGTTCTTATAATGGATATATATGATTTTTGTTATATTGAAATTTCATTAAACATTAAATAATCTATAGTTTTATAAATTCACACTTTTAAATTTGAATATATTATTGATTTTAGTGTTTTAAAGAAATAGAACAGATATAAGAAATAACAAACCAAAATAATACAATGTGGAATCATTCGATTTGTAACCATTTCTTTTAAAAATATAATTAAATTTTAGTAAAAAAAAAATTTATTTCATGAAATAATATATAAAAATCAACATTAAATTTTCCTTTTACTAAATCATCCCTAATACTTATAAATGTTTTTTAAAAAAATTGAATGACCAAAAAAATCTCAGTAATGGGTTTTAAAAAGAATTAAAACAAATTTTTATTGTGAAAAAAACCATTTCACTCATACATTTATCAAAATTTTAAAATGCATTGTAATCAAATAAAAACTTTTTTCTAATATAGAGCATCTTATTCAGACCCATTTATAATATCTTTTCTGAAATAACTAATAGAATAGTAAATAAATAGGAAAAATTCCAATGTAACTATTTAATTTATTTCTTATATGATAAGGATCATTATCCAGTTAATGGAAGTGCTGTCAAGGTACACCCATCATATAAACTATATTTCGGACACTCGGTGCAATCTAGGAACACACATCAAATTAGTTCTCTCGGACTCACCCAAATGTATCATTGTACAACAATTTATCATATAATTTTAAAATAAAATTTCATGATGATTTTTTTGTTATACATTTATATATAAAAAAATGGGAATAATATTTAAAATCAATTGGAAATTTGTTTTTTGGATATCAAAATATTCTTTTAATTTAATATCAAATTTTAAATTCAAACAATAAAAATTTACTCAAAACCCTCAGTTTACACAATAAATAATATAATAAAGGGGAATATGATTGATCAGTGAGAAAATAATTAATTAATGTAATGGAATCAATTATTCAAATAATGGTTATATTGGTGGAATTTTTTTATATGATATAATAAAACATTCGACGTTTCATTTGTAAATATTGTCAAATATTTCGTTCACTGAATATATATTATTGAAAACGATTTATTGAAATTGAAGATTTATTTTTATAGAATTCAAGATTCAATTGAATAAAATTTAAAAAACAATTTAGAAAAATTCAAATGGAATATAGATAGATATTTAATGAAAAGTATTAAAAAGTATTTTTTAAATGAAACTTCCATTTCCACTATAGAATCATTTGAATCACATTCCCAAGGAAATAATAACCTTAAAACCCATTAAATAAATTGATAATATATAAATTAAAAAATTAAAAATTTAAATTGATATGTATAATCTCCCCATAAAATAAAACATGTCTATAATAACAAAAAATGAATCATTTAATGGATATTTTAATGAAGACTCTTAAAACAAGTCATACTCATTATGTATGTTCTTTACTATCCATATTAATAAATATCTATTATTTATTTACATATTTAAGAACATTATTCATGTATATTATTCCTTTTATTTCATTCATTACCATGTTATTTAGATAATTAATCAATTAATTTTATGATGGATGCTTCGAAAATATTAATCATAGGTGTAGAAAATGGTTTTTATATATTTACTATTGTCAAAGTGGTCTATTTTGAAAAACTCCATTATAAAAATAATTAATTATTTATATTTTTTATAAATTAGTTAAACATTTAAATCCAATTATGAAAAAAACTAATGGAAAATGAACTAAATTATGATGATTGAGATGGTATGTTGTATATATGCATGAGTAATATTTCCACTTTTAAACACACATTATAGACAGATGTTAAGTTCTAATTTATCATTCCTTATTGTTAATAATATCATTAATATCATATTGTGTTATTATTTATACCTATATATATCATCTATTTGTTTACATGTTGTAAAAAATAATCACATCACTTCATACAGGGGATAGTCCAAACATATCCATGATGAACGTTCACATTTTTTAGTATAACAAAAAAATTGATATATTAAATTTTTTGAATGATATATATTTCATTTATATCCTAATTTTTTTATTTATATCACACTCTCACAGGGGTTTTGGGGGTTAGTACTCACCTAGGTAATGGTTTTTAATTTCCTGATGAGCACTAGCCACTGTGTCATTTTTATATTGTGAAAGAGTTGTCATAATAAAATGATTTCCCTTATAGTTCTCAACATTAATTTCATTAGAATGTTGTGACTGACCAAACCTGATGTGATTATTTTTTTTGACGATCAATGACTTTTTATATTCATACAAGTTTATCTTGCCATTCATTTTTCCCTAATGGAAAATCATAATGGCTTCAACATCCATAACTCGATACAATCCTACTTTCTTAAAGAAGGATGTCTTTCGTGGTTTCATACACAAATATTCTTAGCAAATCAAAATTTTCAAGAGGATGGGAAGTCAGTCTCGTCAAACCCTTTTTGGGGGTATTGATTCATACTCCAATAATCTCTTATAAATTTATCATATGTTTGATTATTCCATAGTAATCGCAATAAAAAACTAGTTAACATATATAATGATCATAGGATAAGTCACTTGATATGAAAGAATGAGGGATCTGATTTCTGAATAAATATTTGTGGCAGTCTTATATCCTATATATCTCGTCTCCATAGGTGGTTAATATTATGTTTATTCTATTTAGACATTATGAATAATCCATTGTGTCTTGTTTTATTACAAGAATCAAAATCCCTCATAGTTGGTTAGAACTTTATATTTTTATTGTAATATGTAAAGTGAATGTATGGGGGAAGTGGGAAACCATATATTTGAGTTCGAACCTCAAGGTGACATATTGTGTATCACAATTGTGGCATGAATTAGTGTTACCGTATTTCATTCATGCCCTTGGCACTATCATCATGATCGATACCCTTGAATGGTGGGTAGTTATTTCGTTCGACTAATCAGATCGTACACAATATGGTTTCTCGTTCCTATTGGGATTCATGGTATCATCGATGTGATTATGAAAACATACTAATCATATGTGAGTTATGATCAGTGTTGGAAACAGTGGATAGTATATAATCATCCTCATTGCATGTTCATTCGGGGTATAAGTGCAGAGAAAAAACATTTGATGATTCAAATAGGGATAAATAATTATGAATGCATCCTACATATCCTGTTTTTTGTCTAAATTAGAGTAATTTTACGTTAGTGATTTCATAATCCATTGGTGGATGATGAAGGATGATTATCTAATGGAGGGATTGGGTCCTGATTGTTGGAATTTTAGAGACATGAAGGGACATACACTGAACTATATTTCCATTTGAGATCGAGCGTTTTGGATGGAATCATTCATATCCGAGTTATAAAATGAATTAAATTCTTCATATATGCATTTATTTGGACTTAAATTGAATGGTTTCTAATGAATGTGGAATATATCAGATTATGTAGTTGGTTGAGGCTTATAAATTGAGGTTTCCCTACCTTATGATGTTAATAATATGATTATTATAACCCATAATCCATCTTCAGCTGCGATCAGTGTCAGAAATAGTGGATTACAAGTATCCAATATCACTAAATATATATATGGAGAAATTCTTTTTTGGGATTACCCTTTTTCATTTTGATATGAATCATAGTCCATATGATGGAATCCTACATATCCCAAACACGGAATGAATTAGAGTTCTGGTAGATCCTTTTAATAGGTAAGACATATTACAAATTCCCTTATATGTAGGTCATATCATATTTTTACAATAGATACTGCCTACAGACTACATAATTCCTACTATAGGCTTGAAAAGGTTATCATATAATTAAATTCATACTCGTCTATCTATTCTTTTCTTCTTGACATGTTTTTATTGTCATCCAGACATGACTTGATTTTCTGCTTGAAATTTCGAAGTATTTCTTCATGACATGTCCTGAGAATTTTACAGGATCCGATCATATTTTTCGAGGGATGTAAAATTATTTGGTTGAAATGTCTAATGGACCATCACATTTACATGGTTGGATTATCTAAAATACATCAAAAGACCTATCCAATTGATCCTGTATGACATCAGATGTCACGACCCGGCCTCAGGGCCCGTGTTGTGACTACCCCATGCCGTCCTTCCATAGGCCAAGGGATGGATACTAGTACCAAATGCGTAAATCCATATACTGGGAAGACATTGCCTTTATAAAAGTAAACAAACACAATAGACTACACAAATTAATTAAGCACTATGTTAAACTGAATACAAAAGTAAGTGCTGAATGGAAAGGGGGGAAATACAAGACCAATAGTAAGTACAATACAACTGGAAAGCTATTACAACTGTAGTAAAGTAAGCAATAACTATGTGTCGTCCTCTGGGAATCCCACCTGAAGGGTAGGTACAGATGGTCTCCTCAGAACCTCTGATTCGTCCTTCTGCTTCGTGTACCTCATGCCAAGTGGTCCACCTTCGGGTACCATCCAGCTCTACAAGTCTCTACCTCGATCAGTGGTGTCTGTCGTTTGCATCTAGCACAACATAGTGCGAGCATATCCAAAGCAGGTGTGAGTATACGATACTCAGTAAGGACCCTGAGAACCTGATCGTCTCCTAGAATCCACGAAGGATAAACCACAGATGTAAGAAATGATCATGAAGTATCAAACAACTCTACATAGGTATATGCCCATTCATATACCTAAATTATCAATCTCAGATCAGCTCCAACTCTTTACCAAGCACAACCCATTCCACATAGGAAAGTAAGTCATTCACATCGATGATAATAAATTAAAGTCAAGACTCAGCTCACATGGGTATTCATCTTTCATATAGAGATAGAGATGATCATATATAGTCACTGATTTATCTAAGCTGTCAGACCCACAAAGGATACCAGACCCGCTAAGCTGTCGGACCCACATAGGATACAAGACTACAAACTCTGTCAGACCCACACAGGATACAAGTATAGAGGTCAATATTGTCAAACCCACACAATATACAAGAACAGTATTCAATACTATCAGACCCACACAAGATTCAAGAATATTAGTCATCGTCGTCGAACCCACGGAGGATCCCAGTATGGTAGTCATCGCAGTCAAACCCATAGAGTATCCCATTACAGTAGTCAATTCAGTCACAGCCAGCTCTAGGGTTCCCACACACAACACTCTCGATTCTGGGAGGGTCTGCTCCTCAAGAAAGGGGTTCAATACATCAACTATCACGAAATCTAGTTTTGATGTATCCCAAAGTTCCGTCTCATCAATAGAAACACCACGTGATAGACATCGCGTCAATCTGACGCCCTGTCTGAGAGTTTTTGGATTTTCTGTTCTAGGGGCCCGGTTGGAATTACGCTTGTTCCAAACCCAGCCATTTTACAAAGTTGTCCAAAACTAACTTATAGTATTGTAAACGGACCACCTCATCACAAGGGTCCTAGTGCCACAGACAACACGTCGATCAGACGCACTGTCAAAATGTTTTTCGCATTTAAGCAAAACCGGCACGGTCCGTCAAGCCCGGTGGGCTGGCGGGTCGACCCGTCCTAGATAAGAATGTCCGACCCAGCTGGGGGGTCGTCCCGGCCCGGCGTGGTGCGGCCCGGCCCACGACCGGTGATGGCTCGGCCGGCTGGCCGAGCGGAGCGGGGCCCACCACCCCCACCCCACCGATTCTTCGTAACGGAGGCGTCGAGCAGTGCCGCCCTTCCTGCCCGACCAGACGAAGCCGGCCGACATTCCCAGCATGAGTGGACCGTAGTTGCGGGATGTAGATCCTACACACAAGGCACCTTTAGGCGCCACAGTTCCAACCGTTTGGCTAGATAGTGAGCCAACCGGTTCGCCTGCCGAAGAGGCCCACCCAGCATGGGCTGCGGTTCTCCGCAGAGCGGCGCCAAAGGGGGGTCGAGGTTCTCCAACCCAGATGGCTTGGCCGGCCGGTTCTTCCTACCCTGCCGGTCATGAGAGCATCCATTTCTTCTTCGGCTGAGTGTCCCGCAGATGCAGGCCACGATTCATTTCCACACGGCCACTACTTCCTCCGTTCATCGACGTTGTCGCCTTCCCAGTCGGTGGTTCTTCTCCGGCTTGGTGAGATGGCAGCATACCTTCTTGACTTCACCTCAGTCTAAAAACAATCAAAAAACTAATGGAGGGACGTCGGGATGTGTTTTTTTGGCCCGCTCCCTCCGCGTTAATTTATATCATTTGACCAAAGTACAACTAAGGCCTACATCGAAGAATAAGAGTTTAATGTTAATCCATGAAAATTAATAAAAAACCCCTACCTTGATTTCAAGAATGGTGCAAGTCAACGAGCCGCGGAAGACAAGCGTTGTGGTGGTTGGGCATCATGGAATGTGGTTGTCGATTCCGTTGACGTCGGGGTGCGTCCGAAGAGGAAGCGTCGTTGGAGAAGTACTTCGCGTTCTTTGGTGAAAATATTCTTTGTTGAATAACGGTGTTCATTGTCGAGAGAGGAACACCTTTCTTCTATTTCTCCAGAGCCTCCCCATAATAATATTTTCCAACCAATGAAATAATAGGCTCCTAATATTATAATAAATTTTCATGCCTTTCAAAATACTTTAAACACACAAACTATTAATTATGTGATTAACTTAATTAATTTTACATGGGTTGGGAATAATTTCAATGGTCTCATAAGTATTAAATCATGGATGAGTTGGCAAATTAATGGGAATCATAATGGATTAAGGGGATAAAGGGGGGTTAGGCTCACATGTGGGCCCCACCACACTTTATCCTCCCATAGGGGTTGTGTGGGGTGTGGGCCCCACCTACAACCTCCCTTTGGTGGATTTTACCACCACCTTTAAAAATAAAATTGTGTACACTCCAATTTCATTTAATTTTGTATGAAACCCCAAAATAAAACATCTACTCCCGACCAAACGCAACTGCGATAGAGGACTCTATAAGAGAATATCGGCACTGCGAGTTCATCGGTGCCCTCAAATTTCAATTCCGAGCACTGGTTTAAAAGATAGAAAAACCAGCACGTACATTTACTGAATGTACCAAAAAAAAACTTTAGAAATTGATTCCGAGCACACCGGAACTCAGAATCAGGTGCTGTCAGAAACTACGGACTCAAAATATTCCAAAGAATGCAAGAAAAAAAATTACTTGAAATTCCAGTGTCTTTACATCAGATGATCACATATGAAATTCATGGATGGAAACACATGATCCATTTAATTATCAATATAGTCACTGATAATGATTGGTTAAATGTTATGATGGTGTCATGATTGTAAGTCTTACATTATTCTTTGTTGTCAAATTTCATGAATTACATGCCTAACTATCATCATGAAGGCTGACATAAATGTTTTGGGGATGATGCATTATATGGATAGTTTTTCCAGAGGACATTGTGAGGTCATGTTTTAATATTCAGGTTATGTCCCAAGAGCCATTTTACATTTCTAGGTTTCATCACGATAAATATTTAACAAGAAATGTTGATATTATATTATCGCAGTGCTATTTTTAGATGTTATTGCAATTTCTTGATGGAGGCCTCGGAGTGTTTCATGATAATTGGGTGGAATTATTATGGAGTGACCAATGTGACTTTATATAATACATCTACGAGACATCACATGAAACAAATAGTACGAAAAAGAGCATCACATGTTCTCAGTGACATGTGTTGGTCTTTTCATATAATCTTGGTGGTTTATGTGATTTGAATTTTGATCGTTGTATATTTTCCTTGATTAATTTTCAAATGTTTTTAGACATTGCAACATCATTTTATTTCCTATTCCTTATTTTTATTTTGTGTTAGCCTATTTATGTCTCCCACAATAGACCAGGTATACTTGCTATCATTCTCATATCACATCCTAAGTACTTGTCATGTTTTATGTGTGATCACATGTTGTTCCTATACATGCCGCATGATCTGTATATGTAGTTCCAAAAATATTACCAAATAAAAAAACATTCCAATTGAGAGATCAATAACTCTGTGAAATATGATTGGATGCCTATGTGGGCTGGTTCATGGATCTGAGGGGGTATTTTTTATTTTTGGATGGGGTATTTATATCCCTCTCCACCCGAATTATATTAAAAATTTCACTTCATTTACCACCAAAATCTAGGATGGATTTAGTAGAGGTATTCAATTTCAAATGTTTTCATGAGTTCATTTTATTTCCCATTCAGGGTGCATCATGAGATTTTATCTTTCCTCAATAATATCTAAAACCGCCATAGTTATTTGACTATGGCCCATTAAAGGGTATCCAAATTTTGTATTCATGAAATATGGATTTAACATTTTCAAGTTGATATGTCCAATCACCAAAATGATATCAGGGCCCTAGTTGAATCATTGTTCTCAAATAAATGGAAATATGTCTAGGATCTACATAATGAAAAAGATAGCATTCCAAGGGGCCTTTTTAAGGTCAGGTTATCTTATTGCTGGGATTTGTGATGTTTTATATAGTACTTGAAGGTGTGTAATTAATTTTACTATAGAAAGACACGATAAAATATTCTAATTTATTTATTTATTTTCTTTTTCAATTCTTTGTGGATCATGGAACATTGATGAGTGTTATTGAAAAAAAATCACTTTCCAAATCGGAGAAGAGTCATGTGACCATTAACTTTTCCAACGGTGATGCATCATCCGTTCATGAAAAACCATTCTATGTTCTATATGGATCCAAAAGGGGAGAAAATGATGCTTTGAAATGTTTGAACCCAGCATGTAGTGAGGGTGACATGTGAGAGGGAACTCTTCTTTTGATGTGTACATTTTTCAATGGGACTGTAGTGTCTCATGAACCACATGTTGGAACATTGCATAATTTTTACAACCTCATTATACTCCATAATTGTGAATATGTTTCACATATTATCCATGGTCGTTTATATGAATTATTATGTGTATTTTTTATTGAAATATCATGTTACTATGGGGTTCCCATATTTTAGTTTTCATGTGATCACCAATTATCTGGGACACCTTAATATGAGTAGAAATAATTTTAATAGTTACACTTTGGGATCTTCTAAAGGGTAATAATTGGGCATGGATCCTTTATGAGACCTTTTAGAATGGCATTAGATCATGTATCTATTGTAATCATTAGAAATTTTAGAGTAATGAAAAATTTTTATTTCTTTTTTTAGAAAATAATACCCATATTACAATGTTTATTTTATTTTTGATTTTACAATGATCATTTGGAGGGCATAATAATCCCCCCTGGTCATGTGTGACATCCATGGGGATAAGGGATCAATTTTGGGGAAAGTAAGTGTCATTCCAATTAGTTAGAAATGATGACAATTAGTGTCCTGGATGATGATGACCACTCCTAGTATAGATTTTTATTCCATATAACTCTCTACCAAAAGGGTAGCGGAAAGCATCTCAGTCACTGGATACCCAACTTTTATAGAACTTAACCACTGACTCTATCAAAGGATTTTGTCACAATACATTCTCATAATAACCAATCATGGGACCATTCTATGAGTATATTTTGCGATAACTACATTTTAATACATTCTTTTCCTATGATTCCATTTGAATAAATAACAAATATATTGTTTGAAAATGAATAATATTTTTCAATGGGGATAATTGATCATCATGAGGGGTTTTAAATATTTTTTGGCTCAATATCACGATATTAAAACTGTTGTGTGGACCATGAGACCAATTCATGGTCACACGATCACAATTATTCTCAAATTTCATGTGGTTGTGCTCTTTCCTTCAGGTTTTTGTTCCCCATTTCATATTTTAGAGCCATAAAATTTATGAATCCACTGCTGATTCATGCGATGTGCATGATGCTACAAAATATGATTCATTTCAATTTATGGGAAATAAATTATTACACATATACATATTTATTTTGTACATATATATCCCATATCTCATCATACGTTTCATAAGACACTGTAGATGGTGTTAAAAGGAAAAGGTGGGTCATTTTGATTCTATGGTATCAAGTGTTGATATTACATTCTTCCATGCTATTGGATTATATCAAACAATATTGATTAAATTGATTTGATAAAACATGGGGAATATCTCCATATAGATTCTGTTTCCTCTTATGGGTATGGTCATATTAGACATTCCTCATTCATAGCTTCTATAGTTCAACAACACTCCTTACAAAAATATATCCCAGGAAAGACCATTCATTAATGTGGGGTAATGTATTTATTAGAATAGATTGAAATTCATTACACTTTTGAATTTTCAATAGGAATTGTTAACTTGACTCATATGTTCATATGTACCTATCAGTAATATATAATTCTAACACTTTCTAGAAGATTGGATGGGACAACAACTTGATATTCCTACCATGGGACAGTTGTGGAATTGAATAGGTTTTTCCCATCTAGGTGAAATTTATTTCATCGAATTATTAAATAGAATTTAATCACATCGGGGTGTATGAAGTTGTTTGGATTTTGAACATGTTTACCTATTGCATTGGTATGATATTGGACCATTTCTATCATGGGATCCTTGATACAAACCTTTTACAATACATGCATGGCTTGGTGGGTGTAATCCTCTTAGATGTTGAGATGATATGTGTTTCAACCATATTCGTAGTTATTTAGGATTTTTTTCACATGATTTGCCTTAGATGATGTAAGGGGACACCTCTTCATAATCGATAACTTACCAGAAAGAGAAAAAATAGAGTCCAAAGATTATACTTCCAAGGGTTGGTATCCCGGTCATGACGTGAGTGTCATATTTTATAAATAAATCCCATTATGATATCGTGTTCATGAAGCCGAAGACCTTTCTTATGAAGGACTCCCATTATAGTGAGGTATCCATTTCATGCCTACATTCTAATAATGAATTTTCAACAAATGGATAAATGAGGTTGTCCCTTGTGTGGATGGGAACATTCAGCTAGCTGGTTTTCTTTTCCTGTACCTAAGTGGGAAGTTACTCTAACTAAAAGATAAGGGTTGTTTTTGGATCCCTATATTTATTATGGAGACTTACATGGTCTGTGGGAAGTCTGATGGGTTATTTATCCATATATTTCATAAACAGTACATATGTATTCAAAATATTGATAGGGGAAAGGCCATATAAAAAATATATATAACCTTCCATGGGTTACTGGGTTGGAGGGGAGGTCGTTTAATATGATATGAGTTCCTAAATATGTAGAAAACATTCCCTTTCTTTTTAAATCCAATTTTAGGGTAATATTTGGTAAAATACCATTACACTAATGGATTTGGATATTAAGGTTGTCATGAGAGTTCACGACCACTTCACCTTCCAGAAAAAATTTACATTAAAAATTATCATCATGGTTGAAAATGACTGGTCCAACCATTAAGAATAGGACTTTATGTTTTCACCTCTTGAGGGTGTCCTTTCCACTCACCTTGTTGGGGTCCTTCTATGTGAATGGTATGCACCATTCATATTTATTCTCCATCTCCTATATCTCAGACCGAGATGTCATACCATAATTCATGTCTAGTATCAAGATCATTTGGCAGTCGGTTGCTAATATTTTCTTATGTTTTTTGGGAAGAGACTCAGTTGGAGATATATATCTCTCCCAATAGTGAGACAACAGGTTTTTCATGGGATTAAGATAATATTTTGATCTTGTCATACCCATGAGTGAAATTATCTGAAATATTATAAAAAATATTCCCAACTAACACCAGATGCTTAAAATAGCCCAACGATTGGAAAAAATATTTCTTCAATTTGATTGATAACTATTGGAGAACACTATAAGGAAATAATGAATTTACTATTCCCTTATAAGACTAAAAATTGATATAACTACACTGAGAGTATTATGAGTGGTTGAAGCCATTTAAAAGTTATTATTTTATATTTTGTCTCAATAGTGGATTCCTCAGTGGATGAAGAACTCATAGGTTGAGATATATTTTATATAATTCCAATCAATGTTACATTTATAATGTTTCCCTCTTGTAACTTCCCCTCAGGTAATCACATTAATTGACTATCATAAGGAGGGAAATGATTTCTTTTGGACCATGATGTAGCATTTAAAGCATCATCTATTGGATATTGTGTCCCCATTAGTCCAGAAACTAGTTTTTAGGGCACGATTGAATCTTTGGTGGATGGATGTGGATATGAAATACCTGAGTAAGTAGTGAGGTTGAACAAAAAAATATTTATAAAGTGTCATAGTTCTATTGGAATTGTGATAACATACTTGTTGTTTTTTGACATTGATGGAAGCTAATAAGGATCATCCAATATTTATATCCCTCATATGTTCTCCTTAGGATAAAAATGTTAGAGGTGGCTTTTGCAGTGACTAAGAGAAATATGCTGATTATGGGTTCTCAAGTTTATTTTCTTAGATGAGGGGGATTAATTTATTATCTGGAGTAACATGTTATACATCATTAACCTATATAAAACCTTCCATAAAAGACAAGGAAAAAATGAATCACAATGAATTATTAGAGTCATCTTCTCTAGAATCACTACTTAAGTGTAGAATTTCACCCTAGTAGTATTTTGGTTTTTACAATTACCACATACTATCATTTGAAAAATGTTGAGGTCTATGACGAGACTGCTAAGAAGATCACATATAAACTCCTAATGATTTATGAGATCATTTGGTTTCATTAGCCAACCCATCATTGTTGGGGATTTCCCATCATGAAGAAGACACGACTGAGGTTATGACTCGATCATTTTTTTTTCATGATGCAGATTTATGGATTGTAACGCTACTCGATTTGGGGATGCTGGATAGGGAATTAGAGGACACATAACATTGATATATATATTTATTTACAACATTATTCTTGATGAAATACTGTTTTGGTAAAGTTTAATATATATTTAAAATTGTATGGTTTTTTATTTGTTCAATATCAATTTAAATTATTTTATGTTTCTAAATCACTAGTTGGTAGAGAGTGAATTATATCATTGGAAAAAACACTAGAGAATCCATAAAAAATATCATTAGGATAAGGTGTGACCATTACACCTGATGATGTGTTCAAAGCATCAAATTCCACTAATAATACAATCGAGAAATGTATGTTTCTAACATAAGACAAATCCAAAGGTTTTTATATTGTTATCGTATAATTTATCTTTTAACTGATAAACCCATGTTGTCCTTTTTTAGTGTATTTACCAAAAACTTTAGAGGCTCTAAATCATAATCCCTAGAGCATTCATCTTCCAAGATCAACCAATTTTGTGGCCGGTTCACTAACTACCCAAGATTATGGTACATGGATATTACATTAATTTTTTAGAATACTTAATACAAGACACAAAAATATGCCCAATGAACATATTAATTTAGTAAATTTGAAACATGGAACCTAATATTATAACATTGTAAAAGATATTTGACATTTCTAGTAGATTTATTCCCCTTTTGTCCAACATAAAAACTATAATTATATAATTGGTAAAATAAAACATAAAAATGGTGAGATCAAATGCCCAATTAGTTTAAAAATGGTGACCATAAAACAAAAAATAAACATAAGAGTGAAAAAACACAAACATAATTTTTATATATAAAAATATTGAGACATGAAATAAATATTTGCAATACATAAGACATATATAATAAAGGAAAATTAACCATGATAGAATAAAATTGGCAGAAAACATGAAATTTTGAAAAACTAATAAGCACATAATATGATTTCCATAGTAGGCAAGGTAGTGCTACCAATACATTCACTATGGAAAAGGTTCATTACTGAACAGGGTTTACTTGTTGTTCTATCCATGTATTACTGAGCCAAATTACATGTCGTTACAGTCTTATATTACTGAACCATATTTACTTTTCATTCCATCCATGTTTATCTCATGAGATAATAATATTTACCCAATGTATTGGAGGGAGATATTGGTCACACCCATCTCATAATGAAATCATTCATACAAGTTCCAAAAAAACATAAATCATTCATCACATCATATCCCAAAAAATAATAAGTGCATCTTAAACATCATTTAATTATTACATAATACATATAAAATATCATTCCATCATGAACACAATCAAATCATATTAATAATAGAGATATAAACAGAACTCCATTTAATGAGCGTCATCTTAGAAGGAAAATAATTTTGATAAAACACTTGACCATAATTCATGTGTCAAATATACATTATACAATAATTTTTCTTTTCATTTCTCAAAATTCTACCGAATATTAAAAGAATAGAATTTAGTTGAAAATTAAAATGAAATCGTGTAGAAGCATCTTCATTAAAATAATGTTTCATGAAGATGTGGAAATACGATCATGCCTTATATGTTAAAAAATAATTTCCATCATAATATTTTAGAATAATTAAACATCTACCTTATATGGTAAGAAAAGGATTCCTTCCATACCATGTATTAAAACTAAAAAATGGGTGTGAATGTCTTTAAAAAATATTGTTGAATAATAAACATTTTATGAAAACATTGTTAAAAAAACATGGATATAGAGGGAGAATATAACCCCATTGAACAATTATTTATAAAAAATATATTATAAATATGAGATTGTAAAATTGTCCCTTATGTTGTACTTTTCATTAGTCAAAGGTCTAGTCACCTCCTTTTATTCATTGCACTTCATGTGGATCTCTTCTTAGAGACACTAGGGATGGTTTTTTTGAAAACTATGACCCGGAAAAGTTAAATAAATATGGTTATATGTAAATTGGGTAGTGATTGGTTGATATATAATTCCCAAGGATGTGTGGGAGATGTGGTCAGATATGCCTTTTAATAGAGAGTAGAGGGGCACTTTAGGAAACTCTAAAAAATATTAATTTATTATAAATTATATTTTCCTTTAAAATGATCCAAAACACATTTAATTCAATGATATTATGATTTTGTATATAATACACATCATCTACTGATTTTTAGACATGTTTTTAATATTTTTATATCCTTATCTTTTTTTAACACTTATTTTACCATTTTTAATCTTATCGTGATATCATTTTATTTATCCATTGTGTGTTAATGTAATTACCATATCATGTCAAACAACCCACAAAAGGTAATTTATGACATATTTGAATATATATTAACCAATTTGACGAATCATATAATTTTTGGAATTTAATATCATTTAATATACTATTTTATAGTTTATGTTATGAATAATGAAATTTTTTGATTCTATTCACACTTGACTTGTCTACCAATTCAAAACAACCTGATTCCAGCAAACCAATGGAATAAACACAAATATAACATGTCAAAATAATCCATAAAACTGTGTATGGCATAAAAAAATTCAAATTACATTAATTTTAATATTTAGAATATAATTTAATTGAATCCATTACCAATGAAATAATCATAAATCATTATAGTGTCATAATTTAATTTTATTTATTTAATGTATTAATATTATAAATAAAATACCAAGATGTAGGAAAACACTTTAGAAATATAATTTATTTTTATAGACTAAGTTATCACTCATATAACATAATATAAAAATACTTTTGTAAAAGTTACATGTTTATGTTATATTTCTCATTACATTAAATTAATTCTTATAAAATGTCAATTTCACATCCATGTGGATCCATATAGTCCCAAAATCCATAAAAGATGTACATGGTTGTTAATATATCATCTAATAAGATTAGTACACATTTTAGGATATTTTTATATTATTAAATTATTATTTTACCTTTATTTACCAGATTTACCGTTTACACAAGGTAAATAAAAATATTTACTACACTTAAAATTCAAATTGACTAAAAATAAAATGTACATATTCAAAAAATTTGGATTATCTGATTAAAAATATGAAATCCATTTTTCCATATTCACAAACCAAAAGTTTCAGTAATTAATTTAAAAGTAATTTTCGTTGTCCAAACCAAAAAGATTTTTTTAGTAATTAATAATCATCAAAAGAGATACATGTGTTTATGTCCAATTTCAATGTAAAATTACATTCAAGGTCCAAAATTGGATTAAATGATTACAATTTAATTTGAATACACTTTAAAACCAATTAAAAATATAAACTAATGATGAATATAAATTATATGAAAAGGTATTTTTTTAATTAAAATGCAATATTTTTCACTATTCATTATATTATTAATTTTGTTAGAAAAATATCAATATTTCTATAGAAGGTTATTTTTATACACCTCTTATAAATAAGAATTTAATTTTTCCAAATAAATTTTTTTCAATTTTCAAAAACTATATGTAAACTGGAAGCGCCATAAAAAGGTGGTGAAACATCAATTTTTTGAAAAAGTACATCTATTATCCTATGAAATTGATTTTGTTATTATATCTTATTCTAGAAAATATATATGATGAATTTTCATGTTATATAAAATTAAATTTGTGGTCAATACTATTCATTATGGCCATTTTAGATCCCATTAAAAATAATATTTTAAAAATATATCGTTGTATAGTGAAACTCGGTATTTCGTACAATGAAAATAATCAAGGATGGTCGCTCTTGCATGTAACGCAAGACAATTCATTGTTGCATATAGTGAAAATATCCTTTGGTGTTGCGTATAACAAATTTAAATCATAGTTATTTTATTCATTGATACAAATATATAATCAATGTTGCGTGAAATGAATTCTATCAATAGAATATCAAATTGTTTGTAACAGATGCCAAGAATAGTGTTATATATACTACAAGCTAATATGGTGTTTCTTATAGCACAAGATAATCACGGTGTAACATATAACACAAGGAATCAATGAAATTAAAAATAATCAATCTCATAAAATCATAGGGTGTTACAATCTACCCTCAGTTAAAATAAATTTTTTCCCTCCAAATACATCGATGTTATAAATGGTTTAATACTTACAATTTTATTTTTTGTGAAGTGGCTTCGTAAAAAGGGATAGTAAATTATAATTTTAATGAAATAATGTTTGAAATAGAATGGTTATCCAATGTAACTCATCATTGTGTTTCCAAATATGATATCATAGGATGGAAGAAAAAACATGGATATAGAAGAGATATCTAACTATCATGTTCAAATTGATAGTGATAGAAAATAAGACATGGAGATAATTAACTACAAAAAACAAAAAATCTGTAATGATTTAATGGACTATATGATTCATCAGATAATAAGGTACTTTGTTAACAGTTTTAGTTTCAATATCCTTTTCCTAATGTGTATGAGTTTTTTATATAGGAGAAATAATTACTTGATTTCAGTACAATCTCACCATTATTCATTCCCCGAAAAATTTACACTTCATCACTTATTTAAAAAATGAATTTAAAATTTTCATTCATGATGTGTGAAAAGATAATGAGATAGAATGATATATCATTCTATCTGTCTCAAAAAAATGTTTGAATAGGTTATCAATTATACATAAGTCTACCTATAGTGAGATTATACATTAATCTTACAAACCTCAAATGCAATATTACTCATACTATCCAGAAATGGATAATATTACAATCCATACATTAACTGAAAATATAATACTTTAGAAGGAGGGAAACTAAATCAACTTATGATTTGTTGCGCATATCTCATTTTGTAGACATTTTTTGTCAAATTCCATTCATGTTAATACCTTAATCATGTATTCTCTTGAATGAGGATAATAACATGAATTACTATAGAACCGTAGTGAAAACATTAATTATGTAAAAATTAAAAATGTCTACACAAAAAAATAATCCCAAAAATTTTATATAATTAATCCATGATATCACTTTTCCCTTATACTTGTAATGTGGTCCGTAAAACTATCAAAAGTCTCTTTATCTCTTTCTCCCTTCATTATGTGCATATCATGTTCATTCAAAAGATATTTTGATCACTTTTCATTTTTACCGGGACCATATAATTTGGGAAAACCACAATGGACTAACACATAAACATTATAATATTCAATAATACTATAAATTAGATTCTAAAACACTATTTTTGAATACCATTACATAAACTCTTGATCCTTCAACCACTTCGTTGTCACACACAAGATCTCAAATAGTGAGTGCATGCGATTTTCCTTATTATTTTTATCTAAGAGGTTTTTGACGTCGATTATCATCATTATCCCTTGTTTTTAGGCATTGGTTTGTATAATTCCCCATTTTATTGAAATTGTAGCATTAATGTGTTGATGTTACATTCTCTATAGTCTTATCTATTTTCCCATCATTAGAAACTTTTTTCCCAATTTGCCATCACCCAACTACTCAATAATCATCTTTTCTACAATTGATTTTTTTTTTCCTTTTATGATTATATCCACCATGCTTATTTCATTACATTGAGCATAAGAAAAAATCAATCTTCTTTTCATCACTGTTTTGAGATTTCCCTTTAAACTCTATCTATCATTTCTTTTCAAAAAAATAATATGGATTTATAACAACAACTTCTAGTAATACCTTGATATATCAACACACAATCCCTTCATAGCTAATACAATCACTTATATGTAAGGCCCTTCACATACACGGTTTTAATCCACTAAAGAATTGATCAACTTTACTTTTATGTTGGATGATAGAACCAGAATCATACCTGGAAAGACTTGTACAACTTACCTGTTATATACAAACAAATTCATTATCCTTATTTTAGCTCAATGAACACTTAATTTATATTTGTTTATATAATACTAGGAAGTACTTATTAAATAATATGATCATGAAATCGTCCCATTCCATGGACTCAATTTCTTATAGTTGTATTGTATTCTTAATTAGAGCAACCACTGTTCAATTTCATCTTCTAAATGTTAAAGAACTAAAATGAGTTTTTCATGTTCTGAACAATGATGGATTGAAAATATCATTTAAATGGACCTGATCCCTTGTTCAGAAAAAATTAGATCAGAAGACCCACTAGAAGAATGTGGATGTTGCCACATGAAGGACTCAATAGAATATTGTTCCCTTCTCTGCTCATTTGGAATTCAAGAATGATTAATAGCTTGTTAAAGTATAGAAACAATATATTTCATCCCATATCCCAAAACATTTGGTTGTTCCGGAGAACTATCATTCGATTTCCAAGAGCATTTATCATTAACACAGTTCATTTAGGTTTCATCCATCATCTAAAACCCAAAAAAAATTGGTTGAGAGGAAAAAATCATACTAAGAAAATAAAATAATCAAAGGGGTGTACATTCAACATTTGTTATATTAGGTTTATTTCTTGGATATTAATTATCGTTACCAAAATTCTAGGACTGTAACCTATAATTATAATTAATCGTAGGGAAATCCCTAGAAAACCCATAGAAATATCTATTGGGATCTCACAAAAGTATTCATATTATAGTTTCCAAAGGTTAACTAATCATTCAACTGGATACCAACTCTAATGAACCATAGCTGATGTACATGGACATTACATTACTTTTGTGAAATACATAATACCAAAAAAAGGGCACTAAAAGACCATATTAGTTTTGTGTATTTGGATACAAGTAACATAATCATCTAACATGGTGAAATATATTCAACATCATCCAAAAATATCTTTCCCTTTTATTTTCCTACCTAATACCATTCATTATATCTTCGGAAAAAATAAAAAAATGGTGAGCTCAGAATGAGGAGGAGGGTGTTCTCACAACACGGGATGACAGTATGAAGCTGGAAATTTTTATGAATGGAATCCAAAACTATGTGCGAATTGCATATTTTTTGGTCTACGGATGGTTGAATGTAAAAGGAACAAGGAATTCAATGTGTGAAAACTGAAAGGGCATGATGATTCCATATGTAGTAGGATGCGGGGAAATGATCCACTTTTGTATGATCCTCAGAATGAGGCTGCTGATAACCATAGGGTGTTGGAGGTTATGGCCTCTCCTATGAACTTGGATCATTTTCCAAAGGATGGGTGTCTTCATGGACTACTTTTTGAGCCTCTGTAATGGCAGGAAAAGGTGTAAGAATTCCAGTCTTCTCTAATGTATCCATGAGTGGTGACCTCTAATGGGGTGGAAGGCCTATCATTGGATGTCAGGGCATTGGATCCTATTAAACTATGTAATGTAGTTCTTATGGTGACTTTAGAAGAGGTTGTTCTAGTGGAGCAAGGTACACCTCAGTAAGAAGGGGCTACTCCACTTTTTTATCTTAGAATGATGGTGAGGATGACGGGCATGCTGTGGCATCTGCTTAAACTGATCTGGGGGGAATTTTGTTCTGACAATGCCCTATAAAGCCGCTAAATGGAAGTTAGAAGGTTTCAATGACCCTTATCATATTATTGATGAAAATAAATTTATACCATTGAGTGGTACCTTCTGGACAGATGATGGAGATGACACACAACCAAAGGATCCATTTGACATCACTTCTGGCACTGCAGCATATCCTTCTACAACTAGGTAACATGTGCATGATAATCTTTCTAACACTGGGGTTTTCATATCCACCCAGGTGCCTCATTATATTTTTGATAATGGGGTTGAAGATACTATTGTAAATAAAGATAATGGTAATCCTATAAGTAAGGTTCCTCCTTCAGTCAGTAATCTGTAGGGGCCAGGAAAGAAGGAAAAAGGGAGGAAGGGGAAATGAAATGTGGTCATGTAATCATAGCGTGGTCCCCAAACTAGGGGAATGACTCATCTTCAAAGAAGGTTTTCTTCTATAACTGTAAGGGGATTGGAAATTCCCAAATAGACAAATCCCTTAGACATTTTAATATGGAACATAAGCCTATTCTTGTTGGGGTTTTTGAACCAATGTATCTTTATGAAAAATGTAAAGTATTAAAATAATAATACATGGGGTACAAGTCAGTGTCACGTGACTTGCATGAGGCTGAGATGAACCATTTGTCAGTGTTTCTATATGAATCCATCCAGATCAACTCTTGATTGGACAGGTCGCAGATTATTCTACTATATTGCAGTACAAATGATTATGAATTTTCAGTTTTCTATTGGTATGCATCTAACTATTATATCAGGAGGTGGGAGTTTTGTTAGGTGCTCAAAGAGACATCTTTGCAGATGGATCAAGCATGGTTATATGTGGGTAATTTTAATACAGAGTAGAGGCCTATGGAAAAAACTAGTGGTAATTTTAAAAGGATTTATGCTTCAGATTTCTCTCTATGTATTGATCAATGTAGTCTTGTTGAAGTTCCAATTGTTGGAGCTGACCTTACATGGTGGGGATAAACCAAGAATGGATGACAAGAAAGAATTCATGATAAATGTTTTGTTCACATGAATGGTTAGGATGTTTTTTATTGGATATATAGATTTAAACTCCCTAAATACATCTTTTATCATAATTTGATTGTTGTGGACATATAATGGGTGGATTGTAGATCAAGGATGTAGGGAAATGGTGTTACGCGATTGGAGGATCGAACAGGTTGGAAGTCCTCTTCGGAGGATTGTAGTGAAAATAAAATATCTAAAGGCTCTTCTTGAGGAATGGAGCAGAGAATCATTTTCTAAATTTGACTGTGATATCAAGGATATCGAAGGGGAGCTCATCTCAACTCCGATTCGTATTCAACATCATGATATAAAATCTCGAGAGGAAGAACATGAACATAACAAATTGGATGATCTATTAGCGATCAAAAAGGTTTTTTAGAATCCAACTGACTGTCAGATGGTTAAAATATGAAGACAGAAATTCTTTGTTTTTCAACAGACTACATTTGAAGAAAATAGAATGAGAAATGGATAGAGAAATCCACATTAATTTCCAATTGTATTCTTCTGAAGATTAGATTCCATTGGAAGTTATGGAGTACATCAAGGGTCTATATTCTGATTATGGGAAGGTTGATACATTAGAATGGTGGGGAACATAACTTCACTCATTGGGGATCAAGATAACCAATCTCATTCCACCCCTCCTCTCAAGAAGAAAATACCAACATCTCTTTTATCCCTCAATTCAAAGAGGGATCTTAGTCTAGATGGATTCACTAATAAATTTTTTGTGTCCTATTGGGTTGTTTTGTTGGATGATTTTTCAGTAGATATAAAGGACTTCTTTAGTGTCTCTTACATACCATATAGGATGAATTCCTATTTCATTTCCCTCATACCTAATAAATTCATTGCTCTTCATATAAGAGAATTTAGGCCAATTGCTCTGGGGGACACTATCCCTATGTTCATCAGTATGATCTTCATGAATAGGCCGGGATGAATGGTTGGTGATATGATCACTAAAAATAAATTTGGATCTGTTTCTAGAAGGAATATTCAAGATTGTCTCTTTTCCTCATCAAAAAGTGTCAATCTCATGAGAATGAGGATGATGGAAGGAAACATAGCACATAAAATTAACATCTCAAAGGCCTTTGACACATTTAAATGAAGTTTTCTCTTGGAGGTCCTTAAAATATATGGATTCTCTAATCTGTTCATCAAGCTAATCAGTACCATTTTTTGTTCATCAAGGTTGTACATTCTTATTAATGGTACTCCCAAAGTATTTTTTTCCTCGTACCGAAGGTGTACGACAAGGTGACCCACATTATGGCCTTTTATTTTCTATTTCTGAAGATATATTAGAAGATATATCACTAACCTTGCACAAATCGGTTTTTATCAGTGAATTCAGGCTGTTGTGACTAATTTTCATCCATCTCATTTTTTATAGGATGATGACATCCTTTTGTTTGGGAAAGCCTCAAGAAAACCTATCTCTACTGTCAAGGACCTCTTAAGGCATTTTGGAGAGGAATCTGGTTAAGCAATATGTTTGAATAAATACTTCATTGTCTTTGGGAATGGTGAAATTACTAGGAAGAATAATAGGATAACTAGAGACCATGGGGTAAAAAAGGGGTCTTTTCCCTTTAAATATCATGGTTTTCCATTATTTTAGGGAAATTTGAAGTGTCAATACTTTGAGGGGATATATTCTAGTATTGTTAATCAATTTTTTAGTTAGAAATAGAAGGAAATTTCAATGGCTGAGATTGTATGACTTGTCAAATCAGTGATAACATCTACATTTGTTTACTCCATTTCTATTAATCTATGGCCGAGGGGCATCATTATTGAGCTTCAATGTATGGTCTGAAACATCATTTTGATAGGGTCAAACCACAAGCGTAATCTTATCACTGTTCCCTGGAAGGAAGTTATCTAGCCTTCTAAATTTGTGGGCCTTGGAGTCAAGGATCTCAGAACATTTAATGATGGACTCCTTGAAAAGTTTACAAGGGGAATGATCCCCAAAGACAATTTTGGTGATTATTTAGCTAATCACTTTAAATTCAGGTTGATTAATCAATACACATATTATCTTGTGACATCTATATAGGAATCTCTCATGTAATCTTTCATGTGAATCATTAATGACACAAAGTGGCTGCTTTGTAGGTAATCTAACTTTAATTGTTGGAGCACGATTTGTCTTGAGAGGCCTCTTCTGGATAGCATGTATATTTCATCTTGTGTTGGGAGATTCCCCATTGCTAATTTTTTATCTCACAATCATCTTTTTGATATCATAATCGCATATCAGGTGGAGCTGGAAATTCAATCCAATAATTTTATTTATTGTGATATGCTGATATAGAAGCATAACTGGAATGATCAGTTTAATAATAGGGATTACTATGAGATGGCTTGTGGGGGATCTTGTCGTTCACATGCCTAACTCACGAAATATAGGTCTTTGTTCATTTTTCCCTCTTGTTTCTCTCTAATCTGGAGAATCTTGAAAAATCGTGTTCCCACTCATGATCAACTCACGCAGTCTATTTTTTATTTAGCATCTATCTGTCACTTATGTATGTGTGTAAAGGGTAATGTACATCACTTGTTATGGATTGTTCATATGCTAGACAGTTGTGGGATTTGGTTGGGACCCTGTTCAGGATGATCTAGAATCAAAATTGGCTTCTTGATATGCTAGAAGGGTTGTCTGATGATCGTTGTAGTGAACATGTGTGGAACCTCTTCATTGCATCCACTGCATCTATGATTGAAGCCATACGGGCTGCTCGAAATGCTGAAGTTTTTTATGATAGTAAGGTACACATCTGTTGTGGAATGTAGTTGGTCCACTATGAGTATTATTCTGCCTCAAATGTGCAATCCAATGAGATGTACAATATTTTCTCGTACTTGCAGATTCATCTGATTAATGGTGTTTCTGGGAGCTATGGATACCTCCGATGCATAAATACATTCACTGGATACCCCCGATCATCCCATGGATTAAAGTCAATGTGGATAGATCTGCTTTTGATGCACCCGTATCATCAGGGTATGGTGGTGTTTTTCGCACCTACCATGGTTTTTTGAAAGGATTTTTTTATCAGTTCTCTGGTATTGTTGTTGCTATTGAAGATGAGTTATGGGAAACTGTTCATGTAGTTAGATATGATGTCTTTTATAATTGGAGTAGGTGATGGATTGAATTAGACTCTCAACTTGCAGCCCAAGCCTTGCCGAATAGAACATGGGATGTTCCTTGGTGAGTACTCCAAAATTGGGTTGAATGTCTCAATCAGGTAAGTCATTTAAATCTGATTGAGTCACATGCTTATAGGGAGGCCAATCAGAATGCTGAGGCATTTTCCATGAAATGAATCATGGTAATGGATATAAATTGGTCTTTCATGGCCCATGATTATTTTTCCTCACTGGTGGAGGTGAATATGTTTGGTGTTATGCAATCTCAGTTTTGTAATAATTTTTGTGCTTTCTGAATCTCTTTTATATTCTGTTGAATAAATTTTTTATGATCTATTTTGACCGAATGCTGGAATTTCTCGGTATATATTATTTCTATAATAGCCAAGGGATTTCTTCCAAGACCATCATAGTGTAAAAATTATATTACTGAATAGTCTTTACTGTCATTCGATCCATTTATTACTGAATTCGATTTACATATCCTTTCAACCTAGCGTTACTAAACTGTATTTACATGTCATTCCGCACAAGTTTATCTATTGATATATAAATCTTTACCAAATGCATTAGAGGATTATATTGGTCTCACCCATCTCATAATGAAAATATTTATACATGTTCCACAAAAACATATTTCATTCATCATAGAATAACCCAATAAATAAAATGGGCTCCTTAAACATCATTCCATCATCGAATAATCTATATTAAACATCATTCCATCATTAACACAATCAAATCATAGTAATAATCGGGATTGAAACATAATAATATTTAAATAGTGTCATCTTAGATGGAAAATAATTTTTATAAAACACGTGAAATTTATTCTTTAGGAAAATATGATCTTTTTCAATAATGTTTTCTTGTATAAAAATTGCACCAAATTTTAATGTAAAATAATTTAGTTGAAAATAATCATGAAATCGTGTAGAAGAAGATTCATTGAAATAAAGAGTTATTAATATGTGAAAATATGTTCATTATGTATAAGTTATAAAATCATACTCTGTATATTTGTTTCTGAAAAATCCATGAACTACCTCATATGATAAACAAAATAAAGTTTTCTTCCATACCATGTAGTAAAATACAAATATGGGTAAAATGACATTAAAAATAAATAGATGAATATTAAAAATTTTATCAAAACTAATTTAGAAAACATGGATATGGATGATAAATAAAATCCCACTATTTACTTATGTATAAACAATATTGGATAATAATGAGAATGTAAAATTATCCCTTACCTGGTACTTTTTGTTATTCAAGTATGTGGTCACCTCCTCTTCTTCATTGGTATTGTTTCAGATCTCTACTTAGGGACAATAGAGATGTCCTTTTTGCAAAACTAGGACCTCCAGATGCTATCTAAGAATGCTTATATGAGAATTTGACATGGGTTGGTCGAGCTAGAAGGCTCAAGAATGTGTGAGGAAATTTGGGAGGAGATGCCTTTTTATAAGAGAGAAGAGGGTCACTTTTGAAATCTCTCAAAATATTAATTAATTATAAATTGAATTTCGATTAGAAATTGTCATTAAATCATTTAATACAAATATAAGATGATATTGGTTTGAATATCCATCATCCAAAAAATTGTAGATATGATTTGAAATTTTTTTATCCGTTTCTTTTTGATTTAACCCTTATTTTTCCCTTTTTAATATTTTTGTGATATCATGTTATTTACATATTGTAGGTAAATTTAATAACCATATCATGTTAAACGACCCCCAAAAAGCAATTTATGTCATATATTCACTTATATTTACCATTTGGAAGAATTTTTTATTTTTTGGAATTTTATATCATTTAATAAACTATTTTATGTTTAAAGTTATGATTTATGTCAATTTTGGAAACTATTCATACATGACTTTTTTTATAAATTCATAATACCTAATTTCATATAAAAAATGTCATTAAGTCAAATATATTATGTCAATGTACTCATTATTTTTTTTGGCTTAAAAATTCAAATTTCATATATTTTAATATTTATAATATCATTTATATGAATGCATTATTAATGATTCACTCACTGCATCATCATTCTATCATTATTAAATTTATTTATTCAATGTCTAATAATTATTAAAAAAATACCATAATGTAGGAAAGTTATATTATATTTATATTGTCTATTTATAGTGTATAGGATCACTTATATAACCCCATATAAAAATTATTTTTGTAAAAGATCCATGTTTATGTTATATTTCACTTTAAAATAAATTAATTTTTATAAAATGTCATATTCTCATCCATGGGGATCCATGAGGTGTCAAAATCGAGCTAATGATTCCTTTGGTCAGAAATATATCATCCAATATAATTAGGAAACGTTTCAGTGTAGTTGTATATTAAAAAAATATATTTTTTACTGTTCTTTACAAGATTCACCCTTTAACCATGGTAAATAAAAATAATTACTAACATTACTATTAATAATGTCAAAAAATAAAAGGTACCTATTAAAATAAATTAGATATTTCAATTCCAGTAATTGAATCTTTATTCCAAATTCAGAACACAAAAGTTTTAGTAATTAATTTAAAGTTAATTCCCATTGTCAAAACCTAAAGGATTGTTTTTAAGAAGTAACAACCATTAAAAGATTGACTTGTGTTTATATGCAAAATCAATGGAAAATTACTACCAATGAAAATAAATGGATTAAATGGTAAAAACATAATCCCATTAAAATTGAAAACCAATTAAAAAGATAATATAAATATATAACTAAATTAGATGAAAGGGTAGTTTTGAATTAAATTCCATATTTTTTACAATTCATTAAAATATTACTTTTGTGAGAAAAATACCAAAAATTCAACATTGGTAAATTTTTATATCTCGATTCCAAATAAGATGTTTATTTTTTAAAATATAAAAAATTAAATTTTAAAAAACTGTATTTAAAATTTGTGCGCAATCAAATTGTGGAAAAACATCATTTTTTTAAAAAATATTTCTTTTTTTCTGAAAAAATGATTTTATTCTAAAATAATTTTTTTGAAAATATATATGTCTAATTTTAATGTTTTATATAATTAAAAATTTTGTTAGTAATATTATTAATGGCTAGTATCGATCCCATTAAATAAATATTTTAATAATATATCGGTGTTTAGGGATACTCATAATTTCATACAATAAAGATGTCGAGTGAGGTCTCTCGTGCATGTTACACATGAAAATTTTGTTATGCGTGTAGTTATATCTTCCTTTGGTGTTGCGTATAACATAATCAAAACATTGTTCTTTTATAAATCGAATAAAATATATAATCAATGTTGTGTGAAATGATTTTTATCAATAGAACATGAAGTTGTTTGTTACATAAGCCACGAATAGTGTTGGGTATACTAAAAGATAATATAGTGTCCCGTACAACATAAGAAAATCATGGTGTAGAATACAACAATATATATCAATTAAATTAAATAGAATCTATCTTATAAAATATTTTGGCGTTACTGGTTCTATTCCGACATCAATGATGGCAATGAAGAAAACTCTTATCTAGGAAACCAAGTTCTAAAATATGTTTCCAATCCCAAAATGGTCTTAGATAAGGGATCATGTTCTATATCATTATAGAAATCAATGTGGAGACAAATATTGTGGGAGATTTGGGCCTTAGTATCAGAGTCCCCCAACTAAGGAATAAATGACTAGTTGTGGATCCTTAAATTTATGATTTATACCATAGGTTTATAGAGAAATGACCATACATCCCTACATGCGATGATGAAGGTGGTGGTCTCTCAAAGAGAAAAAGAGAGGGCCCTTCTGTTTATATTGGATACCATAAAGGATTTTACTTTTTTTTAAAATGGTAGAGGATGTAAATTGTGTTTTCTGAAATATGGTAAAGTTTGAAACTCAATGAAATGTTGTTAATGTAGGGGAGGCTTCAATTGACCGTATCAATTATTTTATCGTTCATAATCAATTTGATATTATCCATCATTAGGGAACATGTTTTAATGTGGTCTCAAAAGGGAATTCTTCTATTAGTTCCCTAATGTAGCTGTTAGGTGGGGGAAATCATCCTTTTCAATGGAATATTCACTATTGATTTTATTAATCCCCATTTTTTAATCCAATTCATTATTCAGGTAGGAATAATATAGTTGTATGGCTAGTTTTATTCTTGTTATGGGGGCATGGAATTTATACTTTTTATATGTGCATACTTATGATATAGAGAATGAGTTTGTAATATTTTCATTCTATGGATAAAAAATACAATACCTTGTCCAAACCAATTAATCATTTATTTTTCCATCATTTTACAATCAGGGCTTCCATAGGCACCCAAAATATAAATCTCCCATATCTGGGTAGTGTCATGGGTGTTTAAAACATCCTCATCAAGATCATCAGTCTCCATAATTTTAATTATTTGGGGGGGGGGGTTGTTTCATGATGAAATCGTCAAGGGATTTCACTTTCACCCCATACTAGACGTGAACCTAATCCTTTATTATTGAAAAATGATGGTCAATATGAAATGGCAAAAACTCAACATAGGGGGTCCAAGTATGGACTTGAGAATATTAATAAGAGAGACCAAGATAGCCTTTTTTGATATTCATGGTATACCTCAGACTTTATATGTCCAGGATGAGGGTGAGATAGTTCTTTTCAACATTAAGGTATCAGGTCTCAATACCTAGCATCATTCAGATGAGGAAATAAATACCATTATCACTCCATACATCATTATTTTTTTAGTTTTGGGTTCCTAGTGTGTGTTTTATGGTGGCCATATATAATATGAATGTAATTCCATTCACTAGTGGAATCAAGATTGGTGGGCGCCAAAGATACTTCTTTAAACTAGAGATTCCTTGTCTGTAATCATTATACCATTTATTGGAAATTACTATATTTATTATCTTGGGGAGGGGGAGATATATTTTAGCCATGATTTATATAAAACTTTTAACTTAGGTAAGGTTCCCCTGTATCAACTAAGTGATTTGATATTTCATTGGGCTGACATTTCTAGAATATCACTTGTCTTTTAAATATGAACAAACATGCCATAACGGAGTACCGAAAATCTATAGAACATCCCAAATGTTTCCCTGAGGGATAATTTTAGTGGATTCATCTTTGTATTTTTTTGTCAAATTTTTTTAGACTGTTTGAAGAAACATGAATTGATCACACCACATTCAGGATATGACCATTAGGTCATAAATATAAAATTCATCAATTCTACACTGAAAGGGATTAGATATATGATACACGTAGTGTGGATATGTAGTTCCATAATTATTTAATCCAAATTACATGAAATCATTTAAAAATATCCCCTAGGTTCAATGAAGGTATTGGCTTGTTCATATTCAGGAGCCATCTTTTTTGGATTGTATCCTAAATACCCATCTATGAAGGTAAGGACATGAAATCTAGTAGTTCCATAAAATATGGGTTCATTGATGGGAAATGGGTAATAATTATTTGATAAATGTTAATTAAGGTGACTAAAATGGATGTAGATCGAAATGCGTGAATAATTTTCCTTGACATTAGTGATATTGGAAATCTAACTTAGGTATTTCACTTCTTAGAAAAAGTTGACTTTGAAAAATTTATCAACATAAAAAACTATATTGGTATCATGATATGTGTGAATCCAACATTCTTATTTCATTAACCCTCAACAGTCATTTGGTAAGCTGATGTAGTGAATTCAAACAACTAGAGTTAGACAATGATTTTTAAATAGTTCCAAGAGAACACATATCGTCATTTATTTATAAATTCGATTTATATATCTTTATATTTAAAGGGAATGTTTTCACTAATCAATGTATTAAATTTGAAAAATTTTGATCCAAAAATTACCTCCCTAAGTCCATAAATAGTGGTGGAGACACCATCCTCTATTGTTGGAGGGGCATTCCCTTATTTATCCTCTTCTTCATCAACTTCTGAGTATGTGGATGCATTTTCATGTAGAGGTCCAAATATAGTGGAATCTCTATCTCTGTCTATGTGATAGAGTCCATGAAAGGAGAAATTATCATTATATAATGTTAGTGTCATTATAGTGATATACTAGAGATTATTGTATTTTATGAATTCATTCAGAATAGAATAAGCATGGAATATTGGGACCATGTTTATTTCCATAACTAGATTTCTGTAGAAAATTAGTGGTTTGTACCATACTACAATGATTTTTAGGGGATGTCCCCAAGCACTTGGGGGATGATATATGTATACTATCATCCACCATTAGTTTTTTCCCATATATTTTTTACAATCTTACCCCAATATATGTGGCAGAAAATGCATCGAAGGTGGCATTGTCACCATGTTGTATGCAATCATTTACATCGATAAGACATTTCATACATTGATTGAATTTCAATGTTAATTATATGTGAATATGGAGTTAGGGATTTTTTTATTAGAACAACATATGTGGTGTATTTCAACATAATAGTAATCTTATTTTCGGATGTGAAATCCCCAAACTGAGCTTCGAGTTCTACATGATAGGTCATTTATAATGCTCTTAATAAACATAAATGGTCATATTTTTGAATGTTAAATCCAAATAATTATATGAAATACATCACAGGGATCCAATCTGGTTGACATAGATACTAAATCAGTTATCAATCACACCTCTTTTGATATCTACATTTTTGACTATATCCAAAACAGATGGTGGTCTAAAGTGTCCCTATATGACCTCTTCTTTATTATAATATGTGAGAAATATGGCGACCTCTAATTCCACTAGCATGTCCTAAAATTGATATAAATAAGATACTAGGACTACTATTTTGAACTTCTATGGGATCAATAGGGTTTCAACGAGTTCCTACCTGGGATCATTTGAATTATGGATCACATTAGGGATTGCGAACATAAATGGGGAAATTTCACGTTGTTTCATGAAGAATTACATTTGTGATAGAGGGATGTGATTAATGATGACATATTTTTCTATAATATGTGTCTCATGAGCATGGGAATTTGAGGACGTTTGGACTGGTTCCTATGATAGTATGTCCTCAAACTATTGTTTCTGACCATACCTGTGTTGTCATATATATCCTTAGACCTACGCATGAAGCCAACAATTCTTCAATTAGGTTTAGAAAACACACACTCAATAAAAAATTCATTATAAATTGTGAGTTATTTTAAATTGATATCAATAAATGAAAAAAATACCTCTCTTTCTTATGATTGTTCAATTTATTGGGAGATTACAATGCATTAGATGTTGCGGGGAAGAAATATACATGACTGAGAGTTTATGTATAAGAATTATTTGAATATGTATATTTTGTTTCATCATGTGTCCGAAATTCACATCCATAATTGGGATAAATATCGAATATGACCAAGCTATGAGGAAGAATTATGGTTTTCATGTAGAGATGTTATCTCAGGGTGGAAAGAGCACAGTCAACTACATTCCAAATCATCCAATTATTTAGTTTCTATCCACACCTAGAAATATCATTATATCAATAAACCACTTCTTCTAATTGGGAAATGGATATTTATCCCACCTATTATAAGGAGTTATATAACATCACATGTGCTGAATCAATCATTCCAAGAAGGATACCATTAATGATAATGCAATCCTGGATGATATGACACATATTTATATGGAATGAATTGTTGTTGAAATGGTTGGTAAGGTTGACCTAAATGGTATTATTGGGTTGTGTTATCCTGAGTAGGTTATTTTTTAGGAATAGAAGAAAATAAATCTGTAATTTTTCATTTCTATAGGATCAATATTTATTCATCCATTCCACAAATCCTAGGTGTCTATTATATGACTATACTTCATGTCGCTGTCGATTTTTGTGGTTACTGCTGACTGATAAGACCAATTGTCCATTAAAAATTATCATCATGGTTGAAAATAGATGGTCCTACCATCAAGACAAGTATGATATGTTTTCTCTCAGCGAGGATGTCGTTTCCACTCGCATTGATGGGGAACTTCTATGTGAACGGTATGCACCCTTATTATTTATTCTCCAGCTCCTATGTCTCAGACCGACATGACCTAACCTAATTTGTGTATTTTATAAAGATCATTTTATTGTTTCTATCTATTATTTTATTATGTTTTTTGCGAGGAGACTCAGCTAGAGATAAATGATTTTATTTTGGACCATGTTGTATCTTTTAAAGCATAATATGTTGTATATTGTGTCCACATTTGTCAATAAAATGGTTTTTTGGGGCACGATTCAATCTGTGGTGGATGGATGTGGCTATCCCATCCCTGAGTAAGTAGTGAGGGTGAACAAAAAAAATATTTAAAATGTGTCATAGATATATTTGAATTGTGATAAAATCCTTGTTGTTTTTAGACAATGATGTAAGCTACTAAGGATAATCCAATCATTATATCCCACATATTTTCCCCTTAGGGTACATATGTGGGAGATGGCTTTTGTAGTGATTAAGAGAAATATAGTGATTACGAGTTCTCAAGTTCATTATCTCAGATGTGGGGGATGATTTCCATTTATGGAGTTACATGTTAGACATCAATAACCTATAGATAACCTTCTATAAAACACAAGGTAAAAATGATTCACCATGAATTATTAGAGTCTTCTTCTCTAGAATCCCATGATAAGTGTATAATTTCAACATTGTCATATTTTTATTTATACAATTAGGACATACTATCATTTCAAAAATGTAGAGGTCCATGCCGAGACTAATTATAGGATCATATATAAACACTTCATGATGTATGAGATCCTTTGGTTTCATTAGATGGTCCATCATTGTTGGAGTTATCCCATCATGAAGGAGACATGAATGAATTTATGACTTAATCATTCTTTTTTCCTGAAGAAGATGCTCGTATTGTAACACTACTTGATTTGGGGATGCTGGATAGGGAATTAGAGGGCACATAGAGTTGGAATATATTCATTTATAATATGATTCATGATGAAATAGAGTTGGAAAGGAATAATATATCTTCAAAATTGGATGGAATTTTCTTTGTTCAATATTAATTGAAATTATTTTATGTTCCTCAATTAGTAGTGGGTTGAGAGTGAATTATATCATTGGTAACAACACTATAGGATCCATAAATCTTCTCATTATGATAAGGTGTCACCCATTAACCTGATGATGTGTTTAGAGCATCAAATTTCACTAGTAATACAATCTAGAAATGTATGTTTCTAACATCAGCCATTTTCAATGGTTTTTTATTAATATCGTATAATTTATCCTTTGATCGATAAACCCATGTTATCTTTTTTTAGTGTATTTACACCAACATTTAGACCCTCTAAAACATACTCCTAAAAGGTTTCCTCTTCTTAGATCAACCAATTTTGAGGCCTTTTCACTAACTACCCAAGCATGTAGTACTTGGAAATTACATTAATTTATCAAAATACATAATACAAGACACAAAAAGATGCCCAAAGACCATATAAATTTAGTTTATTTTGAAACATGGAACCTAATCTTCGAACACTGTAAAAGATTTTCGACATCTCCAATAGGGATATTCCCCTTTTTTCCAACCCAAAAACTATAATTATATATTGTGGAAAATAAAACATAAAAATGGTGACATCTAATTCCTAATTAGGGTAAAAATGGAGAATATAAAACAAAACATAAACATAAGAATGAAAAAAACGAACTTATTTTTTATATATCAAAATATTAAGACATGAAATAATTATTTTTAGTACATAAGGTATATATCATAAAGGAATATTAACCATGATAGAATAAAATTGGCATAAACCATGTTATTTTGGAAAACTAATAGGCACATAATATGATTTCCATACTAGGTAAGGCATTGCTACCAATACTATCATCGTGGAAAAAGTACTTTACTGAACTGGGTTTACTTGTTATTCTATCCGTGTATTACTGAACCAAATTACATGTTGATCCATGCCTATATTACTGAAATAGATTTACTTTTAATTCCATCCAGGTTTATCTCATGAGATATAAATCTTTACCCAATGAATTGGAGGGAGATATCGGTCTCACCCAACTCATAATGAAATCATTCTTACATGTTCTAAAAAAACATAAATCATTCATCACATCATAACCCAAGAACTAAAATGGGCCTCTTAAGCATCATTTCATCATAACATAATACATATAAAATATCATTCAATCAATAACACAATGAAATTATTTTAATAATAGGGATATAAACATAATCTCATTTAATGAGCATCATCTTAGAAGGAAAATAATTTTGATAAAACACTTGAACATAATTCATGAGTAAAATATCCATTCTACATTAATTTTTTTTCTTTTGTCAAAATTATACCGAATTTTAAAAGAAAACAATTTAGTTGAAAATAAACATGAAATAGTTTAGAAGCATCTTCATTAAAATAATGTTTCATGAATATGGGGAAATCTTTTCATGCCATATAAGATCAAAAAACATTTTCCTCATAAATTTTCTGAAAAATTAACTATGTACCATATATGGTAAATAAGTGATTCCTTCCATACCATGTAGAAAAACAAAAAAATGGGTAAAAATGACTTTAAACATACATCGTTTAATAATAAAAATTTTATGAAAACATTCTTAAAAAACACAGACATGGTTCATAAATACAACACCATTAAATATATTTGTATAAACAATATCTTATAAATATGAGATTGAAAAATTATCCCTTACTTGTTACTTTTCGTTAGTCGATGGTCTGGTCACCTCCTCTTATTCATTGCACTTCATGTGGATATCTTCTTAGGGACACTAGGGATAATTTTTTTGGAAAACTAGGACATACAAAAGTTAAATAAAAATGTTTATAGAGAAATTGGGAAGTGTTTGGTTGAGATAGATGTCCCAAGTAGGTGTGAGGAAATGTGTCCAAAGATGAATATTTAATAGATAGGAGAGGTTCACTTTAAGAAACTCTAAAAAATATTAATTTAGTATAAATTATATTTTTTTAAATGGTTCAAAACACAATTAATTCAACTATATTATAATTTTGGTTCTAATACACATTATCCAGTGATTTTTTGACCTGTTTTGAATGTTTTTATATCCTTATCTTTTTTGTTTAACCCTTATTTTACCATTTTTAATCTTATCGTGATATCATGTTATATACCCATTGTGGGTTAATGTAATTACTGTATCATGTCAAAAGAGCCAGAAAAAGTAATTTATGACATATTTGAACATATATTAACCAATTTTATCAATCATATAATTTTTAGAAATTAATATCATTTAATAAACTATTTTATATTTTAAATTTTGAATTAGGTCAATTTTTTATTCTATTCACACATGAATTATCTATAAATTCCTAAAAACTTGATTCCTTTGAACCAATGGAATAAACAAAAATATAATATTCCAACAAATTCCATAAAATTGTGTATGGCGGAAAAAATTTCAAATTACATTAATTTTAATATTTAGAATATATTTTAATTTAATCAGTTACCGATGAATTAATCACAAATCATTATTGTGTAATAATTTAATTTTATTTATTCAATGTCTTAAAATTATAAATAAAATAACAAGATGTTGGAAGACTATTTAGAAATATAATTAATAATATATTCCCAATATCCATTTGACCACATAATCCATTTTACTATATAAAATGTCATTTTCAAAATACAAGGATGAGCACGGTGGTAAATATCTCATCCAATAAGATTAGTAAACATTTTAGTATATTTTTATATTATTAAATTATTATTTTACCATTATTTACCAGATTTATTGTTCAAACATGGTATATATAAATATATACTACACTTAAAATGTAAAATGTCTACAAATAAAATTTACCTATTCAAAAAATTTGGATCATCTGATTAAAAATATGAAATCCATTTTTCCAAATTCAAAACCCAAAAGTTTCAGTAATTAATATAAATTTAATTGTCGTTGTCCAAAACCAAAAAAGCGATTTTTAGTAATTAATAATCTTTAAGAGATTGACACGTGCTTATGTCCAATTTCTATGGAAAATTACATTCAACGACCAAAATTGGATTAAATGATTAAAAATTAATCCAAATACACATTAAAACAATTTAAAAATATAAACTAATGATAAAAATAAATTATATGAAAATTTATTTTTTAATTAAAATGAAATATTTCTAAATATTCCTTAAACTATTAATTTAATTAGAAAAATACCAAAATTACTACAGAAGTTGATTTTAATACACCTCTTAAAAATAAAAATTTTATATTTCCAATTAAATTTTTTGCAATTTTCAAAAACAATATTTGAACTCGGTACGCCATGAAATGGCGGAAAACCATAAATTATTTGGAAAAAAACTTCCTTTATACGAAGAAATTGATTTTTATTATATATTATTCTAGGAAATATATAAGCACAAGATAATCATGGTGTAACATATAACACAAGGAATAATTGAAATTAAAAATAATAAATCTCATAAAATCATGGGGTGTTACAATCTACCCACCATTAAAATAAAATTTTTCCTCAAAATAAATCGAGGTTATAAATTGTTTACTACTTAAAATTTTATTTTTTGGGAAGTCGCTTCGTAAAAAGGGATACTAAAACATAATTTTTAAAAGTAATGTTTGAAACATAATGGTTACCAAATGTAACTCATCATTGTGTTTCCACATATGATATCATAGGATGGAAGAAAAAACATAGACATGAAAGAGATATCTAACCGTCATGTTCAAATGGATAGTGATTGAAAATAAGAAATGGAGAAAATAAACTAGAAAACCATAAATTTGTAATGATTTAATGGATTATATGATTCATCAGATAATATGGTACTTGGTTAAAATTTTTAGTTTCAGTATACTTTTCCTAAAGTGTTTGATTTTTTTCCAGAGGAGAAATAATTACTTGATTTCAGTATAATATCACCATTATTCGTTACCTGAAAAATTTACACTTTATCACTTATTTAAAAAATTGAAATTAAAATTTTCATTCATGAAGTGTTAGAAGATAATGAGATAGAATGATAGGTCAGTGTATCTGTCTCAATAAAAATGTTTGAATAGGGTATCAAATATGCATAAGTCTACCTATTGTGAGATAATACATTAATCTTACAAACATAAAATGTAATATTACTCAAACTATCCAGAAATGGATAATATTACAATCCATAATAAAATGAAAATATAATACTTTAGAAGGAGGGAAACTAAATCAACCTATGATTTGTCTACCATATCTCATTTGGCAGCCCATGGTTGTCAAATTCCATTCATGTTAATACCTTAATCATGTATTCTCTTGAATCAGTATAATAACATGAATTACTATAGAACCTTAGTGAATACATTCATTATGTATAAATTAAAAATTTCTACACAAAAAAATAATCCCAATAATTCTATATAATTAAACCATGATATCACTTTTCCCTTAATCTAGTAATGTGGTCATTAAAACTAAAAAAAGTATCTTTATCTCTTCCTCCCTTTATTATGTGCATATCACGTTCATTCTAAAGATATTTTGATCAGTTTTCATGGTTACCGGTACCATATAATTTTGGAAAACCACAATGGACCAACACATTAAAATAATAATATTCAATAACACTGTAAATTATATTCTAAAACACTATTTTGGAATACCATTACATAAACACTTAATACTTCAACCACTTCGTTGTCACACACAAGATCTCCAATAGTGATTGCATGTGATTTCCTATTATATTTTGTTGAAAGAGGTTGTTGATGTTGTACATCTCGTTCCCCTCGTTGTTTGATTTTCATGATCACAATCACCTTTCTTATTTGTCTAACCTTGTGTTTTAAGTGTTGTGGATGATAGGCAAGAGATTGCCAAAGGAATGGCCCAAGAAGAATCAAGAAGTGGACTGAAATTCAGTCCACCGGCCAACCGGTGGCTTCACCACCGGTCCGCCGGTGGAGCCTGGACAGAAGGCATCCTTCTGTCCAGCCCACCGGCCAGCCGGTGGCACACCAGCGGCCAGCCGGTGGCACCTGCAATCAAGAGGGAGCCACTGCCTCACCACCGGCCAGCCGGTGGCCTCAGCACCGGCCAGCCGGTGGCACCCTCTCCAAATAGTGAAGGCTACTGCCTCACCACCGGCCAGCCGGTGGCTCTGGCACCGGTCGACCGGTGGCCCCTGGACAGGAATCCAATGCCATTTTGCAAACACCGGCCAACCGGTGGCCCTGCACCGGCCAGCCGGTGGACACAGTCAAACTAGCCGTTGGGCTGTTGACCAGCCTGTCCACTTGGCCTCCAACGGCTCTTTAAGCCTCTCCAACGGCTCCGAAGACTCCCCAAGGGTTCCATGCCTATAAATAAAGGCCAAGGAAGCCCCGGACACCTACCGGAACAATACGGAAGCCCACGGACATATTTTGCATCAATTGGCCAACCTCCGGCGACTTCCTCCAAGGGAACCCCAATAGCTCCAACAACTTCCACATCCAAGGAGCCCCCTCAAGAAGCTTGGGAGAGCACGCTACATCAACTCCATCATCCAATTGGCGCCCAAGTCTTCCTCCATTACGGTTTTTCATTCTTTATTTATTTTGAGCTTAAAATTGGGTTTGTGCCTACAAACCCCAAACTTTTCTCATCCCCTCTTTCTTTTGGGTTTCACATCACCACTAAGGTGTGAAGAGGTTGCCAAGCTTTCCTTTAAATAGCTTGAGACATAGGTGAGATATCCTTCACCTGTAAGAAGGATAGTGGGTTCTTGCTAAACCATCAAAAGCAAGTAGGTTCTTGCTAAACCACAAAAAGCAAGCTGTAATAGGTCCTAGTGCTACCTCAAAGCCTAGTGGGTTTCTTGCTAAAACCATTGAAAAGCAAGCGGTAGGAATCTCTCAACGGTTGAGTTGGGAGCGGAGACGTAGGCCGGGTTTTGGCCGAACTCCGTTATCAATTTTGTGTGTCTTGCCTCCTTATTTCCGCTGCATCTTTCACTTTGATTTTAATTTGTTTATTTTTTTTTAAAGGCAATTCACCCCCCCCCTCTTGCCATCTTTTCCTTGCTTCTTCCGACCCATCAATTGGTATCAGAGGGACCTTTGAGTAATTCCTTAACCCGGTTTCAAAGTTAAGACCTTTTTTTTATGGCATCTACCTCTTTCGCCCCCGAGGGCTACTCTTTGGGTCGGGCTCCATTTTTTGATGGGTCCGACTATAATTATTGGAAAACCCGCATGACTACTTTCCTTAGAAGCATAGGTTATCCCATATATAAAATTGTCATGCATGGTTATACTTTGTCTTCCCCCGATGAATCCAAATGGACCCCCGCTGATATTAAGAATTTTGAGCTTGATGGCAAAGCCATGAACGCTCTTCATTGCGGGTTAGATAGAAATGAATTCAACCGAGTTTCCACTTGCACCTCATCTCATGAAATTTGGAAACTATTGGAAGTGACCCATGAGGGCACTAACAAAGTTAAGGATACTCGGTTAGACATGTATAGGCAAGATTTTGAAAGCTTTTCCATGCATTCAAATGAATCAATTTCTGAAATGTTTACACGATTTACTGACGTGTGCAATGGGAGAAAGTCCCTTGGTGATGATGTTTCAGCCGAGACAATGGTCAAGAAGATCTTATGGGTCCTCCCGAGCTCATGGGCACCAAAGGTGACGGCGATCCAAGAAGCTAAGGACGTCAAAAATATGCCGGTAGAGGAGCTCATCGGATCCCTTATGACGTACGAGATCACAATGAGGAGGCAAGCACAAAAGGAGGGCACCCCTATCAAAACTCCAAAGAACATCGCCCTCAAGGTTCAAAAGGAAGTAAGCTCCTCCTCATCCTCATCTTCCTCATCTTCATCTTCTTCAAGCGGCGACTCGGAAATGGAGAATCTCGCCCGCCAAATGCACAAGTTTATGAAGAAGCACAAGAAGAAGAAATCTCGCAAGGCGCGAAAGCAAGAACCCACCGCAAGATCCGAGCCCAAGGTAAAATGCTACGGGTGCGGCGAAAAGGGCCATTACAAGCCCGATTGCCCTCTCAACAAGAAACGGGCCACGCACAAGGAGAAAGGAAAGAAAAAGGTCCTCAAGGCCACATGGAGTGACTCCTCATCATCCTCCTCCTCCTCCTCGAGCGACAACGGTAACAAATGCCTAATGGCAAAACACGAGGTAACTTCTTCCGATTCCTCATCCTCCTCCTCTAGTTCTTCTAATTCATTTAATCATTTATCATATGAAGAACTCTCACATGCTAGAGACCAACTTGAAAATGGTTTTCATGAACTCTCTTCAAAATTTGTTTCTTTAAAAAAGTCTTTCAAAAAACTTTCCTCCGAAAAATACCAACTTCTCAATGAGAAGGAGGAACTCACCCTCAAAATCCAAAATTTTCCAAATGTTGATTCCATGGAATCAACCATCAAAGACCTTAGGGAGACCCTAGCCAAGTTCACCCAAGGTGAACAAAATTTGAACAATTTTCTTGGTTCACAAAGGGTTTCCCGAACCACCAATGGACTTGGCTATACCAACCAAGCCTCCTCCTCCCATGCACCCACTATTTTTGTAAGGGGGAGCTCCGATTACAAATTTTGTAATTATTGCAAGAAAACCGGGCATCTCATTTATGAGTGTAATTTTAAAAACGCCCGGTATGGCCAACCCAAGTCTATTTTCTATAGTGACGAGTTTTATAGGAGAAGACCCGCCATGAGACAAGTTTGGATTGAAAAATCCCTCCTTACGAGTCTCTCCGGGCCTAAAATTGTTTCTTTTCAAAATCCCACTCCCCGGTGATTCATTATTTTTATTTAGGGGGGAGAACTTTCTCATTTTTGATTCAAAATCTCAAAATTCAAAAATTACATTTGGTTTCAAATTTCAATTTCAATTCTTATTCAATTTAGAATTTTCAATTTTCAATTGGTTTCCAACAGTTGGTATCGAATTTGTTTTTGTTTCAAAACTTTCAATTCAAACTGTTATTCAAATTTTCATTTCAATTTCAAAAATCTCAATTGATTTTCAAATCTCAAATCTTGTTTTTAAAATCTCAACCTCCCTCAATCAAGTTTTATGCCCCGTGCTATTTTGATAATCACAAAGGGGGAGAAATTTCTTGATTGATTGGGGGAGAATCCTTTTCATCGTGCTTAGCATTTCCTTTAATTTAAGTATTTTACATTGTTTGTTTCGGTGATTGTGATCATAAAAATAGGGGGAGATTGTTGTACATCTCGTTCCCCTCGTTGTTTGATTTTCATGATCACAATCACCTTTCTTATTTGTCTAACCTTGTGTTTTAAGTGTTGTGGATGATAGGCAAGAGATTGCCAAAGGAATGGCCCAAGAAGAATCAAGAAGTGGACTGAAATTCAGTCCACCGGCCAACCGGTGGCTTCACCACCGGTCAGCCAGTGGAGCCTGGACAGAAGGCATCCTTCTGTCCAGCCCACCGGCCAGCCGGTGGCACACCAGCGGCCAGCCGGTGGCACCTGCAATCAAGAGGGAGCCACTGCCTCACCACCGGCCAGCCGGTGGCCTCAGCACCGGCCAGCCGGTGGCCTCAGCACCGGCCAGCCGGTGGCACCCTCTCCAAATAGTGAAGGCTACTGCCTCACCACCGGCCAGCCGGTGGCTCTGGCACCGGTCGACCGGTGGCCCCTGGACAGGAATCCAATGCCATTTTGCAAACACCGGCCAACCGGTGGCCCTGCACCGGCCAGCCGGTGGACACAGTCAAACTAGCCGTTGGGCTGTTGACCAGCCTGTCCACTTGGCCTCCAACGGCTCTTTAAGCCTCTCCAACGGCTCCGAAGACTCCCCAAGGGTTCCATGCCTATAAATAAAGGCCAAGGAAGCCCCGGACACCTACCGGAACAATACGGAAGCCCACGGACATATTTTGCATCAATTGGCCAACCTCCGGCGACTTCCTCCAAGGAACCCCAATAGCTCCAACAACTTCCACATCCAAGGAGCCCCCTCAAGAAGCTTGGGAGAGCACGCTACATCAACTCCATCATCCAATTGGTGCCCAAGTCTTCCTCCATTACGGTTTTTCATTCTTTATTTATTTTGAGCTTAAAATTGGGTTTGTGCCTACAAACCCCAAACTTTTCTCATCCCCTCTTTCTTTTGGGTTTCACATCACCACTAAGGTGTGAAGAGGTTGCCAAGCTTTCCTTTAAATAGCTTGAGACATAGGTGAGCTATCCTTCACCTGTAAGAAGGATAGTGGGTTCTTGCTAAACCATCAAAAGCAAGTGGGTTCTTGCTAAACCACAAAAAGCAAGCTGTAATAGGTCCTAGTGCTACCTCAAAGCCTAGTGGGTTTCTTGCTAAAACCATTGAAAAGCAAGCGGTAGGAATCTCTCAACGGTTGAGTTGGGAGCGGAGACGTAGGCCGGGTTTTGGCCGAACTCCGTTATCAATTTTGTGTGTCTTGCCTCCTTATTTCCGCTGCATCTTTCACTTTGATTTTAATTTGTTTATTTTTTTTTAAAGGCAATTCACCCCCCCCCCTCTTGCCATCTTTTCCTTGCTTCTTCCGACCCATCAGTTGACGTCGATTATCATCATTTACCCATGTTTTTAGGCATTGGTTAACATTATTACCCATTTCAATGAAATTTTAGCATTGATGTGTTGGTTCTACATTCTCTATAGTCATACCTGTATTCCCATCAGTTTAAACATTTTTCCAATTTCTTCATCACTCAACTACTCGATAATCATCTTTTTCACAATTGAAACATTTTTTCCATTTATGATTAAACCCACCATGCTTATTTCATCACTTTGAGCATAATAAAACATCAATCTTCTTTTCTGCACTGTTTTGAGATTTCCCCTTTAACTCTATCTATTTTTTCTTTTCAAAACAATAAGATGGATTTATAACCCCAAATTCTAGTAATGCCTTCATATCACAACAGAGAATCCCTTCATAGCTACTACAGTCTCTTGCAAGTATGGCCCTTCAAATACATGGTTTTAATCCACTAAAGAATAGATCAACATTAATTTTATATTGGATGATAGAACCTGAATCATACCTTGAAAGACTTGTAAAATTTACCTCTTATATACTAACAAATTCATTATTCTTATTTTTTCTCAATTAACTACTATTCCATATGTGTTTAAATAATACGAGGAAGTACTTATTAAAAAATATGTTCATGATATCGTCCCATTCCATGGACTCAATTTCATATAGTTGTCTTGTATTCTTAATTAGAGCCACCACTAGTATATTTCACCTTCTAAATGTTAATGAACAAAAATTAATTTTTCATGTTCTGAACAATAATGGATTTAAAATATCTTTTAAATGGAACTGATCCCTTGTTATGAAAAAATTAGATCAGAAGACCCACTGAATGAATGTGGATATTGCCTCATGAAGGACTCAATAGAATGTTGTTCACTTCTCAGCTCATTTGGAAGTCCAGAATGATTCATAGCTTGTTAAAGTATATAAACATGATATTTCATCCCATCTCCCATAACATTTTGTTGTTCCAGAGGACTATCATTGGATTTCCCAGAGAATTGATCATTAAAATAGTTCGTTCAGGTTTCATCCATTGTCTAAAACCCAAAAAGAATTGGATGAGAAGAAAAAATCATACTCAGAAAAAAATAATCAAGGGGGAGTACATTCAACCTCTATTATATTAGGTTTATTACATGGATATTAATGATCGTTCACAAAATTCTAGGGCTGTAACTGATAATTATAATTAATTGTGGGGAAATATCTAGAAAAAACATACAAATATCTATAGTGATCTCACAAAAGTTTTCATATTATAGTTTCCAATGATTAAATAACCAGTCACCAGGATACCAATTCAAATGAAACAAAGCTCATGTACATGGAAATTACATTACTTTTGTGAAATAAATAATACTAGAAAAAAAACACGCCCAAATATCATATTAGTTTTGTGTATTTGGATACATGTAACATAATCATTTATCTTGGTGAAAGATTTTCAACATCATCCAAAAATATCTTTACTTTTTATTTTCCTACCTACTACCATTCATTATATCGTGGGAAAAAATATAAAAATGGTGAGCTCAGAATGAGGAGGAGGGTCTTCTCACAACATGGGATGACAGTATGAAGTTGGAAATGTTTATGAATGGAATACAAAATTATGTGTGAATTGCGTGTTTTTTGGTCACCACATGGTTGAATGTAAAATGAATAAAAAATTCAGTGTGTGAAAATTGAAAGGGCATGATGATTACACATGTAAAAGGATGCTGGGAAATGACCAGCTTTTGTATGATCCTTAGAATGAGGCTACTACGAATCATAGGGAATTGGTGAGTATGGACACACCTATGAACTTGGATCATTTACCAAAGGAAGGGTGTAACACCCCAGGTAAATAAATAATTTTAAATTTTCACATTTATCCATATTTGTGAATAAAATATTAATATAACATTAAAGGGGACTCTATTCTCATTGGCGTACCCAATACGCAACAAAGAGTTTCTTGGGAATCTTACGCTGCACACTAATAATAAAATAATATTATTTTAAAGTGTAGTTAACGCCTAGACATTGTAATGACGGGAATGAAAAGAACTAACTAAAAAATTATTATATATATTTCTAAAATATTTTTACTTTTTACAATAAATGCTAGAGGATTAAAAATGTGAATGAATCCAATTTTAAGTGTAAACATTCTAATATTCTTTAAAAGGTCAATTAACCGCCTTTTGATGACGAACCTCTTTTAAATCCACATTTTGACAATTTTATGTGTTATATTTGACAAAATAAAAGTCCTCTTTAGAATCGGGACATCAAAATTTACTTTGTGTAAATTTTTGGTATTTTTCCGATAAAGTTCATTTTTTAATGAATTGTGAAAAATGTTGTATTTTAATTCAAAACCTCTTTTTAATATAATTTAATTATATGATTAGATTATATTTTTAATTGGTTTTAAAGTGAAATTATAATATATTTTTATCATTTAATCCAACAGTGGTCGTTGGAATTAATTTCATCTTGAAATTGGACTTAAACTAGTGTCAATATTTTGATACTTATTGTTTCATAAAAACACGCTATTTGCTCTGACAGTGGGAATTAATTATTATATTAATTAATGTAACTTATATGTTTTTAATTTTGTAAAATAGAAATCAATTTTGAATTTGTAATATCAAATATAGCTTAGGGTGAATTGTTGGTATTTTTTTGGAAAACTTCAATTTTTGTTGAATAGTAAAACCACTAAGTGGTACTTAAAAAACTGATTTTTCATTTAAATGAAATTTTACCACCACTGTGTTTTGAATTTAAAAATCCGACATACATGGTTGTCATTTATAAGTAAAATGTGGTTCAATGGGAGTAAAATAATTTTTTTGGTGAGTAGTAAATTTTAAGTTTTAATCACGATTAGAGGTAATTAGTGTAGTTTAAGGTAAAAATAATGTTTTAATAATATGAAATGACCTAGAAAAATGTCCTACCCTCATTGGATGAGTCATGTCCGACCATGTCAATCCATGGGTCAACTTGGGGACCCCATGGAACCACTTTGGTTGGAAAATGACATTAATACCTTTTTATTTAAAGTTAAAATTAAAATGTCTCAAACAAGTGTTGTTTTAATAAAATAATTTTTAGATGGGGTTATACAAGTCATAGTTTTGACTATAAATATTAATTATAAAGGTAAAAATATTTCCTACATCATGATATTTTTTTTATAATTTTTAGATATTAAATAAATTAATTTATTTATGACACCGTGATGACGCAGTCATTACCTCATAAATAAACAATTTAAATAAAATGAGAAGATATGGTGAAATATAAGATGTACACTTGTCAAAAACCTATTGGATGGGTGGATTTCTAAACCTTATCACCTTATTCTCGAAATATATCCTTTTGGGACCTTTTAAATCTGAAAATAATTTTATAATAATGTAATATGTTATAACGTTCCAAAAGTGCCCCTCCTCTCCTCTTATAAAAGCCCCCCACCTATACCACCTTACACACACCTCTCAAGCCTTTGGCTCAGAGAAACCCTGCCCATTTCATCTCTCCACATCCCTCTCTTCATCATTGAAGACTCACTTTGTGCATAATCCTTTCCAAGGAATCCATTGAGCTCAAATCAAAGTGAGTTACCCGATTTAAAGGTAATGTCCTCCCTTGTGTTCTTTTGTTTTATTTTTCTTCTCCAAACCCTTAAACTCTTTTTATTAATTTTTCTTGTAACAACACCAGTATCTTAAATATAATAGGATTTCTTTATAATAAGGATTATAGCTACACTTTCACACACTTTTGTCTAATGGTTAAAGAACATACTGTTTCTGTGGATGGCAAATTACTACCTCACGAAATGATGATTGGTCAATATTTTTTAACACCTTCAAAGTTGGCCATTATGATGTCACTATATTTATATATGATATATAATATGTTTATGTTTTCCTTAAGCTTATTTATTTTTCATTTATGGCTTACCTTTAGGGTTTCCATTATGGGTAAACATGATATCTTCATTTTAGGAAGTGCGGACTACCGCCCCCTCAAAGTGATTTGATTCATTAATGCCATATGTGGGATGTATAGAGGATGTAATTAATGGTATTAAATATGATATCCTACTGGAATTATAATATTCCTTTTTATAATTATTATTTAATTCTATTTAATACAAAAAAATAGAAATGAAAGTAGCGTTCATGCGTACGTACAGCTTACCGTCTCCATGAACAGTACATTTCATTTCTTATCTCCAAATGTTATGTACTATTATAAGTACATATATATAATGGATATATATGTAATATATTACATCTAAATGATGGATATCACTCTGGAATTATAATATATATATATATATATATCTCATTTTGATTTAATTCCATTAACATGACAAAAAATGAATGTAGCGTTCATGCGTATGTACGACCTACCATCTCCAGGAACGGTGATTTTAATTTTTTATCTCCAAATGATATTGAATAGTATAAAATGAATATATACTGGATATATATGATATTTAAAAATTCAACACTATTCTGGATATAATGTACGTTTAACTACATGGAAAATTCTTTTCAAACAAGTTCGATTTTTACTCATGTACCAAACATCGACAAAAAATGTCTAATATGAACTCACATAATTAACCAATTATTATAAAATTATAATATGTGATATTAAATGAATAATAATCTTTAAAGTAGGTCCTTGAGAAATTATAAATTGGCCAAATTTTATTATCCAGGAGATTAATGAACGATCGAGTCATGTTGGGCACGAGGTAAGAGATCATACCCCTCTATTTCTTTTTAAGTACACTCTATTATGTCATTCCTTTTAAGATCATCTTTCCTATAATTGGGATGTTATTTTATATTAATCATACAATACTTTTTATGTTCATATGTTGAGAGACCCCACTTTCTCTCATCAATCCATTTTGGAAGTTTTGAGTGGCGCCGTTAGGCTGCCGAATTTTCATAAGAGATCCAACCTCTCTCTTTCTTTTTAGGGACTCTCTTTTATATCATTTATTTTAAGCTCATATTTCTTATGTTTGGGGATTTTAGTTTATATTCCTCATACTGAAATTTTTATGTTCATATTATGAGAGACCGTATTTGATCTCATAAATCCATTTTTGGAAGTTTTAAGTGGCGCCGTTAGGCTGCCGAGTTTTCGTATGAGATTTTTCATCTAACTTTTATTCATGTGACATTTATGCAATGTTTGCCACTATTTAAATTGAGTGGTGCATGTACTTCCCATTATTATACACTTTTTTTAGTATAATTTCATTTATGGGTATTTACATCTTTATTGTATGACCCTTCTTCCGTGGGGTGTACGTTTCGAAAGTTACCCAAGTCGGTAAGGGAACCTTTCACCCTCCTCTTTTTAAAAGACTTATTTTGTTATGTCTTTAAATTCACATACTATTATGTTGGGATATGTTCTTCAATATCCTTATTGATGTAAATTTTATGTCCATGTGATGAGATACCCTTTTTGTCTCTAATCATCTCTTTTTCTGAATTTTGAAGTGACGCCGTTAGGCTGTCAAATTTTTGCAAGGGAACTTATTAACCCAATTTTTATTGATTGGGATAAACTTGTACTCCTTGTCTATGTCATCCTATGAATATGTGTTAATGTCCTATGATGTTTTTACACTTAATATCCACTTATATTTGGTGTATACGTTTTTCAAACATAATTATGTAATTGATATATCCTTAATCCGAGGATACTGTCTTTGTAAGGGACATCGTCTCAATCTCCTTTTATTGAGGCATATTTTGTTTTATACACAAAATTCCATTATACGGTGTATAAACCCCTTTGACGTTTCGTTTAACCAAAAGTAATATTTTTATACGAAGAGTTTTACTAAATGAAAAAAAGGAATGTTTTTCTTGTCGTACGTATGCGGCGACAAGGACTTTTATGCCGTCGTGACCATTATTTGCGTTTTGGCTTCCTCTACAAGCCATAACGTTTTTTGAATGAAAAATAAATACCATGTTCTAATCTTCTTTTATTTTGGTATTGAAAATGGTTTTCATAATGTTTTTATATCAATGTGTTTTATTGATATATTTTGATTGAAAAGTGGAAATGTTATGTTTCCTTTATACATGATTTATGTGATACGATTATGTTATGGTTCTTGGGAATTGCTATGATGACGGGTGGTTCTGTGATAAACTAAGGGCGGGTGAGCCCGATATAGCTCTCCAATGCATTGGGTAACGCGAAGGAGATAAATGTTAAGGTTTCTCCGAAGAGATTTAGGGAATATACTTTGATGGGTATTCCAAACGTAACCAAGAGGGTTACTCCCAACATAAGAATGTTATGAATGCATCAAGTTACCTTTATGCATTATGATATCTATGATTTATTCTTCATTTGATGAGGTATGTTAAAATGCTTATGTTTTTTGAGTAAAGTATGATTTCATACATGGACTAATTTTTTCTTTTCATACTTTTATATCCCTTACTGAGCCTTTTATGCCCATCCCAAGTTTTTGAAATGTTTTTCAGAGGTCAAGGGAAAGGTGCATGATATGTTGATAGTGTCAAGGAAGTGTCAAGAATGAATCCATGTTTTATTTTAAATATGTTTCCGTTGATGGGAAAAAAATAAATACTATCTTTTATGTAACCACTTTGTTTAAATGTGGAATATAATTCATGATTTGTGATCTAATTCTCTAAAACTCTAAACCTGAAAAGATCCTCAATGTGAATTATTCATTTAATTCAATATTAAGTAAGGTTTAAGGCTGCGGCCTTATAATTGGTATCAGAGGTCAGTTTAGATAACTTTAGAGGTTAGGGTATTCTCTTGGCATAAGTGACATTACCACAATGGTTAGGATTTCAGAAAGAGTCCTTGTTCTTGATAAAGTGAATGAGTAAGTATATCTTAATGTTTATCTTCCTGATTAGTATATGATGGTTTTGTTGATATACTCACACTGACATTTCTATTTTTAGTAAATGGATGGATCTAGCAGGCACCAATGTGACAATAGGTTTAAAGGAAATTGTGGTGGTTATCTGATTAAGAGACTGGATGAAATGTGGGATTCAATGAGGAAACTCGTGGTTGTTCTAAACCAACTATCAATGAGTCATGATCAACCACTTGTACCTTGGTATGTTCTGTAATGCATCATGTATGAGATGACCAATCGATGTGGAAGTTCAGGTAATAATTATAAAGGTAACCATTAGGGTTTATATGATCCTTACTTTTGAGATAATTATGGGTTATTATATATTATGATGGAAAATTAAAGGCATGAGATAAACTTGATGTTAAAATATGTTATGATTATTTTTGTAGATTTTATCTCATTTTGGGGAATGTTTTAAGTATTATATAGTTTTGGAAAAATGACAACACGCAGACCGTCTGACAACCCATCACGTCGGACAAAGCTGTGGGAATCGAACCCACAACCAAAGTGCGACTGGTATTTATCACCTACCACTGGACTACGTGAAGTCACTGGTTAGTTTGACTAATGTGTTTTAGTTATATGATTTTAGGAATCAAGAGTATGTTTATTTTGGGTTATCTATGGAAATGATTAACCTATCATCGAGGATATGCGATTAGGTTAATTACTTTTCATTATGAGAATTTAAGAGCAACTGATGTTATTTCAAGATAAAAGTTATTTTTTACCTTGGAAAAAATGTGATTAAATCCTTCAAATATTTGAGTTTCAATCTTAGTTTGGGTTACTTTGAAGAATTTTATGGACAATTGTTTATCAAATGGTCTTCGTTGAACATTGGTTTTTTTGGGACAAATTTTGGAGATTAAGAATAGATTTTCGTTTCATAAAGGATTATACTTTTGTGGATTATCTGATCTCATAATAACAATTTTGGTTTTGTATTTTTTCTAAAGACAGGAGAAATATATAGTTCTCTTTTGTATATTAGGTGATTCTCAAGAAGTTGATTATAGTACTCTTAATGCGAACAAGTCTTCCTAAATACACGTCTTTTGAAGAAAATATGAGTTTGATTAAGCAATCTAGTAATAGTTGAAATTCTACGTGACAAGTAAATATGTTTCATTATGATTTAGTTAATCTAAAAAATAAATTCCTCAATGAAGAATAACTTAAAACAAAAATTTTGCATGTCAACTTTTCCTACTAGGGAATCGAATACCATTTAACCCATCACAAGTTTGTGATTTTATTATGGTTAACTTTATCCTAGACATGATTACTATCACTCTCCCTCAGAACATAACCCTTTGATTTTTCCTCCATATCCATGTTTTCCTACATGGAATCCTAGTATGGGTTAACTCAGGTGACCTTTGTACTTTTCATTATTTATTTTAAGGTAATTGTTTTACTGACTCTTGTTCCGATGTGGGATTTTCAATGATGTTTCCAAGCCCAATTTTAAATTTGCGAGGATGCAATTCCCAAAAGGGGGGAAGGGTGTAACATCCCAGGTAAATAAAGAATATGAAATTTTCACATTTAACCATATTTTTGAATAATATATTAATATAACTTTAAAGGGGACGCTATGCTCGATGGCGTACCCAATACGCAACAACGAGTTTCTTGGGAATCTTTCTTTGCACACTAATAATAAAATAATATTATTTTAAAATGTAGTTAACGCCTAGCCATTGTAATGGAGGGAATGAACAGAACTAACTAAAAAATTATTACATATGTTTGTCAAAAATTTTTACTTTTTACAATAAATGTTAGAGAATTAAAAATGCGAATGAATCCAATTTTAAGCGTAAACATTCTAATATTCTTTAAAAGGTCGATTAACCACCTTTTGATGATGAACCTCTTTTATATCCACTTTTTGACAATTTTATGTGTTATATTTGACAAAATAAAATTCTTCTTTAGAATCGTGACATCAAAATTTACTTTGTGTAAATTTTTGATATTTTTCCGATAAAGTTCATTTTTTAATGAATAGTGAAAAATGTTGAATTTTAATTCAAAAACTCTTTTTAATATAATTTATTTATATCATTAGATTATCTTTTGAATTGGTATTAAAGTGAAATTAGAATATATTTTTACCATTTTATCAAATATTGGTCGTTGAAATTAATTTTATCATGAAATTGGACTTAAACTAGTGTCAATCTTTTGATACTTATTGTTTCATAAAAACACGCTATTTTCTCTGACAATGGGAATTAATTATTAAATTAATTAATGTAACTTATATATTTTTAATTTTTTAAAATATACATCATTTTTGAATTTGGAATATCAAATATAGATTAGGGTGAATTTTCTGTATTTTTTTGGAAAACTTATGTTTTTGATGAATAGTAAAACCACTAAGTGATACTTAAAAAACAGAATTTTCGTATAAATGAAATTTTACCATCTCTGTGTTTTGAATTTCAAAAATCCGACATACAAGGTTGTCATTAAGAAGTAAAATTTGTTTCAATGGGATTAAAATAATTTTTTGGTGAATAGTACTTTTAAGTTTTAATCGCGATTACAGGTAATTATTGTAGATTAAGGTACAAATAATGTTCTAATAATATAAAATGACCTATAAACATGTCCTAACCTCATTGGATGAGTAATGTCCGACCAAGACAATCCATGGGTCAACTTGGGGACCCCATGGAGCCACTTTGGTTGGAAAATGACATTAATACCTTTTTATTTAATGTTAAAATTAAAATGTCACAAACATGTGTTGTTTTACTAAAAAAAAATTTATATGGGGTTATACAAGTCATATTTTTTACTATAAAAATTCATTAGAAATAACAAAATATTTCCTACATCTTGATATCTTTTTTATAATTTTTAGTTATTAAATAAATTAATTTATTTATGACATCGTGATGATGCAGTGATTACCTCATAAATGAACAATTTAAATAAAATGAGAAGATATGGTGAAATATAAGTCTTACACATGTCACAAACCTATTGGATGGGTGTATTTCGAAAAATTTTCACCTTATCCTAGAAATATTTCATTTTGGGATCCTTTATATCCGAAAATCATTTTATAATAAAGTAATATTTTATAACATTGCAAGAGTGCCCCTCCTCTCCTCTTATAAAAGGCCCCCACATATACCACCTTACACACACCTCTCAAGATCTTGGCTCAGAGAACCCCTCAACATTTCATCTATCCACATCCCTCTCTTCATCATTGATGCGTCACTTTGGGCAGAATCCTTCCTAAGGAAGCCTTTGAACTCAAATCAAAGTGAGTTACCCGATTTAAAGGTAATGTCCTCCCTTGTGTTCTTTTGTTTATTATTCATCTGCAAACCCCTAAACTATTTTTATTATTTTTTGTTGTTACAACACCAGTATATTAAATATACTAGGATTTTTTTATAAGAAATATTCGAGCTACACTTTCACACACCTCCGTCTAATGGTTAAAGAACATATTGTTTCTGTGGATGGCGAAATACTGCTCACGAAACGCTGATTGTTCAATATTATTTTAACACCATCAAAGGTGGCCATTAATATGTCACTATATTTATATATGATATATAATATTTTTATGTTTTCCTTAAGCTTATGTATTTTTCATTTATGGCATACCTTTATGGTTTCCATTATGGGAAAACGTGATATCTTCATTTTAGGAAGTGCGGACTACCACCCCCTCAAAGTGATTTGACTCGTTAATTCCATATGTGGGATGTATAAAGGATGGAATTAATGGTATTACATATGATATCCTACTTGAATTATAATATAACTTTATATCATTATTATTTAATTTCATTGAATACAAAAAAAAATAGAGAAGGATGTAGTGTTCATGCGTACGTATGGCTTACCGTCTCCATGAACGGTACATTTCATTTCTTATCTCCAAATGTTATGTACTATTATAAGTACATATATATAATTGATATATATGTAATATATTACACCTAAATGATGGATATCACTCTGGACTTATAATATATATATCTTTTATTTTGTTTTAATTCCATTAATATGACAAAAAATGAAGGTAGTGTTCATGCGTACGTACGGCCTACCGTCTCCATGAACGGTGCTTTTAATTTTTTTATCTCCAAATGCTATGGAATAGTATAAAATGAATATATACAGGATATATATTATATTTAAAACATCAATACTATTCTGGATATGATGTACCTTTAACTACATGGAAAATTCTTTTCCAACAAGTTCGATTTTTACTCATGTACCGAACATCGACAAAAAACGTCTGATATGAACTCACTCTATTAACCAATTATTATAACATTATAATATGTGATATTAAATGAATAATAATCTTTAATGTAGGTCCTTAATAAATTATAAATTGACCAAATTTTATTATTCAAGAGATTAAATAATGATCGAGTCATGTCAGACACGAGGTAAAGGATCCTACCCCTCTCTTTCATTTTAAGTATACTCTTTTATTTCATACCATTTAAGCTCATCTTTCCTATGATTGGGATGTTATTTTATAATAATCTTACTGTAATTTTTATCTTCATATGTTGAGAGACCCTATTTTCTCTCATCAATCCATTTTGGATGTTTTGAGTGGCGCCGTTAGGCTGCTGAATTTTCGTAAGAGATCCAACCTCTCTCTTTCTTTTTAAGTACTCTCTTTTATGTCATTTCTTTTAAGCTCATATATCTTATGTTTGGGGATGTCAGTTTATATTACTCATACTGAAATTTTTATGTTCATATTATGAGATACCATATTTGATCTCATAAATCAATTTTTGGAAGTTTTATGTGGCACCGTTAGGCTGCCGAGTTTTCGTAAGCGATTTTTCATCTCACTTTTATTCTTATGACATTTATGCTACGTTTGCCACTATTTACATTGATTGGTGTATTTAATACCCATTATTATACACTTTTTGTAGTATAATTTCATTTATGGGTATTTACATCTTCATTGTATGACCCTTCTTCCATGGGGTGTACGTTTCGAAAGATACCCATGTCGGTAAGGGATCCTTTCACCCTCCTCTTTTTAAAGTACTTATTTTGTTATGTCTTTTAATTCACATACTATTATGTTGGGATATGTTCTTCTATATCCTTAGTAATGTAAATTTTATGTCCAAGTGATGAGATACCATTTTAATCTCTCATCAACTCTTTTTCTGAATTTTGAAGAGATGTCATTAGGCTGTCGAATTCTTGCATGGGAACTTCTTAACCCAATTTTTATTCTTTGGGATAAACATGTACTCCTTGAATATGTCGTTCTATGAATATGTGTGAATGTCCTATGATTGTTTTACACTTAATATCCACTTATATTTGGTGTATTATTTTTTCACAGATAATTATGTAATTGATTTATCCTTAATCCAAGGATACCGTCTTTGTAAGGGACATCATCTCAATCTCCTTTCATTGAGGCATATTTTGTTTTATACACAAATTTTTATTTATACGGTGTATAAACCCCTTTGAATTTTTGTTTATTCAAAAGATATCTTTTTATACGAAGCGTTTTACTAAACGAAAAAAAGGAATATCTTTCTTATCGTACGTATGCGACGACTACGACATCTCTTCCGCCGTGACCATTATTTGCGTTTTGGCTTCCTCTATAAGCCATAACGTTTTTTGAATGAAAAATAAATACCTTGTTTTACTCTTCTATTATATTGGTATTGAAAATGAATTTCATAATGTTTTTATATCAATGTGTTTTATCCATATTTGTGAATAAAATATTAATATAACTTTAAAGGGGAAGCTATTCTCGATGGCGTACCCAATACGCAACAACGAGTTTCTTGAGAATCTTAAATTGCACAGTAATAATAAAATAATATTATTTTAAATTGTAGTTAAAGCCTAGCCGTTGTAATGGCGGGAATGAACAGAACGAACTACAAAATTATTATATATGTTTGTCAAATATTTTTAGTTTTTACAATAAATTTTAGAGGATTAAAAATGCGAATGAATCCAATTTTAAGCGTAAACATTCTAATATTCTTTAAAAGGTCGATTAACCGCCTTTTGATGACGAACCTCTTTTAAATCCACTTTTTGACATGTTTATGTGTTATAGTTTGCAAAATAAAATTCTTCTTTAGAATCGGGACATCAAAATTTACTTTGTGTAATTTTTTGATATTTTTTCGATAAAGTTCATTTTTAATGAATAGTGAAAAATGTTGTATTTTAATTCAAAACCTCTTTTTAATATAATTTATTTATATGATTATATTATCTTTTGAATTGGTTTTAAAGTGAAATTAGAATATATTTTTACCATTTAACCCAATAGTGGTCATTGAAATTAATTTAATCTTGAAATTGGACTTAAACAAGTGTCAATCTTTTGATACGTATTGTTTCATAAAAACACGCTATTTTCTCTTACAGTGGGAATTAATTATTAAATTAATTAATTTAACTTATATGTCTTGAATTTTGTAAAATATACATCATTTTTGAATTCGGAATATCAAATATAGATTAGGGTGAATATTTGGTATTTTTCTGGAAAACATCAATTTTTGATGAATAGTAAAACCACTAAGTGATACTTAAAAAACTGATTTTTCGTTTAAATGAAATTTTACCACCTATTTGTTTTGAATTTCAAAAATCCGAAATACAAGGTTGTCATTAAGAATTAAAATTTGGTTCAAGGGGATTAAAATAATTTTTTTGGTTGAATAGTAACTTTTATGTTTAAATCGCGATTAGAGGTAATTAGTGTAGTTTAAGGTAAAAATAATGATTTAATAATATGAAATGACCTAGAAACATGTCCTAACCTCATTGGATGAGTAATAGACGACCAATAAAATCCATGGGTCAACTTGGGGACCCCATGGAGCCACATTGGTTGGAAAATGACAATAATACCTTTTTATTTAAAGTTAAAATTAAAATGTCACAAACATGTGTTATTTTACTAAAACAATTTTTATATGGGGTTATACATGTCATATTTTTGACTATAAAAATTTATTAGAAATCCTAAAATATTTCCAACATAATGATATCTTTTTTATAATTTTTAGATATTATATAAATTAATTTATTTATGACACCGTGATGATGCAGTGATTACCTCATAAATGAACAATTTAAATAAAATGAGAATATATGGTAAAATATAAGTCTTAAACATGTCACAAACCTATTGGATGGGTGGATTTAGAAACATTATCACCTTATCCTAGAAATATTTCATTTTGGGATCCTTTATATCCAAAAATCATTTTATAATAATGTAATATTTTATAACATTGCAAGAGTGCCCCTCCTCTCCTCTTATAAAAGGCCCCCACATCCACCACCGTACACACACCTCTCAAGACCTTGGATCGGCCAACCCCTAACCATTTAATCTATCCACATCCCTATATTCATCATTGAAGCCTCACTTTGGGCAGAATCCTTTCCAGGGAAGCCATTGAACTCAAATCAAAGTGAGTTACCCGATTTAAAGGTAATGTCCTCCCTTGTGTTCTTTTGTTTATTATTCTTCTCCAAACCCCTAAACTATTTTTATTAATTTTTGTTGTTACAACCCTATTATATTGAATATAATAGGATTTTTTTATAAGAAATATTCGAGCTACACTTTCACACACCTCCGTCTAAAGGTTAAAGAACATACTGTTTCTGTGGATGGCGAATTACTGCTCACGAAACGATGATTGTTCAATATTATTTTAACACCTTCAAAGGTGGCCATTAAGATGTCACTATATTTATATATGATATATAATATTTTTATGTTTTCCTTAAGCTTCTGTATTTTTCATTTATGGCATACCTTTATGGTTTCCATTATGGGAAAACACAATATCTTCATTTTAGGAAGTGCGGACTACCGCCCCCTCAAAGTGATTTGACTCGTTAATGCCATATGTGGGATGTATAAAGGATGGAATTAATGGTATTACATATGATATCCTACTGGAATTATAATATACCTTTATATCATTATTATTTAATTCCATTGAATACAAAAATAAAATTGAAACGAATGTAGTGTTCATGCGTACATACGGCTTACCATCTCCATTAACGGTACATTTCATTTCTTATCTACAAATGTTATGTACTATTATAAGTACATATATATAATGGATATATAAGTAATATATTACATATAAATGATCTATATCACTCTATAATTATAATATATATATATCTCTTATTTTGTTTTAATTCCATTAATATGACAAAAAATGAAAGTAGCGTTCATGCGTACAAACGGCCTACCGTCTCCATGAACGGTGCTTTTAATTTTTTCTCTCCAAATGCTATAGAATAGTATAAAATGAATATATACTAGATATATATGATATTTAAAACTTCAATACTATTCTGGATATGATGTACCTTTAACTACATGGAAAATATTTTTCCAAGAAGTTCGATTTTTACTCATGTACCAAACATTGACAAAAAACGTCTGATATGAACCCACTTAATAAACCAATTATTATAACATTATAATATGTGATATTAACTGAATAATAATCTTTAAAGTAGGTTCTTGAGAAATTATAAATTGACCAAATTTTATTATTTAGGAGATTAAATAACGATCGAGTCATGTCGGACACGAGGTAAGAGATCCTACCCCTCTTTTTCTTTATAAGTTACTCTATTATATCATTCCTTTTAAGCTCATATTTCTTATAATTGGAATGTTATTTTATATGACTCCTACTATACGTTTTATGTTCATATGGTGAGGGACCCTATTTTCTCTCATCAATCCATTTTGGATGTTTTGAGTGGCGCCGTTAGGTTGCAAAATTTTCGTAAGAGATCCAAACTCTCTCTTTCTTTTTAAGTACTCTCTTTTATGTCATTTCTTTTAAGCTCATATTTATTATTTTGGGGATGTTAGTTTAATTCCTCATACTTAAATTTTTATGTTCATATTATTAGAGACCCTATTTGATCTCATAAATCCATTTTTGGGTGTTTTTTGTGGTGCCGTTAGGCTGTTGAGTTTTCGTAAGGGATTTTTCATCTCACTTTTATTCATGTGACATTTACGCTACGTTTTCCACTATTTACATTGATTGGTGTATGTACTGCCCATTATTATACACTTTTTGTAGTTTATTTTTATTTATGGGTATTTACATCTTCATTTTATGACCCTTCTTCCATGGGGTGTACGTTTGAAAAGTTACCCAAGTCGGTAAGGGAACCTTTCACCCACCTCTTTTTAAAAGACTTATTTTGTTATGTCTTTTAATTCACATACTATTATGTTGGGAAATGTTCTTATATATCCTTATTGATGTAAATTTTATGTCCTGGTGATGAGATACCCTTTTTATCTCTCATCATCTCTTTTTTTGAATTTTGAAGTGACGCCGTTAGGCTGTCGAATTTTTGCAAAGGAACTTCTTAACCCAATTTTGATTCTTTGGGGAATGTTTTAAGAATTATATAGTTTTGGAAAAAGTACAACACGCAAACCATGTGACAACCCATCGCGTTGGATAAAGCTACGTGAATTGAACCCACAACCAAAGTGCGACTGGTATTTATCATGTACCACTCGAATACGTGAAGTCCCTGGTTAGTTTGACTAATTTTTTTTAGTTAGATTATTTTAGGAATCAAGAGTAAGTTTAATTTAGGTTATCTACGGAAATGATTAACCTATCATCGGGGATATGTGATTAGGTTAATTACTTTTCAATATGAGATTTTAAGAGCAACTGATGTTATTTGGAGATAAAAGTTAATTTGTACCTTGGAAAACAATATGATTGAATCCTTCAAATATTTGGGTTTCAATCTTAGTTTGGTTTATTCTGAAAAATTTTATGGACAATTGTTTATTGAATGGTCTTCGTTGAACTTTGGTTTTTTTGGGGACAAATTTAGTAGATTAAGAATTTATTATCTTTTTATAAAGGATTATACTTTTGTTGATTATATGATCTCATACTAACAATTTTGGTTTTGGATTTTGTCTAAAGACATGGGAAATATATAGTTCTCTTTTGTATATTAGGTAATTCTCATGAAGTTGATTATAGTACTCTTAATGCGAACAAGTCTTCCTAAACACGTCTTTTGAAGAAAATATGAGTTTGATTAAGGAATCTAGTAAATGTTGAAAGTCTATGTGACAAGTAAATATGTTTCATTATGATTTAGTTAAGCTCAAAAATAAATTCGTCAATGAAGAATAACTTAAAACAAAAATGTTGTTTGTCAACTTTTCCTACTGGGGAATCAAATACCGTTTAACCCATCACATGTTTGTGATTTTATTATGGTTAACTTTCTCCTAGATATGTTTATTATCACTCTCCCTCAAAATAGGACCCTTTGTTTTTTTCCTCCATATCCATGTTTTTCTACATGGAATACTAGTATAGGTTAACTCGGGTGACCTTTTTACTTCTCTTTATTTATTTTAAAGTAATTGTTTTACTGAATCTTGTTCCGATGTGGGATTTTCAATGAAGATTCGAAGCCCAATTTTAAAATTTCGAGGACACAATTCCCAAAAGGGGGGAAGGATGTAACACCCCAGGTAAATAAAGAATATGAAATTTTCACATTTATCCATATTTGTGAATAATATATTAATATAACTTTAAAGGGGATGCTATGCTCGATGGCGTACCCAATATGTAACAACGAGTTTCTTGGGAATCATACTTTGCACACTAATAATAAAATAATATTATTTTAAATTGAAGTTAACGCCTAGCCATTGTAATGTCGAGAATGAACAGAAATAACTAAAAAATTATTATAAATGTTTGTCAAATATTTTTACTTTTTACTACAAATGTTAGAGGATTAAAAATGTGAATGAATTTAATTTTAAGCGTAAACATTCTAATATTTTTTAAAAGGTCGATTAACCGCCTTTTGATGAAAAAACTCTTTTAAAACCACTTTTTGACAATTTTATGTGTTATATTTGACAAAATAAAATTCTTCTTTAGAATCGGGACATCACAATTTACTTTGTGTAAATTTTTTGTATTTTTCTGATAAAGTTCATATTTTAATGAATAGTGAAAAATGTTTTATTTTAATTCAAAACCTTTTTTTTAATCTAATATATTTATATGAATAGATTATCTTTTGAATTGGTTTTAAATTGAATTTAGAATATATTTTTACCATTTAATCCAGTAGTGGTCGTTTAAATTAATTTCATCTTGAAATTGGACTTAAACTAGTGTCAATCTTTTGATACTTATTGTTTCATAAAAACACACTATTGGCTCTGACAGTGGGAATTAATTATTAAATTAATTAATGTAACTAATATGTTTTTAATTTTGTAAAATATACATCATATTTGAATTTGGAATATCAAATATATCTTAGGGTGAATTTTTTGTATTTTTCTGGAAAACTTCAATATTTGCTGAATAGTAAAACCACTAAGTGGTATTTAAAAAACTGATTTTTCGTTTAAATGAAATTTTACCACCTATATGGTTTGAATTTAAAAAATCCGACATACATTTTTGTCATTAAGAAGTAAAATTTGGTTCAATGGGATTAAAATTATTTTTTTGGTGAATAGAAACTTTTAAGTTTTAATCGCGATTAGAGGTAATTTGTGTAGTTTAAGGTAAAAATAATGTTTTAATAATACAAAATGACCTAAAAACACATCCTAACATCATTGGATGAGTCATGGATGACCGAGACAATCCATGGGTCAACATGGGGTCCCCATGGAGACACTTTGGTTTGAAAATGACATTAATACCTTTTTATTTAAAGTTAAAATTAAAATGTCACAAACATGTGTTGTTTTACTAAAACAATTCTTATATGGGGTTATACAAGTCATATTGTTGACTATAAAAAATCATTATAAATCCAATAATATTTCCTATATCATGATATCTTTTTTATAACTTTTAGATATTAAATAAATTAATTTATTTATGACACCGTGATGATGCAGTGATAACCTCATAACTGAACAATTAAAATAAAATGAGAAGATATGGTGAAATATAAATCTTAAACCTGTCACAAACATATTGGATGGGTGGATTTTGAAACATTATCACCCTATCATGGATATATTTCCTTTTGGGACCCTTTAAATCCGAAAATCATTTTATAATAAAGTAATATTTTATAACATTGCAAGAGGATATGTGATTAGGTTAATTACTTTTCAATATGAGAATTTAAGAGAAACTGATGTTATTTCGAGATAAAAGTTAATTTTTACCTTGGAAAACAATGTGATTAAATCCTTCAAATATTTGAGTTTCAATCTTAGTTTGGTTTACTTTGAATAATTTTATGGACAATTGTTTCTCAAATGGTCTTCGTTGAACATTGGTTTCTTTTGGGACAAATTTTGGAGATTAAGAATAGATTTTCATTTTATAAAGGATTAAACTTTTGTGGATTATCTGATCTCATAATAACAATTTTGGTTATGGATTTTTTCTAAAGGAATGGGAAATATATAGTTCTCTTTTTTAGATTTGGTGACTCTCAAGAAGTTGATTATAGTACTCTTAATGCGAACAAGTCTTCCTAAATACACGTATTTTGAAGAAAATATGAGTTTGATTAAGCAATCTAGTAAAAGTTGAAAGTCTACGTGACAAGTAAATATGTTTCATTATGATTTATTTAAGCTCAAAAATAAATTCTTCAATGAAGAATAACTTAAAACAAAAATGTTTCCTGTCAATTTTTCCTACTGGGGAATCGAATACCGTTTAACCCATCACAAGTTTGTGATTTTATTATGGTTAACTTTCTCCTAGACATGTTTACTATCACTCTCCCTCAGAACATAACCCTTTGTTTTTTCCTCCATATCCATGTTTTCCTACATGGAATCCTAGTATGGGTTAAATCGGGTGACCTTTGTACTTCTCTTTATTTATTTTAAAGTAATTTTTTTACTGACTCTTGTTCCGATGTGGGATTTTCAATGATGTTTCCAAGCCCAATTTTAAATTTGTGAGGATGAAATTCCCAAAAGGGGGGAAGGATGTAACACCCCAGGTAAATAAAGAATATGAAATTTTCACATTTAACCATATTTTTGAATAATATATTAATATAACTTTAAAGGGGATGCTATGCTCGATGGCGTACCCAATACGCAACAACGAGTTTCATGGGAATCTTACTTTGCACAGTAATAACAAAATAATATTATTTTAAATTGTAGTTAAGGCCTAGACGTTGTAATGGAGGGAATGAACAGAACTAACTAAAAAATTATTATATATGTTTGTCAAATATTTTTACTTTTTACAATAAATGTTAGAGGATTAAAAATGCGAATGAATCCAATTTTAAGCGTAAATATTCTAATATTCTTTAAAAGGTCGATTAACCGCCTTTTGATGATGAACCTCTTTTAAATCCACTTTTTCACAATTTTATGTGTTATATTTGACAAAATAAAATTCTTCTTTAGAATCGTGACATCAAAATTTACTTTGTGTAAATTTTTGATATTTTTCCGATAAAGTTCATTTTTTAATGAATAGTGAAAAATGTTGAATTTTAATTCAAAACATCTTTTTAATCTAATTTATTTAAATCATTAGATTAACTTTTGAATTGGGTTTAAAGTGAAATTATAATATATTTTTACCATTTAATCCAATAGTGGTCGTTGAAATTAATTTCATCATGAAATTGGACTTAAACTAGTGTCAATCTTTTGATACTTATTGTTTCATAAAAACACGCTATTTGCTCTGATAGTGGGAATTAATTATTAAATCAATTAATGTAACATATAGTTTTTGAATTTTGTAAAATATACATCATTTTTGAATTTGGAATATCAAATATATATTAGGGTGAATTTTTGGTATTTTTCTGGAAAACTTTAATTTTTGATGAATAGTAAAACCACTAAGTGATACTTAAAAAACTGATTTTTCATTGAAATGAAATTTTACCACCTCTGTGTTTTGAATTTAAAAAATCCTACATACAAGGTTGTCATTAAGAAGTAAAATTTGGTTCAACGAGACTAAAATAATTTCTTTGGTGAATAGTAACTTTTAAGTTTTAATCGCGATTAGAGGTAATTAGTGTAGTTTAAGGTACAAATACTGTTTTAATAATATGAAATGACCTATAAACATTTCCTAACCTCATTGGATGAGTAATTTCCGACCAAGACAATCCATGGGTCATCTTGGGGACCCCATGGAGCCACTTTGGTTGGAAAATGACATTAATACCTTCTTATTTAAAGTTAAAATTAAAATGTAACAAACATGTGTTTTTTTGCTAAAACAATTTTTATATGGGGTTATACAAGTCATATTTTTCACTATAAAAATTCATTAGAAATAAAAAAAATATTTTCTACATCATGATATCTTTTTTATAATTTTTAGATATTAAATAAATTAATTTATTTATGACACCGTGATGATGTAGTGATTACCTCATAAATTAACAATTTAAATAAAATGAGAAGATATGGTGAAATATAAGTATTACACATGTCACAAACCTATTGGATGGGTGTATTTCGAAACATTATCACCTTATCCTAGAAATATTTCATTTTGGGATCCTTTATATCCGAAAATCATTTTATAATAAAGTAATATTTTATAACATTGGAAGAGTGCCCCTCCTCTTCTCTTATAAAAGGCCCCCACACCTACCACCTTACACACACCTCTCAAGCTCTTGGATCAGCCCCTCACCATTTCATCTATCCACATCCCTATCTTCATCATTGAAACGTCACTTTGGGCAGAATCCTTTCCAAGGAAGCCTTTGAACTCAAATCAAAGTGAGTTACCTGATTTAAAGGTAATGTCCTCCCTTGTGTTCTTTTGATTATTATTCTTCTCCAAACCCCTAAACTATTTTTATTACTTTTTGTTGTTACAAAACCAGTATCATAAATATACTAGGATTTTTTTATAAGAAATATTTGAGCTACACTTTCACACACCTCCGTCTAATGGTTAAAGAACATACTATTTCTGTGGATGGCGAATTACTGCTCACGAAACGATGATTGTTCAATATTATTTTAACACCATCAAAGGTGGCCATTAAGATGTCACTATATTTATATAATATATATAATATTTTTATGTTTTCCATAAGCTTCTGTATTTTTCATTTATGGCATACCTCTATGGTTTCCATTATGGGAAAACACGATATCTTCATTTTAGGAAGTGCGGACTACCGCCACCTCAAAGTGATTTGACTCGTTAATGCCATATGTGGGATGTATAAAGTATGGAATTAATGGTATTACATATGATATCCTACTTGAATTATAATATACCTTTATATCATTATTATTTAATTTCATTGAATATAAAAAAATAGAAATGAATGTAGTGTTCATGTGTACGTACGACTTACCGTCTCCATGAACGGTACATTTCATTTCTTATCTCAAAATGTTATGTAGTATTATAAGTACATATATATAATGGATATATATGTAATATATTACAACTAAATGATGGATATCACTCTTGAATTATAATATATATATCTCTTATTTTGTTTTTATTCCAATAATATGACAAAAAATGAAAGTAGCGTTCATGCGTACGTAAGGCCTACCGTCTCCATGAACGATGATCTTAATTTTTTATCTCCAAATGCTATGGAATAGTATAAAATGAATATATACTGGATATATATGATATTTAAATCATCAATACTTTTCTGAATTTTATGTACCTTCAACTACATGGAAAATTCTTTTCCGACAAGTTCGATTTTTACTCCTGTACCGAACATCGACAAAAAACGTCTGATATGAACTCACTCTATTAACCAATTATTATAACATTATAATATGTGATATTAACTGAATAATAATCTTTAAAGTAGGTCCTTAATGAATTATAAATTGACCAAATTTTATTATTCAAGAGATTAAAGAACGATCGAGTCATGTCGGACACGAGGTAAAGGATCCTACCCCTCTCTTTTTTTTAAGTAAACTCTTTTATGTCATACCATTTAAGCTCATCTTTCATATAATTGGGACGTTATTTTATATTAATCCTACTGTAATTTTTATCTTCATATGGTGAGAGACCCTATTTTCTCTCATCAATCCATTTTGGATGTTTTGAGTGGCGCTGTTAGGCTGCTGAATTTTCGTAAGAGATCCAACCTCTCTCTTTCTTTTTAAGTACTCTCTTTTAAGTCATTTCTTTTAAGCTCATATATCTTATGTTTGGGGATGTTAGTTTATATTCCTCATACTGAAATTTTTATGTTCATATTATGAGATACCCTATTTGATCTCATAAATCCATTTTTGGATGTTTTAAGTGGCGCCGTTAGGCTGCTGAGTTTTCGTAAGGGATTTTTCATCTCACTTTTATTCTTATGACATTTATGCTACGTTTGCCACTATTTACATTGATTGGTGTATTTACTTCCCATTATTATACACTTTTTGTAGTATAATTTAATTTATGGGTATTTGCATCTTCATTGTATGACCCTTCTTCCATGGGGTGTACGTTTCGAAAGATACCCAAGTTAGTAAGGGATCCTTTCACCCTACTCTTTTTAAAATACTTAATTTGTTATGTCTTTTAATTAACATACTATTATGTTGGGATATGTTCTTATATATCCTTATTGATTTAAATTTTATGTCCAAGTTATGAGATACACTTTTTATCTCTCATCAACTCTTTTTCTGAATTTTGAAGAGACGTCATTAGGCTGTCGAATTTTTGCAAGGGAACTTCTTAACCCAATTTTGATTCTTTGGGATAAACATGTACTCCTTGAATATGTCGTTCTATGAATATGTGTGAATGGCCTATGATTGTTTTACACATAATATCCACTTATATTTGGGGTATTATTTTGTCACAAATAATTATGTAATTGATTTATCCTTAATCCAAGGATACCGTCTTTGTAAGGGACATCATCTCAATCTCCTTTCATTGAGGCATATTTTGTTTTATACACAAATTTTTATTTATACGGTGTATAAACCCCTTTGAATTTTTGTTTATTCAAACGGAATCTTTTTATACGAAGCTTTTTACTAAATGAAAAAAAGGAATATCTTTCTTGTCGTACGTATGCGGCGACTACGATATCTCTCCCGTCGTGACCATTATTTGAGTTTCGGCTTCCTCTACAAGCCATAACCTTTTTTGAATCAAAAATAAATACCATGTTTTACTCTTCTATTATATTGGTATTGAAAATGGATTTCATAATGTTTTTATATCAATGTGTTTTATCCATATTTGTGAATAAAATATTAATATAACTTTAAAGGGGACACTAATCTCGATGGCGTACCCAATACGCAACAACGAGTTTCTTGGGAATCTTAAATTGCACACTAATAATAAAATAATATTATTTTAAATTGTAGTTAAAGCCTAGCCATTGTAATCGCGGGAATGAACATAACTAACTAAAAAATTATTATATATGTTTGTCAAATATTTTTACTTTTTACAATAAATGTTAGAGGAATAAAAATGCGAATGAATCCAATTTTAAGCGTAAACATTCTAATACTTTTTAAAAGGTCGATTAACTGCCTTTTGATGACGAACCTCTTTTGAATCCACTTTTTGACAATTTTATGTGTTTTATTTGACAATATAAAATTCTTCTTTATAATTGGGGCATCAAAATTTACTTTGTGTAAATTTGTGATATTTTTCCGATAAAGTTCATTTTTAATGAATAGTGAAAAATGTTGTATTTTAATTGAAAACCACTTTTTAATCTAATTTATTTATATGATTATATTATCTTTTGAATTTGTTTTAAAGTGAATTTAGAATATATTTTTACCATTTAATCCAATAATGGTCTTTGAAATTAATTTCATCTTGAAATTGGACTTAAACTAGTGTCAATCTTTTGATACGTATTGTTTCATAAAAACACGCTATGTGCTCATACAGTGGGAATTTATTATTAAATTAATGAATGTAACATATATGTTTTGAATTTTGTAAAATATACATCATTTTTCAATTTGTAATATCAAATATATATTAGGGTGAATTTTTGGTACTTTTCTGGAAAACATCAATTTTTGATGAATTGTAAAACAACTAAGTTATACTTAAAAAACTGATTTTTCGTTTAAATGAAATTTTACCACCTCTGTGTTTTGAATTTAAAAAATCTGACATACAAGGTTGTCATTAATAATTAAAATTTGGTTCAATGAGATTAAAATAATTTTTTTGGTGAATAATAACTTTTATGTTTTAATCGCGATTAGAGGTAATTAGTGTAGTTTAAGGTAAAAATAATGTTTTAATAATATGAAATGACCTAGAAACATGTCCTAACCTCATTGGATGAGTAATGTCCGACCAATAAAATCCATGGGTCAACTTGGGGACCCCATGGAGCCACTTTGGTTGGAAAATGACAATAATACCTTTTTATTAAAAGTTAAAATTAAAATGTCACAAACATGTGTTGTTTTACTACAACAATATTTATATGGGGTTATACAAGTCATATTTTTGACTATAAAAATTTATTAGAACTCCAAAAAGAATTCCTACATCATGATATCTTTTTTATAATTTTTAGATATTATATACATTAATTTATTTATGACACCGTGATGATGCAGTGATTACCTCATAAATGAACAATTTAAATAAAATGAGAAGATATGGTAAAATATAAGTCTTACACATGTCACAAACCTATTGGATGGGTAGATTTCGAAACATTATCTCCTTATCCTAGAAATATTTCATTTTGGGATCCTTTATATCCAATAATCATTTTATAATAAAGTAATATTTTATAACATTGCAAGAGTTCCCCTCCTCACCTCTTATAAAAGGCCCCCACATCTACCACCGTACACACACATCTCAAGCCCTTGGATCGGCCAAACCCTCACCATTTCATCTATCCAAATCCCTCTCTTCATTATTGAAGCCTCACTTTGGGCATAATCCTTTCTAAGGAAGCCTTTGAACTCAAATCAAAGTGAGTTACCCGATTTAAAGGTAATGTCCTCCCTTGTGTTCTTTTGTTTATTATTCTTCTCCAAAACCCTAAACTATTTTTATTACTTTTTGTTGTTATAACTCCATTATATTAAATATAATAGGATTTTTTAATAAGAAATATTCTAGCTACACTTTCACACACCTCCATCTAAAGGTTAAAGAACATACTGTTTCTGTGGATGGCGAATTACTGCTCACGAAACGATGACTGTTCAATATTAATTTAACACCTTCAAAGGTAGACATTAAGATGTCACTATATTTATATATGATATATAATATTTTTATGTTTTCCTTAAGCTTTTTTATTTTACATTTATGGCATACCATTATGCTTTCCATTATGGGAAAACGTGATATCTTCATTTTAGGAAGTGCGGACTACCGCCCCCTCAAAGTGATTTGACTCGTTAATGCCATATGTGGGATGTATAAAGGATGGAATTAATGGTATTACATTTGATATCCTACTGGAATTATAATATACCTTTATATCATTTTTATTTAATTCTATTGAATACAAAAAAAATTAGAATTGAATGTAGTGTTCATGCGTACATACGGCTTACCGTCTCCATTAACGGTATATTTCATTTCTTATCTACAAATGTTATGTACTATTATAAGTACATATATATAATGGATATATATGTAATATATTACATATAAATGATTTATATCACTCTATAATTATAATATATATATATATATATATATATATATATTATTTTGTTTTAATTCCATTAATATGACAAAAAATGAAAGTAGCGTTCATGCGTACAAACGGCCTACCGTCTCCATGAACGGTGCTCTTAATTTTTTATCTCCAAATGCTATGGAATAGTATAAAATGAATATATACTGGATATATATGATATTTAAAACATCAATACTATTCTGGATATGATGTACCTTCAACTACATGGAAAATTCTTTTCCAACAAGTTCGATTTTTACTCATGTACCAAACATTGACAAAAAACGTCTGATATGAACCCACTTAATTAACCATTTATTATAACATTATAATATGTGATATTAACTGAATAATAATCTTTAAATTGGGTTCTTGAGAAATTATAAATTGACCAAATTTTATTATTTAGGAGATCAAATAACGATCGAGTCATGTCGGACACGAGGTAAGAGATCCTACCCCTCTCTTTCTTTATAAGTTACTCTATTATATCATTCCTTTTAAGCTAATATTTCTTATAATTGGAATGTTATTTTATATGACTCCTACTATAAGTTTTATGTTCATATGGTGAGGGACCCTATTTTCTCTCATCAATCCATTTTGGATGTTTTGAGTGGCGCCGTTAGGTTGCCGAATTTTCGTAAGAGATCCAACCTCTCTCTTTCTTTTTAAGTACTCTTTTTTATGTCATTTCTTTTAAGCTCATATTTATTATGTTTGGGGATGTTAGTTTAATTACTCATACTGAAATTTTTATGTTCATATTATTAGAGACCCTATTTGATCTCATAAATCCATTTTTGGATGTTTTAAGTGGTGACGTTAGGCTTCCGAGTTTTCGTAAGGGATTTTTCATCTCACTTTTATTCCTGTGACATTTATGCTACATTTGCCACTATTTACATGGATTGTTGTATGTACTTCCCATTATTATCCACTTTTTTTAGTATATTTTTATTTATGGGTATTTACATCTTCATTGTATGACCCTTCTTCCATGGCGTGTACATTTCAAAAGTTACCCAAGTCGGTAAGGGAACCTTTCACCCTCCTCTTTTTAAAAGACTTCTTTTGTTATGTCTTTTAATTCACAGACTATTATGTTGGGATATGTTATTATATATCCTTATTTCTGTAAATTTTATGTCCATGTGATGAGATACCCTTTTTATCTCTCATCATCTTTTTTTTTTGAATTTTGAAGTGACGCTGTTAGGCTGTCGAATTTTTGCAAGGGAACATCTTAACCAAATTTTGATTCTTTGGGGAATGTTTTAAGAATTATATAGTTTTGGAAAAAGGACAACACGCAGACCATGTGACAACCCGTCTCATTGGATAAAGCTACGGGAATCGAACCCACAACCAATGTGCGACTGGTATTTATCATGTACCACTGGAATACGTGAAGTCCCTGGTTAGTTTGACTAATTTTTTTTAGTTAGATGATTTTAGGAATCAAGATTAAGTTTATTTTGGGTTATCTATGGAAATGATTAACCTATCATCGAGGATATGTGATTAGGTTAATTACTTTTCAATATGAGAATTTAAGAGCAATTGATTTTATTTGGAGATAAAAGTTAATTTGTACCTTGGAAAACAATATGATTAAATCCTTCAAATATTTGGGTTTCAATACTAGTTTGGTTTATTTTGAAGAATTTTATGGACAATTGTTTATTGAATGGTCTTCGTTGAACTTTGGTTTTTTTTGGGACAAATTTTGGAGATTAAGAATATATTTCCTTTTTATAAAGGATTATACTTTTGGGGATTATCTGATCTCATACTAACAATTTTGGTTTTGAATGTTGTCTAAAGAAATGAGAAATATATAGTTCACTTTTGTAGATTAGGTGATTCTCATGAAGTTGATTATAGTACTCTTAATGCGAACAAGTCTTCCTAAAAACACGTCTTTTGAAGAAAATATGAGTTTGATTAAGGAATCTAGTAAAAGTTGAAAGTCTATATGACAAGTAAATATGTTTCATTATGATTTAGTTAAGCTCAAATATAAATTCCTCAATGAAGAATAACATAAAACAAAAATGTTGTCTGTCAACTTTTCCTACTGGGGAATCGAATACCGTTTAACCCATCACAAGTTTGTGATTTTATTATGGTTAACCTTCTCCTAGATATGTTTACTATCACTCTCCCTCAGAACATGACCCTTTGTTTTTTTCCTCCATATCCATGTTTGACTACATGGAATACTAGTATGGGTTAACTCGGGTGACCTTTGTACTTCTCTTTATTTATTTTAAAGTAATTGTTTTTCTGAATCTTGTTCTGATGTGGGATTTTCAATGAAGATTCAAAGCCCAATTTTAAAATTGCAAGGACACAATTCCCAAAAGGGGGGAAGGATGTAACACCCCAGGTAAATAAAGAATATGAAATTTTCACATTTATCCATATTTGTGAATAATATATTAATATAACTTTAAAGGGGATTCTATGCTCGATGGCGTAACCAATATGTAACAACGTGTTTCTTGGGAATCATAGTTTGCACACTAATAAAAAAATAATATTATTTTAAATTGTAGTTAACGCCTAGCCGTTGTAATGTCAGGAATGAATAGAACTAACTAAAAAATTATTATAAATGTTTGTCAAATATTTTTACTTTTTACAATAAATGTTAGAGGATTAAAAATGTGAATGAATCCAATTTTAAGCATAAACATTCTAATATTCTTTAAAAGGTCGATTAACTGCCTTTTGATGACAACCCTATTTTAAATCCACTTTTTGACAAGTTCATGTGTTATATTTGACAAAATAAAATTTTCTTTAGAATCGGGACATCAAAATTTAATTTGTGTAAATTTTCGGTATTTTTCCGATAAAGTTCATATTTTAATGAATAGTGAAAAATGTTGTATTTAAATTCAAAACATTTTTTTAATCTAATTTATTTATATGAATAGATTATCTTTTGAATTGGTTTTAAAGTGAAATTATAATATATTTTTACCATTAAATCCAGTAGTGGCCGTTGAAATTAATTTCATCTTGAAATTGGACTTAAACTAGTGTCAATCTTTTGATACTTATTGTTTCATAAAAACACACTATTTTCTCTGACATTGGGAATTAATTATTAAATTAATTAATGTAACTTTTATGTTTTTAATTTTGTAAAATATAAATCATTTTTTAATTTGGAATATCAAATATAGCTTAGGGTGAATTTTTTTTATTTTTCTGGAAAACTTCAATATTTGTTGAATAGTAAAACCACTAAGTGGTATTTAAAAAACTAATTTTTCATTTAAATCAAATTCTACCACCTCTGTGATTTGAATTTAAAAAATCCGACATACATGGTTGTCATTAAGATGAAAAATTTGGTTCAATGGGATTAAAATATTTTTTTTGGTGAATATTAACTTTTAAGTTTTAATCGCGATTAGAGGTAATTAGTGTAGTTTAAGGTAAAAATAATGTTTTAATAATACGAAATGACCTAAAAACCCCTCCTAATCTCATTGGATGAGTCATGGCCGACTGAGACAATCCATGGGTCAACTTGGGGTCCCCATGGAGCCACTTTGGTTGGAAAATGACATTAATACCTTTTTATTTAAAGTTAAAATTAAAATATCACAAAGATATGTTGTTTTACTAAAACAATTTTTATATGGGGTTATACAATTCATATTTTTTACTATAAAAATTCATTATAAAGCCAATAATATTTCCTATATCATGATATATTTTTTATAGTTTTTAGATATTAGATAAATTAATTTATTTATGACACCGTGATGATGCAGTGAAAACCTCATAAATGAACAATTTAAATAAAATGAGAAGATATGGTGAAATATAAATCTTAAACCTATCACAAACATATTGGATGGGTGGATTTCGCAACATTACAACCTTATCCTGTAAATATTTCCTTTTGGGACCCTTTAAATCCGAAAATCATTATATAATAAAGTAATATTTTATAACATTGCAAGAGTACCCCTCCTCTCCTCTTATAAAAGGCCCCCACAACTACCACCTTAAACACAACTCTCAAGCCCTTGGATCAGCCAAAACCTCCCCATTTAATCTATCCATATCCCTATCTTCATCATTGACGCCTCACTTTGTGAATAATCATTTCCAAGGAATCCCTTGAACTAAAATCAAAGTGAGTTACCCGATTTAAAGGTAATGTCTTCCCTTGTGTTCTTTTGTTTATTATTCTTATCCAAACCCCTAAACTCTTTTTATTACTTTTTGTTGTTACAACACCAGTATCTTAAATATACTAGGATTTTTTTATAAGAATTATTCAAGCTACACTTTCACACACCTCCGTCTAATGGTTAGAGAATATACTGTTTCTGTGGATGGCGAATTACTGCCTCATGAAACGATGATTGTTCAATATTATTTTAACACCATAAAAGGTGGTAATTAAGATGTCACTATATTTATATATGATATATAATATGTTTATGTTTTCCTTATGCTTCTGTATTTCTCATTCATGGCATACCTTTTTGGTTTCCATTATAGGAAAACGCGATATCTTCATTTTACGAAGTGCCAACTACCGCCCCCTCAAAGTGATTTGACTCATTAATGCCATATGTGGGATGTATAAAGGATGGAATTAATGGTATTACTTATGATATCCTACTGGAATTATAATATACCTTTATATCATTATTATTTAATACCATTGAATACAAAAAAAAATAGAAATGAATGTGGCGTTCATGCGTACGTACGGCTTACCGTCTCCATGAACGGTACATTTCATTTTCTTATCTCCAAATGTTATGTACTATTATAAGTACATATATATAATGGATATATATATAATATATTACATCTAAATGATGGATATCACTCCGGAATTATAATATATATATCTCTCATTTTGTTTTAATTCCATTAATATGACAAAAAATGAAAGTACTGTTCATGCGTACGTACGGCCTACCATCTCCATGAACGGTGCTTTTAATTTTTTATCTCCAAATGCTATGGAATAGTATAAAATGAATATATACTGGAATATATATGATATTTAAATCATCAATACTATTCTGGATATGATTTACCTTTAACTACATTGAGAATTATTTTCCAACAAGTTCGATTTTTACTCCTATACCGAACATCAAAAAAAAAACGTCTGATATGAACTCACATTATTAACCAATTATTATAACATTATAATATGTGATATTAACTGAATAATAATCTTTAAATTAGGTCTTTAATAAATTATAAATTAACCAAATTTAATTATTCAGGAGATTAAATAACGATCGAGTCATGTCGGACACGAGGTAAAGGATCCTACACCTCTCTTTCTTTTTAAGTATACTCTTTTATGTCATTCATTTTAAGGTCATATTTCTTATGATTTGGATGTTATTTTATATTACTTATACTATAATTTTTATCTTCATATGGTTAGAGACCCTATTTTCTCTCATCAATACATTTTGGATGTTTTGAGTGGCACCATTAGGCTGCCGAATTTTCGTAAGAGATCCAACCTCTCTCTTTATTTTTAAGTACTCTCTTTTATGTCATTTATTTTAAGCTCATATTTCTTCTGTTTGGGGATGTTATTTTATATTACTCATACTGAAATTTTTATGTTCATATTATGAGAGACCCTATTTTATCTCAAAAATCCATTTTTGGAAGTTTTAAGTGGCGCTGTTAGGCTGCCGATTTTTCGTAACGGATTTTTCATCTCACTTTTATTCTGTGACATTTATGCTACGTTTTCCACTATTTACATTGAGTGGTGTATTTATTTCCCATTATTATAAACTTTTTATAGTATAATTTAATTTATGTGAATTTACATCTTCATTGTATGACCCTTATTCCATTGGGTGTACGTTTCGAAAGTTACCCAAGTCGGTAAGGGATCCTTTCACCCTCCTCATTTTAAAAGTCTTATTTTGTTATGTCTTTTAATTCACATACTATTATGTTGGGATATGTTATTCTATATCCTTATTGATGTAATTTTTATGTCCAAGTGATGAGATACCCTTTTTATCTCTCATCAACTCTTTTTCTGAATTTTGATGTCACGTCGTAAGGCTATCGAATTTTTGCAAGGGAACTTCTTAACCCAATTTTGATTCTTTGGGATAAACTTTTACTCCTTGAATATGTTGTTCTATGAATATTTGTGAATGTACTATGATTGTTTTACACTTAATATCCAATTATATTTGGTGTATTCTTTTGTCACGAATAATTATGTAATTGATTTATCCTTAATCCAAGGATACCGTCTTTGTAAGGGACATCGTCTCAATCTCCTTTCATTGAGGCATATTTGGTTTTATACACAAATTTCTTTTATATGGTGTATAAACCCCTTTTACTTTTCGTTTATTCAAAAGGAATCTTTTTATACGAATCATTTTACTAAACGAAAAAACGGAATGTTTTTCTTGTCATACGTATGCGGCGACAACGGCATCTCTGCCACAGTGACCATTATTTCAGTTTTGGCTTCCTCTACAAGCCATAAACTTTTTTGAATGAAAAATAAATACCATGTTTTACTCTTCTATTATTTTTCTATTGAAAATGGTTTTCATAATGTTTTTATATCAATGTGTTTTATTGATATCTTGTGATTGAAAAGTGGAAATGTTATGTTTCCCTTATACATGTTTTATGTGATACTATTATGTTATGGTTCTTGGGAATTGTTATGAAGATGGGTGGTTCCGTGAGAAACTAAGGGCGATTGAGCCCGATATTTCTCTCCAATGCATTGGGTAACACGAATGATTTAAACGTTAAGGTTTCTCCGAAGAGATTTAGGGAATATACTGTGATGGGTATTCCAAACGTAACCAAGAGGGTTACTCCCTACATAAGAATGATATGAATGCCTCAAGTTACCATTATGCATTATGATTTCTATGATGTATTCATGATTTGATGAGGTATGTTAAAATTCTTATGTTTTATGAGTAAATTATGATTTCATACATGGACTAATGTTTTCTTTTCATACTTTTATATCCATTACATAGATTTTTATGCTCATCCCACGTTTTTGAAATGTTTTTCACAGGTCAAGGGAAAGGTGCATGATATGTTGATAGTGTCAAAGAAGTGTCAAGAAAGAATCCATGTTTTATTTTAATTATGTTTTCGTTGTTGGGAAAAACGAATACTATCTTTTATGTTACCAATTTGTTTAAATGTGGAATGTAATTCATGATTTATGATCTAATTATCTAAAACTCTAAACCTGAAAAGATCCTTAATGTGAATTATTCATTTAATTAAATATTAAGTAACGTTTAAGGTCAGTGCCTTATAAAGGGTCTCTTATTAGACAACTTTTTGAGCCTCTGTAATGGCAGGAACAGGTGGAAGAATGGCAGTCTTCTCCAATGGATCAATGAGTGGTCAGCTTTAATGGTGTGGAAGGGCCTTCATTAGAGTTGGGGCCTTGTAGCCTATTAAACTCAGTGATGTAGTTCCCATGGGGACTTTAGAAGAGGTTGTTGTAGTTAACCAAGGCACACCTCAATCATTAGGGGCTTCTCCACATTTTTATCTTTGAATGATGGTGATGATAATGGAAATGATGTGGCATCTGATACAACTAATGTGGGGGAGTTTTGTTCTGACAATGCCCTATAAAGCTGCTCAATAGAAGTCACAAGGGTAAAATGACCCTTATCATCTTATGAATGAAAATAAAATTATACCATTGATTGGTCCCTTATGGTCAAATAAGGTTGTTGACACATAGACACATGATCCATTAGATATCACTTTCGGCACTACAGTAGATCCTTCTGCAACCGGGTAACATGTGCATGTTAATCATTCTAACAAAGCGGTTTACATATCCACCCAGGTTCATTATTATATTGGTGATACTGTGGTTGCAGATACTTCTGTAATGAAAGATAATGGGAATCCTATTAGTAAGGGTCCTGCTGTAGTCAGTAATTTGTAGGGGCCAGGAAAGAAGGGAAAAGGGAAGAAGGGGAAAGGAATCGTGGTCATGTAATCACAGTATGGTCCCTAGAAAATGGTAATGAATCATCTTCAATGAAGGGTTTCTTCTAGAACTGTAAGGGGATGGGAAATTCCCAAACAGAAAAATCCCTTATACATTTTAATATGGACCATAAACCAATGATTTTTGGTATTTTTGAACCAATGTTTCTTTATGAAAATTGTAAAAGATTCAAATACGAATCCCTGGGGTACAAGTTACTGTATCATGACTTGAATGAATCTAAGATGGACCATTTGTCGGTGTTTCTATATGAATCCATATGGACCAACTCTATATTGGACCGGTCTCATAGTATTATACAATATTGCAGTACAAATAATTATGAATTTTTAGTTTCCTATTGGTATGCATCTAACTCTTATATCAAGAGGTGGGAATTTTGGTAGGTGCTCAAAGAGACTTCTGGGATGATGGATCAAGCATGGAAATCTATGGGTTATTTTAATACAGTGTAGCGGCCTGAGGGAAAAACTAGTGGTAATTTTAATAGGATTGATGCTTTTGATTTCTCTATATATATTGATCAATGTAATCTTGTTGAAGTTCCAACTGCTATAGATGACTTTACATGGTGGTGATACACCAAGAATGTAAGAAAATCAAGCATGTTTCATAGATGTTTTGTTCACATGAATGATTAGGATGCTTTTTATTGGATCTCTATATTTAGACTACTTAAATACAACTTGGATCATAATTTCATTGTTGTGGACATCAACACACAGTTGACAAGGTCGGGACTCTTACCTTTTGGATTTTTTAATGGGTGGATTGTAGATCTATGATGTAGGGAAATGGTGTTACACGATTAGAGGATCAAATAGGTTGGAAGACCTCTTCAGATATTTGTAGTTAAAATAAAATATCTCAAGACTCTTCTAGAGGAATGGAACAAAGAATATTTTTCTAAAATTGACTGTGATATCAAGGATATTGAGGTGGAGCTCATCTCAACTCAGATTCATAATCAGCATCAAGAAATAACTTCTGTAGAGGAAGAACATGAACATAATAAATTGTATGATCTATTAGTAATTAAATATAGGTTGGTTAGAATCCAACTGACTGTCAGATGGTTAAAATATGAAGATATAAATTCTATGTTTTTTAATATACTACATCAGAGGAAAAGAGAATGAGCGATGGATAGAGAAATCCACATTAAGTGCCAATTGTATTTTTCTGAAAATTAGATTCCATTTGAAGTTGTGGAGTACATCATGTGTTTGTATTCTGATGATGGGAAATTCCATACACATAGAATGGTGGAGAAAATCACTTCACTCATTGGGGATCAAGATAACCAATCTCATGCCACCCCAACTCTCAAAAAGAAAATTCCAACATCTCTTTTATCCATCAATACATAGAGTGCTCCTGGTCCAGATAGATTCACTAATAAATTCTTTGTTTCCTATTGGGTTGTTTTGCAGGATGATTTTTCTGTAGACATAAAGGAATTCTTTAGTCTCTCTTACATACCATATAGGATGAATTCCTATATCATTTCCCTCATACCTAATAAAGTAAATTCTCTTCATATAAGAGACTTTAGGCCAATGGCTCTGGGGAGTACTATCTCTAAGCTGATAAGTAAGATCCTCATGAACAGGCTGGGATGAATGGTTAGTGATACGATCACTAAAATTAAATTTGAATTTATTCCTAGAAGGAAGATTCAAGATTGTCTCATTACCTCATCAAAAAGTTTCAATCTCATGAGAATGAGGATGAAGGAAGAAAAAATTCCACATAAAATTAACATCTCAAAGGCATGTGACACACTAAAATGGAGCTTTCTACTGGAGGTCCTTAAAATGTTATGGATTCTCTAATTTGTTCATCAAACTAATCAGTACCATTCTTTGTTCATAAATGCTATCCTTTCTTTATAATGGTACCCCAATGTATTTTTTTCATTATACCAAAGGTGTGCTATAAGGTGACCCACATTCTGGGTTTTTATTTTCTATTGCATAAGATATCATAGAAGATATATCACTAACCTTATAGACATGGGTTTTCATAAGATAATTCCTGCTGGTGTGAATGATTTTGATCCATATCATTTGTTATAGGCTGATGACATCCTTTTGTTTGGGCAAGACTCAAGGAAAACTATCTCCTCTATCAAGTACCTCTTAAGGAATTATGAAGAGGAAGCTGTTCGAGCAATATGTTTGGATAAATCCTTCATTGTCTTTGTAAATGGTGTAATGACTGGGAAGCATAATAGGATAACTAGAGACCATGGGGTAAAAAAGGGGTATTTTTTCCTTTCAATAACATGGTTTTCCCATATTTTGGGGAATGGTGAAGTGTCAATACATTGAGGGGATATATTCTAGTATTGTTAATCAACTTTATAGTTGGAAATAGAAGGAAATGTCCATGGGTGAGATGGTGTTCCTTGTCAATTCAGTGATAACATCTAATTTTATTTACTCCATTTCTATTAATCTATGGCCTATGGGCCTCATCATGGAGTATTAATGTATGGTATGAAACTTCATTTTAATAGGGTCAAACCACAAGCATAATCTTATCAATGTTCCCTAGAAGGAAGTTATCTAGACTTATAAATTTGTGGGCCTTAGATTCAAGGATCTCAGAACATTTAATGATGAACTCATTGAGAAGTTTGCATGCGGTCTGATCCCCAATGAAAATTCTGGTGATTTATTAGCTAATCTCTTTAAATGAAGGTTAATTAATGAATACAAATATTACCTTGTGACATATATATAGGAATCTCTCATGTACTCTTTCATGTGAATCATTAATGACACAATGTGGCTGGTTTTTCGGTACGCTATCATTAATTGTTTGAGTGCGATTTTTCTTGAGTGGCCTCTTCGGGATAGCATGTATATTTTTTCTTGTGTTGGTAGATTCTCCATTGCTAATTTTTTATCTCAAAATCATTTTTTTGACAACATAATCCCCTCTAAGGTGGAGCTGGAAATTCAATCCTATAATTTTATGGATTGTGATATGATGATATGGAAGAATAACTAGATTGGTCAGTTTAATAACATGTATTACTATGAGATGGCTTGTGGGGGCTCTTTTCGTTCACCTGCCTGGCTCACGATATATAGGTCTCTGTTCACTTGTCCCTCTTGTTTCTCTCTAATCTGGAGAATCTGGAAAAATCATGTTCCCACTCATGTTCAGCTCAAGCAGCCTAGTTTTTATTTTGCATCTTTATGTCACTTATGTATGTGCCTAGAGGATATGTGAATCACTTGTTTATGGTTTTTTCCGATGATAGCCAGTTATGTGATTAGTTTGGGACCCTGTTCAGGGTGATCTAGAATCAAAATTGGCTTCTTGATATGCTGGTAGGGTTGTCTGATGATCGATGTAGTGAACAGGTGTGGAACCTCCTCATTGCAACTACTGTAGCTATGATTGCAGCCATATGGTATACTCAAAATGCTACAGTTTTTTATGACAATAAGGTGCACATCTGTTGTGGAATGTAGGTGGTCCACCATGAGGACTATGCATCCTCAAAGGTGCAATCAGGTGCGATGTACAATATTGTCTTGTACTTGCATATTCATCGGATGCTTGGTGTTTCTGGGAGCTGTGGAACACTCAGATGCATAAATACATTCACTAGATACCCCCGATCATTCCATGTATTAAAGTAAATGGGGATAGATCTGCTTCTGGTGCACCAGTGTCATCAGGGTATGGTGGGGTTTTTCGCACTTACAGTTGTTTTTTAAGGGATTTTTTTATTAGTTCTATGGTATTGGTGTTTCTTTTGAATATGAGTTATGAGTGACAGTTCATGTAGTCATATATGATGTCTTTTATATTTGGAGTAGATGGTGCATTGAATCGGATTCTCCACTTGAGGCCCAAGACATGCTAAATAGAACGCGAGATGTTCATTGGTGAGTACTCCAAAATTGGGTAGAATGTCTCAATCTGGTAAATCATTTAAATCTGATTGACTCGTATGCTTATAGGGAGGACAATCAGGTTGCTGATACATTGTCCAAGAAATAAATCATGGCAATTTATATGAACTGGTCTTTCATGGCCCATGATTATATCTCCTCACTGGAGGAGGTGAATATGTGTGGTGTTATGCAATCTCAGTTTTGTAATATATCTTATGCTTTCTGAATCTATTTTTTATTCTGCTAAATAATTATATTTGATCAATTTTGACTGGATCAGAGACTTTATCTGTTTATATGATTTCCATAATAGCAAAGGTATTGCTTCCAAGACCATCAAGTGGAGAAATTACACTACTGAACAGCCTTTACTATCGTTCCATCCATGTATTGCTGAATTCTATTTACATGTCCTTTCAACCTAGTGTTACTAAACAGTATTTACTTGTCATTCTGTCCATGTTTATCTATTGAGATATAAATCATTACCAAATGCATTAGAGTATTATTTTGGTCTCACCCATCTCATAATGAAATTATTCATACATATTCCACAAAAACATATTACATTCATCACAGAATAACCCAAGAAATAAAATGGGATCTTCAAACATCATTCCATCATAACAAAATCTATATTAAATATCATTCCATCATTAACATAATCAAATCATAGTAATAATCGAGATTGAATCATAATAATATTTAATGAGTGTCATCTTAGATGGAAAATAATTTTTATGAAACACGTGAAATTAATTCTTTAGGAAAATATGATCTTTTTCAATAATGTTTTCTTGTATTAAAATTGCACAAAATTTTAATGTAAAATAATTTAGTTGAAAATAATCTTGAAATTGTGTAGAAGAAGATTCATTGAAATAAGGAGTTATTAATACGTGAAAATCTATTCATTCTGTATAAGTTAAAAAATTATTCGTTGTATATTTTTTTATGAAAAAATCCATGAACTACCTGATATGGTAAACAAAATAAAGTTTCCTTTCATACTATGTAGTAAAATACATAAATGGGTAAAATGAAATTACAAATACATAGAAGAATATTAAACATTGTTTCAAAACTACTACAGAAAACATGGATATGGATGAAAAATAAAATCCCATTATATAGTAATTTATAAACAATCTTGGATAATAATGATAAATTTAAATTAACCCTTACATGGTACTTTTTGTTAGTCAAGTATGTGTTAACCTTCTCTTCTTCATTGGTATTGTTTCAGATATCTAATTAGGGACATTAGAGATGTACTTTTTGGAAAACCAGGACCTCCAGATGCTAACTAAGAATGTTTATATGAGAATCGGACATGGTTTGGTCTAGCTAAGAGGCCCAAGAATGTGTGTGTAAATTTGGGAGGAGATGCCTTTTTATAAGAGAGGAGAGGGGCAGTTTAGAAATCTCTCAAAATATTAATCTATTATAAATAAGATTTCGATTATAAATTTTCAAAAACTCATCTAATTTCAAAAATAAGATGATATTGGTTTGAATACACATCATCCAAAAAATATTAGGAATGTTTTGAAATTTTTTATCTGTATATTATTGATTAAACCTTGATTTTTCCATTTTTAATATTTCTTTGATATCATGTTATTTATATATAGTTGGTTAATTTAAAAACCATATCATATTAAATGACCCCCAAAAAGTAATTGGTGTCCTATTTTCACTTATATTAACCATTTGGATGAATTTTAGATTTTTTGGAATTTAATATAATTTAATAAACTATTTTATGGTTTATGTTATGATTTATGTCAATTTTTGAAACTATTCATACTTGAATTTTTTATAAATTCATAAAAAGCTAATTTATTATAAAAAATGTCATTATATCAAATATATTATGTCAACGTACTCTATAATATTTTTTATGGCTTAAAAATCAAATTTAATTTAATTTAATATTTATAATATCATTTATTCGAATCCATTATTAATGATTCACTCACTATATCATCATTGTGTCATTATTAAATTAATTTATTCAATGTCTACTAATTATAAATAAAATACCATGATGTAGGAAAATTATATTATACTTATAATGTCTATTTATAGTCTTTGGGGTCACTTATATAACCCCATAAATTTTTTTTTGTAAAAGATCCATGTTTTTTTTATATTTCACTTTAAATTAAATTAATTTTTATAAAATGTCATATTCCAATCCATGGGGTTCTATGAGGTCTTAAAATACACTTAAAGATTCCCATGGTCAGAAATATCTCATCCAATATAATTAAGAAACGTTTTAGGTTTGTTGTATATTAAAAAATTATTATTTTTACCGTTCTTTACCAAATTCACCCTTTAACCATGGTAAATAAAAATAATTACTAACGTTACTATAAATAATGTCTATAAATAAAAGGTGCATATTAAAATAAATTAGATAATATAATTCCAATAATTGAATCTATTATTGAAAATTGAAAATGCAAAAGCTTTATTAATTAATTTATTGTTAATTCTCATTGTCAAAACCTAAAGGATGGTTTTTAAGAAGTAATAACCATCACAAGATTGACCTGTGTTTATATCCAATATCAATGGAAAATTACTACCAATGAAAATAAATGGATTAAATGATAAAAACATAATCTAATTAAAATTAAAAACCAATTAAAAAGAAAATCTAAATATATAAATAAATTAGATGAAAAAGTAGTTTTGAATTAAATTCAATATTTTAAACAATTCATTAAAATATTACTTTTATGAGAAAAAAACCAAAAATTCAACATATGTAAATTTTTACATCTCGATTCCAAATTAAATGTTTATTTTTTTCAAATATAATATATATAATTTTAAAAAACTGTATTTAAAATTTAAACATCATCAAAAGGCGAAAAACAACATTTTCATAAGAAATATTTTTTTCTGAAAAAAATGATTTTCTTCTAATATAATATTCTAGAAAATATATATGTCTAATTTTAATGTTTTATATAATTAAAAATGTTTTTAATAATATTATTAATGGCTAGTTTAGATCCCATTAAATAATAATATTGTAATAATATATCAGTTTTTGGTGATACTCAGAATTGCATACAATAAAGATGTCGTTGGAGGTCTCTCGTGCATGTTACGCAAACAATGTTTGTGATGCATGTAGTTCTAGCTTCCTTTGGTGTTGCGTATAAGATAATCAAAACATTTTTCTTTTATGAATCCAAAAATAACTATACTCAATGTTGTGTGACATACGACATAAGTTAATCCTGCAGTAGAATACAACAAAATAAATCAATTAAATTTAATAGAATCTATCTCATAATTTTTTTTCGCATTACAGGCTACATTCCGACTTCAATGATGGCAATGAAAAAAAATCTTCTCTAGGATAACTAGTTCTAAAATATGTTTTCAAATCCCAGGATGGTCTTAGATAAGGGATCATGGTTAATATCATTATATAAATAAATGTGGATACAAATTTTGTGGGATATTTGGGATTTATTATTGGAGACCCCCTACGAATGGATAAAGGATGAGTTGGGGATACTTAAATTTTTGATTTATACCATTGGTTTCTAGAGAATTGTCCTTACATCCATACATGTGAAGATGAAGGTGGTGGTCTCTCAGGGAGATAAATATAGGGACCTTCATTTTTGATTGGTTACCACTAAGGATTTTACATTTGTAAAAAAATTGGTAGAGGATGTAAATGTTGTTTTCTGAAATATGGTTAAGGTAAAAACTTAATGAAATGTTGTTAATGCTAGGGATGATTCAATTGAAATTATCAATTATGTTATTTTTCATCTTCAATTTTTTATTATCCATTATTAGGGGACATGTTTCAATGTGATCCCAAAAAGGAATTCATCTATTAGTTCCCTAATGTAGTTGTTAGGTGGGGGAAATCATCTTTTTCAATGGAATATCCTCCTTTGATTTTCTTAATCACCATTTTTTAATCACATTAATTATTCTAGTAGGATTCCTATAGTTTTAGGACTAGTTCTATTCTTGTTATGAGGGCATGGTCTTTATACTCGTTATATGCGCATAATTTGGATATAGAGAATGAGGTGGGAATATTTTCATTCTATGGATAAAAAATACAATACCTTATCCGAACCAATTGATCATTTTTTTCCATCATTTTACAATCAGGTATTCTAAAGGCACCCAAACTATAAAACTCCCATGTCTAGGTAGTGTCATGGGTGTTGAAAACATCCTCGTCCAGATCATCAGTCTCCACAATTTTACTTGGGGGGGGGGGGTGTTTCATGATTAAATCGTCACGGGATTTCACTTTTACCCCCATAATATACATGAACCTAATGTTTTATTATTGAGAAATGATGGACCATCCGAAAAGAGGACTATTCAACATAGGGGTTCCATGTATGGACTTCAGAATATTAATAAGAGAGACCAAGAGGGCCATTTTTTAAATTCATGTAATGCTTCAGAATTTTTACTTCCATGATGAGGTTGAGATAGTTATTTTCAACATTCAAGTATCAGGTCTCAATACCTAGCATCATTCTGATGAGGAAATAGATACCTTTATCACTCCACAAATCATTGTTTTTCTGGAGGGTTTCTAGTGTGTGTTTTATGGTGGTCATATATAATATGAGTGTAATTACCTTCACTAGTGGAATCATGATTGGTGGGTGCCAAAGATACTTATTTACACTAGAGATTCCTTGTCTATAATCATCATACAATTTATTTGAAATTTCTATTTTTATTATCTTGTGGAGGGTGATAAATATTTTACCCATGATTTCTAGGAAACTCCTATCATAGGTAATGTTACCTTGAATCAACGAAGTGATTTGATATTTCTTTGGGATGACATTTCTAGAATAGCACTTGTCTTTTCTATATCATCCAGGATTCCATAATGGAGTATCGAAAATCCGTAGAACATCCCTAGTGTTACCCTGATGGATAATTTTAATGGAATTATCTTTATATTTTTTGTCACAAATTTTTAGACTATTTGAAGAAACATGAATTGATCACACCACATTCAGGATTTGACTATTAGGTCATCAATATAAAATTCATCAATTCTACCATGAAAAGGATTAAATATATGATACATGTGGTGTTGATATGTAGTTCCATAATTATTTAATCCAAATGACATGAAATCATTTAAAAATATCCCCTAAGGTGCTATGAAGGTATTTACTTCATCATCTTTAGGAGACATCTTTTTCGTATTGTATTCTAAATACCCAGCTACGAAGGTAAGGACGTGAAATCTAGTAGTTACATCAAATAAGGGTTCATTGATTGGAAATGGATAATCATTATTCGATAAATGTTAATTATGGTCACTAAAATGGATGTATACCCTAATGTGTGAATTATTTTTCTTGACATGAGTGATATTGGAAATCCAACTTAGGTATTTCACATCTTAGAAAAAGTTGACTTTGATAAATTTATCAACATCCAAAACTATATTGGTATCTTAATATGTGTGAATCCAACTTTCATATTTCATTAACCCTCAACAGTCATTTGGTAAGCTAATGTAGTGAATTCCCACAACTAGAGTTAGACATTAATTTTTAAATAGTACAAAGATAACACATATCTTCATTTCTTTATAAATTTGAAGTATATATCTTTCTCATTAAAGTGCATGGTTTCACTAATCAGTGTATTTAATTGGAAAAATTTTTATCCAAAAATTACCTCCCTAAGTCCATCAATAGTGGTGGAGACGCCATCCTCTATTGTTGGTGGGAAATTCCATTGTTTATCTTCTTCTTCGTCAACTTTTGAGTGTGTGGATGAAATTTCATATAGAGGTTGAAATATAGTAGAATCTTTGTCTCTGTCAAGGTGATAGAGTCCATGAAATGAGAAATTATCATTATATAATGTTAGCGTCATTATAGTGATATACTAGAGATTATTTTATTTTATGTATTCATTTAGAAAAGAATGAGCATGGAATATTGGGAGCATGTTTATTTCCTTAACTATATTTATGTGGAAAATTAGCTGTGTGTAGCATTCTACAATGATTTTTTGGGGTTGTCCCTAAGAACTTGGGGGATGATATATGTATACCATCATACACAATTAGTTGTTTCCCTTAGATTTTGTACAATCCTACCCCAACGTATGTGGCAGAAAAGGTCTCGAAGGTGGCACTATCACAATGTAGTATGCAGCCATTTACATCGATAACACATTTAATACAAGGATACCGTCTTTGTAAGGGACATCGTCTCAATCTCCTTTCATTGAGGCATATTTGGTTTTATACACAAATTTCTTTTATACGGTGTTTAAAACCATTTTACTTTTCGTTTATTCAAAAGGAATTTTTTTATACAAAGCGTTTTACTAAATGACAGAACGGAATGTTTTTCTTGTCATACGTATGCGGCGGCAACGACATCTCCGCCACAGTGACCATTATTTGAGTTTTGGCTTCTTCTACAAGCCATAAACTTTTTTGAATGAAAAATAAATACCATGTTTTACTCTTCTATTATTTTGCTATTGAAAATGGTTTTCATAAGTTTTTTATATCAATGTGTTTTATTGTTATCTTGTGATTGAAAAGTGGAAATGTTATGTTTCCATTATACATGTTTTATGTGATACGATTATGTTATGGTTCTTGGGAATTGTTATGAAGATTGGTGGTTCCGTGAGAAACTTAGGGCGGGTGAGCCCGATATAGCTCTCCAATGCATTGGGTAACATGAATGATTTAAACGTTAAGGTTTCTCCGATGAGATTTAGGGAATATACTGTGATGGGTATTCCAAACGTAACCAAGAGGGTTACTCCCTACGTAAGAATGTTATTAATGCCTCAAGTTACCATTATGAATTATGATTTCTATGATTTATTCATTATTTGATGAGGTATGTTAAAATGCTTATGATTTATGAGTAAATTATGATTTCATACATGGACTAATGTTTTCTTTTCATACTTTTATATCCATAACCTAGATTTTTATGCTCATCCCATGTTTTTGAAATGTTTTTCACAGGTCAAGGGAAAGGTGTATGATATGTTGATAATGTCAAATAAGTGTCAAGAAAGAATCCATGTTTTATTTTAATTATGTTTCCGTTGATGGGGAAAAACGAATACTATCTTTTATGTAACCAATTTGTTTAAATGTGGAATGTAATTCATGATTTATGATCTAATTCTCTAACACTCTAAACCTGAAAAGATCCTTAATGTGAATTATTCATTTAATTCAATATAAAGTAACGTTTAAGGTCTGTGCCTTATAAAGGGTCTTTTCTTAGACAAATTTTTGAGCCTCTGTAATGGCAGGAACAGGTGGAAGAATGGCAGTCTTCTCCAATGGGTCCATGAGTGGTCACCTTTAATGGTGTGGAAGGGCCTTCATTGGAGTTGGGGCCTTGTATCCTGTTAAACTCAGTGATGTAGTTCCTATGGGGACTTTAGAAGAGGTTGTTCTAGTTAACCAAGGCACACCTCAATCATTAGGGGCTTCTCCACATTTTTATCTTTGAATGATGGTGAGGATAATGGAAATGTTGTGGCATCTGCTACAACTAATGTGGGGGAGTTTTGTTCTGACAATTCCCTATAAAGCTGCTCAATAGAAGTCAAAAGGGTAAAATGACCCTTATCATCTTATGAATGAAAATAAATTTATACCATTGATTGGTCCCTTATGGTCAGATAAGGTTGTTGACACATAGACACATGATCCATTAGATATCACTTCTGGCACTGCAGTAGATCCTTCTGCAACCGGGTAACATATTCATGTTAATCTTTCTAACACAGGGGTTTTCATATCCACCCAGGTTCATTATTATATTGGTGATACTGTGGTTGCAGATACTTCTGTAAGGAAAGATAATGGGAATCCTATTAGTAAGGGTCCTGCTGTAGTCAGTAATTTGTAGGGGCCATGAAAAAAGGGAAAAGGGAGGAAGGGGAAAGGAAACATGGTCATGTAATCACAGTATGGTCCCCAGACAATGGTAATGAATCATCTTCAATGAAGGGTTTCTTCTAGAACTGTAAGGGGATGGGAAATTCCCAAATGGAAAAATCCCTTAGACATTTTAATATGGACCATAAGCTAATGATTTTTGGTATTTTTGAACCAATGTTTCTTTATGAAAATTGTAAAATATTCAAATAGGAATCTCTAGGTTACAAGTTACTGTAACATGACTTGCATGAATCTAAGATGGACCATTTGTCGGTGTTTCTATATGAATCCATACGGACCAACTCTAGATTGGACCGGTCTCATAGTATTATACAATATTGCAGTACATATAATTATGAATTTTTAGTTTCCTATTGGTAAGCATCTAACTCTTATATCAAGAAGTGGGAATTTTGGTAGGTGCTCAAAGAGACTTCTGGGCTGATGGATCAAGCATGGCTATCTATGGGTTATTTTAATACAGTGTAGCGGCCTGAGGAAAAAACTAGTGGTAATGTTAATAGTATTGATGCTTTTTATTTCTCTAAATATATTGATCAATGTAATCTTGTTGAAGTTACAACTGCTATAGATGACTTTACATGGTGGTGATACACCAAGAATGTAAGAAAATCAAGCATGTTTCATAGATGTTTTGTTCACATGAATGATTAGGATGCTTTTTATTGGATCTATATATTTACACTACCGAAATACAACTTTGATCATAATTTAATTGTTGTGGACATCAACACACAATTGACAAGGTCGAGACTCTTACCTTTTGGATTTATTAATGGGTGGATTGTAGATCTATGATGTAGGGAAATGGTGTTACACGATTGGAGGATCAAACAGGTTGGAAGACCTCTTCAGAGGTTTGTAGTTAAAATAAAATATCTCAAGACTCTTCTAGAGGAATGGAACAAAGAATATTTTTCTAAAATTGATTGTGATATCAAGGATATTGAGGTGGAGGTCATCTCAACTCAGATTCATAATCAACATCAGTATATACCATCTCTAGAGGAAGAACATGAACATAATAAATTGTATGATCTATTAGTAATTAAATATAGATTGGTTAGAATCCAACTGACTGTCAGATGGATAAAATATGAAGATATAAATTCTATCTTTTTGAATAAACTACATCAGAGGAAAAGAGAATGAACGATGGATAGAGAAATCCACATTAAGTGCCAATTGTATTTTTCTGAAAATTAGATTTCATTGGAAGTTGTGGAGTACATCAAGTGTTTGTATTCTGATGATGGGAAATTCCATACACATAGAATGGTGGGGAACATCACTTAACTCATTGGGGATCAAGATAACCAATCTCATGCCACCCCTACTCTCAAAAAGAAAATTCCAACATCTCTTTTATCCATCAATACATAGAGTGCTCCTGGTCCAGATAAATTCACTAATAAATTCTCTGTTTCCTATTGGGTTGTTTTGTAGGATGATTTTTCAGTAGACATAAAGGAATTATTTAGTCTCTCTTACATACCATATAGGATGAATTACTATATAATTTCCCTCATACCTAATAAAGTAAATTCTCTTGATATAAGAGACTTTAGGCCAATGGCTCTGGGGAGCACTATCTCTAAGTTGATCAGTAAGATCCTCATCAACAGGCTGGGACGAACGGTTAGTGATACAATCACTACAATTCAATTTGGATTTCTTCCTAGAAGGAAGATTCAAGATTGTATCATTAACTCATCAAAAAGTGTCAATCTCATGAGAATGAGGATGAAGGAAGGAAAAAATCCACATAAAATTAACATCTCAAAGTTATGTGACACACTAAAATGGAGCTTTCTCCTGGAGGTCCTTAAAATGTTATGGATTCTCTAATTTGTTCATCAAGCTAATCAGTACCATTCTTTGTTCATAAAGGCTATCCATTCTTAATAATGGTATCCCAAAGTATTTTTTTCCTTATACCAAAGGTGTGCTATAAGGTGACCCACATTCTGGATTTTTATTTTCTATTGCTGAAGATATCATAGAAGATATATCACTAACCTTATAGACATGGGTTTTAATAAGATAATTTCTGCTGGTGTGAATGATTTTGATCCATATCATTTGTTATAGGCTGATGACATCCTTTTGTTTGGGCAAGACTCAAGGAAAACTATCTCCTCTATCAAGTCCCTCTTAAGGAATTATGAAGAGGAAGCTGTTCGAGCAATATGTTCGGATAAATCCTTCATTGTCTTTGTAAATGGTGCAATGACTGGGAAGCATAATAGGATAACTAGAGACCATGGGGTAAAAAAGGGGTATTTTTTCCTTTCAATAACATGGTTTTCCCATATTTTGGGGAAATGTGAAGTGACAATACTTTAGGGGGATATATTCTAGTGTTGTTAATCAACTTTCTAGATGGAAATAGAAGGCAATGTCCATGGGTGAGATGGTGTTCCTTGGCAATTCAGTGATAACATCTAAGTTTAATTACCCCATTTCTATTAATCTATGGCCAAAGGGCCTCATCATGGAGCATTAATGCATGGTCTGAAACTTCATTTTAATAGGGTCAAACCACAAGCATAATCTAATAAATGTTCCCTAGAAGGAAGTTATCTAGACTTATAAATTTGTGGGCCTTAGATTCAAGGATCTCAGAACATTTAATGATGAACTCATTAAGAAGTTTACATGGGGTCTGATCCCCAATGAAAATTCTGGTGATTTATTAGCTAATCTCTTTAAAGGCTGGTTAATTAATGAATACAAATATTACCTTGTGACTTCTATATACGAATCTCTCATGTACTCTTTCATGTGAATCATTAATGACACAATGTGGCTGGTTTTTCAGTACTCTATCATTAATTGTTTGAGTGCGATTTGTCTTGAGTGGCCTCTTCGGGATAGCATTTATATTTTTTCTTGTGTTGGTAGATTCTCCATTGCTAATTTTTTATCTCACAATCATCTTTTTGACATCATATTCCCCTCTCAGGTGGAGCAGGAAATTCAAACCTATAATTTTATGGATTGTGATATGATGATATGGAAGCATAACTGGAATGGTCAGTTTAATAACATGGATTACTATGATATGGCTTGTGAGGGCTCTTGTCGTTCACCTGCCTAGCTCACGATATATTGGTCTATGTTCATTTGTCCCTCTTGTTTCTCTATAATCTGGAGAATCTGGAAAAATCATGTTCCCACTCATGTTCAGCTCAAGCAGCCTAGTTTTCATTTTGCATCTTTATGTCACTTATGTATGTGCGTAGAGGATATGTGCATCACTTGTTTATGGTATTTTCCTATGATAGCTAGTTATGGGCTTAGTTTGGGACCCTGTTCTGGATGATCTAGAATCAAAATTGGCTTCTTGATATTCTAGTAGGGTTGTCTGATGATCGATGTAGTGAACAGGTGTGGAACCTCCTCATTGCAGCTACTGTAGCTATGATTGCAGCCATATGGTCTGCTCAAAATGCTGCAGTTTTTTATGACAATAAGGTGCACATGTGATGTGGAATGTAGGTGGTCCACCATGAGGATTATGCTGCCTCGAAGGTGCAATCAGGTGCGATGTACAATATTGTCTTGTACTTGCATATTCATCGGATGTGTGGTGTTTCTGGGAGCCGTGGAAAACTCGGATGCATAAATACATTCACTAGATACCCACGATCATCCCATGTATTAAAGTAAATGTGGATATATCTTCTTCTGGTGCACCAGTATCATCAGGGTATGGTTGGGTTTTTCGCACTTACCGTGGTTATTTGAAGGGATTTTTTTATCAGTTCTATGGTATTGGTGTTTCTTTTGAAGATGAGTTATGAGTGATAGTTCATGTAGTCAGATATGATGTATTTTTTATTTGGAGTAGGTGGTGCATTGAATCAGATTCTCCACTTGAGGCCCAAGACTTTCTGAATAGAACGCGGGATTTTCATTGGTGAGTACTCCAAAATTGGGTAGAATGTCTCAATCTGGTAAATCATTTAAATCTGATTGACTCATATTCTTATAGGGAGGCCAATCAGGTGGCTGATGCATTGTCCAAGAAATCAATCATGGAAATTTATATGACCTAGTCTTTCATGGCCCATGATTATATCTCCTCACTGGTGGAGGTGAATATGTGTGGTGTTATGTAATCTCAGTTTTGTAATAAATCTTATGCATTCTGAATCTATTTTTTATTCTGCTAAATAATTATTTTTGATCAAATTTGACTGGATCAGAGACTTTCTATGTGTATATGATTTCCATAATAGCCAAGTTATTGCTTCCAAGACCATCAATTTGAGAAATTACACTACTGAACAACCTTTACTATCGTTCCATCCATGTATTGCTGAATTCTATTTACATGTCCTTTCAACCTAGTGTAACAAAACTTTATTTACTTGTCATTCTGTCCATGTTTATCTATTGAGATATAAATCATTACCAAATGCATTAGAGTATTATTTTGGTCTCACCCACCTCATAATGAAATTATTCATACATGTTCCACAAAAACATATTACATTCATCACAGAATAACCCAAGAAATAAAATGGGATCTTCAAACATCATTCCATCATAACAAAATCTATATTAAATATCATTCCATCATTAACATAATCAAATCATAGTAATAATCGAGATTGAAACATAATAATATTTAATGAGTGTCATCTTATATGGAAAATAATTTTTATGAAACACGTGAAATTAATTATTTAGGAAAATATGATCTTTTTCAATAATGTTTTCTTGTATTAAAATTGCACAAAATTTTAATGTAAAATAATTTAGTTGAAAATAATCTTGAAATTGTGTAGAAGAAGATTCATTGAAATAAGGAGTTATTAATACGTGAAAATCTATTCATTCTGTATAAGTTAAAAAATTATTCGTTTTATATTTTTTTCCGAAAAAATCCATGAACTACCTGATATGGTAAAAAAAATAAAGTTTCCTTTCTTACCATGTAGTAAAATACATAAATGGGTAAAATGACATTACAAATACATAGAAGAATATTAAACATTTTATCAAAACTACTACAGAAAACATGGATATGGATGAAAAATAAAATCCCATTATATAGTTATGTATAAACAATCTTGGATAATAATGATAATTTTAAATTATCCCTTACATGGTACTTTTTGTTAGTCATGTATGTGTTCACCTCCTCTTCTTCATTGGTATTGTTTCAGATCTCTACTTAGGGACATTAGAGATGGCCTTTTTGGAAAACCAGGACCTCCAGATACTAACTAAGAATGTTTATATGAGAATCGGACATGGTTTGGTCTAGCTAAGAGGCTCAAGAATGTGTGTGTAAATTTGGAAGGAGATGCCTTTTCATAAGAGATAAGAGGGGCAATTTAGAAATCTCTCAAAATATTAATCTATTATAAATAAGATTTCGATTATAAATTTTCAAAAACTCATCTAATTTAAAAAATAAGATGATATTGGTTTGAATACACATCATCCAAAAAATATTAGGAATGTTTTGAAATTTTTTATCTGTATCTTATTGATTAAACCTTAATTTTTCCATTTTTAATATTTCTATGATATCATGTTATTTATATATTGTTGGTTAATTTAATAACCATATCATATTAAATAACCCCCAAAAAGTAATTGGTGTCCTATTTTCACTTATATTAACCATTTGGATGGATTTTAGATTTTTTGGAATTTAATATCATTTATAAACTATTTTATGGTTTATGTTATGATTTATGTCAATTTTAGAAACTATTCATACTTGAATTTTTTATAAATTCATAAAAACCTAATTTCTTATAAAAAATGTCATTAAATCAAATATATTATGTCAACGTACTCTATAATATTTTTTTATGGCTTAAAAATCAAATTTAATTTATTTTAATATTTATAATATCATTTATTCAAATCCATTATTAATGATTCACTCACTACATCATCATTGTGTCATTATTAAATTAATTTATTCAATGTCTACTAATTATAAATAAAATACCATGATGTAGGAGAATTATATTATACTTATAATGTCTATTTATAGTCTTTGGGGTCACTTATATAACCCCATATAATTTTTTTTGTAAAAGATCCATGTTTTTGTTATATTTCACTTTAAATTAAAATAAATTTTATAAAATGTCATATTCCAATCCATGGGGTTCCATGAGGTCTCAAAATAGACTTAAAGATTCTCATGGTCAGAAATATCTCATCCAATATAATTAAGAAACGTTTTAGGTTTGTTTTATATTAAAAAATTATTATTATTACCGTTCTTTACCAGATTCACCCTTTAACCATGGTAAATAAAAATAATTACTAATGTTACTATAAATAATGTCAATAAATAAAAGGTACATATTAAAAAAATTAGATAATATAATTCCAATAATTGAATCTATTATTCCAAATTGAAAATACAAAATCTTTATTAATTAATTTATTGTTAATTCCCATTGTCAAAACCTAAAGGATGGTTTTTAAGAAGTAATAACCATCAAAAGATTGACCTGTGTTTATATGCAATATCAATGGAAAATTACTACCAATGAAAATAAATGGATTAGATGATAAAAACATAATCTAATTAAAATTAAAAACCAATTAAAAAGAAAATATAAATATATAAATAAATTATATGAAAAAGTAGTTTTGAATTAAATTCAATATTTTAAACAATTAATTAAAATATTACTTTTATGAGAAAAAAACCAACAATTCAACATATGTAAATTTTTACATCTCGATTCCAAATTAAATGTTTATTTTTTTCAAATATAAAATATATAATTTTAAAAAACAATATTTAAAATTTAAGCATCATCAAAAGGCGAAAAACATCATTTTCATAAAAAATATTTTTTTTTTGAAAAAAATGATTTTCTTCTAATATAATATTCTAGAAAATATATATGTCTAATTTTAATGTTTTATATAATTAAAAATGTTTTTAATAATATTATTAATGGCTTGTTTAGATCCCATTAAATAATAATATTGTAATAATATATCTGTGTTTAGTGATACTCAGAATTTCATACAATAATGATGTCGTGGGAGGTCTCTCGTGCATGTTACGCAAGCCAAGTTTGTGATGCATGTAGTTCTAGCTTCCTTTAGTGTTGCGTATAAGATAATCAAAACGTTTTTATTTTATAAATCCAAAAAAATCTATACTCAATGTTGTGTGACATACGACATAAGCTAATCATGGAGTAGAATACAACAAAATAAATCAATTAAATTTAATAGAATCTATCTCATAAATTTTTTTCTCATTACAGGCTACATTCCGACTTCAATGATGGCAATGAAAAAAAATCTTCTCTAGGAGAACTAGTTATAAAATATGTTTCCAATCCCAGGATGGTCTTAGATAAGGGATCATGGTTAATATCATTATATAAATAAATTTGGATACAAATGTTGTGGGATATTTGGGATTTAGTATTGGAGACCCCCTACGAATGGATAAAGGACGAGTTGGGGATACATAAATTTTTGATTTATACCATTGGTTTCTAGAGAAATGTCCTTACATCCATACATGTGAAGATGAAGGTGGTGGTCTCTCAGGGATATAAATATAGGGCCCTTCATTTTTGATTGGTTACCACTAAGGATTTTACATTTGTAAAAAAATTGGTAGAGGATTTAAATGTTGTTTTCTGAAATATGGTTAAGGTAAAAACTCAATGACATGTTGTTAATGCTAGGGATGATTCAATTGAAATTATCAATTATGTTATTGTTCATCTTCAATTTGTTATTATCCATTATCAGGGGACATGTTTTATATGTGATCCCAAAAAGGAATTCATCTATTAGTTCCCTAATGTAGCTGTTAGGTGGGGGAAATCATCTTTTTCAATAGAATATCCTCCTTTGATTTTCTTAATCACCATTTTTAATCACATTCGTTATTCAAGTAGGATTCTTATAGTTTTAGGGCTAGTTCTATTCTTGTTATGAGGGCATGGGATTTATACTCGTTATATGCACATAATTTGGATATAGAGAATGAGGTGGGAATATTTTCATTCTATGGATAGAAAATACAATACCTTATCCAAACCAATTGATCATTTTTTTCCATCATTTTACAATCAAGTATTCTAAAGGCACCCAAAATATAAAACTCCCATGTCTGGGTAGTGTCATGGGTGTTGAAAACATCCTCATCCAGATCATCAGTCTCCATAATTTTACTTTGGGGTGGGGTTGTTCCATGATGAAATTGTCACGGGATTTCACTTTTACCCACATATTATACATGAACCTAATGTTTTATTATTGAGAAATGATGGGCCATCCGAAAAGATAACTATTCACCATAGGGGTTCCATGTATGGACTTCAAAATATTAATAAGAGAGACCAAGAGGGCCATTTTTGAAATTCATGTAATACCTCAGAATTTTTACTTCCATGATGAGGTTGAGATAGTTATTTTCAACATTCAAATATCAGGTCTCAATACCTAGCATCATTCTGATGAGGAAATATATACCTTTATCACTCCACAAATCATTGTTTTTCTGGAGGGTTTCTAGTGTGTGTTTTCTGGTGGTCATAAATAATATGAGTGTAATTACCTTCACTAGTGGAATCATGATTGGTGGGCGCCAAAGATACTTCTTTACACTAGAGATTCCATGTCTGTAATCATCATACAATTTATTTGAAATTTCTATTTTTATTATCTTGTGGAGGGTGATAAATATTTTACCCATGATTTCTAGGAAACTCCTAACATAGGTAAGGTTCCCTTGAATCAACGAAGTGATTTAATATTTCTTTGGGATGACATTTCTAGAATAGAAATTGTCTTTTCTATATCATCCAGGATTCCATAATGGAGTATTGAAAATCCGTAGAATATCCCTAGTGTTAACCTGATGGAGAATTTTAATGGAATTATCTTTATATATTTTGTCAAAAAAATTTAGACTATTTGAAGAAACATGAATTGATCACACCACATTCAGAATTTGACTATTAGGTCATCAATATAAAATTCATCAATTCTACCCTGAAAGGGATTAAATATATGATACATGTGGTGTTGATATGTAGTTCCATAATTATTTAATCCAAATGACATGAAATCATTTAAAAATATCCCCTAAGGTGCTATGAAGGTATTGACTTCATCATCTTTAGGAGACATCTTTTTCGTATTGTATTCTAAATACCCATCTACGAAGGTAAGGACATGAAATCTAGAAGTTACATCAAATAAGGGTTCATTGATTGGAAATGGCTAATCATTATTCGATAAATGTTAATTAAGGTCACTAAAATGGATGTATACCCTAATGTGTGAATTATTTTTCTTGACATGAGTGATATTGGAAATCCAACTTAGGTATTTCACATCTTAGAAAATGTTGACTTTGATAAATTTATCAACATCCAAAACTATATTGGTATCATAATATGTGTGAATCCAACTTTCATATTTCATTAACCCTCAACAGTCATTTGGTAAGCTAATGTAGTGAATTTCCCACAACTAGAGTTAGACATTAATTTTTAAATAGTTCAAAGAGAACACATATCATCATTTCTTTATAAATTTGATGTATATATCTTTCTCATTAATGTGCATGGTTTCACTAATCAATGTTTTCAATTGGACAAATTTTGATCCAAAAATTACCTCCCTAAGTCCATGAATAGTGGTGGAGACGCCATCCTCTATTGTTGGTGGGGAATTCCATTGTTTATCATCTTCTTCATCAACTTTTGAGTGTGTGGATGAAATTTCATATAGAGGTTGAAATATAGTAGAATATTTGTCTCTATCAAGGTGATAGAATCCATGAAATGAGAAATTATCATTATATAATGTTAGCATCATTATAGTGATATACTAGAGATTATTGTATTTTATGAATTCATTCAGAAAAGAATGATCATGGAATATTGGGAGCATGTTTATTTCCTTAACTATATTTATGTAGAAAATTAGTGGTGTGTACCATACTACAATGATTTTTTGGGGTTGTCCCCAAGTACTTGGGGGATGATATATGTATACTATCATACACAATTAGTTTTTTCCCTTAGATTTTGTACAATCCTACCTCAACATATGTGGAAGAAAAGGTCTTGAAGGTGGAACTGTCACCATGTAGTATGCAGTCATTTACATCGATAAAACATTTAATACATTGATAATATTTAAATGTTAATTCTATGTGAATATGGAGTCATGGATTTTTTATTATAACACATATGTGGTGTATGTCAACATAATATTAATCATATTTTCAGATGTGAGATCCCCAAACTGAGCTTCGAGTTCTACATGATAGGTAATTTAAACTAATTTTAATAAACATAAATGGTCATATTTGTGAATGATAAATCCACCTCATTATATGAAAACAATCATAGGGATCAAATCACATTGACATAGATACTAAATACATTATCAATCCCATCCTGTTGGATATCTACATTTTCAACTGTACCCGAAACAGATGGTAGTCTGAAGTGTCCCTGTATGACCTCTTCTTTATCATAATATGTGAGAAATATGGTGACCTCGAATTCCACTAGCATGTCCTAATATTGATATAAATAAGCTGTTATGACTACTATTTTGAAATTCTATGGGATCTAGAGGGATTCAATGATTTCTTACCTGGGATCATTTGAATGATGGATCACATTAGGGATTTTTAACATAAATGGGGAAATTTCATGTTGTTTCAAGATGTAGTACATTTGTGATAGATGGATGTGATTCATGATGACGAGTTTCTCTATAATATGTGTCTCATCGGATTTGGAATTTGAGGTTGTTTGGACTGGTTCCTATAATGGTATGTCATCAAGCTATTGTTTTTGAACACACCTGTGTTGTCATATATATCAGAGGACCTACTAATGAAGCCAAAAATTCTTCAATTAGGTGTAGAAAACACATACTTAGCAAAAAATTCATTATCAATTATGGGATATTCTAAATTGACATCATTAAATGAAAAAAAGTCATCTATTTCTTATGATTGTTCTGTTTATTGGGAGATTGCAATGGATCATATGTTGCAGGGAAGAAATCTAAATGACTCAGAGTTTAAGTATAATAATTATTTGAATATTTATATTTGGTTTCATCATGTGTCTAAAATTCACATCCAGCATTGGGATAAATATCCAATATGACGAACCTATGAGGAGGATCCTCGGTTTTCCTGTAGAGATGTGCCCTCAGGGTGGCCAGAGCTCAATCAAATACATTCCAAATCATCCAATTATTTAGCTTCTATCCACACCTAGAAAGATCATTCTATCAATAAACCACTTCTTCTAATTGGTAAATGTATATGTATCCTACCTCTTCTAAGGAGTTATATCACATCACTTGTGTTGAATCGATCATTCCAAGAAGGATACCATTAATGATAATGCATTCCTGGATGATATGACCCATATTTATATAGAAGGCATTGTGGTTGAGATGGTCGGTAAGGTTGACCTCAATGGGATTATTGGGTTGTGTTATCTTGAGTAGGTTATTTTTTAGGTATGTAAGAAAATAAATCTGTAATTTTTCATTTCTATAGGATTACTATTTATTCATCTATTCCACGAATCCTGGGAGTCTATAACATGACTATTCTTCTAGTCACTATCGATTTTTGTGGTTATTGCTGACTGATAAGACTGATTTTCCATAAAAAAATATAATCATGGTTGAAAATGGCTGGTCCTACCATCAAGACAAGTCCCGTATGTTTTCTCTCCACTAGGGTGTCTTTTCCACTCGCACTGGTGGGGACCTTCTATGTGAACGGTATGCACCCTTCGTATTTATTATTCAGTTCCTATCTCTCAGACCAAGATGACCTAACCTAATTCATGTATTTTATAAAGATCATTTGATGGTTTATCGCTATTATTTTCTTATGTTTTTTGGGAGGAGACTCAGCTAAAGATATATATCTCTCTCATCAGTGAGATGACATGTTTTTCAAGGGGTTATGATAATATTTGGATTTTATCATACCCATGTGTGAAATTATCTAATGTATTATAAAAAATATTCCTAATTACAACCAGATACTTGAAATAGCCCAAGGATTGAAAAAAATATTTCTTCAAGTGGACTGATAACTTTTGGAGAACCCTATAGAGAAATAATGAATTTATAATTCCCAAATAGGACTGAAAAATGATACAAATACACTAACAGTATTATGAGTGTGTGAATCAATTACAATTCTATTATTTAATATTTTTTCTCAATAGTGGATTACTTAGTGGATGAAGTAGTCATAGGTTGCGATCTATGTTATGTAACAAAAATAAATGTTACATTTCTATTGTTTCCCTCATGTCACTTCCCCTCAGGTAATCACAGTAAATGACTATCTTGAAGAGCTCAATGAATTTATTTTGGACCATGATGTATCTTTTAATGAATCATCTTATTTATATTGTGTTCCCATTTGTCACAAAAATGGTTTTTTGGGGCACGATTCAATCTTTGGTGGATGGATGTGGCTATCCCATCCCTAAGTAAGTAGTGTGGTTGAACAAAAAAATATTTATAAAGTGTCATAGATCTATTATAACTGTAATAACATCCTTTTTGTTTTTTTACCTTGATGGAAGCTACTAAGGATCATCCAATCATTATATCCCGCATATATTCTCCTTAGGGTATGTATGTGGGAGATGACTTTTGCAGTGATTAAGAGAAATATGCTGCTTATGGGTTCTCAAGTTCATTACCTCAGTTGAGGGGGTTGATTTCCATTTATGTAGATACATGTTATACATCATTAACCTATAGATAACCTTCTATAAAAGACATGGTAAAAACGATTCACCATGAATTATTACAGTCATCATTTCTAGAATCCCTAGTTAAGTGTATAATTTTAACCTTGTCATATTTTGGTTTATACAATTACCACATACTATCATTTAAAAAATGTAGATGTCCATCTTGAGACTAATTAAAGGATCATATATAAACTATTGATTTTGTGTTAGATCATTTGGTTTTATTTGTTGGCCCGTCATTGTTGGGGCTATCCCATCATGAAGGAGACATGGCTGAGGTTATGACTCAATAATTCTTTTTTCCTGATGCAGATGTCCGTCTTGTAACACTACATGATTTGGGGATGCTGGACAGGGAATTAGAGGACTCATAAAATTGGTATATATTCCTTTAAAATATGATTCTTGATGAATGAGAGCTGGATAGGCATAATATATCTTCAAGATTGTATGGATTTTTCTTTGTTCAATATAAATTGAAATTATTTTATATTCCTCAATCATTAGTGGGTAGAATGTGAATTATATCATTGGTAACAGCACTAGAGGATCCATAAATCTTATCATTATGATAAGGATTCACCTTTACACCTGATGATGTGTTCAGAGCATCAAATTTCACTAGTATAATAATCTAGAAATTTATGTTTCTAACATCAGCTATATCCATGGTTTTTTATTGATATTGTATAATTTATCCTTTGATCAATAACCCCATGTTATCCTTTTATAGTGTATTTACCCCAACATTTAGAGGCTCTAAAACCTACCCCCAAGAGGGTTCCTCGTCCTAGATCAACCAATTTTGAGGCTGGTTCACTAACTACTCAAGATTTCATTACATGGAAATTACATTATAGAATACTTAATACAAGACACAAAAAGATGCCCAAAGGCCATATTAATTTAGTTTGTTTTGAAACATGGAACCTAATATTCTAACATTGTAAAAGATCTTATACATCTCTAATAGAGATATTCCAATTTTTTCCACCCTAAAAATTGTAATTATATATTGGGGAAAATAAAACATAGAAATGGTGAGATCAAATTCCTATGTAATTTAATAATGGAGAACATAAAACAAAACATAAAAATAAGAATGAAAAAACACGAACATAATTTTTATATATCAGAATATTGATACATGAAATAAATATTTACAGTATTTAAGGTATATATAATAAAGAAATATTAACCATGATAGAATAACATTGTAATAAAACATGATATTTTGGAAATCTAATAGGAAAATAACATGATTTTCAAAGTAGGTAAGGCACTGCAACTAATATTATCATCGTGGAAAAAGTTATTTTCTGAACAGGGTTTACTTGTTGTTCCATATGTGTATTAATGAACAAAATTACATGTTTTTCCATGTCTATATTACTAAAACAGATATACTTTTCATTCAATACATGTTTATCTCAAGAGATATAAATCATTACCCAATGCATTGGAGGGAGATATCGGTCTCACCCATATCATAATGAAATCATTATTACTTGTTCTAAAAAAACATAAATCATTCATAACATCATAACCCAAGAAATAAAATAGTCCTCTTAAACATTATTTCATCATAACATAATACATATAAAATATCATTCAATCAATAACACAATCAAATTATAATAATAATAGTCATATAAACATAACCTCATTTATAGAGCATCATCATAGAAGGAAAATAATTTTGATAAAACAATTGAACATAATTCATGAGTAAAATATCTATTCTAAATTATTATTTTTTCTTTTCTCAAAATTATACCAAATTTTAAAAGAAAACAATTTAGTTGAAAATAAACTTGAAATCTTGTAGAAGAATCTTCATTGAAATAAGGTTTCATGAAGATGGGGAAATATTTTCATGCCATATAAGATCCAAAAACGTTTTCCTCATATTTGTTTTGAAAAATTAACCAGGTACCTTATATGGTAAATATGTGATTCCTTCCATACCATGTAGTAAAACTAAAAAATGGGTAAAATTGACTTTAAAAATACATTGTTGAATAATAAAAATGTTATGAAAACATTTATAAAAAACATGTAAAAGGATGATAAATAAAACCCCATTAAATACTTATTTATAAACAGTATATTATAAATATGAGACTGCAAGATTATCCCTTATGTGGTACTTTTCTATAGTCGAGGATCTAGTAACCTCCTCTTATTCATTGCACTTCCTATGGATCTCTTCTAAGGGACAGTAGGGATAATTTTTTTGAAAAACAGGACCACCAAAAGTTAAATAGAAATATTTTTAGGGAAATTGGGAAGTGTTTGGTTGAGATAAATGTCCCATGGAGGTGTGAGGAAATGTGGTCGGAGATGGGTCTTTAATAGAGAGGTTAGGGGCACAATAGGAAACTCAAAAAAATATTAATTTAGTATAAATTATATTTTTATTTTAAATGGTCTAAAACACATTTAATTCAACGATATTATGATTATGGTTCTAATACACATCATCCAGGGATTTTTAGACATGTTTTGAATGTTTTTATATCCTTATATTTTTTGTTTAACCCTTATTTTACCTTTTTTAATCTTATCGTGATATCATGTTATTTACCCATTGTGGGTTAATGTAATTACTGTATCATGTCAAAAGACCCAGAAAAGGCAATTTATGACATATTTAAACATATATTAACCAATTGTATGAATCATATAATTTTTGGAATTTAATATCATTTAATAAAAAATTTTATATTTTACGTTATGAATTATGTCAATTTTTTAATTCTATTCACACTTGACTTATCTACACATTCATAACAACTTGATTCCTTTGAACTAGTGGAATAAAAACAAATATAATATGTCAACAAAATCCATAAAATTGTTTATGGTGTAAAAAATTTCAAATTACATTAATTTTAATATTTATACTATAATTTAATTGATTCTTTTACCAATGAATTAATCATAAATCATTATTGTGTAATAATTTATTTTTATGTATTCAATATCATAAAATTAAAAATAAAATACCAAGATGTTGGAAGACACTATAGAAATCTAATTTATATTTATAGTCTAAGTGATCATTTATATAACCACAAATAAAAATTGTTTTAGTAAAAGTTACATGTTTATGTTATATTTCTCATTACTATAAATTAATTTTTATGAAATGTCATTTTCACAACCATGTGGATCCATATAGTCCCAAAATCCATAAAAACATGCACATGGTGGTAAATATTTCATCCAATAAGATTAGTACACATATTAGGATATTTTCATATTATTAAATTATTATTATACCATTATTTACCATATTTACATTTTAAACATGGTAAATATAAATATATACTACAGTTAAAATTCAAAATGTCATAAAATAAAATTTACCTATTCCCAAAATTTGGATCATCTGATTAAAAATATGAAATCCAGTTTTTCAAATTCAAAACAAATAAGTTGATTTAATTAATTTAAAAGTAATTGTCATTGTCTAAACCAAGAAGGAGGTTTTTAGTAATTAATAATCTTTATATGATTGACATGGGTTTATGTCCAATTTCTATGGAAAATTATATTCATGGACCAAAATTGGATTAAATGATTAATAATTAATCCAAATACACATTAATACCAATTAAAAATATAATTTAATGATAAAAATAAATTATATATAAAGGTATTTGTTTATTAAAATGCAATATTTTTCAATATTTATTAAACAATTAATTTTATTGGAAAAATACAAAAATTCCTACAAATGTTGATTTTTATGTCCCTCTTACAAATAAGAATTTTATTTTTCCAAATAATTTTTTTTGTGAATTTTCAAAAACAATATTTAAACTGGGTGCACCATAAAAAGGCAGTGAACCATCAATTTTTTGGAAAATTACATCTTTTATCTGATGAAATTGATTTTTCTATTATATATTATTATAGAAAACATATAAGATAAATTTTAATGATATATAAAATTAAATATTTTTTCAATAATATTAATAATGGCTAGTTTATATACCATTAAAAAATAATATTTTAATAATATATCATTGTATTGTGAAACTCGGTATTGCATACAATGGAAATAATCATGGACGGTCACTCTTTCATGTAAAACAAGACAATTCATTGGTGCATGTAGTGCAATATTACATTGGTGTTGCGTATAACAAAATCCAAACATAGTTCTTTAATACATCGAACAAAATCTATAATCAATGTTGTGTGAAATTAATTCTATCAAAATAACATCAAATTGTTTGTAAGAGAAGCCAATAATAGTGTTATGTATACAACAAGCTAATATGGTGTATCTTATAGCACACGATAATCATGGTGTAACATATAACACAAGAAATGATTTCAATTAAAAATAATCTATCTCCTAAAATCTTGGGGTGTTACAAACTACCCCCCCCACCATTAATGTAAATTTTGTCCTAAAAATACATTGATGTTATAATTGTCTTAATACATAAATGTTTATTTTCTGGAAATCTGCTTCGTAAAAAGCTATAAAAAACATAATTTTAAAAAGTAATGTTTGAAACATAATGGTTACCCAATGTAACTCATCATCGTGTTTCCACATATGATATCAAAGGAGGGAAGAAAAATCATGGATATAGAAGATAAATCTAACCATCATGTTAAAATGGATAGTGATAGAAAATAAGACATGGAGAAAATTAACTACAAACATCCATAAATCTGTAATGATTTAATGGACTATATGATTCATCATACAATAAGGTGCTTAGTTAACATTTTCAGTTTCAAGATCATTTTCTTAATGTGTATGATTTTTTTTGGAGGAGTAATAATTTTTTGATTTCAATACAATCTCAACATTTTTCATTCAACGAAAAATTTACACATCATCACTTTTTAAAAAAAATGAAGTCGAAATTTTCATTCTTGAAGTGTTAGAAGATAATGAGATAGAATGATAGGTCATTCTATCTGTCTCAATAAATTGTTTTTGAACAGGTTATAAAATATGATAAGTCTACCTATAGTGAGATAATATATTAATCTTACAAACATCAAATGGAATATTACTTATAATGTCTATAAATGGATAATATTACAATCCATCCAAAAACTACAAAATATTACATTTGAAAGATGGAAACTAAATTAACATATGATTTGTCTCCCATATCTCATTTGGCAGTCCTTGGTTTACAAATTCAATTCATGTGAATAACAAAATCATGTATTCTCTTGAAATAGGATAATAACATTAATCACTATAGAACCATAGTAAAAACATTCATTCTGTTGAAATTAATAATTTATACAAAAAAATAAACCCAAAAAGTCTATATAATCAAAACATGATATCACTTTTCTATTATACTAGTAATGTGGTCATTAAAACAATCAAAAATCACTTTTAATCTTTATCCCTTCATTGTGTGCATATCATGTTCATTCCAAAGATATTTTGATCACTTTTCATGGTAACTGATACCATATAATTTTGGGAAAACCACAATGGACCAATACATAAACATTATAATAATCAATAATACTGTAAATTATATTATCAATCATTATTTTGGAATACCATTACATAAACCCATGATCCTTCAACAACTTCATTGTCACAACCAAAATCTCCAATAGTGATTGAATGTTAATTTCCTTTATATTTGGCTCTAAGAGGTTGTTGACGTCGATTATCATCATTAACCCTTGTTTTTAGGGATTGGATAGAATAATTCCCCATTTCAATGCAATTGTAGCATTGATGTGTTGGTGCTACGTTCTTTATAGTCTTATATCTATTCACATCATTAGAAACTTTTTTCCCATTACGTATCACTCATCTACTTGATAAAAATCTTTTCCACAATTGAAATTTTTTTTATTCCTTTTATGATTGTATCTACCATGCTTCTTTCATCACATTGAGCATAAGGAAAATTTAATCTTCTTTTCATCCCTATTTTGATATTTCCCCTTAAACTCTATCTTGTTTTTCTTTTCAAAACAATAATATGGATTTATAAAACATCTTCTAGTTAGGCCTTTATATCAAAACACACAATACTTTCATAGCTACTACAGTCTCTTACTTATAATGCCCTTCGAATACTCGGTTTTAATCCACCAAAGTATCAATCAACTTTACTTTTATGTTGGACGATAATCCCAGAATCATACCTTGAAAGACTTGTAAAATTTAACTCGTATATACTAACAAATTCATTATCCTTATTTTAGCTCAATGAACTCATATTCCATATTTTTTAAAATAATACGTGGAAGTACTTATTAAAAAATATGTTCATGAAAACGTCCCATTCCTTGGACTCAATTTCATATTGTTGTCATGTATTATTAATTAGAGTCCACCACTGATCTATTTCACCTTCTAAATGTTAAACAACCAAAATGGGTTTTTTTTCATGTTTTTAACTATAAATGATTTAAAATATCATTTAAATGGAAGTTATCTGTTGTTCAGTAAAAATTAGATCAGAAGACCCACTAAAAGAATGTGGACGTTTCCTCATGAAGGACTAAATAGAATGTTGTTCCATTCTCTACTCATTTGGTAGCCCACAATGATTCATAGCTTGTGTAAGTATAGAAACAAGATATTTCATCCCATCTCCCATAACATTTGGTTGTTCTGGAGGAATATCATTGGATTTCCAAGAGCATTGATCATTAACACAGTTTCATCAGCTTCCAACCATCGTCTAAAACCCAATAAGAATAGTTTGAGAGGAAAAAATCATACTCGGAAAGAAAAATAATCAAGGGGGAGTACATTCAACCTCTACTATCATAGGTTTTTTCCTTGGCTATTAATGGTCGTCACCAAAATTCAAGGACTATAACCTATAATTATAATTAATCTTAGGGACATCCCTAGAAAAACAATATAAATTTCTATAGGGATGTCACAAAAGTTTTCAAATTCTTGTTTCCAAAGGTTAACTAATCATTCAATCTGATACCAAATCTAGTGAACCATAACTGACGTACATGGACATTACATTACTTTTTTGAAATACATAATACAAGAAACAAAAAGACACCCAAATACTATATTAGTTTTGTGTATTTGGAAACATGTAACATAATCATCTAACATCGTGAATGATATTCAACATCATCAAAAAAATATTCCCCTTTTATTTTCCTACTTGAAACATATCTTTATATCTTGGGGAAAAATATAAAAATGATGAGCTCAAAATGAAGAGGAGGGTGTTCTTACCACATAGGATGATAGTATGAAGTTGGACATTTTTTATGAATCTAATCCAAAATTCTGTGTGAATTGCATGTTTTTTGGTCACCTCATGGTTGAATGTAAAAATAATAAGGAATGCAGTGTGTGAAAATTGAAAGGGCATGATGATGCTACTTATTGGATGATGCGGGGATATGATCATCTTTTCTATTATCCTCAGAATGAGGCAGCTGCTAATCATATGGTGCTGGAGGGGATGGCCTCACCTATGAACTTGGATAAATTAACAATGTAAGGGTCTCTTCCTGGAAAATCTTATGGGCCTCTGTAATGGTCGGAATGAGTGGAAGAATGCCAGTATATTCCAAAGGATCCATGAGTGGTAACCTTTAATGGTGTGCAAGGGACTTCATTTGATGTTGGGTCCTTGGAGATAATTAAAATCTATGATGTAGTTCCTATATGTGACTTTAGTAGAGGTTATTCTTGTGGAATAGGGAACACCTTAGTATGTTAGGGCTACTCCACTTTTTTTATCATTGAATGATTGTGAGGATGATGGACATGCTGTGGAATCTACTGCAACAGATCCGGGGGGAATTTTGTTCTGGAAATTCCCTCTAAAGCTGCTCAAAGGAATTCACAAGGGTGAAATGACCCTTCTCATCTTGTGGATTAAAATAAATTTATACCATTGAGTGGTACCTTCTAGTTAGATAATGTAGATGACACTCACCAACCTGATCCATTTGTTATCACTTCTGGAACTGCAGCAGATTGTTCTTAGGTTGGGTCACATGTACAGGTAGACCCTTCTAACACAGGGGTTGTCATATCCACCTAGGCGCCTCATCATATTGGTGATACTGGGGTTTCCGATACTTATTTAATGATACATGATGGGAATATTATCCGTAAGGGTCCTGCTGTTGTCAGTAATCTGTAGGGGCCATGAAAGAAGGGAAAAGTGATGAAGGGGAATGAAAACATGGTCATGTAATCACAGGGTGGTCCCCAAACAATGGAAATGACTCACCTTAAATGAATTTTTTATTCTGGAACGGTAAGAGGATAGGAAATTCCCAAATGGCCAACTACATTAGACATTTTAATATAGCCCATAAGAATACGCTTGTTGGTATTATTGAACCAAAGATTTTGTTTGACATTTATAAATGATTGAAATGAGAATCCATGGGGTACATGTTCATGTCACATGACTTGTCTGAAGCTGAGATGGACCATTTTGGGTGTTTCAATATGAATCAATTTGAATGAAATCTGGATTGGACAGGCCTCAGTGTATTCTACTATATTGCAGTACATATGATTATGAATTTTCATTTCCCTTTGGGAATGCATCTAACTCCTATATCAGGAAGAGGGAATTATGGTCGGAGGTCAAAGAGACTTCAAGGCCAATGAATCATGCATGTATATCTTTGGGTGATTTTAATAGATTGTTGTGGCCTAAAGAAAAAAACTAGATGTAATTTTAATAGGATCACTGCTTCTGATTTCTCAATATGTATTGATCAGTGTAATCTTGTTGAAATTCCAGTTACTGGATATGACTATACATGGTGTAGATACACCTAGAATGGAAACAAAGAAAGCATGCCTAATAGATGTTTTGTTTACATGAATGATCAGGATGCTTCTTATGGGATCTCTGGCTTTACACTCCATAAATACCACTTTTATCATCATCTGATTGTTGTAGAAATGAACACACTATTTACAATGTCTGGCCCCTTTTGATTTAGATTTAATAATGGGTTGATTATGGTCTAGGATGTAGGGAAATGATGTTACATGCTTGCAAGATCTAACATGTTTCAGAGGTCTGTAGTGATAATAAAATATCTCAAGGCTCTTCTTTGAGGAATGGTGTAGAGAATCTTCTTCTAAAATTGATTGTGACTTCAAAGCTACTACGGGGGAGCTCATCTCAACACAGATTCGTAATCATCATCAGGATAACACACCTCGAGAGGAATTACTTGAACATAATAAATTGGATGATCTATTAGTGATCAAACAGAGGTTCGTTAGAATCCATATGATAGTCAGATGGTTAAAATATGAAGATAGAAATTATATGTTTTTCAATAGACTGTATCAGGAGAAAAGAGCACGAGAAAGGGATAGAGCAATCTTCATTAATTGCAAATTGTATTCTTATGAAAATAATATTACATTGGCAGTTGTGGAGTATTTCAAGGGTCTTTATTATAATGAAGGGAAGTTACATACACATAAAATGGTGGGGAACATCACTTCACTCATTGGGGATCAAGATAACCAATCTCTTTCCACACCTCCTCTCAGGAAGAAAATTCCCACAACACTTTTATCCCTTAATGTAGAGAGTTCTCCTAGTCCAGATGGATTCACTAATAAATTCTTTGTGTCAAATTGGGATGTTTTGAAGGTTATTTTTTCCCTAGCCATAAAGGACTTCTTTAGTCACTCTTACATACCATATGGGATGAATTACTATTTAATTGCCTTCTTACCTAAGAAAATCCGTGCTCTTGATATAAGAGACTTTAGGATAATGGCTCTGGGGAACACTATCCCTAAGCAGATCAGTAAGATCCTCATCAACAGGATGGGATGAATGGTTGGTTATATGATAACTACAAATCAATATGGATTTTTTCCTAGAAGGAATATTCATGATTTCCTCTTTACCTCATTGGAAAGTGTCAATCTCATGAGAATGGGGATGAAGGAAGGAAACATTGAACATAAAATTAACATCTCAAGGGCCTTTTAAAACTCAAATAGAGATTTCTCCTAAAGTTCCATGAAAGGTATAGATTTTCTAATTTGTTCATCAAGCTAATCAGTACCACTCATTGTTCATCAAGGATGTCCATTCTTATTAATGGTACACCTAGAAGATTTTTTCCGTGTACCAAAGGTGTGTAACAAGGTGACCCACTTTCTATCCTTTTATTTTCTATTGCTAAAGATACCTTAGAATATGCATCACTAACCTTGCACACATGGGTATTTATAAGAGAATTCAGGCTAGTGTAAAGGATTTTGATCCATCTCATTTGTTATATGCTGATGACATCGTTTTTTTTGGAGAGCCTCAATGAAAAACTATCACTTCTATCAAAGTGTTATTAAGGATTTATGAAGAGGGAGTTGGTCAGGATATATGTTGGGATAAATCCTCCATTGTCTTTAGAAATGGTGTAATGACTGGGAAGCAGAACTGGATAACTAGAGACCATGGGGAAAAACGGGCCTTTTCCCTTTCAATACCTTGGTGTTCCCTTATTTTGGTGAAAGGTGAAGATTAAATACTTTGAGGGGATATATTATAGTATTTTTAATTAAATTTTTAGATAGAAAGGGAAGCCAATGTCCATGGCTAAGATTTCGTGCCTTTTTAATTCAGTGATAACATCTATGTATGTTTACTCCATTTCTATTAATTAATGGCCTATAGGCCTCATGAAAGAGCTTCAATGTATGGTCAGAAACATCATTTGGATAGGGTCAATCCACAAGCTTAATCTTATCACTGTTCCCTAGAAGGAACGTATCTATCCATCTAAATTTGGGGGCCTTGGAGTCAAGGATTTCAGAAAATTTTATGATGGACTCATTGAGAAGTTTACACGGGGTCTGATCTCCAAAGACAATTCTGTTGATTTTTTAGCTAACTAAATTAATGTAAGGTTAATTAATGAATACAAATATTATCTTATGACATCTATATGGGAATCTATGAAGTAATCTTTCATGCAAATCATTAATGATACAAATTTCTGGTTTGTAGGGACTCTAACATTAATTGTTGGAGAACGATTTGGATTGAGTTGCCTCTTCATGATAGCATGGATATTTATTCTTGTTTTTGGTGATTCTACATTGATTAATTTTTATCTCACAAGCATATTTTTGACAACATAATCCCCTCTCAGGTGGATATGGAAATTCAATCCTATAATTATATGGATTATGATACACAAATATGGAAGCATAACTAGAATGGTTTGTTTAATAACATAGATTAATATAAGTTGGATTTGGGGGGATATTGTCATTTCCCTATCTGGATCATGAAATATAGGTATTTTTTTTCATTTGGACCTCTCGTTTCTCTCTTATATGGCGAATCTAGAAAAATAATGTTCCCACTCATGATTAGCTCAAGCGGTATAGATTTTTTTATGCATCTGTCAGTCACTTATTTATGTGCATAGAGAAGAATGCCCCACACTTTTTTATGGATTGTTCCTATGCTAGCCAGTAGTGGGATAAGGTTGGGACCCTGTTCGGGATGAACCAGAATCAAAATCGGCTTCTTGATATGCTGGTATGGGTTTCCGATGATCTTTGTAGTGAACAGGTGTAGAACCTCCTCGTTGTAGCTACTACAGCTATGATTTTTTCCATATTGGCTGCTCGAAATGTTTTAGTTTTTGATGACAGTAAGGTTCACATCTGATATGGAATTTAGGCTGTCCACATGGAAGATTATGCTACCTCGAAGGTGCAAATAGGTGTGATGTACAATATTGTCTCAAACTTGTAGATTCTTTGGATGCTTGGTGTTTATGGGAGCTGTCGAAACCTCATATGCTTAAGTACATTCACTTGATACCCCCAATCATCCCATGTCTTAATGTCATTGTGGATAGATCTGCTTCCGATGCACCAGTCCCATCAGGGTATGGTGGGGTTTTTCTCACTTGTCGTTGTTTTTTGAAAGGATGTTTTTATCATTTCTCTGTTATTGGTGTTGCTTTTGAAGATGAGTTATGGGAGACTGGTGTTCAAGATATATATTTTGACTTTTATAATTGAATTAGGTTATGTATTGAATCATACTCTCAACATGTGGCCCATGATATGGAGAATTGAATGTGGGTTGTGTCTTGGTGGGTACTCCAAAATTTGGTTGAATGTACGAATTAGGTAAATCATTTAAATCTGATTGACCCACATGCTTATAGGGAGGCCAATCAGGTCGCTGATGCTTTCTCCTAGAAATCAATCATGGAAATGGATATGAACAGGTCTATCATGGCCCATGATTATTGTTCCTCACTGGTGGAGGCAGATATGTCTAGTGTTATGTACACTTGGTTTTGTAATAATTCTTTTGCTTTCTGATTATCTTTTTTAATCTGCTAAATAAAATTTTTATGGCTGATTTTGACTGGATCCTTGAAATTATTAGTATATATGATTTCCATAATAGCTAAGGGACTGCTTCCAAGATCATCAGAGTGGAAAAATTACTTTACTGAACATTCTCTACTGTCGTTCAATCTATTTATTACTGAATTCGATTTACATTTCCTTTCAACCCATTATTACTAAACTATATTACATGTCATTCCATCTAGGTCTAACAATTGAGATATAAATGTTTACCAAATGCATTAGAGTATTATATAGGTCTCACCCATCTCATAATGAAATCATTCATACATATTCCACAAAACTATATATCATTCATCACAGAATACCGCATGAAATAAAATAGGCTCTTTAAACATCATTACATCATAACATAATCTATATTAAATATAATTCCATCATTAACAAAATAAATTCACAGTAATAATAGGGATTGAAACATAATAATATTTAATTATTGTCATCTTAGATGGAAAATAATTTTTATAAAACACTTGAAACTAATTCTTTATGAATATTATGCTATTTTTCAATAATCTTTTCTTGTATAAAAATTGCACCAAATTTTATAGTAAAAGACATTAGTTGAAAATAAACATCAAATCGTGTAGAAGAAGATTCATTGAAATAAGTTGTTATTAAGACTTGAAAATCTGTTCATTCTGTAAAATTTAAAAAATCATTCTCCGTATATTTTGTTCTGTAATAACCATGAAGTATCTCATATGGTAAACAAAAGAATGTTTCATTCCATACCATGTAGTAAAATACAGAAATGGGTATAATGACCTTAAACACACATAGAACAATATTAAACATTTTATCAAAACAACTTTCGAAAAAAATGATCAGAAGGATAAATAAAACCCCGTTATATACTTATATATAAACAATATTGGATAGAAATGATAATGTAAAATTATCCCTTACCTAGTACTTTTCTTCAGTTAATTCTGTGGTCACCTCCTCTTCTTCATTGGTCTTGATATGGATCTCTTTTTAGGGACAATAGAGATGGACTTTATGGAAATCCAGGACCTCCAGATGCTAACTAAGAATGTTGATATGATAACTATACATGGATTGGATGAGCTACAACACTCAAGAATGTGTGATGAAATTTGGGAGGAGATTCCTTTTTATAAGATAGGAGAGGGTCACTTTTGAAATATCTCAAAATATTAATTTATTTTAAATTCCATTTCAATTAGAAATTGTCAATAAATCATTTAACTCAAAGATGAGATGATATTTGTTTGAAAACCCATCATCCAAAAAATTTTAGGAATGATTTGAAATTTTTTTATCCGTATCTTATTGATTTAACCATTATTTTTTCATTTTTATTCTTTCTATGATATCATGTTGTTTACATATTATTGGTTAATTTAATTACCATATCATGTTAAACGACCCCCAAAAAGTAATTTATGACATATTTTCAGTTATATTTACCATTTGTATGACTTTTAGATTTTTAAGAATTTAATATCGTTTGATAAACTATTATATGTTTTAAGTTTTGATTTATGTTAATTTTAGAAACTATTCATACATGACTTTTTTTATCAATTCAAAAAAAGATAATTTATTCAAAAAAATCATTAAATAAAATATAATATGTCAATTTACTCTATAATATTTTTTGATGGCATGAAAAAATTAAATTAGATTATTTTAATAATTATGATATCATTTATTCGAATCCATTATTATTTTATCACCCACTACATCATCATTGTGTCTTTATTAAATTTATTTATTAAATGTATAATAATTATAAATAATATACCATGCTATAGGAAAAATATATCATATTTATAATGTCTATTTATGGTCTATCAGATCACTTATATAACCCCATATAAAAATTGTTTTTGGAAATGATCCATATTTATGTTATATTTCACTTTGAATTAAATTAATTATTATAAAATTTCATATTCACATACATGGGGATCAATGAGGTCCCAAAATCTACCCAAATATGTCCATGGTATGAAATATCTCATCCAATAGGATTATGAAACGTTTTAGGATAGTTTTATAATAATAAATTATTTTTACCCTTCTTTACCAGATTTACCCTTTAACCATAGTAAATAAAAATAATTACTGACATTACTATTTATAATGTCAATAAATAAAAGGTACATATTAAAAAAAAATTATATTTTATAATTCCAAACATGGAATCTATTTTTCAAACTTCAAATCACAGAAGTTTTTGTAATTAATTTAAAATTAATTTCAATTGTCAAAACCAAAAGGAGGGTTTTTAAGAAGTAATAACCACAAAATATTGACATGTTTTTTTATCTAATTTCAATGGAAATTTATTACCAATGATAATAAGAGGATTAACTGATAAAAACATAATCGAATTAAAATAGAAATCCAATTAAAAGATAATATAAATATATAAATAAATAAGATTAAAAAGTAGTCTAGAATTAAAAATATTTATTTTTTAAAATTCATTAAAATATGACTTTTATGATAAAAATACCAACAATTAAACACATGTAAATTTTTACATCCCGATTCCAAATAAGGTGTATATTTTTTCAAATACAATATATGAAATTTTAAAAAACTAGATTTAAAATTTTTGCGCCATCAAAAGGCAGCAAAACATCATTTTTGGAAATAATATTTCTTTTTTATGAAAAAATTGATATTGTTCCAATATAATTGTAATGAAAAAGAAATTTTGTGGAAATTTTTTTCTTCTTAAATTCATGGGATATTTACGAGTCCAGAGTTTTTGACGGCGCTTGATTCCGAGGCACGGTGTGCTCGGAATCAACTTCTGATGTTTTGTTTGGGTACGTTCAGTAATGGAATGAGCAGGATTTTATAACATTTGAACTGGTGCTCAGAATTGAAATCTTAGGGCACCGTTGAGCTCACAACGTCGATGATTTCTTAGTGAGTCGTTCACCGTAGTAGCGTACTGTCTGGAATGTGAGTTAGTTTTGAGGGTTTTACTTAGATTGAATAAAAATAAAGTGTTAACATTTTTTTTATTTTATGGTGGGTAAAACCTCCAAGAGGATGTTAGTGGTGGGGTCCACCACACCATAACCTCCCATGAAAGGTAATAGTGGTGGGGCTCACCCACATATAACATCCCATGGGAGGATATTATTATGTGGGGCCCACCAGAGCTTCTTAACCACTTTTAACTCCCAATTAATTAATTAGAACTCCTCTCCTCCTATAATTTTGAATTTGAACCATTCCTTTCCATTAATTAAATTAGTTATCGCATATAATTAAATAGAACAATTTGTTTTTTTGTTCCAAAAAAGTAATAGAGAACATCCTCTATTATTTTTGGCTTAGCATTCTTTTGGCGGAACCTTTGGGAGAGGAGTTGAAACGTTTCAAAGAATGCCTCTTCCACTAACGAAGAACGACAAACACCCTCATCTTTCTTCAACCAGAACAATGGAGGGGGAAGCATCCTTGAAGAATGATGACAACGCTATACTCGACTTCTTCATTTTCGACGTCAATTAATTGACATCCGCCCTTTTCCCGTGACTTCTTCAACAATCATCGACAAACGAGGTAGGGGGATTTGAGTTGACTTTGTTCCGGTTTTACATTGTTGAATTTATGGAATATGAATTGTCGAATGATTACACCATAACCAGGAGGTCTCGAACCACAAGAAGACAAACCATCCCTCACCCTTTGTTGATTTCATTTGACGATGACAAAGGCAGAGCAAGGATGGCTGGCGTCGGGCTAGCCACAAGGAAAACCGGTTTTATAAGACTGCCATGTAACCGGAAGGGCGTGGTGCTGCCGCACCACATAGAATATGAGAGCCACGACCAAAGCAGGTCACGACGGAGGGGTGTGGCGCCGTCGCACCGCGCGGAGTAGGGGAGCCATGATCGGGGTAGGCCGCGGCAGAGCAGACCGGAGCCACATGGCGCCGGTTAGAGCTCCACCAGAAGGGAAGAACCATTCGGGAGTCAGGGGGTGCCCTGATTCCCCCTGGTAATGACTTCTGCAGACCCTACGAGCTGCTGGGCCTTCGAGCCACCAGGCCACAATGCCGGTCCATCAGGCCTGGCCACCCATAGGCCGGGCCACCCATTTGGGTTGGGCCGCCATCCGGTCGGGCCACCCACATGTCGGGCCTCCCATTCGGGTTGGGCCGCCCTCAAGTCGGGCCGCCCATTCGGTCCGGGCTGCCCCATCGGACTGGGCTGACCACTCAGGTTAGGCCACACCCTCGGACTGGGTCAGACCCATAGATCGAGTCGGTCCCTGGTCCGGAACCGGGATGGGCCGGGTCAGTCCAACTGAGTCGGATCGGACCCGGACCGACTTTGGTCTATTTTCACCCTTTCACCATTATATTGGTCTACGAGTTTCTGATCGAAGAACCATCTGTATCAATGGAAAACTTAGAGAGAGACGGTTCTTTTGGAATACCCCACTTGATGTTTGGATACAGTTGGGGAATGGTCAGGTTTGGTTGAACCTAAAAACCATCCAGGCCCCTGGAATGGAAATGTCAATAACTGACAGACCAAGCGTCTGTTTGATGTGTCATCTGTTGTGATGAGATCCTTATGATGAGGTAGTACTTTGAGATACTTCTACATGGTATTTCGTGACAGTTGGAGTGTTGACCAGTAGCTCAAGGAGCGAATCCTCTTGGAGGCGAGTGACCAGAGTACATAGACCTAGTAGCTGGCTGATACATAATGACTACTGACCTTTTGAATCAGAGTTTTTGGAAAAGCCTAATAGGGGAGCGCCTCTGTGTAAGCGTGGAAGCAGTGGGGAGGGCCTCTGTGTGATGCAACAGACCCACATGGGGGAGCACCTCTGTGTGATGCAGCTGGCCCACAATATTTGAGAGGAGGAGTACTACAGTAGTCTAGGAAAGTGGGAAGCGCCTCTATGTGACGCGACAGACCCACAGTACTCCATAGAGGCAGAGTACACCAGAAGTCGAGGTTTCGAAAGTATGACCATGAGTGTTACATGATACCACCCCTAGAATAAAATCTTGGTTTTGATCTGAGTTAGTGACTTTTGTGTTTACCTCATGATTGAGATGGTTTACTACATAACTTAGGTATATTTATGGCCATATACCTAATTATGTGATATATGTTGATTCTATACTTTGTGGTAATCTTTGTTGGATATTGTGAGACAATGAGGGTCTCAGGGTCCCTACTGAGTATCGTTATACTCAACCTTGCACAGGTTATGCCCATACCTCATTGTGGTGGTTGCAGACAATAGACATCGCTGAATGAGGTAGAGAGTAGCAAGACTGGATGCTACCCGAAGGTGGACCACTCTGAATGACGGTTCACGGAGCATACAGATGGATGTGGAGTGTTGAGGAGGCCATATGTACATACCCATTGGGTAGGAACCCTAGAGGACAACTCAATAGCTACTTTACTTTCTTTTAGTTTTGCATTCTTTCAGTTGTACCAGTAGTTTACTGTTGGGATTGTATTTCTAGCCCCCTTCTACTTTCAGGCACGTCTTCTGTATATAGTATTTCTCAGTGTTTTTCTTCCAATTGTGTACTCTGATTGTGTTTGATTACTTTTTATAAAGGAAATTACTTCCCAGCTTAGGGATTTACAACTTTAGAGCAGGTATCCAGCCCCTGGCCTATGGAAGGCAGGCTTGGGGTAGTCAGGGCATGTGACCCGAGGACAAGTCATGAAAAATTGGTATCAAATGAGTTGGTTCTACCGCAGAACATAAAACTCTCATCTTTCTTTTTAGTGGAGCAATAGTGTTGAGGGTACTGAGTGTGGTTTTCAGTCCAGTGAGTCAGTGATGGTGCGGTGGATGGCGTATCCACACACAAGGACCCTGACTACTGATTTTCGACATAGTTCACGAAAACACTAATTGTGTGCATGTCTTTAAAAGATATATTACGTCAGATCAACCAGGTCAGCTCACCAGGTATAGATATTTTGACCGTGTCACATCTATTACTTTCAGGATGCCTCCCCGTAGATCTCCGAGAGTCGTATGCTCTGACAGCCCACCGAGTGACGAGGCTTCGTTGTAGGGACCATTTCCAGTTGAGGAACCAGTGGAGGCACCAACGATACTACTTCCCGTTGGGCCCCCTATGCCACCATCCCCAGTAGCAGATGATTCACGCTGCTTGATCATGTTTCATGAGTTCCACCGCTAGTGGCCACCCAGGTTCCAGGGAGAGATGGACCCACATGCGCTTGATGATTGGCTGGAGGCTGTGGTTAGAATTTTCAGAAAAGTTGAGAGACTAGAAGAATACATGGTGATCCTTGATGCCAGTCTCCTTCAGAAAACAATAGGAGGATGGTGGAGCCTGATTCTCCAGGTGCATGTCGAGGAAACACTTCTTTTGACAGACTTCGAGAGCCTATTCTGGGGGGAGTTTGTTTCATCCACCTTTCGAGCAGTGCGGAAAATGCAGCTACTGCACCTACATCAGGGTAGCATGACTGTAGCTAAGTACATAGAGAGGTTCACCGACCTCTCACGCTACTTCATGGATATGGTATGAGAGCCATTATTTAGGGCTCAGACCTTCATTCTGGGGCTCAGGAAAGAGATCAGTGCTTCGATGATGTCCCTTAACATCCCGATGTAGGCAGTGGTTTTAGAAAGAGCCCTCATAGTAGTGAGTTTTCTTACTTAGCAGACACCAGCAGCAAGACCCACTACTAGTCGATATGTAGTATATTCTTCTACAGCTGGTGGTAGATAGATGGCGCAGAGGTCCATGAGGACCTGACCCATGGGTGGACAACCGTAGGACTCAAGATCAGTTGTTCAAGGAACCTGAGGAATGTACTAACCTTCCAAAAGCATGCAGTGTTACTCATGCAGCGGGTAAGGTCACATGGCACATGACTGTCCAAACCGTCGATCAGATGATTATAAGACAGTTGTGGGACCGCCCAGGTAGAGGTAGAGGTTCAATAGAGGTGGTCTCTAGGGTGCAGGTGGACGTGGAAGGGGATCTAGTTGAGCAGCAGATGGTGGACGATTTTTTGAGGTGTTACCACAAACACCAGCAGGAGGTCCACCCTAACTGTATGGAGTGGGTGGATAGGGGAGAGCTCAACTTTAGGCAGCTGATTCTTATGACCATGGTGCTCTAGAGATGATTCGAGGAATGATCTGTGTCTACTCCACCTTAGCTGCAGTTCTTATAGACACAGGTTCTTGTCATTCTATCCTAGCCACTGCCCTTTTTCGGAGCTCGGAGATTCCGAAGGAGCCATTGGCTCGATCCTTATGGCTAGAGACTTCTACGGGAGCATACTCGATGATTACACACTGGTGTCGGCAGTGTGATATTACTCTCAGAGGAGAGATTTTGGCTGGGATCTTCTCGTAGCGACATTGAGGAATTAAGACATAATCTTGGGTATGGACATGTTATCTATAGTCCACTCATAGATTGAATGTATTAGGAAAATAGTGTGGTGTGTCTGCACAGATGGGACCAGGTTCACCTTCACCGGTGATAATGGATCCTTTACAGCACAGGATAGAAAAACAAAGTAGTGGGTGCAGCCAATCACACACCAGTTGGCTTGACTTACTCTCGGAGCAGTTAATGTGGAGAGTCTTACATATCTTGTAGTGGTGGACCAGTACACAGATGTTTTCCTTGAAAATGTCCTAGGACTACCTCCACATAGAGTGGTGGATTTTACATTGACCATTACCCTCAGACGACATCGATATCTACTCCAGCATATCGGATGGCTCCCGTTGAGCATCAGGAGCTTTGGGTATAGCTAGAGGACATGCAGGGGTAGAGATCCATCTAGACTAGTGTTTCTCCATGGGCAGCCCTGATTCTATTCACCAAGATGGAGGATGGGAGCTTGAGGCTCGGTGTTGACTACTGTTTCCTGAACAAGGTGACAATGAATAACAAGTACCCACTCCTGAGGATTGACGACCTCTTTGATCATATCAAGGGAGCACGATGGTTCTCGAAGATAGAACTCAGATCAGGCTATCACCTGCTAAGAGTTTGAGATAAGGATGTGCAAGATATGGCCTTCAGGTGTCGGTTTAGGCACAACAACGCCTTGGTTATTCCCATCGGCATAACCAATGCTCCAATAGTGTTAAATTGTCTCCTGAATAGGATTTTCCATCCATACCTCGATCGCTTTGTCATAGTCTTCATCGACAACATTCTGATCTACTCAACGACTGAGGAGGAGCATGCCTACCATTTATAGGTAGTACTGGACACTCTATTAGAGCACCATCTTTATGTTAAGCAATGGATGTTCTAGTTTTGGATTCAAGTGTTTCACTTATTCGGACATTTCATCTCGAAGGCTGGAGTTGCAGTGGACTCAGCGAAGATTGAGGTGTTTCTTTCTTAGGAGCCACCCAGAAGTGTGACGGTGGTACTAAGTTTCATGGTCTTGGCTGAATACTATCATAGATTCCTCCTCGACATCTCCAGAGTCGCAACACCACTATCATCCTTGATGAAGAAGGGTCAACCATTCGTTTACTCGAAGAGATTCCAGCAGATCATTCAGGAGCTGAGGCAGAGGATGACTAGTGCCCCCATCTTGAGGATTCCAGAAGATGGCGTAGAGTATGTAGTTTACTGCGATGCATCAGGGACCAGACATGGTTGTGTCCTGATGCAGGAGAGAGCCGCGATTTCATATAGTTCTTGGCAGTTAGGACATCATGAGCAGAACTATGGTACCCATGACATGGAGTTAGCAGTAGCGGTCTTCGCTTTGAAGATGTGGCATCACTATCTGTTGGGGGAATGTTTTACTGTGTACTCTGGTCACAAGAGTCTTAGGTATATCTTCTCTCAGAAAGACCGTAACATGAGACAACAACGACAGATCGAGTTCCTCCATGAAAATGACATTGAGATAGCCTATACTCCCGGTAAGGGGAATGTTGTTGCGGATGTGCATAGTAGGAGGACTGGTATTCAGCTTCTAGGAGAGGTGACAGAGCAGCTAGCTACCATTAAGATATCCTTTGTGGATTGGGATGGAGTAGTTTTTCTTCAGTCTCTTAAAATAACTTCCCCACTTCTCCAGCGAGTCCGGAAGGCACAACGTGGCGACGCTGACTGTGAAACGCGACATGATTAGATATCAATAGGGCATGAACCTGATGGATTTTTTGAAGGTGGGGAGCACATCATTCTCTTCATATGACATACCATAGTACCAGTTTCACTTCAAGAGGAATTGTTACGGGATTTCAACACTTCCCCTCTAGCGGTACATCCAGGATTGGTGAAGATGTACCCGTACCATCGACGACAGCACTGGTGGCCAAGAATGAATAAGACGATACAGAGTTTGTCTCACGATTCCTCACCTGTCAGCAATTGATGGTGGAGAACTAGGTACCAGCAGGCTTGGTTCTACCCTTAGAGGTCCCAATGTGGAAGTGGGATGGGATATCTATGGACTTCATGATGGGTCTTCCACATACATGTAGAAGTCACGATTCTATTTGGGTGATCGTTGACCGATTCACCAAGACGGCCCAATTCCTACCGATCAGAGAGCAAGGCTTAGTAGAGATCATGTGACGCCTCTATGTGTAATAGATTGTGCGTTTTCATGGAGTACCTAATTATATAGTCTCTGACTGTGAGGAAGGGTTTACTTCCCGGCTATGGAAGGGGTTGCATGAGGCTTTCGGGACACATCTTTGTTTGAGCACTAACTTACATCCTCAAACAGATGGTCATAGTGAGCGGACCATCCAGAACCTCAAAGAAATTCTTCGTGCTTGTGTCCTCGACATCGGTCGCAGCTGGGAGGATCACTTTCCTTTGGTGGAGTTTGCATACAACAAAAACTATCACTCCACCATAGGGTTGACACCTTTTGATGCCTTGTACGGGCAACCTTGCAGATGAACCTTGTGCTTGATTTACCCTGGGGAGTTAGCACTAGTGGGACCAGAGATGGTATGCGCTACCACGGAGAAGGTGCAGATCATCCAGGTGTAGATGAAGACTGCACATAGTAGGCAGAAGTCGTATTATGATAGAAGATAGAGACCTCTAGAGTTCGATGATGGTGACCACGTCTTTCTACAGGTCTCACCTTGACGAGGTCTATAGATATTTGGATGAGGTGGAAAGTTGTCTCCACGATTCATCGGACCTATCCAGGTCCTCAGAAGATTAATCGAGGTGTCTTAACCCATAGCTCTTCCACCTCAGTTGCACCAGATGAATGACGTCTTCCATGTATCTTAGCTGAGGAGATAAGTGCAAAACCCATCCCACATCATCGACCATGGGAAGCTAGACATCTATGATGAGGCAACATTCATGGAGGTTCTAGTGGATATTGAGGAACGACAGGAGTAGGTCCTTCATGGATGGTGGATACCTCTGGTGCGCGTTTGCTGGCAGCATGGGAACCTTCAGGAGAGCACATGGGAGTGGGAGGCTCAGTTGAATGCTCAGTACCCCCATTTGTTCCCATAGTTTGACTTGTAGCTTACCAGGACATAAAGCCCTAATGTGGGGAGAATGTAAAGACCCCAGAAATTCTGTGGAATTTTTTTTCTAAAATTCATGGGATTTTTCAGAGTTCCTAGTTTCTGACGGCTCTTGATTTGGAGGCCCGGTGTGCCCGGAATCAATTTCTTAAGTTTTTTTCAGGTAGGTTCAGTAAACATATTAGCAGGAATTTATGACTTTTGAACGGGTGCTCATAATTGAAATCTAAGGGAACCGTTGACACTACTAGAAAACGAGGCTATAGCCATGGTTTTCATCAAAACCATGGTTATAGGGTTTAATTTCAAAGGATATAGCCACAGTTTATTGAAACCGTGACTATATGATTTTATTCGAAATCTATAGCCACAGTTTGGGTGAATCCGTGGCTATAGGGTCTTTTTCCAAGGGTTATAGCCACGGTATGGGTGAAACTGTGGCTATAGTGTAACACCCCGACCCTAGTTACCCAGAGTCGGTGCATTAATGCGTAACATTGGCATGATAACAAAATAACAAGTCTCGAAAGACCGATTAGTTTAGTAGACTTGGAAACACTAGATACATTCTTAAATGTTACATTACATCATAAAGTGGAAAACTACAATAACATAGTCTCCATTTTCCACACTCATATCCCCCTTCAGAATATCCCTGCAGGTCATTCCTAAAATACTTCTTCACATCCTGTAAAAATTAAAACATTGATAGGGGTGAGCTCAGATGCTCATTAAGGATAACAATATAGCGAAAGCCTTCATAAATAAACATAAACATTTAAGGAAATGTATAACTAAACAAAAGCCTTTTAAACATGAACAATAACATAATATGGAAAAAGTAAAATGATATAATTCCATTTACTTATTCACATGGATATTCTACTTGTCGAATAATCACATACAATATCAATAACCACTTTCATAATGATGGAATACATAATGCCAGACTATCATAACCACGTAGCCAAGGCCTCGTGCCAAGACTACAAATAAGATTTTGTCAAAGCCACGTGCCAAGACACTAGTTTGTCTCATGAGACCTACCGATGCATCGAGGATCTATAGCGGGCTCCACCTGTCACTTATTAAGTCCAATGCATTCCTCATATGAACAGGTTTAAACATATCATAAACCATAACATAATCGAATCTCATAAAACATGCATAAAGGAAACATAAAATTTCCACATTTCAATCACAAGATATCAATACAACAAATTTAGATAATAAAAACATTATGAAAACCATTTTCAATTCCAAAAGAAAAGAAAAGTAAAACATGGTATTTATTTTTCATTTTAAAAAAAGTTATGGCTTGTAGAGGATGCTGAAACTCAAATAATAATCACGGCGGTGGAGAAGTCATTGTCGCCACATACGTAAGAAAAAAAATTCCTTTTGTCGTTTAGTAAAAATGCTTCGTGTAAAAATATTCCTTTTGAATAAAAGTAAATGTCAATGGGGTTTATACACCGTATAGATGAAATTTGTGTATAAAACAAAATATGCCTCAATGAATGGATATTGAGACGAAGTCCCTAAAAAATGTCATTTTATTAAATAAAATAGATCTATTATGTGTATTCACTATAACTACACATAAATAAAGAAAAAATTCAAGATTGGACATAATAATATAATGACATAATTTGAAAGTTGGAGATAAACCCAAAGAATGGAAATTGGGTTAAGAAGTTCCCATACCTCGTGTCCGTCTTGAATCGATCGTTCTTTAAACTCATGAATAATAAACTAGAGTTAGTTTCTTTGTTCTTAAGAACCTTTTACATGTTCATTATTCATTTTATATCACTTATTACCTTGTTATGAACATTATGTTGTTATTTAAGTTAATAACGGTCATTTTGTCGATCTTTGGTACTTGAGTCAAAAATATCCTTCTTATAATTACAAGTTGTTCATGTGGTGAAATATCCATTATATCCAGAATTATATTAATGATGTAGATATCATATATATCATATATATCCATTATATACATTCATTCATAATATCACGTAACATTTAGAGGTAAAAAATGAAATGCACCGTTCATGGAGACGGTAAGCCGTACGTACGCATGAACGCTACTTTCATTCTTATTTCATATCTAATAGAATGAAATCAGAATTATATAAAGTTATATTATAATTCCACTATAATATCATATATAATATCATGTACTCCATCCTTTATACATCCCACATATGGCATTAACAATTCAAATCACTTTGAGGGGGCGGTAGTCCGGACTTCCTAAAACGAAGATATCACGTTTACCCATAATGGAAACCATAAAGGTATTACATAAATGAAAAATAAAGAAGCTTAAGTAAAACATAAACATATTATATATCATATATAAATATAGTTACATCTTAATGGTCACCTTTTAAGGTGTTATATAAGTGTTGAACAATCATCGTTTCGTGAGGCAGAAATTCGCCATCCACAGAAACAGTATGTTCATTAACAATTAGATGTAGGTGTGTGTAAGTGTATCTCGAATACTTCTTATAAAAACATCATATTATATTGATTATAATGGTTTTGTTACAAAATAAATTAATAAAAAGAGTTTAATGGGTTGTACAAGTAAAATAAAACCAAATAACATAAGAGAAGACATTACCTTAAAATCGGGTAACTCTTTTTGATTTCAGCCAAAGGCTTCCTTGGAAAGAATTATGCTCAAAGTGAGTCTTCTAGGAGTAATAGAGGGATGTTTAGAGAGTATTTGGTTAGAGTTTGTCCAAGAAAAAAAATGCTTTGACGGTGTGAGTAAGGTGGTAGTGGTGGGGGCGTTTTATAAGAGGATATGAGGGGCACTCTAGGAATGTCATGAAATGTAACATATTATATAATGATTTTCGGATTTTAAATGTCCCAAACATATATATTTCGAGGATACGGTGATAAGGGTTCTAACTCTACTCATCTAATAGGTTTTTGACAAGTTTACGGTTTAGAATTTACATTATCTTTTCATTTTATATAAATTGTTAATTAATGAGGTAATTGCTGCATCATCATGGTGTCATAGAATATTTAATTTATTTAATGTCTAAAAATTAGAAACAAAATATCATGACATAGGAAAACTTATTGGATTTCCAATGAATATTAATAGACTAAATTTTACCTTGTATAACCCCATGTAATTATTGTTTTAGTAAAACAACTCATGTTTGTGACAATTTTATTTTTACATTAAATTAAAACTTATTATTGTCATTTTCGTACCCAAGTGGCTCCATGGGGTCCCCAAGTTGTCCCAGGGATTGACATGGTCGGTCATGACTCATAAAATAGGGTTAGGACAAATGTGAGGGTATTTTCTTATTTTTATAATACCATTTTACCTTAAATTTCACTAATTACCTTTAATCACGATTAATTAAACTTAATAGTTACTATTCACCTAAAATTATATTAATCCAATAGAACCACATTTTACTTCCTAATGAAAACCATGTATGTCAGATTTTTGAATATCAAATCACAAAAGTGGTAATGTTTCATTTAAATGAAAAATTAGTTTTTTAACTAACACTTAGTGGTTTCACTATTCATCAAAATTTGAAGTTTTTCAGAACAATGCCAAAATTTCACCGTAACCTATAATTGATATTATGAATTCAAAAATGATGTCTATTTTAAAAAATTCCAAACATATAAGTTGCATTAAATAATTTTATAATAAATTACCGCTGTCACAACAAATAGCATGTTTTTAAGAAACAATCTATATCAAAATATTGACAATTTTTTATGTCCAATTTCAATGTTAAATTAATTCTAATGACCACCATTGGATAAAATGGTAAAAATATATTCTAATTATACTTTAAAACCAATCAATAGTATAATTTATTACTATAAATTATTTTTACTAAAAATTTGTTTTTATGTATTTTTCACTATTCATAAAAAAATGGAAGTTCTTAGAAAAATACCAATAATTAAACATAGGGTAATTTAGATATTCCGATCCCAAAAATGAAGTCCATTTTGAAATATAAAATATATATAATTTCAAAAAGTGGTTATTACTATTCATAGTGGATATTTTGATTGGTCGTGGTGTGTTAGAATCTCGAACTTGCATACAATGCAAGCTATTGAATTATTGAAAGAGAAGCGTATCATGGAATCTCGGGGTGTTACATTATCCCCTCTTTCAATAAATTGAATCCTCACAATTTGAAATTTTTCTTTGAAAACAAAATGTTGAAGATAGGAAATAAATTTGTGGAAAGCCCACATCCGAAATAAGGTTAATAAAAATAGAACTTTAAAAGATAGAAAGATAAGTACAAAGGTCACCCGAGATAGCCCATACTAGGATTCTATGAAAATATGGATATGGAAGAAAAAAAAACCATCAAGGTCTGATGGAGTGTTGTAGAAAACAGGATTAGGAGAAAGTTAACCTCAAAAAAATAACAAACTTGTGATTAGTTAAATTCTCATTGAATCCCCAGTTGGAAAAGTTAACCAGCAAAGTTTTTGTTATAAGTTAAATTTAAAAATGTTGATGAATTTATTTTGGAAGATTTACTAAGAACGTAAGGGAATATACATACTTGTTATGTAGACTTTCATTCTTTAATAAATTTTTACCACAAATCCATCTTTCACTCTAAAAGGTAATAGAACACAAAAATATTCTATTTATCATAATTGTATAAGGTTCCAAATATTAACACATACAATTTAGATTAGGAAAACGTTTTGTAATAACCAGGGACTTCATGTAGGCTAGTGGTAGGTAATAACGGAATGTCGCACTATGGTTGTGGGTTCGATTCCAGCAGCTTTGTCCGACGCGACGGGTTATCCCCTGACCTTCAGGTTGTCCTTTTCCTAAAAATATAGTATTATAATATTGCAAATGTAATCATCAAAAATGTTTTAACCTTAAACAATAATATCCAATGATCAACATAATCCTTTCCAACCTTTATAGTTATCCAAAATACCTCTAACTAGGCTTTCTCTAAAAGGTCTCTAAATTCCAAATTCAATTGTAACATCAGATTCCCCAAACAAAGTAATATTTCTCTTATTGTCACATACTAAAAATATTATTACCTTCATCATAGTAAAACCTTAATGAAAAAACAAGTACTGCAGTACAATCCTTATATATATTACATTATTCTTATAACCAGAATATAATCCTTGAGTCCAAAACCACCAATACATTAATTATTCCACTTCAACTGTAGTAATAACATAATATTTTCCATGATCCCTTGGCCTTTTCTGAGGTAAGTTTCCCTGACGCTTAGGACATTCATTTTCATAATGACCTATCTCTCTACAATTGTAGCATTCAAAATTGATATCCTCTTTCTTCAATTACAATCACGAGCCTGGTGACCTTTTTCTCCATGTTTGTAACAAACTCCAATTCCCTTTATGCAAGTACCAGGGTTATTCTTCCCACAATTATCACATAATAGAAAATCATTCTTTCCCCCTTTCCCTTTATCTGTCTCTTGTTTTACCATTCTCTTCTTCTCTTGATTTACTTTATTGTCATAAGATTTAGAGATTTCCTTTTCTGTCTTGATAGCACACGAGACTATATCTTCGTATGTTGAGAAAGATTGTGATAATAATGCTCTACGGTGAAATGGTTTTAACCCATCAAAGAGATGATCAATCTTACTTCTATTGTTACGTATATAATCTGCAGCATGCCTCGCTAACCTTGTAAAGTTAGCCTCATACTTTGCAAAATTCTCATCCTCCTTCTGCCTCAGACTCAGAAATTGCCTTTCCATATCTGCTCGATGGTCATGTGGAAAATAGTTTTCTAAGAAAATTTCCTTAAACTCCCTCCATTCCATACTTGATGCTTCTTTATCTTAATTTGTGTTTTGAATCAGCAACCACTATTGATCGTCATCTCCAATGAGGCAGTAGACTGCCATGACAACCTTCTCCCTTTTGCTACTCCCCGAGGCATGGAATATTTTCTCTATGGAGTTTATCCATTGTTCATCTACTACTGGATTTTTACCGCCATTAAATGTTGGAAGTTGTTTCCTAATGAAGCGGTCTAACATTAATCCTCCACGTTACGGATCTGTGTTCTTCATATGAGTAAGGTTATTATTCATAACCTGAGTGAGTTGTCCCAGTATGGTGATAAGCTGATCAGCACCAGTGGAATCACCAAATCAATTATAATTATCTTGAGCAGGATGGAAATCCATACATGGAGTGTGTGCATTGATACGGTTTCCATTCCTCCCACTAGGCGCCATTTCTAAACAATGGCATAAACTATATTAGTTTATGAATCAAAGTACGTAAATCCATACTTGTAAAACACTTAACATAAATTTGACAATTTATGGATACAATACATAATCATAAAAATGTTTTATTTGAGAAGTATGTACTCATAAACCCTTCATAATGGTTTGTATAGAAAATGAGAATTATCCTAAGCTTATCCCTCGGGAGTGTCGTAACCAAGAGTGCAGTGAGGCCTGTTGTCGTGAACCAGTTCCCGTTAGAGTCTAGCTCAAAGCAGTGTATTTGGGTTTTACCCCTAGGTGCATCTGTGCTAGATCCACCTCTACCTGCTCGTATCCATACATGGATGTATTGCTCGGAAAAATCACAAAATTTCTATAATACCAAAATTCTAGGAAGTTATTTTATACTAATAGACAAATTCTATATTTTGGCTATGTGCTCTAATCAGGATTTATCTAAATCTAGATTCCAATGTTAGTACTAAACTGCCTCTGATACCAACTATAATGCCCCGACCCCAGTTACCCAGAGTCGGTGCATTAATGCATAACATTGGCATGATCACAAAAGATCATGTCTCGAAAGACCGATTAGTTTAGTAGCTTTGGAAACACTAGATACATTCACAAATCTTACATTACATCATAAAATGAAAAACTACAATAACATAGTCTCCATTTTCCACACTCATATCCCCTTCAGACTATCCCTACAGGTCATTCCTAAAATACTTCTTCACATCCTAGAAAAATTAATACATTGAAAGGGGTGAGCTCAGATGCTCAGTAAGGATAACAATATAGCGGAAGCATTCATAAATGAAATTAAACATTTAAGGCAATGTATGACTAAAAAAATCCTTTTAATAATGAACTTAAACATAATATGGAAAAAGTAAAATGAAATAATTCCATTTACTTATTCACATGGATATTCTACTGGGTGAATAATCACATGCAATATCAATAACCACTTTCATAATGATGGAATGCATAATTCCAGACAATCATAACCACGTATCCAAGGCCTCGTGCCAAGACTACGAATAAGATTTTGTCAAGGCCTCATGCCAAGACACTAGTTTGTCTCATGAGACCTACCGATGCATCGAGTAGCTATAGAAGGCTCCACATGTCACTTATTAAGTCCAATGCATTTCTCATATGAATAGGTTTAAATATATTATAAACCATAACATAATCAAATCACATAAAACATGCATGAAAGAAACATAAAATTTCCACATTTCAATCTCAAGATATCAATACAACAAATTTATATAATAAAAACATTATGAAAACCATTTTCTATACCAAAATCTATGAAAAGTAAAATGTGGTATTTATTTTTCATTTTTAAAAAAAGTTATGGCTTGTAGAGGAAGCCGAAACTCAAATCATAGTAACGGCGGTAGAGAAGTCGTTGTCGCCGCATACGTAAGAAAAAACATTCCTTTTGCCATTTAGTAAAAACACTTCGTATAAAAAGATTCCTTTTGAATAAAAGTAAAAGTCAAAGGGGTTTATACACTGTATAGAAGAAATTTGTGTATAAAACAAAATATGCCTCAATGAATGGAGATTGAGATTAAGTCCCTTAAAAATATCATTTTTGTAATTATAATAGATATATTATGTGTATTCAATATATGTACACATAAAGAAAGTACAAATACATGATAGGACATAATAATATCATGACATAATTTGAAAGTAGGAGATTAACCCAGAGAATGGAAATTGGGTTAAGAAGTTCCCTTACCTCGTGTCCGACTTGACTCGATCATTATTTAACCTCCTAAATAATAAACTAGAGTTAATATATTTTTTCTTAAGAACCTTTTACATGTTCATTATTCTTTTTATATCACTTATTACCATGTTATGAACATTATGTAATTATTTAAGTTAATAACGGTCATTTTGTCGATCTTTGGTACTTGAGTCAAAAATAACCTTCTTATATTTACAAGTTGTTCATGTGGTGAAATTTCCATATATTCATGATGTAGATATGATATATATCTTATATATGTAGTATATACATTCATTCATAATTCTACATAACATTTAGAGGTAAAAAATGAAATGCACCGTTCATGGAGACGGTAAGTCGTACATACGCAAGAACGCTACTTTCAATTCTATTTCATATTTAATGGAATGAAATCATAATTATATAAAGCTATATTATAATTCCAGTATAATATCATATATAATATCATTTACTCCATCCTTTATACATCCCACATATGGCATTAACGATTCAAATAACTTTAAGGGGGCGATAGTCCGCACTTCCTAAAATGAAGATATCACGTTTACCTATAATGGAAACCATAAAGGTTTTACATAAATGAAAAATACAAGAGATTAAGTAAAACATAAACATATTATATATCATATATAAATATAGTTAAATCTTAATGGCCACCTTTGAAGGTGTTATATTAGTGCTGAACAATCATCATTTCGTGAGGTAGAAATTCTCCATCCACCGAAACAATATGTTCTTTAACCATTAGATGTAGGTGTGTGTAAGTGTAGCTCTAATAATTCTTATAAAAACATCCTAGTATATTTATTATACTGGTGTTGTGTCAAATGAAATTAATAAAAATAGTTTAAGGGGTTGGAGAAGCAAAATAAAACAAAATAACATAAGAGAAGTCATTACCTTAAAATCGGGTAACTCTTTTTTATTTGTGCCAAAAGCTTACTTGGGAAGAGTTATGCCAAATTGAGGCTTCTAGAAGTAAGATAGGGAAGTTGAGAGTGTATTTGGGCCGCGGTTGTCCAAAAAAAAGTATTTGAAGGTGTGAGTAAGGTGGTAGTGGTGGGGGCCTTTTATAAGAGAAGAGGAGGGGCACTCTTGGTAAGTCATGAAATGTTACATTATTATATAATGAGTTTCGAATTTTAAAGTCCCAAACCTTTTTATTTCGAGGATAAGGTGATAAGGGTTCTAAATCTACTCATCCAAAAGTTTTGTATAAGTGTATGTCGTAGATTTTACATTATCTTTTCATTTTATTTAAATCGTTAATTAATGAGGTAATCGCTGCATCATCATGGTGTCATAAAATAATTAATTTATGTAATTTATAAAAATTATAAAAAAAATATCATTATGTAGGAAATAATTTTGGCTTTCCAATTAATATTTATAGTCGAAATGTTACCTTATATAACCCCATGTAATAATTGTTTTAGTAAAACAACTCATGTTTGTGACATTTTTTTTACATTAAATAAAAAGTTATTATTGTCATTTTCTTACCCAAGTGGCTCTATAGGGTCCCCAAGTTGACCCATGGATTTGCATGGTATTACATGACTCATACAATAGGGTTAGGACAAGTTTAAGGGAATTTTCATACTTTTATAATACCATTTTTACATTAAATTTCACTAATTACCTTTAATCACGATTAATTAAACATAAAAGTTACTATTCACCAAAATTTATTTTAATCCCATTGAACCAAATTTTACTTCCTAATGACAACTATGTAAGTTAGATTTTTGAAAATCAAATCACAAATGTGGTAATGTTTCATTTAAATGAAAAATCATTTCTTTAACTACCACTTAGTGGTTTCACTATTCATAAAAATAAGAAGTTTTTCAGAACAATGCCAAAATTTCACCCTAAGCTATAATTGATATTATTATTTCAAAAATGTTGTCTATTTTACAAAATTAAAAACATATAAGATTCATTAATTAATTTTATAATTAATTCCCGCTGTCACAAAAAATAGCGTGTTTTTAAGAAACAATATATATCAAAATATTGACAATTGTTTATGTCCAATTTCAATGTTAAATTAATTCTAATTACCACCATTGGATAAAATGGTAAAAATATATTGAAATTATACTTTAAAACCACTCAATAGTATAATTTATCACTATAAATTATTTTGATTAAAAAGTTTTATTTGAAGTATTTTTCACTATTCATAAAAAATTGGAAGTTCTCAGAAAAATACCAAAAATTCAACATAGGATAATTTTGATATTCTGATTCCAAAAATGAAGTCCATTTTGAAATATATAATATATATAATTTCAAAAGGTAGGTATTACTATTCATAATAGCTATTTTGATTGGTCGCGGTGTGTTAGAATCCTGAACTTGCGTACAATGCAAGCTATTACATTATTGAAAGAGAAGCATATCGTGGAAGCTCATGGTGTTACATATAAGGTCTTTTTTAAAGGGTTATAGGCACGGGTTAACCAAACCGTGGCTACATGGTATTTTTTCCAGGAACTATTGCCACGGTTCATCAAAACTGTGGCTATAGATATCTTGACCTTGAATGGGAAAAAAATTAAGCCGCGAAAAAATGGCAGGAAGGTTTATAGCCACAGTTTACATGATATAGCCACAATTTTTAATAATATATTTAACAATATATATATATATATATATATATTTATATATTATCAAAGACATTTGTGGAGGATTGGAAAGGTGTTTGGTCTACATAGTAAAGGTAGAGAGATCGAATCTCGATTGGCGAAAATTAATTTTGGGCTACAGCCACTGTTTTATTGGGCTATAGCCACGGTTATAAACTGTGGATATAACCCTATTTCCACGGGGGACAATAGTGGCTATAACCCAACTGCCATAGTGGACATATATGGGGGTTATAGCCACAGTTTAGAGAAACCATGGCAATAGGGCTATAGCCATGGTTTTAAACCATGGCTATAGCCCAATAAAACTGTGGCTATAGCTTTTAGCTATAGCCACGCCAATAGGTGCCACGACTAGCTGGAACAGTGGCTATAGATTATAGCCACAATTTTTACCCTTATAGACATGGTTTTTGACATTGGCTATAGCCCGATTTTCCAGTAGTTTGCGATCACAATGTCAATTATTTCATACTGAGACCTTCACCGCAATTGCATACTCTCAGGAATGGGAGTTAGTTTTTGGGGTTTTTAATTAGATTTAATGGAAATAAAGTGTTAACTTTTTTTTATTTTATGGTGGTTAAAACCTAAAATAGAAGGTTAGTGGTGGTGGACACCACACCATAACCTCCAATGAGGGGTTATGGTAGTTGATCCCACATAAACATAACCTCCCTTGGGTGGATATTATTTATTAGGGCCCACTCGAGCTTTTTAACCCATTTTAACTACCCATTAATTTATTGGAACTCCTCACCTCCTCTAATATTGAATTTTAACCATTCATTTCCATTAATTAAATGAATTTTCTCATTTAATTAAACACAACCATTTGTGTTGTTGTGCCAATGAAATAATAGAGAACTTCCTGTATTATTTTTGGCTTGGCATTCATTTGGTGGAACCTTTGGGTGAGGAGTTGAAGAGCATCGAAGAACACCTCTTTCGCCAACAAAGAATGATGAACACCCTCATACTTCTTCAACCAAAACAAAAGAGGGAGTGCAATCCATGAAGAATGCTGATAATTCCAAACTCAACTTCTTCATTTCCGACGACAACGAATTGATGCCTGCCCTGTTCCAGCGTCTTCATCAATGATCATCGACAAACAAGGTAGGGGGATTTGAGTTGATTTTGTTCCCATTCTATGTCGTTGAAATTATGGATTATGAATTTTTGAATGATGACACCATAAAGAGGAGAGCTCGGACCACCTGAACATGGCCCAACCCTCCCCCTATGTTGATTTCATTTGTTGACGACGGAGACAGAGAAAGGATGGCCGATGTCGGGCCGACCCCAAGGAAAACCGATGGTGCAAGGCCACCGAGTATCTAGAAGGGTGCTACGCCATCACGCTTCATGAAATAGGAGAGACATGACCATAGTTGGTTGTGGAGGACGGGCGTGACACCGTAGAACCATGCCGGGGGTGCGGAACCTCGGCCCGGGAGGGCCGCGACGGTCAGACGGTGAGCGCGGCGTCGGCACGACGCGCGGAGGAGCGGGAGGCCGTCAACGGGCCGGGCTGCGACATAGGTTATGCGGTGCCGGTGCGATGCACGGAGTAGGGGATCCATGACCGTGGGGGGGGGGGGGGGGTGGAGCAGGTGATCGGCTGGCCGCACGGCCAGCTGGGAGTAGCCGGACCTCATCCGGTCCCGTGTGTGCCGGACCGGTGCCCCCTGGCACCGGTTGGAGCTCCAATTGAATGGAAGAGCCGTTCGATTTCCAAGGGTGTGCGCGACTTCCCCCCTGGCCACAACTTAGGCAGGCCCCACAAGCCGTCGGGCCACCGAGAAGCCAGGCAGCGGGGACGGGACATCGGGCCTCGCCTCCCTCAGGTCGGGCCACCCTTCTTGGTCAAGCCACCATCGGTTGGGGCCCCCCTCAGGTCGGGACGCCCATTCGAGCCAGGCCACCCTCCGGTTGGGCTGCCCATTCGGGCCAGGCATCCTTATTGGGTCGGGCCACCCCCTCGGACCGGGTCAGCCCCGCGGATCGTGTTGGTCCTCGGTCCGGACCCGGGTCAGGTGGGTGAGTCCGACTGAGTCGGACCGGACCCGCACCTGTTTTTCCCTGTTTTCAGCCATTCTCCCATATCATGGGCTACATGTGTCCGATCGAAAAACCACATACGATAATAGAAATCATAAAGCGAGACAGTTATTTTGGCCTACCACACTTGAGGTTTGGATTTAGTTGGGGTACGGTCATGATGGTTTGAACCTAAAAACCAACGGGGCCACTGGAATGGATATTCCAATAACTCACAGACTGGGTGTCTGATTGACACACAGTCTATTGTTTTCATTTAACTATGACGAGGCAGAACTTTGAGATACTTCTACATGGGAATTAGTGACAGTTAGAGTATCGACTAGTTGGTCGTGGATTGGATCCTCTCAGAGAAAAGCGAGCAGAGTATGGAGACCTAGAAGCTAGCTGATACCTGATGACTACTGATCTTTCGACTCGGAGTGTTTCCACTAGCCCAGTAGGGGAGAATATAAGTGTGAGCGAGGAATACCCACAGTGGGGAGAGACTCTGTGTGACACGACAGACCCATGGTACTCGACAAGAGGAGTACCTCAGCAGGCAATGAGGGGGATTGCCTTTGTGTGAGCACGGCAGACCCACAATGGTGAGCGCCACTATGTGAAGCAGCAGACCCACGATACTCAACAGGAAGAGTACCACAATAGTCCAGTAAAGTGGGAAGCACCTCTGTGTGACACGGCAGGTCCACAGTACTATATAGTGGAGGAGTACACCAGCAGCCGACGTTTCGAGAGTTTGACTGGGAGTGTCACATGTTACCACCCCTTGAATAAAATCCTTGTTTTGAGATGAGTAAGTGAATTTTGTGTTTACCTAATTATTGAGATGGGTTACTAGATAACATAGGTATATGTATGGGAATATACCTATGTAAGTGTTATCTGTTGATTCTACACTTTGTGGATATCCTTGTTGGATATTGTGAGACCTTGAGGGTCTCGAGGTCCCTAATAAGTATCATTATACTCTACCCTACACGGGATATTCATGCACCTCATTGTGTTGGTTGTAGATGATAGACAGTGCTGACTGACGTAGAGAGTAACAAGACTGGACAGTACTCGGAGGTGGACCACTCAGAGTGACGATGCACAGAGCGGACGGACGGACATGGAGTGATGAGGAGGCCATATGTACCAACCCTTCAGGTAGGAACCCCAGAGGATGACCACATATCTTCTTTACGTGATTTCAGTTGTACATTCATTCAGTTGTTACTTGACATTACAGTTGGTATTGTATTTCCTGCCCCCTTCTACTTTCCAGCACATCTTATGTATACTGTATTGCTTATTGTTTTGATTCAGTTGTGTACTCTGATTGTGTGTGTTTAATTTTTATAACGGAAATGACTTCCCAACATAGAGATTTACGCCTTTGGTGCTAGTCGCCATCCCCTGGCATATGGAAGGTGGGTTTGGGGTAGTCACGACATGGGCCCTGAGGACGAGTCGTGACATTAATGTTCTATAAAATATATATGTCTAATTTTAATTTTTTATATAATTATATATTTTGTTTATAATAATATTAATGGCTTGATTATATCCCATTAAATAATAATATTTTAATAATATATCAGTGTTTAGTGATACTCGGAATTGTGTATAATAAAGATGTCGAGGAAGGTCTCACGTGCATGTTACACATTCTATGTTACTGTCGTGTGTCGTGCATGCTACCTTCGGTGTTGCGTATAAAATAATACAAACATTTTTCTTTTAGAAATAAAAAAATCATTACTCAATGTTGTGTGAAATAAATTTTATCAATAGAACATGAATTTTTTTGTTACACAATCCAAGAATAGTTTTGTGTATGCTAAAAGCTAATATAGTGTCACGTACAACATAATCTAATCATGGTGTAGCATACTACAATATATATTATTGAAATTAAAGAGAATCTATCTAATAAATTCTTTTGGAGTTAAAGGTTCCATTCCTACTTCAATAAAGGCAATGAAAAAAACTCTTCTCTAGGAAACCCAGTTCTAAAATATGTTTCTAATCCCAGGATGGACTTAGATCATGGATCATGGTCTATATCACTATACCAATCAATGTAGAGACAACTGTTGTGGGAGATTTGGGCCATAGATTCAGAGACCCCATATGAAAGGGATAACTGACTTGTTGGGTATCGTTCAATTTATGATCTATACCATTGATTTCTAGAGAAATGACCATACATGCCTACATACCGAGATGAATGTGGTGGTCTCTAAGAGAGGGAAGGATAGGTCCCTTCAGTTTAGATTGGTTATCACTACAACTTTTACTTTTGTAATGAAGAATTTGGTAGATGTTGTAAATAGTGTTTTCTAAAATAAAGTAAAGGTGAAAACTCAATTACATGTTATTAATGCTGGGCTGGATTCAATTGACCGTATTAATTATTTTATCATTCATCATCAATTTTATATTATCCAACATCAGTGAACATGATTCAATGTGGTCTTAAAAGGGAGTTCTTCTATTAGTTCCCTAATATAGCTGTTAGGTGGGGGAAATAATCTTTTTCAATGTAATTTTCACCATTTATTTTCTTAATCACCATTTTTAATCCCCTTTGTTATTCAGGTAGACTCCATGTAGTTGTGCGGCTTGTTTTATGCTTGCGATGAGGGTATGGTATTTATAATAGCTATATGTGCATACTTTTGATATAGAGAATGAGTTGGGAAAATTTTCATTCTATGGATAAAAAATACAATACCTTATTCAATCCAATTAATCTTTTATTTTTCCATTATTTTACTATCAGGTCATCCAATGGGACCCAACATATAAATCTCCCATTTCTGAGTAGTTTCATGGCTGTTGAAAACATCCTCACCTTGTTCATCAGTCTCCAAAAATTTACTTTGGGGGGGGGGGGCGTTGTTTCATTATAAAATCAGTAAGGGATTTCACTTTCACCCCTATAGGTGACGTGAACCTAATGTTGTATTATTGAAAAATGATGGTCTATCCGAAAAGGAATGTATTAAACACAAGGGTTTCAAGGATGAACTTGAGAATATTAATAAGAGCGACCAAGAGGGATTTTTTTTAAATTCATGTAATACCTCGAACTTTTTACTTCCATCATGTGGTTAAGATAGTTCTTTTCAACATTCAAGTATCAGGGATCAATACCTAGAATAAAATGGATGAGGAAATAGATACTCTTATCACTCTAAATTTCATTATTTTTTATTGGAGGGTTCTTAGTGTGTGTTTTATGGTGGACATATATAATATGAGTGTAATTACATTCGCCAGTGGGATCAAGATTGGTAGGTGTTGAAGATAATTCTTCACACTAGAGATTCCTAATCAATAATCATTATACCATTTATTGGAAATCATCATTTTTATTATCTTGGGGAGAGGGAGAAATATTTTATCCAGGATTTGTAGGAATATCTCAACATAGGTAAGGTTCCCTTGAATCAACTAAGTGATTTGATATTTCTTGGGGATGGCATTTCAAGAATAGCACTTGTCTTTTATATATCAACAACGATGCCATAATGGAGTACCATCAATCCATAGAAAATACCTAATTATACCCTGATGATGAATTTTAGTTGATTCATATTTATATTATTGTCACATTTTTTTGATGACTATCGGAAGAAACATGTATTGATCACACCACATTCAGGATTTGACCATCAAGTCATCAATATAATTTTCATCAATTATTCCCTGGACGGGATTAAATATATCATTCTTGTGGCGTTGATATGTAGTTCCATAATTATTTAATCCAAATGAAATGAAATCATTTAAAAATATCCCTTTAGGTGCTATGAAGGTTTTTCCTTCTTCATCTCCAGGAGCCATCCTTTTCGGATTGTATCCTAAATACCCATCCATGAAGGTAAGGACATTAAATGTTGCAGTTATATAAAAAAGGCTTTAATGATTGTAAATGGGGAATCATTATTCCTTAAATGTTAATTAAGGTCACTAAAATGGAAGTAGACCTTAATAAGTGAATTATTTTTCTTGACACGAGTGATATTGGAAATCCAACTTAGGTATTTCACCTCTTAGAAAAATTTGACTTTGATAAATTTACCAACATCCAAAACTATATTGGTATCAAGATATATGTGAATCCAACTTTATTATTTCATTAACAATAAATAGTCATTTGGTAAGATAATGTAGTGAATTCCCACAACTAGAGTTAGACCATTTTTTTAAACAGTTCCAAGAGAATACATATCTTCATTTCTTTATAAATTTGATGTATATATCATTATCATTAAAGGGAATGGTTGTAATAATAAGTGTATTAAATTGGACGAATTTTGATCCAAAAATTTCCTCCCAAAGTCCATCAAAAGTGGTGCAGACGCCATCCTTTGTTTTTTGGAGGTGCATTCCATTGTTTAATCTCTTCTTCATCAACTTCTGAGTATGTGGATGAATTTTCATGAGGATGATGAAATATGGTGGAATCTATATCTCTGTCAAGGTGATAGAGTCCATGAAAGGAGAAATTTTCAATATATAATGTTAGAGTAATTATAATGATATACTAGAGAAGATTTTATTTTTTGAATTCAATCGGAAAATAATGATCATGGAATTTTGGGACCATGTTTATTTCCTTAACTAGATTTATGTGGACAATTTGTTGTGTGTACCATACTGCAAGGATTTTTAGGGGATGTACCCAAGCACTTGGAGGATGATATATGTATACCATCATCCACCATTAGTTGTATCCTATAGATTTTGTACAATCCTACCCTAACATATATGGCATAAAAAGTCTCGAAGGTGGCACTATCTCCTTGTAGTATGCCGTTATTTACATCGATAACACATTTCATACATTGAATAAATTTTAATGTTAATTATATGTTAATATGGAGTCAGGTATTTCTTATTAGAACAACATATATGTTTTATTTCAACATAATAGAATTATTATTTTCCTAGGTGAGAACCCCAAACTGAGCTTCATGTTTGTTCTACATGATAGGTCTTTTAAAATGCCTCTAATAACCATAAATTGTCATATTTGTGAAAGATAAATCCAAATCGTTATATGACAAACAACATAGGGATCAAATCACGTTAATATTGATACTAAATCCATTATCAATCATAGTCCTCTGGTTATCTACATTTTCAACTATACGCGAAACATATGGTGGTATGATGTGTCCATATATGAACTCTTATTTATCATAATATGTGAGAAATATGGAGACCTATAATTCCAATAGAATGCCCTAAAATTGATATAAATAAAATTATATGACTACTATCTTTAACTTCTATGGGATGTAGAGTGATTCAATGAGATCCTACCTGGGATAAATTGAATGATGGATCACATTAGGGATTTTGAACATAAATGGGGAAATTTCACGTTGTTTGAAGAAGTAGTACATTTGTGATAGAGGGATGTGATTTTTGATGATGAGTTTCTCTATAATATGTGTCTCATGAGCTTGGTAATTTAAGGTCGTTTGGACTAGTTCCTATGATGGTATGTCATCAAACTATTATTTATGACCACACCTATGTTGTCATATGTATCTTGGGACCTACACATGAAGCCTCCAATTCATCAATTGGGTGTAGATAACACAAACTCAACAAAAAATTCATTATCAATTATGGGATATTCTAAATTGATATCATTAAATGAAAAAAGAGCCCTCTTTCTAATTATTTTTTAGTTTATTGGGAGATTACAATGCATCAGATGTTACGTGGAAGAAATCCACGTAACTCAGAGTTTAAGTAGAATAATTATTTGAATATTTATATTTGGTTTCATCAAGTGTCCGAGATTCACATCCACCATCATGATAAATAACCAATATGGCCAACCTCTGTGGAGGAAATATGGTTTGTCTTTAGAGATTTGATCTCTAGGTGGCAAGATCTTCGTCAACTACATTCTCAATCATCCCATTATTTAACATATGTCCACACCTAGCAAGATCATTCTATCAATAAAACACTTCTTCTAACTATGAAATGGATATATATCCCACCTCTTCTAAGGAGTTATATAACTTCACATGTGATGAATCGATCATTCCATGAAGGATATCATTAATGATAATTCAATCATTGATGATATGCCCCATATTTATATGGAAAGCATTGTGGTTGAGATGATCGGTAAGGATGAACACAATGGGATTATTTTGTTTTTTTATCTTGAGATGGTTATTTTTCAAGTATTTAAGATAATAAATATGTAATATTTCATTTTTATTGGATTATTATTTAGTCATCCATTCCACAAATCAAGGGTGTCTATAATATCACTATACTTCTAGTCGCGGTCTATTTTTGTGGTTATTGTTGACTGCTAAGAGGTGATGGGTAGCTTGTTACCTAACTTGGGGGTTGAATTAGAACTACTATATATTTAGGGAAATAGTGATGTCTTCTACTAAGCGAATCATTTTACCCTTGTCTGAAGGCATTTTCCATGATTTTATTCAGGATCACCGTATGATGTATTCTAAATATTTGTTAATTTATGTGAACTCACAAAAAAAATTGAGAAATTTCACTTGCATCAGATGTGTTTTCATCTCATCCTTAATATATTAAAAATAGAGTTCTATCAAATGTCCCTCTAAGATAGGGACGATGAGTGAATCTTTTTAACCCATCCATCTAGCTATGATGTCATATAACCGCTCATTTTTTCAATTATTACAATTCATCATTTCGACAATTGTTATTTTTCTCGTCGTGGAGATGAATAGGTAAATTAATTGACGATGAAGTTCTAATATTCCTTTAATGAATCCTTCATGGAAGCTACAATAACAAATAATGGACGGTTGTATAAGTGTCTATTGAAAAAACAACCACATGGTAACCTCCTACAAATTTTAAGGACCCATCATCAGACAACATTGGGGCATAATGTGAGTGAAAAAGGGTTCAGGGTATCCCATGACATCAACCGTAGAGAATTTAGAATTTCTGAAATATAGTAGGGGAAAAGAATGATCCAAATATTTTGTATATGTTTTCCTCTGAGTCTGGTTATGGGTGTTTCACCCTTCCATTGCTTCCATTCATGTAGCCCAAGGCTCGAGGACATTGATCACTATTAGAGGTATTACACTCTCAGCCATATCCCATATATGTGGACTGGGGGTATATCTTATGGGGTGGACCTATTATCATATTAATATGATTCTTGATGCACCATAAAACTAATTGATCTCCATAGTAAGGGATGTGTTTCCACTACAATTGAAGGAAGTAAAAATTATTTTTTACATCCTCATTTCTGTAGACTAGATGTCTTGATATAGATCCAAACTATAAAAAGAATGCCACTCTGTCTGGTGTATCATATTCTATTATAGTTGGAATAGTCACCTCATTCTATTAATGATACCATGTAGTATATTTCATCAGGGTTGTTTCCTCACGGGGTTGTCTAAGAGTTCTTATCTAAATCTAAAATTATATAAACTGTTCTTCTATGTAATAAACCTTTACTCTTCAGGGTGTTTATTGGGATGTAGCAAAACCATTCGAATTATCCATGGTTTTGTTCCTATGTAGTGGTTACAACTTAATATTCATACAATGGTCTGATAGACATAATTATATACTCCTCCCATCTCAAATTGTGATAAATTTTGTTAAGGGAGATTCAATTCATGACTGTTGAATGGTCACCATAATATAGAGGTTTTCAGTATGGAAGTAGGAATAGATGGGAAATCAACCATCAATATTTACCTCCCATCCAAAAAAGACTAATTATTTTTATGGTGATGATGATGTAAAACCCCTTCCCTATCAGATAAGGTCTATCCAGGAGCTATAATTTGAATTGATTTGTCATGATGTTGAAGATATGATGCTTTCAGAAATAGATTTTATTAATATTGGTATGTGTATTGAGATATAAATTCCCCAGTCCTAGAGGGATGGGATTGATCAGGAATAGTAATTGATTTTCCTGGGACACTCTTGGGGGATGAACCTAGTTATTGAAATTGGGATATAACATACAGCAGCCTATTATGCTCAAATCTCATATAGCTACTACTGACATGTCCTTAATTCTATCGACAATTGTAAATACATGGCTTGGAGGAAATGTTATATATTATATCAACCTGGCATGTTGGATTCTATCCTGAATGGATTCTATGGATGCTACTAATATGAACTATTTTATGTGGAATATATGTACTCTTGTGGGATAAAGGTGCAATGGTATCTCATAACCTGTTCCTTCTTCTAAAAGATGTCATTAGTTTGATTGAAACCACATATTACACATCTAAAATGAATTCTCATTTGGTTGAGGGGACCTGTTCAAATACTGGTTAGCTAAACTATTCACCCATTTTTGATGCATTGTCTTCCAATAAGTATGACCAATTGGTTTTAGCAGCCAACCAACCTGAGCATCACCCTGTTGACTAATTTTCCTAGATCCCAAGATATTACAGGAAACCATATCTATGTTGGTTTGTTGTTGTAGTGGTATGGTGCAGGGTAATTCCTCATACATTCCCCATCGTCAAATATAGATACATTATGGGGAATTATCTATCAGTTGATGAAATGATGTGAAGAAATGTAGGGAATCATGTTTCATATTGTAATTGTGATTTTAGGATTTAGGATCTTGATCTATTAATATTGAGTTCAGGTCTAACTAATAATATATTTTCATTATGGTCTTATGGTTACACTCATTTTCAGGATAAGGGATGTATCTATACTTCATTCGGTGATGCATTTCCCATATATTTTTGTGTAGTTAAAAAATGGACTCATTATCTAGATTATCTTGGACCTCATAGCCATAAGTGGTTTGAGGCTAGAACAAGATGGGGAGTTTGTTTCTAGATAACTCTCTCTACTTGTTAATTTTGCATTCCTATTCATCATACATACATGCAACCATCTAATGAGACCACATAAGGTGATTTTGGTAATCTCCTAATCACTGTAGTGTAATTATGCTTATAGTTGATGGGAACTATAATGTGTTGAACCATATATTTTGAGAACCTATTTATATGACAAAGTCTATGTTTTGAAAACCTCTATAAAAAAGGGTTTTTGGAAAGATGAGTAGTTATTTATTTGTGTGATATATCACCTTGTGGATGTCGTCTTCGGTGGATGTCAGTATTAGAGTCCCAAATATCTATCTCCAAACTATGATAATGTGGAATATCAATGAAATGATCATCTTATGCATCCAGTGAAGTGTATAAATTCACTTGGTGTTGTGAAAATGTTCTTCAAATAAAACCAAGTACATTATAAATTATCATATTAGTTTAATGATACTCATTCATCATCATTTCCATAAAATAATGATTTCCCATTTGGAAATGTGTAGGGATATAGTCCAACTATATGACTATTTATAGACCTTGTTTATAATCACTTTTTACTCTAGGATAATGAACCCACTAATGTGAATATTATGAGATATTCTAATGTGATTCATCAAATTGGTTGTAATATATGACTCTATCGAGGCATGTGACATTCTCACATGGTGAACCACAGAGAAAAATAGATTATGATTGTGGTCTTAAGCCTTTTTAATAAGTCGATGGACATTTAAGGCCGGAATATAAACCTATCCTAAGGCATGTGCTTCTCCCATCAGGTGAGCCCTAGATGGTGTACCAATAGGTGCCTAGTACGAATTTGAAATCCCATTTCAAATATGATAAAGGACTACTTAAATGGAATAACGAAAAATGAGCCTGAGAATGTGTATATTTAGAAGGATTTAGTTGTAGTCATTCATCATTGGATGCATGGATATGATCCATGCTTACATAATATTTTATAATATTCCTAACAATTTCATGGACTAGATTATGATCTTATCAGAATCCATGTTCTATTTTCAGATGGTAAGGACTGACTATAATGGGGATATAAGCACGATCGTAAGACATTGGAGTATATCACTAGTATTATTCGATTGTAATATTCACTTTTCATGAGGAATGTACCTTTATCACTTGGTGATCATTATATAGAATGGGGATATGAGACTGATCCAATAACATTTGAATATACAACTATGAATTTTCAGAAGTCTTGTTCCCCTTTACTGAGGCATGTTCCGCTCGTACCTAATGATCCCAGTTTGAATTGGAATATAAGAATGACCTAATTATTTTTCGATTATAAAAATATACTAATAATCTTCCTAGAACAGAGAAATATTATGTTAATTATCGAGATAAATAGCATGTTTATAGTGATTAGAGTGGTTTATTTATATGTATATAGGGATATGAGTATTTACTTATACATATATATGTACTATTGTCGTAACATGTCTGTGGAGTTCCTTATCTATTTGATAATGTAATTAAATTTTATAAATTTATATTATTGGGAATAAGCCCAGATATTTTGTATTTTCAAAATATACTAAATGATATATTCGATTGAAGAGAGGATACGAGACCACTCCTTTCATCATTGTGCCACTTGGACAATTAACTTTATTCCTAGTGTATGAATATGCATCTCTCCCATGCCTGCTATTGGAATATTCCATTAAAAATATTCTGAATGAGACGATATATTTTTCTTCTCAATGGATAACTATAGGACATGCCAATGAGGTTAATAACTGGTTATAGGGAAATTATTCTACTATTATTTTTAATATCCTTTTTCGATCAATGGGTCTTTCTTGAATCCCATGCTTGGGTGTCATATGTAGAAGTGTGTTGCGAGGTTATCTGAGTAGGTGTGTGTAGTTTATAGATGGAATGATATAATGATAATGGATCCTCAAATATATCATTAGCTATCCTTTAACTAGAGGAAAACCTTAGCTTGTTCCATTACCTACCTCATCAAATACTAAAGGCATTGACAATCAAGCTCTAGGGAAAAATTTTATATCCATTGGATGTACCTACAAGGGAATCTATATTTAATATATATTTCATTTCATTTAATTAACATATTAGATTTTTTTCATGATGATCCTTATGGATATACTCAATGTTTAGGGTCATAGAATGTGAATGTTTTTCATGGATTTGTACATTTTTACCCCTATGGTGATAATTTCAGGTGAGTGATGTCATTTTGAGGCCCACAAGGTTTTCATCTGTAGCTAATTTCAAAAATGAATGCTTTATGATGACTTGTAGGATTATGATTTTGTTTTACATGATTGGTATCTGTGGTCATGACGAAAATATAGAAAAAATGATTTGATCATTGACCCATTACATGCATGATTGGTGATGAAAAATATGTAAATGGAAAAGATTATTTGTTTTTTATTCTAGATATGGCCATTCAACTTGAGTATAGTTATCAAATAGAGGATGTAATTGTTTCAATAGAACCCTGGATATATAATATAATGTGTATGATCCATTTCATTTTTGGTTGATCATCATTCTATTTTACAGAATCATGTTAGGTTCAAAAATTTTTCATTCGAAATTCAATGAAATTGTCCAGATATATAATGACCCATTCATTTTTTATATGACAGAATCATGTAGGGTTCACAAATTATTTTTCACATGAATATTAGGGATATGAAACCACCTATGTGATTAGAACTAAATGGCATGTCAAGAACATAGTTTTCGATAAATTTTATCTTATGAAAATGATGTGATGGTTAATTGATATATAATATACATCACCATTATTGATTATTTAAATGAATATTCCATCCATGATAGAAAACTTGATTGTAGTGGGGTTTCAATTCCTTTGAAAAATCATTATTTTTTGTATTATGATTCATTTGTCCCTACTGAAAAATCCCAAAAACTCTCATATAAATAATTATGTATAGACCTACATTCTATAGACATGATCTCATTTGGGGATTCGAACCCAACAATTCTTAGGAGGTTACATTGGTCAAACAGAAGGGAGGTTTGGATCCTCAGACACTTTTGGGGGAGATTTCTACCTACTCTGGGGCACCCTTATATATTTGAGTTATGTTTTAAAATTACATCCAAATTATGATATGAGAATGATTTCCTTATCAAAATGATCCAAGGTTAAGTTTCTATTTATAAATTAAGGTGGATCATATTAGTGTATTTATATGTATGTATATGAGGTTATTCCTGTATTCCCCATCAGTTAAGAGATAATTATATATTAAATATCTATAACCCTGTGCTCTAGAGTATCTTTTCCCTAAAATATGAGGTTATTAATTTTATAATGATATTGAGACAATATGTGGCATCCCAGTAATCTTGTTTTAAGATAGGAATCAAAACCCACATACTTTGTTAAAGACATAAAGTTTGTTGACATACCAAAAGGAAATATATAGGGGCAATAGGGAACCATATATTAGAGATTGAACTTCATGAGGGTGTCTTAAATACACATGATTTGGAAGGAATAAATGTTTATGTTTTTCATTATGTACCTTATGATTTTCACAAAGGTAGATACCCTAGTATTGTGGGTAGTCATATCATTCCACCAATCAGATAATACACAATGAGGCATCCCTAGTTTGGGGGATTGATGATTACAATTATTTAATCATCTTAACTATATATTCCTTAATAATTTATGCATGGTGTGAGAGACAAGGGATAGAATATATTCAACCTCATTGCAGATGGATGTGGTGATTAAATATAGGGAGAACCCATTGAAATCTAAGAATTAGGTTCATGTATTTTATAGGTGTTATATATATCATTGTTATGGTAAGAATTGCAGACATTATAGTTCAGTGATTTCACAATCCACTATTGGATAATAAAAATGACCATCTCAATTGAGGGATTGGGTCCCACTTTTTGTAAAGTTATCGAAATAGAGGGACGTACATTGATGTAGATTCCCATATGATCTTCAGCCTTATGGAAGGTGTCTTATGTATACATGTTATGGTTGGAATGAACGTCCCCATAGTTAAATTGATTACATACAACACACTATGGTTTACCATGTTTGTAGAATATATCATATTGTGCCACTAGATGGGGCTACACAGTAACAGTGGTATTTTTTAGTAAGGAATATGAAACTAAATACATGATTATTAAAACTCCATTAGCCCATGTAAGTTATTAATAGCGCGAGATACAAGGGATAGAAATTAATAATTCTCACTGCTTATGGATGCAGGTCTTATGTTTTGGAAAATCCCATTGGGGGTTTATATGAAGCATACACCTTTATAAGTTGTCATATACATCCTGGTTAAGATAAGAATCAGAGTTCATATATTTCATTTGAACATAGCTTAGACACTGTAGTTGACTTTATATGTGAGACATACAATATTCTGCCATGGGATAGGGTTTACACACATATGTTTACCTATAATATGATAGACATGGTTGGAATAAACTAGAATGATGGAATTTACATATTTTCATATCTTCATAATATATGTTTATTATCTACATTACATGATTTGGATGTATACTTTATATGTTGTGGGTTGATTTATTGAATTGTAAAAAGGAAATCCAATGATACATTTGACTTGTGGGAGGTACATTTTATTAACATGATGTAATTTATGAGGTCATTCTGATGACAATGTTTGGATTTCCTGCAGAACATCCCCAAACCTGACTAGCTTTTCATAGAATCAGTAACATGTTCTCAACGTGTTTGCTGGGATGGTGTTGCATCATCCATAAGAAGTTGTAATTGTTAAATATGGATTTCAATCATAGAGGTAGTTACATGTGTTAGAGTAACTTTCATAGAGGGAACAACATGTCATTGAAAACTTCTCCATGTGAGATCATTATAGATGGATGAATTTTCAGGGGACAAAGAATGATCAGGATGACATCATTGAAGGCTACTACATGGTCAATATGTCTTTTCTAGAGGTTTTTCCAAGAGCCAATGTGTATTTATTGATTCCATCATAAGACGTTTCATACATGAATTCATCCCTTGATACGATCTAGGTGGCATTTCAAGAGGACATTTCATGTTTTTGATGATGATGTTAGAGGGTTTCATTAGGGATGTGTGTCATTCCCGGGGTCTCCTTGTAACAAGATACAATATATCAATGTGGATTTAAATGACTCAAAACATTATCCAAAAGAGTTTTATTTTATCTTTGAGACATATCTTGGTGATGTCACACCACCATGTTTTTTTCATGTAAAGCACATGAGGATCATCATATCTATTCTCTATAAATGTATCTAATCATTATAATATTTGTTACATACCGATATTTCATATTCCTAAGATTTATTTTGATTTGTCTTATGTAAGTATCATGTTACTTATTATGATTGTAGTTTTTCCTTCATATAACATTACATAATTCCCTCACATGATCTATTAGTGATCACACGATGTTCCTATGCATTCCATATGTTCTTCATTGGTTGTTAACATGATTTTACAAACTAGAAAACATTTCTGATCATGACACCAGCTGCTCCAAGATATCTTCTCAACACCTTGTTGTGTCAATTCATGATCCAAGGAAACAATTTTTTATTCTAGGGTGGGGGTTTGAGTGCCTCACCACCATGATTATTCACTTCTTTGAGTGGCCCATGTCATGTAAATATATTTTCTACTTAGTGGGGGATTTTATATCATGAGATTTTGAATGGACCTATCATACGTCATTTTTTTCCCATCAACTGAATTTTAGAAAATGAAGAGCATCCCATAAATTTCAAATTTATTAGATTCAGTCCTATTAAAGGGGTGTCACCTAATATTTCAAAAAATGGAAAGGGGATTTCAAATTAAAATCTTGACATGTCCAAGGGACGCTGTGAGATAATGGATCCTATTTAAAGGAATTCACATGATATAAGGTAACAAGTTTGGGGTCTTCCACAAGACAGTTATTTCATTCTAAGGGATATTCATTAGAGCATACAATTAATGTGAATGACGTTTTTGATTTTTGACTGTGTTTATAATAACATAAAATGATGTTTATGACCACAATAGGCTCATGTCTTTTCACTTTTATATCCCTCATTTATTTGTGAAAGGGTTCGGGATCCATCGAGTTTACATGAGTTTTGTCGAAGACTATCAATCAGACCATTGGTGATGAATTTTGTGACCAATAATGTTTCCTATTGTAATTAAACATAATTTTACAAAAAAATCTTATATTTGACTATGGATTTGAATGGTGACTTCACAACTTCATGTAAATATTTGAAGACCATCATGTTGTGAGGGTGACATTATAGAGGGATCTCATGCGATGAGGTGTAACTGTTTCTAATGGCATGCAGTTTCATAAAACATTATTGGCTGGGTAGAATGATATTTAAGGATCTAGGAATCCGATACCTTTTTTATATTTTCCTCATATATTCCAAGGATTATTTGTTTCCTTTCCTTGTTTCTTTCAATTTACAATTCGTGTTATTTGGTGGTGCTCATCTTGCAACCGTCACGTGATCATGATTTTCTTGGAAAACCTATTATGTGAAGGACTATTTATAGTTTATTTTGATGATATTATAGGGGTTATTCAATACATATGTCTAATTTTAATGACCTTTAATATGTCTCATAATATTGTCTCTCTTAGATTTTTATGTGATCCGTGGGTTCTATAAACCTTTTAAACCATTTATTGAAAAAAATAATTATTTTATTTAATTTTCTGTTTATTTTACATTTCTATTTTTTAGCATAAAAAATCACATTTATTCATTTAATTTATATTTCATACATTCTATTTAACATGTTAGTGAAAAATTAATAGCATCACTTTGTGAGGTGGTATTGTTCCATATACATGAGAGACATTATTTTATCCCCCATATTACGTAATGTAAGAAATTCTATGTGATAAAAAATTTCCAAATGTATAATTATATTATAAATATAATAGGATACAATATATAAAATTTAATAAAAATACTTCATATTTGATGGTGGAAAATTAATGATATCAGTTCGTCTCGTGATAGTTTATAGTCCACACAAAATAGCACTTCATATAACAATTGATGAAATAGGTGATGAATTAATGTTATTATATTACATTGTAACATATTAGTATATTTTATATATTTTTGTTGTAATATAATCCTAATTGAATAATGTTTTAGTGAGGATGATGAAGAAATAAAATAATGATGCTCAGTTATGATAGAAACCACATCTTAGAAATAAATCCTTATGTAAGTACCAAAATACATTATATGATGGATATAAAATCAAAAAAGGGAACTATTTTGATTTAATATAATATAGAAAGGTATTTGGGAATTTACATGCTGGTACAATTGTCTATTACTTTTCAAAGAGAATAGGAGAGTGGGTGGAATTTGAATTTTTAGTTGAGGGGCACACATATAATTTTGGAAAATGAAAAGGACTAATTAAAATTTTTACAAGCCACAAGGTTCAAAAATGAAAAATTAAATATATATAAATATTTTAATTTCTAAATATTTGACAATAAATAATTTTGAAAAAAATTATGTAATATTTATTATTATCATTTTAGTTTAACCGCCAGAAAGTCCATTTTTACCAATAACATTGTAAAAAACATTAATGTATACACACATTATTAAAACCAATTAATTTGATTTTATATTATTTTATATAAATAAATGTGATTAAAAATATTAAATCCATTTTACAAATATCAATTTAGTCAAATGGATTTTTTTTATTTTAAAATAAGACATGCAGATGTGATAAAAAAGAAGGACTTCAAGAATTGCATTTTTCTATAAAATATTGATTTTATATCAAATATATGAACTGTAGTTATCATTTTATTAATTTAAATTATAAATTAATTATATATAATATATTAATTGTAATTAAATAATTTTTTATTATGGGTCATTTTTTATAACTAAATTACATAAACGTAATTAATTTTTAAGTAGTTTTTTTTTTAAATATCTTCTTTTGAAAAAAAAAATTTTATAGTATTGTAAAATATGAATATGATTCAAAATTAATTAATATTAATAGATATTAAAATATAAAAACCATGTTATCTGAAATCATTTTCAAAACAAAATTGGTATTTTGAATTACATGATTTATATAAAATAATTGTCATTAAAAAATCCATGTTTTCATTATTCATTGGAAAAAAAATTTAGGAGAATTATCAAAACAAAACCCTAATTTAGATTTTATTTGATTGTTTATGGAATGATATTAATATATTGAAATTTAAATTCTAAATATATAAATTAAACTTTTAAATTAAATTTTTGTAATAAAATAGTTTATTTAAAAAAATTATTTTTTAAAAAAAAATTACACCATATTTTTAAAATTAATATGACTATTTAGTTCATATTAATAAATAGGAAAATGATTTATTCTATCAATAACTCATATGCTACATTCTTTCCCATTTAATTTTTTACCATGTAGTTTTATTCACTTATTAAACCTGTGTAGATATCTTCCCCTCATAGAATTTTTAGATTCCAATGTTTCCTCATTAAAAATTTAATATTTCCATTAAACCATGACCTATTAAATCCTAATAATCCATCAAAAATTCAATCTATAGAAAATAATTTATAACATTTTTCCCACATATCAAATATTATCATACATCTAAACTACATTTGGTATCAAAACATGAGATAAATCATCCAAAAATTTCCTAATATTAAAACATAATTGAGATTATAAAAGAGTATAAGACACTATAAAGGTAACTAATATAACATTATATAGGATTAAATCATTAAAAAATGATATAGAATATTATTTTTATTAAAATAGGTAACACATTTCCAGGTAGATACAATAAGTGAAACATGTTCACATAGCTTAGAAAAATATCAATTCTCCTTTTATCCATGTAATATTTCTATCAAATTTAATCTATTTTCATATATTGGTTAATAAAAATCAGGTCATAACCATTTTCTGTACCCATTATTTCCCAATAAACATCATCTCTCCTATGTCATCACTAAAATATATCATCCAATAGTAATTTCAAAAATATTCAACAAAAGGTTGCATCTAAATACATGAATCAAAACCAATATTATATGAAAAAACTTGATAATAAATATATTGATCACATAATACATTATAATACAATAAAAATTATAATATAATTACATCAATTGTCTAAAACATTATCTCAAACGTTCCATTACATTGAGGATGAAAATATTTACTAAATTCTAAATATATAACCAATTACATCTTAAGAGAATTCTACCAATTAGACCTAATATATGGGAAATTCTATTATAAAATAGAGATGGAAAACCATGTAACATGACAATATCATTTAAAACATTCAAAAATATTACATAATTATATAGTATCCATAATTCTAAGTAAATGTGTTCATTTAAAAATTTAATTAATAAAAACTCAAATGGAAGTGTTACCTCATGGAATATTTTGTAATCCCACCACCAGATCGATTGATATGTTTTCCCATTTTCAATATCATAACAGAAAAAGATTAAAGCATTCTATTTAGTAATTTTCATTCAAATTTACCTTGTAGTAAATTCATATATTTTATAATAATTGTTGAGATATATCTTTTCATTATATCACACCACTAATACTACTGATGGTATCAATACATATTAGTGATTCCTAGATTAACAAACAATATAAAATTATTATCATCACTCAACAACTATTTCTTAAACAAGGAATCCCAAGTGACAAATATTATTTTAAGAAATTGATTATACTTTTTTAGTCAAAATTATACTTAGTAAAACACTACTGTTAATGGTTTCAACATTTTCCTACAAATCATAATCCTCTATCTAATCTTTTGTAATTATATTTAATAGAGTCAATTGAAAATATTCCAGGAATAAAAATGAGTATTTCCCCATACCAATAAAATCTAGGATATAATTGATCAAATAATTTACCAAAGGATTATGATCCAAATCATACATGGATATTTGGGGAATAATTTTCTAACATAAATCATAGGTTAAATTTTTTCTGCATTATGATGGATATGAATCATGAATTCATAATCCTTGATTAAATCTCTCCATATTATTTTTTGAATGTTAAATTCTTTCTAAATGAATATATACATAATCATTTTATAATGATTATATATTTCACACTTTACTATATAAAACTAATGCATCCTGATTTTTATATCTAAAACAAAAAAAAGCTCATGCAGTGAATTTGTAGGGTGATTAATCTTATTATGTTTCAACTGAAAAAAATAATAATAAATTAAAATATCATTCTATTTTGGCAAACATTATATTCCATTCAATGGATCGTCAATATAAACAACAAATTCAGAATTTATGAAGGTAGGTCAAAAATTTGATTATTCAACAATATTTTTTTTATAAAAAAGAATCATGACAACCATTATTCCAAATTAATTTCACTTCTATTTGAGTTATATTAGTTAGTGGTATAGAAAATGGACCAATGGTTTAAAAAATACATCAATAATAAATTACTAATACAACAAACCCACGAATCTCAATGATATTTTGCGTCATAGACATTTCTAAACATATTTAATTTTATAAATTTTAAAAAAATTCATATTTGGAAATAATACCTCAAAAATTATATTTTTTGTATCCAAAATTCATACTTACTAAATTTTCCATATTGTTTTTTTAATTCATGATTTCAAAAATAATCCATAGGTGTTTCTATTGTTCTTGATGAATTGTAAAATATATAAAAAATCATTAATAAATTTAAAAACTATAGTATCTATGTACTCATGGATAACTTTAATTATATTCTCAATAAGAAATGCAATATGTTTATACAACCCAAGGGGAAAACCAAAAACTCATGAATCATGAATATAGTTTGAAATTCCTTCATTAAAATATAATTAATCATCAACATGAACTAATGGTACCCAAATCATATTTCACCATTCAACAAAAATTTCTCCTTTAAGATAAAGAAATTATCAATATGAGGAAATAGATATATATTCATAACTATGATGTAATTCAATTGTCAATAATCATTTAAAACGTTATGGAAATATCAATAAATATCATAAAAAAATAGGGGAACACCAATGTGAGGATCTAGGTCTAATGAAACCCTTATCAGATAAGTCCAATTTTTTAAAAATATAGATGTTCAAATTGAATAATTTAATATGGGGGTTTTGAAAAAGGGTTGATAATATAAATAAATTTTAATGTAAACTAAAACAATCAATGGATTCAATTAATTGAATATATCATTCATAGCTCTTCAGTCTTTCTTATCATGATATAATGATCAAAAATTCATATTAATATTTACATCATAGTCAATTAATTAAATTTCAAAAATATTTTGAGGAAATAAAATTCCACTAATAAAAATTAAGAGAATACAATAAATCTTGGTTTCTTCAATGTTTCACCAAGAGTATTACACAAAATAATAATATTTATTTCATGTTGTGATAATCCCATTGTTGTGACAAATTTATTCTAAATGAATGAGAATGAAGATACATAGTCAACAACGAAATTAGAATATGTCAATATATGAAGTATCATACCTCTCACAACTAAATTATAGGGTCCAAAATCCACTTTATCAGTAGAAAATGATATATCTACAATATTATGTATCTAATAATAATGATTTCCATCAATTGAACCTTACTTCTGAGATAGGTAAAGAGAATGACCTAACTCATCACAATTAAAATTTCATAATTTTTTTTTCTATTATATAAACAATTAATTTATTATTTATGACTCTTTTCTTAATAGTCATGAGCATTATGACCAAACATAAAACATTGGAATCACTTTATATATTATTTCAAACAAACCATTAAATGTCTTGTTCAACACATGAAATGTTTTTGGGGTGTTACCAAATATCATTTTAAATGGATTCTTATATGTTTCCATCCACCTTGAACATTTTTTAATATTGACATGAAGTGGAGAATATATGATGGAAAACACCACCTCATTTACCATAGCACAAAAAACATCATTCATATAACATTAAAATTCTAAATTTTCCAAATATAATTAAAATCATGGTTTCAACCCCAAGTTCAGTCTTTTAATTTTATACTCACTATCCTAAATAAAAACTCAACTTTTATCTTCTATTATATGAATTTTTTTATAAATATTGGTGAAAATCCATACGTATGTATATATATATATTTGTATATATATAATTCATAAATATATCCCAATCTATGGAATACATATCATACTTATGTCCAGTATTACTATCCAAAAAAATCCATTGATCATCTTTACCATCAAAATGAAAAATTTAAGGTGTTACATTTTTTAATATAGAACACCTTAGTACATCATATTTAATCACTAGTTATATAATCCATCTTTTAGATACCGCTGCATCTAAGGACCAATTTAATCCTGGTGTGTGTTTCCAAATAAAGTTTTTCAATATCACAATGATATTCTATAATGGATTAGAATACTCTCTCACAAAGATAACATGACCATTTACTTATTGATTCAACTGATCCTTCAAAACAAAAACCATATCAGTTCCAATTCAGTTTATATCAAGATGATAATTTGGATTAATATTTCCATATTAATTCTATCATAATACATTTTTCTAATTTACTCTATGGAAATCCATTCAATATGAACATAATTTTGATTTTTCTAATTCATAATATTAATATTCTATGTCAACACAACTTATTCATGATGAAAAATATATATAGGGAGATATTTTAATATTATTCCTTCTGCTAACATTATCTAAATGTTTCCTCTGTTAGTAACTATATGGACCCACACATAAAAATTACAAATTCATGATTTGTATGTCATTAAATAATTTTATAAAATTTTCAACATTTTTTGTTTTTAGTTTTAAATAATTAGTTCATAACTCATACATAAGAAGACAATATAACAAAAAAGTCATAAATTCTTATATGTTGGCCTAATTAATCAAAATATGATACTTTTAAAATATTATATGATTTTTTTTCAAAAAAAAAGTTCACTAATTTTAATATTTCATAGTCTTTACCATATTCCATCAATAAACCCTATGAAAAAATTCTACAATCAAGGGATGAGCACAAAACTATCTCTATTTGTTTAAAAAACCACAAATCCAGTCAAAAAATGGATACCATTGAAATGTTTACCGTTATCATAATGTTTTATGAATGAATGAAATAAAATTATTTCCCCATGAAAAACAAAAAAAAACTCTAATTAAACCATTAAAACCTAGAGATAAATAATTAAAACACTTGTTTGTAATCATATTGATTCTAATTCATTATTCATTTTAAAATCATGAAATTAAGAAAATAATTCAATTAATTAAATTAAAGAGACGCTCTGATAACAACATTCATCGTTCCTACTATGATATATAATATTATAAAGTGAATTTCAGTGAAATCTGGAACACCCATTATATATGCTATATTGGACTTGCCCAATGATATAGAGGTGCACCAATTTTATAATATATAATGGGATAACCAAGATCTATATGGGAGAACCAATTAAATATATAATTATCAAGTACGATATGATAAGAAAAATATTTTTTTTTTCATTTCCTCATAATAATGAATATTTAAATCACATTTAAAGTTATATTCAAATCAATTTATGATTCAATGTTCCATTTTATCTTAACACCATTTTAAATCCCAAAATAACCATTCATTTAAAAATGCATCTGTAATTCTATAATACTACGACAAAAGTGGATGGGTATTCTTCATTGATGAAAACATAAATTCTTGTAAAGGTTTTTAAACTTAAAAAAATGGTCACTATTCTTGTAATTTTATTTGTCTCTACATATGTTAATATAGAACATTATTTTTATTATTTTTAGGAATTTCAATCATATACCTACAAGGATCCATTTTTGAAATGAATTGAATGAATTCCAAAAAATACATTCTCATTCCCTCATTTACATATATATTTAATTAATAAACTAATGTAAAATTCATTCTCAGTTAATAGAATGATAGTTTTAAATAAACAATTAAATGAATATTTTTTGAATAAATATCACTTACCATATTTAAGGAATCAAAATCACAAACATCACCAAAAAAAACTATTAATATCATGATAATAATTAACTTCCTGATATAACATGTCAATTGGGTTCCATATAGTGACCATAAATGAATAAATTGGAATATTATAAAACTATTCTACACTGAATTAAAATTGAGATGAAATCCCTTATGTTGATTCTGAATTAAAACATTCATTATTTATCATCCTTTATAATAAAATTTTTATAATTAAAAAAATGTAAAATATTTTTTTTTTTATTTTTTATTATTACATTTATTTCACTTATAATAATGATATATATAAATACATGATCAATTCTGTATATGTAGGATGATTCAATATTAATTGGATTTTGTGTCAAAAATGATTTCAGTAGACTGACTACAGTCATTGAGGTCATCTTTAAACATATACGTAATAAAAAAAGTCAGATAATTATCTTTAATATACACTAATTATTATCATGCAAAATCATGAATTATGGTTTTTAAAAATGAATTATATTATGATCATGGATATTCTATGACAAACAAAAGAATAAAAAACATTTCCATTTAAAATGATTATAATAAAAATAACGTAATAAATATTTATACTTAAATATTTATAATTATTTAATATATAAACTTATCATTATTTATAGATACTTATATAAATCTTCCATGTGAATCAGTGATGAAAAAATAAACACAATTCATTATGGAGGTGATATTCCACATGTTTTCAGAAACATAATTTTCATTTTTAGTGCAATATAAAAAATGAAATATTCTATATTTATAATGATAAATAATAAATATAATAACAATATAGGTATATATATTTTATTAATGTAATATATATATATATATATATTAAAATCTTAATAATATCAATCTATGATATGTGGTGATGGAAAACCAGTGACATTAGTTTGTAAGGCAGTTGTCTATCACACACATGAATGTGGATTTTATAATACATTTTTTCAAAGAGGTAATGGATTTATGATATAAAATAAACACAATATTGTCTAATTATATGGTATAAAATCATGGTATTTTATAATAATATTTTATGTTGATTTGAAGGTGGTGGTAAATAATATAAATTAAGATGCTCAGTTGAGCTCCATACTACTTCATTAGAAAACCCCATTTGGTAATTACCAATATCCTTTATAAGATGGATTTAAGATAATAGAATCCAATCTTGAAAGATGGTATGTAATTTTTTTTTGATGTCCTTATTTGAGAAAAATGTATTTTTTGATTTGAAGAAGAGAGAATGGAGTGGCCTATTATAACTGAGTTATGTGAAACACTGATAATATTTTTTTAATGTGCACTCATGTTTTTCACATTACACAGGGATCTCGAATGAGAAACTGTGCAGATATAGAAATTTTATGGATGAAATATGTGGATATATACACATATATATTTGAAATTTTTATGGTTATTTTGATAATATATTTTTTAGTTAAAATTCATAGAGAATATATTTTTTAAATATTCATGATATGTTTTGTACGGTTTTAACTAGTACTTAAAATAAAATTTTTTTTGACGAAATTAGATAATATAAATTAATATATTTATAAATGCGGAATAAATGTTATCAATTTCAACTAATATAAGTGGTAGAATATAATTGAAAATTGAATATATAGAAGCGACAAGAAACTATTTTTGAATTAGTGTAATATTCATCAAATGGTTATTTTATATTATATGTATAAATATTAATAATAATTATATGAATATAAATTTATATTTTTTGATATATAATCCATAAATTTAATTAATATAATTATTATTATGTTGGTGTATTATGTAAATAAAATAGAACATGATGATAGACATTAAAATATTGTTTTGAAAAATCCAATTTTTAAATCTAAAAAAACATATACTAATATCCATTATAAATATTATCAAAAGGTAATTAATTGGATTAAATAAATCTAAGTAATACATATCATACATATTGTTATATTAAATACATAATATACTATTAAAATAACTAATTTATTTAAATTAATTTAAATTAATAATTTTTTTGTATAAATCACTATGCATTATACAATCAATATTTTCTAAAAAACCCAAAAAAATAACCTATTTTAATTATAAAATGAATTTTTTAAAAATTTATTTTAATTTAAATTTTATTTAAATTATAATGTTTAGAAACTATACTCTTAAATAAAACTATATAATAATAGATATTAACAATACGATGTTTTTTATTATAAAAATTGCATAATATTTTTATAATGAATATAAATATTCTATTATTATAAATAAACATGATAATAATTTATTAAATAGTTAAATTGGTAGTTAAATTTATATTATGAATTTTGATTTTGTGATAATCGAATAAGGATAAATTTTAAATGAATGGAATTTACAACACAAGATTACATGAAAAAGAAAAATATAACACCAACAAAAATTGATTTTAATTAATAATTTTTTTAAAAAGGTGTATTGAATGTTATATGTGTATAAAAATAAATATGTTTTTGGAATATAATTATAGTAAATTTTAATTAATAATATTAGATCATAGAGAACATGTGAACCATGTTATAAATGGCGTAAGGTTCTTATGTTACAATCTTTATTTTATAAAGATTATTTATGTTTAAAATTTCATTAATTAAATCATATGATCTATATCTCTCATATTATATTTATTTTTATCTCATTTATTAATTACTAATTATTTCATGTATTATGTTCATTCTCATGTCTATATATACATACAATATTTAATGAATGTTCCTTTGGAGAAAATACATTGTTTTTTATCTTTAGTATAGTTTATTTTACTTCCTTGTCTATATTTTAGTTAAAATTGAATCAAAATTATTTTTAATATTCACCAACAATTTATTAATGATTAAAATTACTATTTTATCTATTTATATCAATATAAAAAATATCTTTTTCAAATGAATTTTTTAAAAATGGTGTCAAAATATTCATTTTTATCATATATTTAATTAACTACTTTTACAATCATTATTAATAATGAAAAATACAAAAATTATATGAAGTTTTTTAATGTGATTTTTTATAAAATTTTTTCCCAAAATATTTGTGAAATAATTAAAATTTTAATAATTGATTTCAAAATGAAAATATATTTTACTCAACAAAATTCCATTTGATATCATTATGAAATTTTCAACTATGGAAATATCATTTTATGTTACCTATTCACTATTGCGTATATTATTCAATGATACGTTCCATAATATATTTTTGAATGATTAACAGTTTTGGGGAAAATTTATTTATGAAACGTTTTTAATTGATTAGGATATGATCATTCAAATCTATTCTCCTGATCTTCTAGAAAACGTATGATTAGATTATGATTAAGTTGTGGGTGGGTCGGATGGAGACCAAAAATACATTGGATAATGATTAATTCTTTATAATTTCCAAACAAACATTAGAGGTTAAATAAATCTCAAAAAAGTGTACATGTGTGGTGATATTAATCCCAAAAATATGATATAATGGTTGTAATGAACCGAACCATGTAATCTAAACACATCACCCAAGATGGTTCAATGTAACACCCAAAACACATTCATGACCCTAGATGGAAAGAGATAATAACTTGGGTATCAATATAAAAAAATAAGGGTAATGTTATACCCTAAAATATATCACAATCTCTCTAATGTAAATTAAAAAAACATTACAACCAAAGTACAATGTGGAAGTGAATTACATTTTATTGAGACATACCAATTGACAAAAAAAATGTATTGAATGTGAATGCCTTACTGTGTATATATTAGACTAATTAGCAATGTGAAAATAAATCACCAATATCCCCAATAAATCTAAATTTGATATAAACTAATTTTAGAATACATAGAACATGATTCCCTACACATTACATATTCCCTACATAACCAAGGCTAAAAATTCACTGTGGTAAAAGTTGGGTTTGACCACTAATCATGGTAGGGTACCACATTCCAATTGGAACAATGTATACCACTATTAAGTTTTTATTTTATCTTAAAAACAATACCACATTATTAGGAAATTGTAAGTCAAACCATTTAATTAAAAATTCTTTTTAAATTCAATGAATTTTATATTAAAAAAAATAATAATAAATTGATGAAAACCCAGAATGATAATAGATGGAACTATATATTAAAACTATATCCCAATATATTACATGGTGGCTATATAATTCATTTCTCACTGAAGTAAACATTATTGTACATTCGAGTCTCGGAATGATATATCTATGGTTCGAAAACCATTACATAAATATGATACTTGTTTAAACATGATATGAAAGTTAAACTATATGGAATGAATCATAACTATGGTATATCATATTGGAATACATAATTAGGACTGAAAGGATCCTTAAACTAACATGGGAATCCTAACACTACCAATCCCTGTAATTTGTTATCAATATGAGGCCACAAAAAATTGTTCTATACCACATGACCACCTATTGAATATCCCTATTGGTGTTATTCACCCAAGGGTTGTCAAAAAAACCATGAAAAAGGATACCAAATGTTTCCATGTTCCATGTTTTCACAAACCAAACTAGGAATCATTATAATTTTTTATAAAAATTTCAAATATGAGGTATCACCACTCCCACAAATTGACAACACATTTAGAGTAATAATTTTTTGAAACAATTTTAAAATTAATTGAATCACCACTAAAATGATTTGATGATTATCGAAAAAATGAAAATAACATAAGGGAAAAATTTTCATAATAAAGTCATCACCACTCACATTCATTTAATTTTCATTTCAATAAAATCTATCATTTAGTATTATCACTAAAAAAAGAAGGGGCATTCAATATTATTATTCGAAAATTCCTTTATAACCTTGTTTATTCACAGAATAAATCAACCAATTATTTTCACGAAATAATACAAGTTATTCTACATTAACATTAGTAACATAGGTTGTAGTACTAATGTCTGGAGGCACGTAACTCAAAAAATAACAACAATATCTTAAAACAAACCCACCATGAACATTAAACAACAACATAAATTGTATTTTTATAAATAATATCCAGGGGAAAGAACCACCAACATCATTATGTTAATCTCACGGTTTGTAAAAGGTGAAAGTGAGACAATATACTCAACTATAGTTAAAAAGATCGAAATATCCATGATATGAAATAAAAAATAATGGTTTGTTTGTTATGATAATTTTCTTATTATTAACTCCATTAGTTCTAATTCAAAATTTTAAAAAACAAAAACAAAAACACTAGTTAATTTATAATTTTAATAGACCCACAAAAGAATAGAATTTAAATAGTTAAAATGTTTTTGTAATATACATTAAATTGGAATAAATAATTAAGTATATTAATTTATTCTATAAAAAAAATCAATAAATCGTTATACGGTCTCTCTGAAGAGGGAGAATTGAAAAATATTATTTGTATTTATTTTTTCCATAACAAAAATTATTCCAGGAATAGACTTTTATAACAACAGATTACCATTTTATAGTTTATACAAGATACCTATATGAATCCATTGGAAAATACAAAAAAGTATTTAAAAACATAATGTTAACTTTATATATCATATGGAATAAAGGAGTTATCTATATGTCACTATAGTAAAATTTAGAATACCTATAATCAATTCATACATTACCCTAAATGAATTCCATTAAATTGGGTTTTACCTTTGCGTACCCATAAGAATTAAATTCATAACCATGACACATACATTTAAAATTCTATGCTACCCTTTCAAAACACATGTAACTAAGGATTTACCCTTATATAACTCACAACAATCACCCTCTTTAATGGAATAATGAACATACATTTCTGTATGAATTTATCTAAAATAAGGGTAAAAAATAAATGAAAAATTATTTCATTTACATTGAAAAGACTTTAGATATAAACCCAATGGGTTTTTTTAGTTATTGAAAAAAATCCAGTGTTACAATTATTTCCACGATAAATAAATCATGCCCTACTAAGTGAAAATTAAAATGAACTCCAAATGATTTTAGAAAAAATCATTATAAAAAATGATTTCCATCCCAAAGTCACATGGTTATCCAATCAACAATACATAATTACATGGAATAATTATATTTTTTTCTTGTATACTACCTTACCCTGGTAATGCATAAACTAAAACTACTTCAAAAACACCTAGGTGATATGTTTAGGACCACCATGCTTTCATTCAAACACATAGAGACACTCTATCTGATACCTTCTTGGATAGAAGTAATGAAACACATCATGAATCGACATCAATCACAATAACAAGTCTTACCAAGTAACCAACTTAGAAATATGTGAAATGATGTTTATAAAAAAACCCTATATCTCACACAACTTACTCAATGAATTATATTATCCCAAATGAAAATAGATCCCACGAGAAAGACTGAATCTCATATCCAAACTACCAATACACAATGGAGTTCTTTATAATATATGATGTGGCTTATAATTGCATCCAACCATTAATTGGATATCAAAATTATTCCAATAATCCATGAAAATGGATTTATCCCAATAGACATTGTTTTCCTATATATGAAACAACATATGGAAGAATCGCATGTCCACCCGTATGAAAAAATAGAATTTTAATTATTAAACATATAATATAGATGATAAATAATATTAGACTATATACCCTTAGTACCCCATGAAAAACAAGATGATGCTTGTGTACTATAACTATTTACTTTGTTGTTATGAAAAAATCTATCCTGAAGTATCAATATATAATAAAAAAATATTATCTCCTTCACCATAGGGATTATTTTTTGTTTCAATTATAAAGTCCATCAATAACTTCTATAACATACAAAATAGAATGTAATAGTCTATTAGATACTAGTAGGATTGTTTTTGTCCTCTATTATATTATAATATTTGGGGAATCATGATATAAAATATGTTATTACCCAGCTCAGGGAGGTAATTACCCTTGATGTCACAAATTAGGACTCAAACCAATAACCATAGAGAGAATAGAACTACTAGACCATTGTCTGTGATATATAACTCTTATAATTGTTCATCGTAAAATAACAATTCCACTAAATACAAAATATTAAATTATAATATCAATGAAAAAATATTAGCACCCATATATAATAGGTTAAATTTCAATAAAAGAAATCAGTATCTACTACTTTTTGGAGCTAAATATTATTAAACAATGAATAACCATTTTTACAAAAGCATATCACAAAATTCTATCATGGAATTGATCACATTCATGTTAATTTCAATAAAATTATTCCCGATGGATCCCTATTCTTTTGACTCATCACATATTGTTTTGGTAAAACACTACTTTTAGTGTCTATTATGACACCTCCAAATCATATTGTTTATCAAATATCGAAATAAATTTTTTGAAATGATATAACCCATTAGTTACATAATATAGTTAGACTCCTCTTGGTAAATGTAAACATCATTCACATATGATTAATATATATTAGAATCAACTCTTTTATGTATGGGTGACAAAATGTTCTTGAGAGCATGAACAACTGCTAAAAATCCATGGTCACCGTGAGATAAATACATTTCATGCAGTTTTAATTAGTTAAATGGTCAAGCCTTTACCAATTAACATTCATCCTGAAACATTTTAAACCTATTCATGTGTATTAATAGTGGCATCGTAATTATATAACTATTATTTCATTGAAACAACACGATAGATTAAATTTCCCTTTGTTAAATCCTTTTGATGGATCATATTGTTGTTCACTATCCAAATTAAAGTTATTAGAAATAATGTTACATAACATAAGTATCGAAAATATTTATGTCAAATATATAAGGGTTCAATAATAAGCTATTACAGTAACATAATAGTGAATCAATAAGATAATTTAGCTTTCATAATTCCTAAATAAACCCCCCCATTATTTCCATTTAAAACCAATAAATATATCATTCTCCCAAATGGTTTAACAAAAAAAGTAAAAAAAATAGTTTAATCAAATATAATAGAACCATACCCAAGAAAAACACTATATATCAAACTAAAATATATTTAGGAAGGCATTGAAATGAAAATAAGATCTACCGTGTCCCACATAAATATATAATAGTTCAAAAAAATACATGCCTCAATATGAAATTATATGGCTCTACTCATAGGATCTGAAAAGTCATAATTGGTAACTAATTTTTAGAATTATCAATATAGTGGTTCCCACTAAAAATATGATAACAACATATCACTAATGTATAAATTTTCCATTCCATTCATGAATATAAAACCACATTCCGATGAATATTCATAAGGTTTATGAACCATGCTAACACCCCTGGAAAATCACTCACTACAATGCTAGATAATGAAAAAATAGACAGTGAAATAAATAAATGAGGTATGATGAAAAACATTATGTATAATGCTTTTAATGGTGAAACCCAAGAAATAAATCAATAATCATGAAAAATATAATTATTATAAAACTAAAAATATTATAAAACTATTGATATTGAAAATTAAGAGATCAAAACAATAATCTCTTGATAGACATGAAATTCTAATATCCCTATTGAATAGAAAAAAACTATGAAATTATTTCATTAAATAACCATCAACCAAACACACACATGAGGTCCTATGGTCATGAAAAAAATACGTCATAATTATTTAACAAACTTTTCATTGAATCATTATCCATGATTTAATAATATTACTCAAAATTAGACTTCTTAGATCAATAAATTAATTTTTCCCCTTGTTTTAATGGATCTATTAATAATAACTATATATTATAATTTTTGTAATCATCATCATTGAATACCATAAACCAAAATAATTCAGTTATTCATTCATTTTTTATTTCATATCATTATGGAAAACCTATTACTCATCCTAATCTATAGCTTTTAAAATTTTACAAATATTTCATAGCATCATATGTAATTCATCATCTTAAAATATCATATAAATTACACCCCATACATCTATCCAAATGAATTCATTATAAGAAATATAAATGAGAAAACCCCTCTATGAAATAACCATGACCACTATATTGGTGATCCCACAACATTTAATATAATATCAATAAGCCCTTCCATCACTATAATAAAAAATCATTGATTCTATAGGTTACATTCCATTAATATAAAAAAAAATCCTTGCTAAAACCCTATATCCAAAATAATAAATCTCAAATAAAAACAATTCAACAATGGGAGTAATGAATATTACCTATCACAAATAACAAACTATAGATTTGTTTTCAATAATAAAATTAATGCTCCAAGTCCCTAGAGCTCACTTTCATTTCAAATGTCCAATTTAACCAACTGTATGAAGAAATTAATGTCATTAAAATGATAGTGTTAAAAATCCTATAGATAATGAAAATCTTTTATTTTATCTAAATATTTAAATTAATATTTACTCAAATCCAATGAGAAAATTTATTTTTTTATTGGGACAATTAAATTCAAAACAAGAACACCCATAGATTTAGTATATTTAAAATGTGAATCATATTATTTTTATTAAAAAAAATTAAACAATACACTAATACATTTTATTATAATAGTATATGAAATATTTTGGCCTCCAGAAGACAACACATCACATGAAATCACAAACCCCCATAATTTTTAGATAAAATATCCATAATTATTTAATTGATACATTTTTAATCTATTATGAAGTTCTATAATGATGTATGTGATTATTATTTTTATATATGATGAATACCCCACAAATTATGAAATAATTGGTTCCAAAATATATTCATAAATTTATTGGATTATATTTTATCACAAATTAATAAAATATGGTTTTAATTTTTTTCATAAAATTAAATTAATCTTCATTATTTGAAGTTAGAATATAGAAAAATTTATAAATTAATAATTAAAATTGTTAATTTATACAGTATAATACAACAAATACAATTAAATTCAGTTATTTAATTTCATGATGTTGTTATAAGATTATATTTTAATTATTCTATATTATGCATGATTATCTTTTTCATCTTCTAATACATTGTACTATTAATTAAATAGTATTAAATAAAGTGAATAAGAAAATTATTGTCTTGTTAAAGATAACAGAATCCTTTTTAAAATATAAAACTTATGAAAAATTAACATATATCCTAATTAATTTTTAACTCATATTTCTTTTACCATGACGAATGTGATTCCTGATATTCATCACAAAATAGGATTCTCATAAATCTGGAAATTATTTAGAAGAAACTCATACAAATTGATAAATGCTTTCATGAATCAGGTTTTAAATAATAAGATGAAGATAATGTTGAGAACAATGTGGAATTTATTTATATGAATATCATTGTTTTACAAATAAATATACCATAACATCAAGATTTCAGATCATATAATAATAAATAATTAGATAATATTATGGATCTCAATAAATTCACAAGTACAGTCACATTTAACGAATCCATACTTTTATGAATATATTAATATACATATCAAATTTTTAATGGCCTTTAAATTAAATTATTTATGTATATAAATACTTATTTATGAAAAAATATAATATTTATTATATTCATGGAAAACGTGGAAATCTAAAATTATAAAAATATAGGAATGAACTAACTACACGAGAGAAATCATGCTAACAACATGAACATAAATAAACTAAACACATTTAAAATATAGAAAAAAGGCATTAAATTAAACTAATGAAATAATAAAAATTCATCTGTACATATATTCCTAAATCAAATAATTATATGAACAAAACCAAATGACCACGTGAACAATAATTAGCTAACCGTATGAACAAAAATCAACATACCTGTTGATTAACAATCATCTATCTAATTGAATTCTAATCAACATAAATAAATAAATTATATATATATATATAAGAAAAAAACTAATTGATGTTTTTAAAAATTGAAACCGACTATATACGAACAATCTAAAAAAAATCTTGAAAAAAACTAAAAAAACATAATAGAATAAATAGAATGTCAAAATGAATGATGATAAAAATATTTACAATGTAAAATAACCCCCATCTCCAATAACTGTAATCCTCTTGATTCACAAATATAAGTGTTTCATAAACATTGGGCATAATACCAAGATCCATTTACATACCAACAAGGAAATGTACAATTAAAATATTAACATAATCCGAGTCCCGTAGTTACTCATTCTCTCACATAAAAAACAGATTTTTTTTATCGAAAACCAATAAATCATTTTAAAAACATTCTATGGGATTTTTTCACAAACCAAAATTTCATGATTATTCGACAAGGGTAATTTTCATTGCGGTTTTATTATGGTTATTTAACATCATTGTATAGAAAAAAATATGAAATTAGAGACACTTTAAATTCATGTGAAATATGAAAGTGAAAAAACAACCAACATCATTAACATCAAATAAAAATAATTTTCATGTGATGTCAAAAATTTAATATATTTTTTCTATTTCACTAATTAATATCGATAATATTTATTTATAAAATGTCTAATTACATTGATCTATCCCAAAATAAATATTATAGAGTTTAGTGTTAGAACAAATGGTAAGATCAATACTGGATAGCGAGTCCATAACCCTTACCTTCTATTTCAATGATTCAACAATCAAAGAATGATCAATAATGGATTCTGAAATTTCATGATTACCTAAAATCTACTTGATGATGTATGTGGGTTTAGATACCATTTAATTTAAAAAAGAATGTGGTGTTTCATTTGACTATCAATTTTCATATATATTTTTTATATTTAAATTACAATGACCCATTTTTCTATCTAACTGTTATACATAAAAAGTTCCAATTGTGATAATCATCACTCTCCCAAAAAGTTCAATTCACATTATTAGGTTCTCAATTAGAAAAATAATTACCCAATTATACCCAAAAACAACGACATTGATAACTACTTCTTATAGTTTTTTCAAGGTAAATCAATGTTTTCATTAATAATTATACATCAAAGAACCCTTCAAAACACTTCTAAAGCACTTAAAAAAAATCCCCAACCATATATAGGATTAGTCGAAACATTATGTAAGTATAGAAATTAATAATATTTAACTTATTTTAATTGGGGGTGTCATGGTATCCCAAAAATATTTATATTCATTATTGGTGTACTAGTGACTGGATTTGTCTTTGAGGTATTTCTGTAGTTACACAAGTAAAAATTTATCTCATTACCAATTATCTTCTTGAATTATATTGTGCTTCAATAAAATTAGAACCATGAAATGTTTATCACATATAAGTATATTCCCATTGATTCTATAATATAAAATGATTCATATAAAAAAGTTATGCATATATCAAGGGTGACTGGAACCCATTAAATCACCAAATTAGGATCTTGATGGTACTTCTTTAGATGAAAGATAAGAAAAATTTATGCATTACACAGAATATTTTTGTTATGGATAATTGATAGGAAAACTATATTATATTTCCTAAAGACTCATCTACATGTTGATAATATCTTTTTTATTTCCATCCCTAATGATAATGATTCCATTGTGGGGACTGTTTGATAAATTCATGTTAACCCAGATCAAAGTATAATTGAGATGGTTCTAGTGAAAATATGATGTTTGTAATCATTGGGATATAACCATTATATTCTTGTAATATTAACTAATTTATATGTCCCCATCGATGTGGCATTGCCTGATTAGTGATGTCTCTATAATTTCTGGACAAAAATGTGGAGTGTTACAAGGATGAACATACAATGCCTAAATTGTATCTATATTTTTCATGTTATAATAAATTTTATTAATCAAGTACAATAATAATGTAATATATTCATCCCATGAACCATAAATTTCCACATAATTAGATCAAATGATATTCTCCATCATCTAATTAAATATTTATGATAACCTATTCATATGGGGATGATATTTCATTTTCGTAGTCTATTGTATTCCATACACATATTGTGAAGTGTTCAAAAATCGATGATATTTGTTTGATAAAATGCGTTATTACCATCCATGAAAGATTAATACTTCATAAATATATATATTTCGTAAATGCACTAACATTTTGTGTATTCAATTTTAGATAATGAGTGATAAAATTGTTATTTAATCCACATATATACAAATAGTATCTTCCTTCTCAATTATCCATGGAATGAATGGGATCAATTCCTTAGAAATAAACTCATATTTCTAAATAGGTATAATAATATATTTTAATATCAACTATATGTTGGTGGTCATAATTTATTAATAAATATGTGAAAAATTTTACAACCTAGGAAGCAATGTTCCTTCTCATACCTAGCCATCAGACATGTGATTTCACTACTGGGTACAATTTTTTGAGTAGATATGACATTATATAATTTCAAATGGTGATACATAGAATGAATCCATTTATAGATAAATTAAGGGAGTTATAATTAATTATGAGTACGTAAAGTCATATTTTCATCTATAGTATTTCCTTCCATGGACATCCTGCTATTTATGTTTGAAATATAAATGATATATTCATGATATGATCTATGTACATCTTTGTGTAAATCCATCAAATATGGAAGAGTATTGACTAAGTAGAAATTTTAATTATCATTTGGTTCATCAACATCTATTAAAATGTGAGTAATAATTATTATTAATTATCATTGGACATGTTATTCCTAGTCCATTCCCTTGAAAAAAAATTTTCGTAAGGAATCAACCATTAAATTCACATTCTATGGTGTATACGCCATCATGAGGTCATCCATTTTGAGATAACCATTCCAATTTCATTGGTTTTGATTAATTTCATCCAGATATAAAATATATATAATCATTTAATGATCAATGAAGTCCATTGACTATTAGCTAAAGAGAATGTGTTGATATTATTTTATATCAAGAACTACTATAGATTATATAATTATTGTATTTGAAAAATTCATTTCAGGTCTTCAAAACTGTCTCGATCCACATGACACTAAATGGTCCCCCAATAAAAGGTCAAATCCTACTCTCGATTAATATACAACATAATATATATATCATTTCACGGAACTCATTCTATTAATACATGAATAGATATGTATTTCATCAAATATTTAATATCCTAAGAGGTTTTTTAAAATATCCATTCTCTGGAATGAAATTACAATTATCATGAAAAGTATAGTTGGAGAAATAATACATGAGAAAAAAATAAAGGACAAAAACTTATTAATACTACAAAACATTTTTTCTCGACGTCATATTGTAAGGATTATTAGATTTATCTTCTTCGATGGTACATGGAAAAAATAAATATATCTTATTTATTAATTTCATTCTAATTTATATAGAATTATTCGTCCCTAAATTTATCATTATAAATTATTTCATTAATTATATTTTTTCACAATGTGTTCAATATAAATCAAAATTTCTATTAATGGACATTTCTATATTGACAATAAGACAAAATAATTAAAAAATTGATAACTTATCAGGATACCTATGGAAAATATAGTTTATGATGTACATGAATACTATAGGATCATTATATAGACCGAATAAAAAGATCATTTATTAAAAAAGGACATTTTAACTATGAAATGATTTCTTTTTAATATAATATTCCCACAAGTTAGGTTATTGATATCTTAATCATAGAAAATAAGATAGATCCACTTGGAAAACATTAGTTTAATGAGAAAAACATTAATTCAAATGGTTATAATTTCCTAATCATAACATGAGTCGATTTATAAGAAGAAAAACAAAATTTATGAAAAGAAATCTTTTTTAGAAAAATGGTGTTGCACAAGGAGATATATTAAAACTAATGGAGACCATGTACCACAATTGTTCATTAAATAAACATAATTTTCACAAATTTTTTAAATCCTTTGTTGATGAAGTTAAAATGGAATTTTTTTTATAAAAAATTGATGGAAAAATATATCTCCCATACCAAGGGTAGCCTTGTAAAATCAGTAGAAATAAAATATGTATTGAATCATATTTTTTTCTTATATGACTATAGAATATTTATAGAGACATTTCTCATGTATGTAACTAAGTCATGGTGAGAATATAGGGCATTGAGATCCCTCACAAAATGATTATAAAAATATTAATTATATTTTTTCAAACCCAATCATATTATCATGAAATGTGAAATAACTCCACAGTGATGTCTCAAATCATAATTATGATACTGTAGATGTCTTGAAATTACTCGGGTCTACCCTGAACTGGTTACCCAATCCAGTCTGCAACATGGCCTGAGGGGCATTCCCAATACTCCCGGGATGGCGACAAGTGCCAGGGCATCAAAAGAGGACATTTGGAAACAATTTATCACAATAAAAATATGTAAATAAGAAAAGTAGTAAAAAAGGTACAATAATGAAAACTAACCTTACCACGACCAAAACACCTTGAGACTTCAAGAGTTTCTTGCCAAACAACAACCAACTGTCACCCACTGTGAGAAATCTTGAGTCGAACCTGAAACAGAAACTAGAAATAGGAAAACACTATAAATTTTATTATCAAAACTCGGTAGGCAGACCCAACTAAATATATTCCCAATAAACATGAAATTAAATAAAGAATATATCAATTCTATGTTTGAACTAAATTATATGAAATATGGGTTTCCACACACAGACATTCATTTCTAAAACAAGTAACTGTCCATTGCCCAATTTAATTTTAAAAACAAGTTTAATGTTTGAAAAAAATATGTGCATTTCACTTTAAAACATTTTTGAGAATAATTTAGAAATACCAATTTTATTTGATAGTCAAATGGAAAACCACACACAACAAACATCACACACTATGGGTAATGGAAAAATCAACTCATAGGGGTCAGCAACCGAACTAGACCACTCAATCTTCTGCCACATAAAAATATGAACTAAAATAAACGTGGGTTGAAAATAGGAGCACGTGAAAAATCCAGAACACACCATACATGTGACTTATCTTAAATGCATGCCTACACTCGATGAAGTCATAACAACCAGACATTAGGTGTTTCCCTACTTGGCCAAATTAAGGGGACCAATTCCCTGGAAGAGTATAATATGTACTAAGGTCCACTAGCCAGTGCGTAATTTAAATATGTGCAGTAATCGTTCTAAGAAAATTCACTTACTATGACAGGTTCCCATGTCAAAACGTATAATAAAATGGAATTAGGTGAATAAACAAAGTCAATCATGTTTAAAAAACATCACACCCAACTAATGCAGTAAACGTACACTAAATATCACCCATGAGTGACCACAATGAGAGCTTTCCAAAATAATTTATTTTATTAAAGTACCAAACATGCCTTCCACAATTTTAACGAAAGTCATCATATCTCAAGACAACCAAAACACTTGTTTAATCTTCAAAATATATCATTTATCAATAAACCAGAACTACATTTAAAATTCCATGAAATATGTTTAAAGGCAAAACATGCATTTTTTCAATATTGGGTTTACATTCATCAGGATAATATTTCAAGTGTCGTGTATAAAATAAAAAGTTCTTTTTACACCAAATAATCATTTAAAATGTAATTATCTTATATTATTTCCCATTTATTAAAATTAATAAAAAATCAAGAAATTATGAAAGTTTGAATTTAAAGACAACCATTGTGGGGGACGTACCTCGACTTTCAAACCAATCACGATTTCATAACACGCCTCGCATAGACCTGCAAGCTGACGATCTCGAGACAGTGTAAAAAATCTGTTCCAATGCACTGCAACTACAAAGATAACTAAAATACATAAACAAGGACATAAAACAATCCAAACAAACAAACAACACAAAAGAATCACCTATACATACTTTAAAAACATAACTCGCATCACTTGTAATAATTAATAAACAATATTAAATTTATAAAACAACTTCCAAAGATTAACCCACAACCCACACACCCAAAACCCATCCAAATAACATATTTTTGATCAAACCCACACACACAACAAACCAGGATAGAAAACGTATGACTTGCGTAGATGAAAAAACTAAATACCCATTCCCATGAAAGGATTTTAAACATCAGAAAAACTGTTTTTCCCACAAAACACAACCTATTTCACATATACGTGACACATAATATCAAACACAACCTCTTTTATTTTTAGAAACTAACGACACCCCAATATAATTAAACAAAGTAAATTAAAAAACTAAATTCTCTCTAAGATAATCAACCACAAAACACGTCAACTCAATTAAATGGATAAAACAATTAGCCAATCAAAGGAGAAACAAAAACTTCCAAATGATATAATTAATTTAACAACCCAAACACATAACATACAACCCATGTTTTATGATCATCAAGTAAAAAAATTAAAAATAATTTAAATATTCATAAGCAATGGAATACAAACATATTATTAAATAAGCTTTCGAAATTCAGGATTGAACAACAAGCACACATCATTCACACCTAAATGATGGTTAATATCAACCCTAAGAAGAATGTTTAAACACAAAACATACGAATATCTCCTAAAAATGAATCCTTATCAGCTTAATAAAATCAAATAGAGAATGAGAGATAAATAACTTCTGATAGGGGGATTCACCACCGAAAGAATGGCTAGATATAGGTTGGGAGGGGACACACCAGAGATGACCTGGAGATTGGAGGAGGCCAGCTAGAGGTGAGCAGGGGAGGCACTGGATCATGCCAGGAGGGGAGACCAGAATGAGTAGCTGGAACATGCAGAGGCTAGGATCTAGGGGGTGAGGCTTGCCGAAGGTAAGATGGTGCTAGCGCAGGGAGAAGTGCGGCTGCGGGAGGGCATAGAGGGCAGGTCTGCGCAAGGCGAAAGGAGGCGAGGGGCCTAGAGGGAGCCTGGAGACCGTGTCGCGGTAGGGAGAGGATGGCATCCTGGAGGCAGCTAGGCTGGGAAAATCGGGGAGGAAAACATGGGCATAGGGGGAGCATCATTAGGGGCTGGCGACAAGGACACATCGAGCATGTAGGTGGCTCGGGGTGGCGGGCACACAGGTGGCCGGGGATGTGAGATCACAGAAGCAGGTTGCGAGGTAAGGGGAGCGACACATCATAGGGGTGAAGGGTAAGGGGTCAACGAGAATTGGGTATTATGTCTTTTTTCATTCAATAATAATAATAATAATAATAATATTACTAATAAAACCAGAAATAATAATACTAATAATACTAATATTAATAAAACCATAAAAGTTATAATAATAAAAATGATAATAATGAAAATAAGAATAATAACGATAAGAACATATTATTAAAAATATTATTATTAATTCCATAGTAGAATTATTATTATAATTATAATTTAAATGATTAACTCGCTTTATTTAAATAATAAAATATTTATTTTAATCGATATGCATTTTCGCGGGCACCTAGGCTGATCATGTGGCTAGCAGCATTGTGCGGTGACCGTGCATGAGTCTACAACCTGCTAAATTTAGTAATCCTAAAAAAATTTCACCCGCACTCAACAACAACCTCGATGCGGTTGACCGAAGCCATGAAATAATAAAATAAAAATAAATTAATAGTCATGGTGTGACCATTTTCCCCACCACAGACACTTTCTTCCCCCATAAATTCACACATCCAAACACTAGACAAAAATAGAAACCACGCCCGGTTGAAACTAAAAGATAACACAACACAAGAGAATGTGAGAACACGAGAGGGTTCTCCCACAACAAGAACTCAGCTAGCATGTAAATTTAACACCCAACCATAACACCCCAGGAAGCGGGGTGACATAGGAACTATCAAAAGATCCAAACTAACATTTCTAGCGCAGGTGAGAGAACACCTCTGCATAAACATGTAACTCTTGATACAGACCACGAACCCCGAACACTAATGAAAAATCTCTGAGAAAAACATGATCTCAGTGGTAAACCCCACCATAACCACAAGCCTTGACTCTTCCACAAGCACTTAAATCACAAAACGAACACCATTAAACCATGAATGATCGATACAAGGGTCAAAAAAAGTCTTAAAAGATACATACAACACAAAAAACCATAACTGGACAAACAAAACAGTTTAGATTACAATAGGGCATGTCTTTCATAACTCCACATAAAGACAATGAACTTACACCATCAAAAAAATAATAGTACAAAAACATGAATGTAAATACATTAAATGTTCCATCATCAACACAGAAGAGAAAACCCAAATAAAGGCTTCACACCCTTGGCAACTCCTGACTACGCATGAGCTTCACCCCAAGACATATGGTTGAGGCTCTGATGGCTAAAGCATCACCTTCAACACAATCAGGTGCAGAATGTTCTCCGATCATATCATCTTCTTCAGGTGATGCTTCCTGCAGAACATCTCTAGATGACCCAGACACCCACAATGATGAAATGTCGTTAGAGGGATGTGACATGATGACTTCATGTTCTCGAACTTACCACACTATAGCACACTATTGAATGGTCCAATGGACTAAAAACTAGAAACACTACAGATGACTCTTTGGAAATGGGTTCCTCTAGCTTTCCATGCTTGCCAGATGTGGAACATTTCCAAGAAACTAGATACGCTAGATTTCCAACAATCTGCACTCTGAAGACAAACTCAGCTAAAAACACCCCATCCACCATCTTCTCAAAATGATGGTCCCTTGATTGGAGGACACGCTCCATGAAATGGTCAATATAGTCCTTCACCATCTGTTGGCCTTATTAAATATGCATGAGCTCTTCCCTTTTCTCAGTCTTTACCTCTTTAGGTTTAAACCATTGGATGAAGATGGATTTAAATACATCCCACATCATCTCAACTTGTAGTGATGGTGGGGAAAATGACTCCCATTCATCTAGAGTCGGACCTTCAATTAAAACCAAAATAGCATGCACAATGATATATTTAGTAGTTCCCAAAACTCTAAAGACATTCTTGACCCCTTAAAGCTATTCTACTGCTTCTAACAGACCACGATCACCATAAAGGATAGAAAATTTCTGAGAAGGACTGAAAACAAGGCATGAATTATCAGAAACCTTGGGTACCTTTCTAGGCACCATTTTCTGAACAAAATAAAAAACTCATAACGAAAACCAATATTTGGAATAAGCAATATCATTTCATGCCCCATCATTTAAAAACAACCATCTCAAAAAAGAACAAACAAATACAAATAAAACCCCAAATTCCATTATCAAGAACCCATTTTTCAAAACTGCCTTCTTGTAAGGCCATTATTCATGTACCAACCTGAATTTCAAACCAATTTCAATCTCGAAAAATCATTTTCCATTTTACAAATATCATTAAAAAACTAGGTCCAACCTTTAATTCTGATCGCACACCCTAGTAATCCAATGAACTGTTGTAAAATTCTTCATCTGCTTCCATCCATACGCACCAACACACATTTCCAATGCATTCCCTCACATGTGAAAATGTTCATAAAGAATACATGAGGATGAACCCAAACCACATCTCTACCAGTTCAAAGCATCCAATGGATTTTAATACAATGATAATTCATTTTTAATAATCCTTTTCACAAATTTAAAGCCATTTAAAAGAAACAGTTCTCATTCAATTTTTTTTTCATTTTCAAAAGTGCACTTAAATCAACAAGAACCAAGAAATCACACAACATGCATCAAATTACCTATGTGAGGGACTAGTAGTCATGATTAACATGGAGACAAGGAAGTGGTCCATTCCCCATTGAAGTTCCAACAACTAGGAGAAACATAAACTGTTTACTTATAATGTACACGGGTCACTACTCCATGTGAAATCACGATGTGACATCTGATTTCTTCTATTCTCATCCCTCAATCAAAAACAAACGAGAAAGAAACAAGGACCCAATTCCTAGGCTACCCCTAGTGACTCGAGGATCAGAACTAGTGAGGGTTCATGATGTCTTTCCCGTACATCACTATTGAGTCCCAAAAATTTTAATTTTCATCTACTGGATACCCCAATTTACAAGAACTTCCATTGCATACCATTTTTTCACGAACCAACCCAGCTCTACCTGATCCGGTCACCCAATCTGGTCCACAACATGGCCCGAGAGGCATTCCCAATCCTCCTGGGCTGACAACATGTGCTAAGGTATCCATAGAGGATTATTGGGAATGATTTTACCCAGTGAAAAAAAGTAAATAATTACTGCAGAAAAAAATATAGAATAGCACAAAATAAACTTACCAAGACCAAATCTCCGTGTGAGATAGACATTCACTTTCCAAACCAAATTCATCTCTCACCCATGGTGAGAAATCTTGAGTCGAACCTGCAACAGAATCTAAAAACAGGAAAACACTATGATGTGAGTATTAAAAATCAAGAGTTAGGCCTGACTAATTCTATTCCCAATGCACATACCAATAAATAGAGAATTTATCAATTCCAGATTTGAATTAAATTATATAATATATTGGTTTCCACAAACATATGTTTATTTCTAAAACAAGTAATGGTTCATTTAATTATTTAATTTAAAAAAAAGTTTAATTTTTAAAAGAAATTGGTGCATTGCATTTTAAAAAATTTTGGGGAACAATTTAGAAATCTAAATTTTTGCGGATAGACAGAAGGAAAACCAAACACAATAAAGAACACACAATAAGGGCAATGGAAAAGGTGTAACACAGGGGCCAACAACCGAACTAGACCTCTCAATCTTTTGCTACATACAAATATGAACTAAAAGAAAAATCGGTCGAACCTAGGAGCTTGTGAACAATCCAGATCATACCAAACATGTGACTCATCCTGAAGGCATGACAAACGTCGATGAAGTCATAGTGCGGAAATGCTCGGTGTTTCCCTACTTGGCCTAATCTAGGGGGCCAATCCCCTATCAGAGTATAATCTGTACTAAGGGACACTAGCTAGAGATAAATTTATACTAGTGTGGCAATCGGTCTCATAAGATTAACTGACTATGCCAGGTTCTCGTGTCAACATATATAATATAAAGGAAATGGGCTAGTCCAAAAAGTTAATCAAGTATCACAGACATCACACACAACTCATGTAACCAACTTACTCCATATATCACCCCTGAGTCACCCCAAATAGATTTTTCCAAAATAATTTATTTTATTAAAGTACCAAATGTGCCTTTACCAATTTTAAAGAAAATTCACATTTATCAAGAGAACCAAAACACTTGTTCATACATAAAAAGGAATCATTTATCAATAAACCCGAACTATAATTTAAATTCCATGAATTTTGTATAAATGCCAAACAGACATTATTTCACTACCGGGTTTCCGTTCATCAGGAACATATTTCAATTGTTGTGTATATAATAAAGGATTTTTTAACACCAAATAATCATTAAAAAATTAATTATCTAATATCATTTCCAATTTATTAAAATTTATAAAATATCTATCAATTAATATATTCTAATTTTAAAGGTGAGTGCAATGGGGAGACTACCTCGACTCGCAAACCAATCACGATGATGTGACATGCCTCTCATGGGCGCACAAGCTGACTAACGCATGACAGTGGAAAACAAACCATTCTGACGCGCTGCAACCACAAAGATAAGCAAAATACATTAAAATAGGCTTAAAACATTCTAAATGAACAAACAGAACAAAAGAACCACTTCAACCTTATTTCAAAACATATCTCACACCGCTTGTATTAATTAAAACCCAACTTCAAAATTTATAAAACAGTTACCAAAGAGTAACCCACATCCCACACACCTAAAACTCATCCAAATAACACATATTTTTTTATTAAACTCACACCCACAACAACTCTGGATTGAAAATTCATGACATGGATAGAAAAAAAAACTAAATACAAATTCCCATGAAAAGATATTAAACATCACAAATACTGTTTCTCCCACAAAACACACCATATTTCACATATACATGACACACAATATCAAACACAACCTCAATTATTTTTATAAACTAAAGATGCACCAATATAATTAATCAAACTAAATTATTAAAAAAAAATAAATTCACACCAAGCTAATCAACCACAAAATACAATAACTCAATTAAATGGGTAAAACAATTATCCAAAAAAATGAGAACAAACAATTTCCACATGATATAATTAATTTAACAACCAAAAAGCATAACCAGATACCTAAGATATGTGAACATCAAGTAAACATAGTAAACATAATTTAAAGAGGCATATGCAATAGAATCCAACCTCAAGAATAATAAAGCTTTCGAAATTCTAGTGTGAACATCAAGCGCACATAGTTCACACCCAAATGATAGTTAAAATCAACCCAATAAAGTATGTTTAAACACAAAACGTAGGAATCTTCCCTAAAAAATGAATGCTTAGTAGTGGAATAATATCAAATGTATTTGGAATGAAAATAACAACCAAAATGGGGATTCTCCATTGGAAGAGAGGTTGGCTACTACTTGGGAGGGGGATCGCCAGTGAAAACCTAGAGGCAAGAGGAGGCAAGCCACAAGTGATAAGGGGTGGAATTGTATCACACTTATAGGGGAGAATATAAGGAGAGACTGGAACATATGGAGGTCTAGATCTGTAGGGAGAGGCCCACTAAAGGTGAGAAGCTACTGGTGTGGGGAGCGGGGTGGGTACAAGAGGGAAAAGGAGGTGGGTTGGCGCATTGCAGAAAGAGGTGAGGGGCCTAGAGGAAGGTTGGCAGTCGGATCGCAGCAGGGTGAGGATGGAATCCTAGAGGTGGTAGAAACAACCGGGGAGGAAAATGCGAGAAAAAGGGGATTAGCGTGAGGGGAAGGTGGCGAGGACATAGAGAGAATGGAGGCAGCTCGGGGTGGGAGGCACGCTGCAAATTGTGGAGGTGATTGCACAATGGCGGGTTGCGGGGTATGGGGAGCATCATAACGCACGGGTGAAGGGGATGGGGGTGACATGATTTGGGTATTAGGGTTTTTTCATTCAATAATAATAATAATAATAACCAGAAAGAATTATACTAATAATAATAACAACAACAATAATAATAGAAATAAAACCATAAAAGTTATAATAATAAAAATGTTAATAATAAAAACAAAAATAATAACGATAACAACCTATGATTAAAAATATAATTATTAGTTGCATTGTAATGTTATTATAATAATTATAATTTAATTTTTTAACTCGCCTTATTTAAATAAAAAATTTATTTACATTAATCAATAGGCATTTGCGCGGGCAGCTGGGCTAACTACGTGACTACCACACACTGTGCAGTGACCGTTCATGAGTATGAAAAACGCTAAAGTTATTAAACATCAAAAATTCAGACCCACACTCAACCCGGACCTCGATGCGGTGGACAGATTCCATGATATAAAATAATAAAAATAAATTAAAAGTTGGGCTATGACATTGGATGTGTTAGAAACAACATTTTTACCCTTGGCTTGACATAATGTTGTCTACAAAGTTTGCCCAAGTGCAGGGGATTGGGCGGGGTAGTGTGTTGTGGAATTTATAATTAAATAAAAATAATATATGATTTATCTTCAACCTCAATCCAACCTTCAATTAATTATCATTGAGATAAATGAACAATAAATAATATAAGCCCTCTCATCTCCCCATTTCGCAATGGATTGGAACTGAGTTGGACTAAATAAAAAAGTGGTTTTGATCCCCATTCTTACCACTGATCATCATGAAACCAATGAATCGAAATATACAAGAAGTTTTAAGCATCCAAATAATCAATGGTTCACTATGAAGTTAGATGATATTTTTGGTCGGTTACCCTTATTTATGATTTTTTAATGGTTGTGGATACATACTATGAATTCTAAAGATCCCTCTTTGGTCGATCTACAGGTTTTAGGTAAAACTATGGTGGATAGAGATAATTTTAAGGTAATTAGACACTTTTGTTACCATATACATTGTGTTTAGTCCAATGATAACAACATGTATGTATTCCTTTTGGTGAAGATGAATTTTGGGTAATACTCTCCGTGTAATGGAGTTACACGTCGTGTAGTGGACCCATTCATGTGTCCAATTTACATATCCTGAGATAGTAATGTAACATAAAAATTCCATTTAGAAATACACAACCAACATACACACACACGAGGTGAAAAAATAGGTCCAATTTAAACCATATGACCTTTTGACCATTTATTTTGGGCACGACATGTAGTATGGGATTCACAACGTGTGATAGGGACAACTGAACGAGATGTGTGGAGGAATAATAAAATAAGGATATGGGTGAGGAAGAAAACAACATTAACAGTATGTAGACACCATCTACACATACAATAAAAAGTCATGTTTTGTTAATGATATACTCATCTACGATTACTGGTGATTCCACATGTTGTGTGGCCTCGTGTACACATTGTATACATTATTGGGTTCTATAAGAGACATTACACCTTAAGTATGTGATACTATAGAACATAGACACTATCTAGTGAGTTCCCCCCCACTGAGCATATTTCTACATATAATTTGATGATACCCTATGTTTTGGACTATGAGATATGCTATGGTGATTTATTATCACAATTATGTAGCAGCGGTGGTTAACATTGGGAAGGGATTTGGGTGGATCATTCAGGTGGTGTTTGTGTATGCAACCTTCCCTTTCTCCTTAGGATATGAGTCCCCATAACTCTTTAATCGATTAGATAGGCCCCCCTATTGTTCTAGGTCATGGTTCCCCTACCTATGGATATTTTTTATGCTGGGTATGATATGTGTGATTCTTGTTTCAGTGGAACTAGGATGATGTTGATTTTATGTGTCATTCATAGGAAAAGATATAGGGACCGGTACTCCCCTATTGGAATGAGTTGTGGGATTTTCTCACCTCCCTAATTTGGAAGATAAGGGGATCCTGACATCCTTGGTGTGTGTTTTTGACCTTTGTCGTATTTCTTAGGGGGTGGGGGGTTCTCTACCTAGTCGTACTATGGTGCTAGTTCAACCAATCATTTTTGTAGTTGGAGAAAATTATTTCCAATCATACCAGAGTTTTTTCCATCGAAAACTATTGGAAAGATATTATATTTAACCCCGTATAAGGCCACTGTCTGGATAATATATCATAGGATTTGGTGCTCCTCTTCCATTTTAGGGAGTGGGTCTTTTATATGTGATGTATATATAAAGTGGGTACTCCCCTATCATCTTTATGTTCTTGTACTCCATCCATAGTCTCAGATCTCACATATTGTACCATGGTGTGGATCCACCATATGTGTTTTTATAGAATAGTTGGAACTCTCATATCATACAAATGAGTGAGTCATGTAGCTTGGGTTTGTAACTCCCCTATTGTTTTAGTTTCTGTGTTCCCTATAGTAACTATCTTTATTGAGTGAAACTCTCATATCATACTGCGGATGGAGTTCTCTAGCCACATAGTAGTACTCCCATATAAAACTTATCTATAGGAAATAACCTATGGAGTATTGCTCCCAAATCATACCATGGTGTAGGTACTCAAATATGGGGTAGTTCTATTACATCTCTGAGTACTAGCTAGGGAAGGGTCCTCCATTGAGCTTACATCTATGTCAATTGTTTGATATTTGGGAGACTATATTCATGGGAGAAATGTTTTTCATGATTTAGTTATGATTTGTACTCCACTGACTACAGTTATGTTTCATAGTTCATGTCCCTCAGTTCTCTCTATCATGTTTGCGGGGATGTACATGGTGCATAGTTTTGAGTTGTTCGCTGTCATCTATGTGCATCGGTGAGGGGTGGGCCTCTCATGTTTGGTTATTACAACCTTTCATAAGGCAGATGTTTCTATGGAAGTACCTCTAGTTCTTGGAACGATACCTGAACCAAGTGAGTTATTCTTGATGGAGCATACCACTCGATCAGGTTCCATTTGGTATGGATGAGCTCATTAAGTATGTTCTCTAGCATTATTGTTACCTAAGATCCCCTAGTAGAATCACATAGATGGACAGAAGGTCTGAACATCATTACTCATGAAATCCTAGATGAGTATGTATATGTAATTTTTGGGAGTCCTTATAGTTTTGTTGCATGTCAAGGTTAACTACACTTGTATATTGTGAGAAATTGTCATGTATTGTTGTGGTTCGTTTGAGATGGAGTTTCTCTCTCTATTTGATATAAATTTTCTTAGTTCAGTAGATTTTTTCCATTTAGTTTACTCAATTTGTTTTTTGTTTTGTGGTGCATATACTACGTATTATAATACACACCCCTACATGGGATTTTCTAGAACATGTTGTGTCTTGTGCAGACCACATGTCCATCGACGAATTCATTAGAGGACATGTTATAGGTGGATGTAAATGAGGTATAATGAATAATGTTTTCACCAGATTATGGATTGGGAGCTTTCCAGATGTTCTATCTAGTACTTATCCCCTTCATCTGATAAAGTTACATGCTTTTTGGTTCTTTTTGGTGGAAATTTTTTTTACCTCATTACAAAATAACTACATCTATTTTACTATGATTTGGGATAATTGTATAAATGTGTTTATTTATTATATATATACAATTTAATTTTTTTATGTATATATCTATCATCATATATGTACGTGTAATTTATAAAAATTAAACCCATAAGTGTGATATTATTACTCATTTCTAGTTTCTATCCCTTGTCCTATTTAAGGCGGTCTTGTGGTGTTGTGTCTTCAGCCCCATCAAGTATGTTCATGAGAATGTGGTTTCAGAGGTGGTTTCCACATTTGGACACTAGTTTGTTGAGATTGTATTGGGTTATATAGAGACATTGTTATAATGTTTTATGATCATATAATAGGCCAAAAAATTTTGTTTTCTTTCAGTGACCAATGTATCTATTCACCAAACCTCTGATACACATCATATTGATTTGATATGTTAAGAAAATGATCTCATGGAAATAATGATACACGTATCATATATGGCTCGGAATTGGGTTTTCTTCTTCTATATTTAGTATTATCACCATACATACTCTACTATAGTGTTTCATCATGATTCTATTTCAGTATACCACTATGATGATATCCAAATAATGTTCAATGTCCTGACTGTAGTGAGGATCATCCCCAGGGTGAGGATTTAATGTAGATAATGAGTTCTTAGGTGGATACTCTATGTGGTTCACTAGTTGGTTCACCACTTGTTCAGTATCATGATATTAAATATCTTTAGGTTGAGGATGCACACATGATTAGTGCACTACATTGAGTTCCAGATCGTGGGAAATTTTACATTTCAGAGGGATCTAGAACCCCATTATGATGATTACTGGATCAAAGTAGTCACACATATTTCCCACCTAAGAAGATTATGTTCCTAGTTGTGAACCTCTACAGGATATGGCTGGTATGTAATGTAGTATTGTGAGTCTCATGACGAGGTAATGCCCAATTGGGAAGACTTCATATGACATTTAATGGAGGAGTTATATAGAGACCCATAGATTGAAGTACAAGGACGTTAAATTAATTTTGTGGAATAATTAATACATAATAATACCATACACCAATGGAGCATAATAGTTTAGTGTCTTTGTAATCTCAGAACATAATCTTCTAATCATGGTGAAAGATCTTCAACATCTCCCATAAAGATCTCCCTCTTTTGTTCTATTACCTAAAACATTTATTTATATCTTATGGAAAAGAATACATATAAATGGTTTTCTCAAATTATCAGTATGGGTATGTATGGAGAATATAAAAAAACCATATACATTTGAACTTAAAAACATTATCATAATATTTAAACATCAAAATCTTGAGCAATTACTTAAAACATGGCAATACGTAAGGCATAGTTGATAATGGAACATCAATCATGATAAAATAGAATGGTAATAAAACATGTAATTGTGGAAAACCATTAATCATATGATATTATTTTCATAGAATCCAAGGCATTACTTCCAAGACCATCTTAGTGGACAAAGTCCCTTCCTGAATCGAGTTCACTCCTCGTTCCAGTCATGTATCACTAAACTGGATTAACATACTGTTCCATCCATGTATATCTCATTAGATATAAATCATTACCCAATGCATTAGAGAGAGATATATAGGTCCCAACCATCTCATAATGAAATCATTCTTACGGGTGCCACAACATAAACATAAATCATTCATCATAACCCAAAGAATAAAAATGGGTTTCATATACATCATACTATCATAACATAATACATATACAAAAATGGATATCACTTAATCAAAATAAATGTGAAACCATGTAAATCAAAGAGATATTATACTTGAAACATTCACATATGAAATAATGTCATCATAGATGGAAAATGGTTTTGATAAAACACTTGAAATTAATTCTTGAGGAAAATATCATTTTTTATAAAAAACATTTTCTTTTCATGAAATGCCACACAATTTTAAAAGAAAAGGATTTTATGTAAAATAACCACGAAATATTGTAGAGTAAAATTCATAAAAATAAGGTGTTATGAAACATTAAAAATCCGTTCATTCCATATATGTTAAAAAACATTCTCCTCGTACTTTTACCGGAAAAGTCAAAGTGTTCCTGATGTGGTAAAAAAAAGTAAGATTCCTTTCATAACATGTGGTAAATTTCAAAAATGGGTAAATATTATTTTAATTATACATGATTTTTTTAGAAAATATGGGCATGGATAATAACAATTTCCAAAGTAAATACTTACAAATAAACAATTTTAGATAAAAACGAGATTGGAAATGTTATCCCTTACCTTAGGTCCGATATGCTTCGTACGTATCCGAACCTCCTGTATGATGATTTAAATAATTTCATTTACTTATTAAAAAATCATATTTATTTTTATGATATAATATATGGTTCACTTATCACTTTATTTTTCCCATTCATCTGTAAATTCCATGTTAAAGCGGCATTTTGGGTAAAATTGTTTTATTTATCGTACACATGAACACTGTTTTCCTTTCCTATTTGAATTGAATGGAAGTAAGTAAATGGAATATATATATATATATACATAAATATAGTAGCTCAATTATGTCATATATTTCATTATTATTCATTATATATACTTTATAATCATTCTCTAATGGTTAACATGGAGAATGAATCTGATCGCGTCATAGAGACTGTTATCCGTACGTATGCACGAGTGATGATATCCTTCCCATAATAATTTAATGGAATTGAATTGGATGATATAACATCTCATAATTAGTATTATGTTATAATAACCATATATATTTATTCATTACACCATTATACCCATCCAAGTAAGGTGGTGGTGGAAAAACAGATTACACCTCGACGTGGAGAGGATATTTCGTACGTAGGAAAGCGCAATGATTTAGTTTTCTGTAGGATGGAAAGAAGGTGAAATGGGGTTGTTTCATATTTCTAATAACATATCAGTATATTATTGATACTGATGTTATTACTTTATAATGAAACACCTAAAGAATAAGATGTTTAAGAAGAATGAAACTTGAAATAATCGGTAGAAGAGATTACCTCTTCTAAGACGCGCCTCTTTTAAACTTCCCCTTAAGGCACTAGAATTGGTCTTTTGAGGAGACCAGAACTTATATAATGTTTATAGGGCTGTTTAGATGGTAAATGGTCAGGGGTTTTCTGAGATTGAAAGCTCAAAATTGTGTAAAGAGAAGAGGGAGGAGGTGCCCTTTTATAAGGGAGGAGAGGGGCACCATAGAAAAAACATAAAATATTATTTTATAATAAAGTCATATTCGGTTTATAATATCTCCGAATTGATTTTTTTCGAAGATAATGTATTTATGGGTATATATACTCTCAACTAATAGGTTTTAGACTAGTTTGGGTTACTATTTTATCCTTATCATTTATATTTAACTCTTAGATAAATAATTTAACTTTTACTGTGTCTTCTTGTTTTCTTACACTGTATGGTTAATAATCTTACTATAACAAGCCAAAAAAACCCCAAGTGGTTCATTATTAATATATATAAAATTATCCATGTCATTTTTCCAAGCCTTAGATATTTAGGAATATAATAACAAATTAATATTATAATATTTGTTTTAAAAACTATTTTATGTCAATTTTGACACTATTTTGTAATAGATTTTTGTGAAAATCATAAAAGAATTATTAGTTCAAAAAAACTGTATTGAATCAAAAATAACATGTCATATTAACCTAAAAATTATTGGAATTTATAAAAATCCACAAATTACATTTATTAGGGAATTTATAACATCAATTATGTTAATATTTCATTAATAAGGTGATTACTGCATCATCATTGGGTTATAAATAAATTAAATTATTTAATGTCTAAAATTTATAAATAAAATACAATTATCTAGGAAATCTTTTTAGATTTATAATTTATATTTATAGTCTAATTTATCTTATGTATAACCATATATTAAAAATGTTTACATTATTAAACATTTATTTTAACTCTTTTAACTATTCTTTGAATAAAATAATAATAAATGTCCTAATCTAATCCAAGTGAACCTAAATGGTAATATTGTATTATTAAAGTTGTTTTTGGTCGAATTAAAGTTATCCAATAGAATTAGGACATGTGTTAGGGTGATAATAATATCATTTTTACCCTTAATTACCCTATTTACTTTTAACTGTGGTAAATAAAAGTTAAAAGTTATTATTCACCAAAAATTATTTTTATCTTATTGAACTACAATTTACTACTTGATATTAACCATTTCTCTCAGATATTCGAAATTCATATCACTGAAGTGGTAAAATTATGTTTTATGTACAATTGGAAATGCTCCTTGGAGGTGGGTAAAAGACGTTGAAAAGTTCGATAAAATTTTTATATATCTAAAATTATTATAAATTGACTCCAATGAATTAAATTGTACTTATATAGGTATTATGTATCAGTTTTGACTTAAATTAAATTTAAATAAAACAAATGATTATTTAAATAAAAAGTCGGTTTTAACCAATAACTCTGTGTTTTCACTATTCATCAAAAATTGAATGTTTTCTGAAAAATACCAAAATTTCACCCTAGGCTAATTTCGATATTTTGAATTCAAAAATGAAGTCCATTTTGAAAGATAAAATATATTAAATTTCAAAAAGTGTATATTTCTATTCATACTGGCTAGTTTATATAATATTCTAATAACATATCGTTGTTTAGTGAAACTCGGTATTACGTACGACACACGGTATCATGGAGGGTCACGATTGCGTTTAAAGAAAGCCAAGTTAGGGTTACGTGTAGTGGATAAATCCTTTGTTGTTTTGTATAATAGAATCCAATTATTTTTCATTTATACGTTGAATATATATATATATATATACACACAGTAAATGTTGCGTAAAATCACTTCTATGAAACGATATTGAAAAGTTGTGTAACACAATCCAATAATAGATTTGCGTATACTGCAATCTAATGCGGTGTTGCGTATAGCTCAAGATAATCTTGGTGTAGCATACAACACAAGAAATCAAATAAATTAAAAGGAATACTTCTCATAAAATCTCTGGGTGTTACATTCTACCCCCATTAAAATGAATTTCTCCCTCGAAATTCGTCAGGGCTATAAATAGGTTACTACTTGATCATTTAATTAATATAAACCCACATCATAAAAAGGAATACCAAAACTCAACATTGAAAACTAAATTATGAAACGAAACGGTTACCCAAATTAACTAATCACTGGGTTTCCACATATGAGAACATAGGTGAAAATATGTATATGGAAGAGAAATCTAAACATCATGTTATAATGGAGAGTGGTAGAGAACATGAATATGAAAAGGACAACAATCACAAAGACATACATTTTTTATGATCTAAGGTACCATTTGATTCAACAAATAATAGGGAAAATGGAAAACATTTTTGGTTTTGACGATCATTTCCCTAAAGTTGAAAAAATTGGAATTAGAAGAAATACTTTCTTGATTTTGGTACAATATCACTGTTGTCTGTGCCTTTATCAATATCCACATCATCTCTTAAATAAATGATGTTGAATTTTTCTTCCGTGAAGTGTTATCAGATCATGCGATAGGATGATAGGTCATTCCATCTGTCTCATACATAAGGCTAGGAAAAGTTATATACATAAATATATAAATGGGGAGATTAATCATATATGGTTCTTAAAATGGACTTATACTTCATCTATAATACCACTTAATAAATAAAAACTAGTTTATACTGACCAGGGACTTCATGTAGGTCAGTGGTAGGTGATAAAGGCCTGTCACACTTCAGTTCTGAGTTCTATTCCCACAGCCATGTCCAACGCGACGGGTTGTCGCCCATCCTATGGGTTGTCCTTTTTCTAAAACTATACTATTATAACATTCCGAAAATAATATCAAAAAGTTCTCTCCTTAATAAATACTAACTTATGTCCAACATAATCCATTCCAATCTTTAGGCTAATCTAAAATACTTATGTTCAAGCTCACAGTATAAAGAAAAGAATTACTAGAAATTTCATTTACCGAGCATTTGAATACCATCATTTATCCGCCATATATCATACGATATATATTGTTGGTCACATTCAAAACATCTGAATACCATAATCATGTGTTCCTTTTAATCATAAATTACCATAGAACATTAGTGAAAACATGAATTCTGTCAAAATTTAACTCATTCCACATAAAAAAATCCCCAAATTCCTATATACTCAAACCATGATATCACTTTGTCCTTATATCAGTCATGAGCTCATTCCATTTTCCCTTTATCCCTTCATTATGTGCATATCATCCATTTTCCAATAATATTTCAATCCCATTTCATGGTTATAGGTACCATATAATTATCTAAAACTATAATAAACCATTACAAAGATATTCCAATGTTCCACAATACTATATATGAGATTCCACAACATTATTTTGGAATCCCTTTACATAAACACATAATCATTCCACATCATCGTTGTCATACTCAATATTGCTAATAGTGATCTCATGAGACTTCACTTTATCCTTTTCCTTAAGAGGTTGCTCACGTTGATCATCATTAACCTTGGATTAGGGCATTGATTAGCATAACGTCCCATTTCCTTGAACTTGAAGCATTGAAGTGTTAGTGGACCGTTCTCTATAGTATTTTCTCTATTCACATCATTAGAAACCTTTTTACCATTACTTGAGCACTCAACTGCTCAATAACCTTCTTTTCCACAATTGAAATATATTCTAGTACCTTTTATAAAATCTCCACCATGCTTATTTCCACACATTGAGCATAAAGAAACATTCACCTTCTTTTCACCATTGTTCAAAGATTCTTCCTTGAACTCCATATTTCGTTTCTTGAAAAAAAAACATGAGATGGATATATAGAACCGACTTAATGTTCTACCTTAATAGCACTACACACAATTTTATCATAGCTACTGAAGTCTCTTATCGCTAATTCCCATCAGAGACTTGGTTTTATACCAATGAAGAATCGATCAACTTTACTTTCAGGCTGGATGATAAATCCCGATGCATACCTTGCAATCCTTGTAAAATTCGCTTCGTATATACAAACAGTTTCATCATTATTTTGATTAATATCAAGGGAATCCTTCTTTATCTTTGTTCAAAGAATACGAGGGAAGTATTTATGGAAAAATAAGATCTTGAACTCATTCCATTCCATGGACTCAATTTCATCTTGGGGCCTTATATTCTTAATTATATTCCACCACTGGTCTGCTTCACCTTCTAAATGGTAAACAACTAAAATGACTTTTTCATGTTCTGAACAATGAAGTATGGAAAATATCTTTTTAATGGGAATGATCCATTGTTCAACAACACGTGGAGCAGAAGACCCATTGAAAGATGGTGGGCTTTGCCTCATGAAGGACTCAATAGAATATTGTTCCCTTCTCTTCTCATTTAGACGTCGAGAATGATTCATAGCTTTTGTAAGTATAGAAATAAGATTTTTCACCCCATATAACATAACTTTGGGTTATTCATGATGAAAATCATTGCCTCTTCCTTTACATTGATCAACACGGTTCCTTGGAGTTCCATCCATCACCAAAAACCCAAAAATAATAGTGTGAGAGGCAATATCATGAAAGAAAAAACAACATAATTATGGGAGAGTAACTTCAATATCAAACATCTCAGGTTTAATTCTAATATAGTTACCGTAATTCTAGGACTATAACCAATACATATACTTAACATTAGGGACATCCCGAGACATACCTTAGAAATATATCTATGGATTTCACTAAAGTTTTCGCATCCTAGTTTCCAAAGGTTAACTAATACTTTCCTCTGATAACAACTGTAGAGACCCATATCTTGACGTACATAGAAATTACATTACTTCTGTGGAATAAATAATTCATAACAAAAACAGACAACAAAGGACCGTAATAGATTAGTTTCTTTGGAAACTCGGAACATAATCCTCTAATCATGGTGAATGATCTTCAACATCTCCCATAAAGATCTCCTACTTTTTTTACTTACCTAAAAACTTTATTTATATCTTGGGGAAACGAAAACATATAGAGGGTGAGATCAAATCCTCATTAAGGGTATTTATGGAGATAATAAAACACACCATATATATTTGAACATAAAAACATGAACATAATATTTAAACATCAAAATCATGAGCAATGACATAAAACATGGTAGTACGTAAGGCATAGATCATAATGGAACATCAATCATGATAAAATAGAATGGGAATAAAACATGTAATTGTGTAAAACCATTAATCATATGATATAATTTCCATAGTATCCAAGGCATTACTGCCAAGACCATATTAGTGGACAAAGTCCCATTCTCAATCGAATTCACACCTCGTTCCAGTCATGTATCACTGATCCAGATTAACATAAAATTCCAGCCATGTCTATCTCATGAGATATAAATATTTACCCAATGAATTTGAGGGAGATATAGTTCCCACTCAACTCATTATGAAATCATTCTTACTTGTGCCACAACATATACATAAATCATTCATCATAACCCATAGAATAAAAATGGGCTTCATAATCATCATACCATCATAACATAATCAATATAAAACAAATGGATATCATTTATCATAATAAAAGTGAAACCATGTAAATCATAGAGTTATTATACATTTAATAAACACATATGAAATAATTTTATCTTAGATGGAAAATGGTTTTCAATAAACACTTGAATAGAATTCTTGAGGAAAATATCCTTTCTTCTTAAAAATCATTTTATATTCACAAAATGTCACATAATTTTAAAAGAAAATAAATTTAATAGAAATAAACATGAAATATTGTAGAGTAAACCTCATGAAAATAAGTCGTTATGAAATCGTAAAAATCCGTTCATGCCGTATATGTTAAAAAACATTCTCCTCGTACTTTTGCAGGAAAAGACAAAAAATTCCTCGTGTGGTAAAAAAAGTAAGATTACTTTCATAACTTTGGGTAAATTTCAAAAATGTATAAAAAATATTTTTCACATAAATGACAACATTTATAGAAATCATGGTCTTGGATGATAACGATAACACCAGTAAATACTTACGAATAAACTTTCACGGATAAAAATGAGATTGGAAAATTTATCCCTTACCTTAGGTCCGATATGCTTCGTATGTATCTGAACATCCGGTATAATGATTAAAATAATTCCATTTACTTATTAATGAATCATATTTATTTTTATTATATCATATGTGGTTCACTTATATCTTTATTTCACCTGTTCTTCTTTAAATTCTATTTTAAAGCAGCGTTTTGGGTAAAAAAAAATTATTTATCGTACATGTTTGGACTTGTTTTTCTTGATATTATTATTACTTATATCATGATTTAATTACCTCCATAATTTAAATAATCGTTTATATATCATATATATTCAGTATATATATATAATAGATAGATGAATGAAATGAAATACACCGTTCATGGAGACTGTCGGCCGTACGTACGCATGAACGTTGTTTTCCTTTCCTAATTGACTTGAATGTAATTAAGTATATGAAATATATATATATATATAAATAAAGTAGCTTCATTATGTCAAATATTTCATTATTATTCATTATATATACATTATAATCATTTTTGAATGGTTGACATGGAGAATGAATCTCATTGTGTCGTAGAGACAGTAATCCGTACTTACGCATGTGAGATGATATCATCCCCATAATAATTGAGTGGAATTGGAGTGGATGATATATTATCTCAGAATTATTATTATTTTATAATAACCATATATAGTTATTCATTAAACAATAATACCTATCCATGTAACGAGGTGGTGGAAAAATAGATTACACCACGGCGTGGAGACGATATTCCGTACGTACGCATGCACGGTGAGTTAGTTTTCTGTAGGATGGATAGATGGTGAAATGGGGTTGTTTCATATTTATAATAACATATCAGTATATTATTGATATTTATGTTATTACTTTATAATGAAACAAATAAATAAGAAAATTTGAAGTAGAAAGAAACTTGAAAGAATCGTTAGAAAAGATTACATCTTCTTCGACACACCTCTTTTAAGCATCCTCTTAAGGCTCTTGAGTTGGTATTTTGAGGATACCAGAACCTCTATAATTTTTTTTGGGAAGTTGATATTGTAAATGGGAAGGGTTTGGCCATGCATGAAAGATCAAAATTGTGTAATGAGAAGAGGGGGGAGGTGCCCTTTTATAAGGGAGAAGAGGGGCACCTTAGAAAAAACTTATAATATTATTTTATAATAAAGTCATATTCGGTTTATAATAGCTCCTAATTGATTTATTTCGATGATAAGGTGGGTATGGGCAAAAATAATCTCAACAAATAGATTTTAGACATGTTTAGGTTACTATTTTAACCTTATCATTTAGATTTAACTCTAAGATAAATAATTTAACTTTTACCGTGCCTTCTTGTTTTCTTACACTATATGGTTAATAAACTTACTATAACAAGACAAAAGAACCCCAAATGGTTAATTATTAATATATATAACCTTCTCTAAGTCATTTTTCTGAACCTTATATTTTTAAGAATAGAAAAAAAAATTAATAATAAAATATTTGTTTTAAAAACTATTATATGTCAATTTTGACACTATTTGGTAATTAATTTTTTTTGAAAATTATAACAGAATGATTACATCAAAAAACGATAATTTAATCAATAATAACATTTCATATTAACCCAAAAAATTAGAGGAATTTATAAAAAGTCTCAAATTACATTTATTAGGATATTTATAACAACAATTATGTTAATATTTCATTAGTAAGGTAATTTCAACATCATCATTGTGTCATAAATTAATTAAAATATTTAATGTATAAAAATTATAAATAAAATACCATTATGTATAAAATATTTTTAGCTTTCTAATTAATATTTATAGTCGAATTTAACTTTTTTATAACCCTATATTAATAATGTTTTAGTTATTAAACTTTTATTTTAACTCTTTTAACTCTTTTTTAAATAAAACAATAACAAATGTCCTAATCTAATCCAAGTAGACCTAAATGGTAATATTGTATTCCTAAGGTTGTTTTCTGTCAAATTACACTTATCCAATAGAATTAGGACATGTTTTATGGTGATAATAATATCATTTTTACCCTTATTACCCTATTTACTTTTAACTGTGGTAAATAAAAGTAAAAACGTACTATTCACAAAAAATTATTTTTATATTATTAAACCAAATTTTACACCTTGATATTAACCGTTTCACTCGGATTTTCTAAATTCAACTCACAGATGTGGAAATATTATGTTTTATGTACAATTTCAAATGTTCCTAGGAGATGAGTAAAAGACGGTGAAAAGTACAATAAAATTTTTATATATCTAAAATTAATATAAAATGACTCCAATGAATTTCATTGGACATATATAGGTTTTATGAATCAATTTTGAGCTAATATAAATTTAAATAAAATAAATTATTATTTAAATAAAAAGTCGGTTTTCACCAATAACTTAGTGTTTTCACTATTCCTCAAAAATTGAAAGTTTTCAGAAAAATACTAAAATTTTACCGTAAGCTAATTTTGATATTCCAAATTCAAAAATGAAGTCCATTTTGAATGATAAAATTCATAAAATTTCAAAAAGTGGGTATTACTATTCATAACGATTACTTTATATAATATTTTAATAACATATCGTTATTTAGTGAATCTCAGTATTGCGTACAACACACGCTATCATGGAAGGTCGTGATTGCGTGTAAAGCAAGCCAAGTCAGGTTTGCATGTAGTCCAAGATTCATTTTTTGTTTTGTATAATAAAATCCAACCATATTTCATTTATACATTGAATATATATTTATATATATACACTCAATTTTGCATAGAATAACTTCAATTAAATGATCTTGAAATCTTGTGTAACGCGATCCAAGAATAGTGTTGCATATACTGCAAGCTAAAACGGTGTTGCGTATAGCTCAGGATAATCATGGAGTAGCATACAACACAAGACATAAAAATAAATTAAAAATAATTCTTCTCATAAAATCCCGGGGTGTTACAAGTTACACCCAAGATCATTTAGAATAGTGTCTATCAAGGATCATGTAATGCTTGATCATGGTATAATTACATTGATTATTTACTATGCAAGGGTGAAAGACCAGTTCCATTAATATGGGGATATTTTTTTAATACACATTCTAAAAAACTTAGACATCTAATCATGGACATTGCAGACGCATCTGATATTGTGTTGTATCCATGTTCCTCCCCTTTTAAATGGTGGTAATGGAGGGATAATTGTTCTCTTAGATATTTCCGGATGAGGGATAAGAATATATAGACTACAAGGGTCATCACAAGGATAAGGCATCTATATCAGTTGGAAGGCGTTAGATTACATGATATTTGTTCAAGATGCTTACCCATGTTCACACTCTGGAAAATGGGTTTGTAATAAAGGATCCTTGAAAGGGATAAGTTCAGCCACATGATATTTGGTGTTACACATGATATAGTTGAGGACATATCTATAGAGATTTTATTACCCACTGTGTTGTTGAGATGAATCTATTCGATGAGCCTACTTTGAATAGACATCATTGGGATCAGGTAGTTCTATAACATGGATAGATTGGAAGAGGAATATGGAAAGAATAATGAATTTTAATGCATTTTAGGTGTTTCCAACACAACCCAATGGTGGTCCACGCACGGAATAGGGAGTTGAGGGATGTGGTAAAATACTTATTCATTCTATAAATGAATTTTATCAATAATATTCAAGGATTTAATGACGTTGGATCAGATTCTATTATTCATTTCATGGTATTAATTATTAGAAACTAGATTTATGTACTCCGTTATAGACTCTTTTTCCTTGATTTTGTACCTATGTGATCATTGGGTTAGTAGAAACATGTTATATTTTTGTTTAGTATATCTTTGAGTGCACGATTAATATGGTGCATTAAACACGTGAGATTAGTTTTTCAAATGTGTCCAAAACTAAGAGGGATAATTTGTTCTTCCCAAAGTGGGTAGTGTGAAGGTGTGGTGGATGAGTCTCTCTGAATTGTGTGTTTAGAGAGGAGAAACATATTAGTGGCTATAAAAGAGGTTCAATACGACCCATTGTGACCATTTAGGTATCTTATTTCTAATAATTTGTACCCTCATACACATAGAGCCATATTTTAAAAGAGACTATTGAGGTGTACTTGCATTAGTTAAACAATGGTTTGTACTCATGTGTTAGATAGACAAATTCCCCACCACGATGTGTTATTGTGACATGATAAAACTTTTGTGGTTAGTATGTGCCGCCAAAACTAAGAAATATATAGGTGTGGTGGATGAGTCCCTTAACATATTTATTTCGAATGTGGTAGAGAGATGGATAATCAGAGAAAGTATTCATCTTTCTAGTGGAGTATTTCTACACGAGCCCTTTTTTTATAGAACTATTAGAGGGAGGGTCTTGGTCAGAACCATTTCTTAGCAGAAGAGATATATAATAAATTTGTTTCGTAGTGTGGATTTGTTTCCTTCAATCAATACTAAGCTAGTATACATTGATTTTGTGTGGTCGTTTTGTAGTTTTTTTATCTATTTTACAACTGTAGGTTCACAAGAGATATTCCTTGTATGATAGAATATTTACACATTGGAATCTATATCTTGTCCACTGGTAAAATTTTATGATCATTGTAATACATGACTAGAATATTGATGATGATATAATTTTTTAGTTCATCTAGGGGTGGATTCAAATTGTGTGGTTTTATAATTATCTATGTTAGGGTAGTTAGGTGGTTTATCCCTAGAACAAATGTGTGAATATGGACCTTATTTTTCAGTGTTTCTCAGCCTATGAAAGATGAGGATACATTTTTATTTTTTGTTCACGATGTTGAGAAGTTTTGAGTTATACTTATGCGTGGTATATCCTTGATTATTCACATGACTTTGCAGTCTTGGAAGTAGCTTGGGAAACCTTTGTGAGATTATTGGAATCTGAGTACCTATTAAGAGATCAGTATAATTTCTTTTGTTCATGGAATTTCTCATTTTTTTTGATGATATTCTATAAGTTGGGCATAATTTAGTGAAAAGATTTTTGAAATGTCTTCATTATGAATAAATATATGAATATTTCTAAAGATGGGAAATGAGTCATCATGGGATCTCCTGGCTTAGACAGCATTCACGAAGTTATTATTATAATAATAAATATATTATGTTATTTATGAATTTTTTTTCTTGAAATGTGGAATTAATATGTATTGGATTCATAGATCTGATATCTGAGACCACAGTTGAGTTCAGAACATTATTTTTAATCAAGGGGTGATATAATGTTGCATATTTCAGGTGCACGTGTTGGGCTATGTTTTTTGGTTGTTTTGTGGGGGAATTTTTAATTCAATGAAAACATAATTAATTATTTACCTTAATTATAAATATCACCCTAACCTATATCATTTAAGGTTAATGATACAATTTATTGTAGAATCCATCTCCACTCCCCATTTTATGAATGATAGAAACATATCTGAATCAAACCAATGAAGTGCTTCTGGTCATGATTCATGGAGCTGATTACCATCATATCAATGAGAAGAATGACCTGGGTGTCACTATACACCTGATTCTATTGTGTTCCACCCTTATGGATGGATGTTTTCATTTTTTGTCATGACCCACTTCGTTATTATTTTTTTGGGATGTAGATCCATAATATGAATGATATAAATACCTCCTAGGTCAATCTGAAATTTTCTAGGTTAATAATTGCCTCGAGAGAATTTTAAGGCAATTATTGACACTATTTACCATCTTCATACAGTATATCCAGTGTGACATGTTTTATATATCTCCCTATTAGTGGAAATATCATTTCGGGACTATCTTCAAGGTACTTGAGTAACAGGACATGTATTAACACCCTGTTATGTATCCAAAGGACTTGCCCTGGTATATCTCTGTTAAAGTACACAGCTATGTTAAAATACACAAAAACAAGTAAACAATAATGGGGTTCCAAACACAAGAATGGGTAAACCAAATCTCCAATTCGTAATTTATCATGATCACACTATGTACTATGGTCTACAACTTCTGTGAGGGAAACGACTAATTAGGCCATGTGGAGGAAGAAGACGACCAATGTCCATGTGAGGTATAACACCCAATTTATAGTCATTAATCAGAATTTATGTGTATATTTTCATGCCAATACCTATTAATGGTAGAACCTACATGGTGTACGGGGCGATTTCACATGATGTGTGGACTCTAGTGCTTCTCGTGGGATTCTTTGGTTATTTTTAGAACTTACCCTTACATATCACCAACTCTGCAACTGTGATTATGGATTTTGAGTAGTCCATCCCAAGTAGTTTACATGTATAAAGTAATGATGAAATTTCTTTTGCCTTACAATATATGTTGTGTGGTGGTTTGAGAAGTATTCTATTGCAGTGATGCTGAACCACAATTACAGACCACAATGGATCACAGAGTTGACATCAGTCTTGATAACATTCCCTTTCTCCAAAGGATATAGGCCCCCAAACTATTTAAACCCATTAATCGGTGATTCACTATTGGATTAAGAAGTGGGTCCCATACACATGGATGGGTTTTGATGTGAGTTATAAAAATATGGATTCTTCTTTTAGTGGCTCATGGTTGATATTATAATTATGTGTTGTTCATAGATAGAACGTATAGGACTTGTACTCCCCTATTGGGAATAGTTGAGGTTTTCACACATGTATAGGTTTTCATGGAGATGGTAATGACCACACCATTGGAAATATTTCTATACCTTTTGGGTAGTTCTTCTAAGGTTGGTAATCCTCTTTCATACCATGGAGTGTGTTCCTTGTACCAGTCATGTATTTTGAGAATGTTCTCCATTTTCAAACTAGGGTGTGGGCCCTCCAATATAGTTTTCTAGATAGAGTAGTTACTCCCCTATTGGACCAGAACGCAGGTTCAATATACGTGGAATTTTTACTCCCCAAATGTGAAAGGGCATGATTTCTCTAGACCTGATGTATATATGGAGTCAGTACTACACTATTCTATTTAGGTGTGAGACCTCTATCATTAGAGATGGAACTCCAATGTCGTTATGGTGCATGGGTCCTCTATATGTGTTGTTAGGGAAGAATTGGAACTCCAATATCATAACATAGTGAAATTCATATTGAATTTCTTTAGTACTCCTTTGTATAGTAAGGGTGCGAGTTCTCTACATTAATAATGATTGTACAATTTTACCCTGGGAGTACCAGGGTACGGGTCCTCTATCCGCATATATGTACTCCCCTATCGTATTAGGGTGTGGTTCCATACATACATATGAGTACTCCCTTGATGTACCTAGTTGTGCGTGCTCACTGAAAACTTAATTCTCCCCCATTACTGAGTCAATGTATAGAGAGGGAACAACATTGAGGTTCATTTATCCCTTGGTGGATTGCAGTGTGGGGAAATCCTTTTCATAGAAAATTTTTTATAATAGTTTAGTTTGGATAAATACTTACTTTACTACATGGTAGTGGTGAGGTTGTGGGACTCTCTAATATGTGTTTCATTATAGATGATGTACATGGAACAAAATATTGAATTTTTTCCCATAAATTGTTTGTAGCAATAAGAGTCATACCTCTCCACTGGTATTCTTGTGACATTGCTCCTGGTGTAGGTGTCAATGGAATGAACTCTACTTATGGGAACTAGAACTATACATATTGAGATGTTCACGATGGATTGTATAACTGGAATGGGTTCTATGTTTGATGGATGAGATCGTGGAGTGTGTTCTACATGGGTTTTTACATTAGATCCTGTTGTAGAATCACATAGTCGGATACGAGTTTGGAACCACATGAGGCATAGAATATGATACATGTATTTTTTATATTTTTTTGATTCCTTCTCATTTTGTTACACATCTAGGTTTAAACTCCTTTTAAAATATGATAAATAGTCATGTGTATCCATGAATGGGTCAAGATGGAGTTTATATCCTGATTAGGTTCTCTCTATCTATGTGAAGTATAATTTGGGATTTTCGTTTCTCCCTTTTCATTTAGGTTTTTAGGGTTCCGATAGAGTGTTATTATACTCCCCACTAAATAGGATTTACCTGCATGTTTTTTGATTTTTTGAGTCCATTTGACATTCAATGGAGTCTCTCTAGGACCCATGGCATGAGGGGATTAATGAGATAATCCGATTGAGGTATTCATTAGAAATTATCCTAGGAGACTTTCTAAAATTGGATTTGACATTATTCTCTTTCATCTAAGTTGGTTGGTGTCTTTTAATTTATTATTTTTGTGGGAAACTATTTTTACCATTTTGATCATTCAATACTTATATTGTACTCTAGTTTATTAAAAATATATACATGCATTTATTTTAATTTTATATAAAACTTGAATGATTTATATAAGTTTTCATGGGTGATTTCAAATATGTACTTCATAATAATTCCTCCCAAATATTTTATATGCTTACTTGGTGTTAGAAACTACCATATGGCCAATGGGAGGTGGGATCGGGGAGTTTTTTCTTGGGCCCCATCTGGCCGGGTGGTGATAGAATATTGGTATCATTCCATTATTAATTGAATAATAAAATAACATTTTCAATATGTATTTCCTAAAATAATTTCTCCCAACTGAATAATAAATCATCCATTTATATTCATTCGTGGTCCTACTCTTATATAATTCAAATCCCCACCCCCTTTAAATATAAGGGAACCACCATTAGGGGATGTGAATGTCTATCAAAAAGGGTAGTAATCGATATGAGAACTAAATTTTACTAACTAGTCCATTCAAAAAATTTAATTTGAAATAAACATCTCTTAGATAATTACGATATAGTTAAACTAAATATCGTTAGTGTTAATGGTTCATGTTGGGATCATGAATCCTTTACATTCCCAAAAATAATGTCATATTTTTATGAAAATTTCTAATGAAAATATAAATTTTCATTGAGTTACCTTGATAAAAAAGTCATTTCCACTTATCAACATTTTTAGAGAAAATATAAATGTTAATTGAGTCGTTTTGGTTTATATTATATGGAGGGTGTGAGAAATTGTTATTGGATAATCCCAATTAATTATAGGTGACATGTGATTTATTTGGGAAATATCCACCCACTGACTTTGGAGATCTTTAGAAATAATTCATTAGATGTTATATTTTTCAATAGTTTTGACAATCTTGTGTTGTAACAATACCCTCCCACTTCTCCCAATAAAAATATACATATTGAATACATGTCTGTATATTTTTGAGGTTCATAGGATTTGAGACTAATCCAGATGAGTTTCTTTTTCCATGATGAAATTGGAATAACAATAACTTTTTCTCATGTTTTCATAACAAATTTTCATACATGTACATGGATTGATGAAAGTGTCAGATCCACTATAATTCCATTAATGTTATCTCCATCTCCCAAACATTTTTTATTCGCCTTCTTGGTACAATCTATAATATATTAGATTACTACCTTATATATAATATCATGTTTTTATTTAAATATAACATGAAATCCATCAGATATTCATTGTATGATTCTTATTATGCAATGAATACTAGGTGAATTAATTGGGAATCATATCTAGTAAATGAAATTGTTATTTTTTTTAGATATAATAATTCAATCATCTTTATTTTATATATAGTATAATAATAAATGTTCTTATTTAAAAACAAAAAACACCTCCCATGTAATACCCTAGTAAAAATTCACTTGATGAGGTATGTCCCACCATTTTAGATAATGTTTGGATATAATATATTTAACTTGATTTAATATAATTTCCTATAGTGTTTTGTGGATGCATAAAAATATGTTCATCCTACTCTACCAAAAAGTTCTAAACCAGGTCCCACATCATCCAAAAATGATGGTGGATTATACATTAGGATTTATTTCACATGGTTCATCTATAATGGTTCATAACTCTATTGTACATTATTGTAAAAAATTATCATTTTCTCAATTTTCCATAATTTATTTTGGTTACCCTTTTTTTCAAGTGGATCTTCATTCCATGTTTCAGCCTCTTCCAGGATTCTCACTATTCTCACTCACGGAAATATTTTCTAGTAATCATAAAAATAATTTCAAATTAATAATATAACATATCATTTATTTAGGGTTATATTAAAATTAAATTTTGATGATAACATATTCCAAACTAAAACAATAAAAAAATTAAATAATTATGTGATAGTGATTTATAGTGATATGTTTCTTTATTAATGTATTATACAAAATTCTCCTTAACTAAATTGTTGAGAGCGAGTTTGTGAAATTCCTAATCATATTACAAAAAATTATAATAACCCTGATTATGCTAATATCTTGATGTTCATCATAACAAGTTTATAAAATTACTTTTGTATTATAAATATTATTTTATGAATGGTCCTATATTTTTATAAATATCCTGATAAATGGACTGACAAAATAGATATAATGTATTACCAGAAATTCATAATAGTTGAGATTAAATGTTACAAGGTTAATCTAACCATATATTACAATCCACATGTAAAAAATATAGATGAAAATTTTGAGGTTGTAATAATAAATTTTTTTAATTCAATACCCATATATACACATTAACACAAACACACTCATATAAACAAAAAATACAATGACCGATGATTACTATATAATTGTTTATAAAATAATGGTTAAAATAAAAAACTTAATATGATAATTAATAATATTAATATTGGAAACATGAAACAAAATAAAATATGACTCCAAATAAGGTATGACATTGGACGAAAAACTGATCTACTGTAGGAACACAACACAATACGAACACATATTCTTTATCTCTCCATTACATGAAAACATTGTGAAAAAAATCCCCATTAGAGAAATATGAAATGAAACCCTTTCTTAAATTTTAGAAATAAATATATCATTATGAAAAAATGTAGCATGTTAGTGGGTGAGAATAAAAACCCAATTAAAAAACCAAAGAGTATTTTACTAAATTGTAAAAAAAATAAGAATCTATTTTGCAAAGGGATTATAAAAATATTTATATAGAATAAAATTTTTTTTGAAATATTGTATGTATATAGATAATAAGTATATGTACTTTAAAATGTTTTTTTACCAAAATTTAGTTCTCGTAGTTTTAAAAAAAATATTCATTCTAAAATCAGATGTAAGATCCATTCAATGATATCATTCAAAAACACATGAATTCCAAATGAAAGACCAGATATTCACAGGAGGTGACCCATCCTTAACCATGCCATCAATTTCTAAACTACTAGTTCCCTAGACGTAATATTATAATTTCATTTGAATCAACAATAAATAGATATCAAAATTAATTATCAAAAAATGGAAATAATCTAAATTGAATTATTCATTAAATTTAATATAAATAAGGATTTAGAAAAGTTATTCAACCTCAATTTGTGTATATGTCTACCTTGTTCTTATAAATATATCAATGTACCCAATTAATTATATGTATTTATAATAATGTGTAGAATAAATGCCAATAATCAAGTCTACGTATTGGACTATCCATTGAAACATGTTTGATGATAAATTAATAATAGTAGGTCAGTTCACATAGAAACCCATTATATAGAATTCCAAGTTTGAAAAATCAATAGAAGAGATCATAATAATTTAGGAGAATATATCACTTGATTCTAATGATATCATCTATGTCTCGTATGTTATGTGTTATCTAGAACATATTACATATTTCTTCGAATATTTCCATAGAATCTACTGGTTATCATTATATAAAGGATCGATTATTGATTTTTGATGTGTCATATATTCTAGAGTAATTATTGCATACGATTATATTGAAAAACATTTATAACAAGATATGTAAATAATAATCACCAATATTTCTTTCATTATTACTAAAATCAAAATTGGTTATTGAGAAACATCTATAGTGGTATTTTACATTCCATTTAGCCAACTATTTTCAAATATTATTCTCAAATATCACAAATACAATTTATTATTTAGCTAAGACAAAGATGCACTCAATTGATTTACCGTGTTATGTTATTTTGGAAAATAATATAATGTGACATCACTGTTATATGAAAAATCCCAGAAGAGGTGACATTACCTAGGAATATTATTCTTCTGTTTATGTTACAAATACTCTTTTTGTAAGAACATTCATATTGTATTATCACATCTTAGTGGGAAAACATAATTACTACTAGGAACTATATCTAGAACCTATGCAAAGATTAATATAAAAATTTCATCATTATAGAAATTATAAAATACAATATAACAAGCGACAATTATAATATTTGTAACCATTTATTTCTCAGAACACTTCCACATAATGACTAATCAATTAATTTGGAACACATATCTTGAATAAATTATTCTGATCTATATAAACGTTCATTTTTTTATTATGAAACTACAAGTTCCTCATCTCTAAAATATAACAAGACAATATTTTCATACACCTCACATAGTTATTGAGTTTACATATAACTATATAATCTATCGCACTTGGTATACTTGTTTTCTGGAACTAAATATTTAGGAATGTGTAATATAATTATAGGTATAGAATATAGAATAAATTGTCTATACTATAATATAATAATATGAAATTACACACACTTTGTTTTATTGAATTTTGTTTCGATGGAAACAATTTCATGGGAAATGTGCACCACATGAAATTTTAAAAATTATACTCTTATAGTATTCTATATTAATCTCATTATTCCCATATAAATGTATGTATATTTACTTAGAATATTAATCAATTTTTATCTATCATGAATGATTTTGATCCAAAAAATGTATTATAATTCTACTAAGTCTATCACTGAATGGAATTTTTAACTGTGTCTTCACTGATAATAATACTGTCATAATGTTTTTTATCAGTGATATATGGTAAACATAAAGAACTATTTAAAAAATTAAATTCATAGTAACCACTACTGTTCTTATGTCTTTCATTCATTCATTTAAAAACCAAATTTTATATTTCTGTATAACATTGAATTTTCATGTCCTTCATACATTCATCAAACCATTATAGAATGTATATTGAATTAATTGAATATTTATGTCCTTTGGAATCACATAAAATTTGGGTTGTCTCCTATAAATATCATCTTCATTTTTGCAATTACATTAGATTGTTATAACATCCTTTTTAAAATTCCCAATTTAGTTAATTATTGTTATGTATATTATAATAATGTATTAATTTAGTTGGGTTATGGGTGGGAAATATTATTCATATATCTTCCTAAATGTTTTGTAATTTTTCTAGAAACAATTTTTTTCTCTATATTTCGTAAATTTATGGATCATGTTTTGATTCTTCTTGAATACTAATTTCCATACAATGGGATTATCATAAAATTAAAAATATAAAGAATCTCATAATTTTTTATAGTGCATATATATATATTTATAAATTCATGGAAACATTATAATATGATTTTTTTGAGATGATTTCTTCCATTGGTAAGAGAGGGGGTCTTTATAATTATATAATAATATTTAAAAAAATTTTGACTGGAAAACTATGTATCACTTTTTCTTGAATATAAGTGGTACTTTTATGAAGTGAATATGTTTATTGAACAAAATCATCTATTTTTATATTTGGAATTTATTCACATATAAAATATTATGTTTCATGAGACCAGTCATCATCAAATTTTATCTCATTCCCACTATCTGAATTTTAGATATCATCTCTCTCATGAATGAGTGGGTGTCTATTGACCATGATAATTTTATAAAAATGGTTGTGTTAATATATACTAATTAGCTTATATATGATGTACATCAGTTATACAATTCATAATTCATAAATATTGTTTTTTTATAATAAATGGATTTTTAATTTCCTCAAATACATATACAACAGTATATGTAAAACGTGATTCTTCCCACACTATAAAAAGAATGTAATTCAATTTAATGATTTTAGTTTAACTCAGTATAGTTTCTGTCTTGAAGAATATAATGAGTATCCCCAAAATGTATAGAAATACTACCATGACTCATTATCAATTTCACCATAACCAAAATTTTGTGTATCCTCATTCACTAACACTATCATACTATGTTATAAAAGAATAATTTATTTTTTATGTTTCTATAACACTCATAAGGTATTAATAAACTCTCATTTTATATATTACCTTAAATAGTCTTTGAATTATAGTTTGTCTTCATAAAATTTTGATTAGTTATTTCATTATTTTTATCCTTTTTTTGAATTTCATATTATAAACTATACATAATTAGTTAGTCAATTCAATATATATTAATATAAACAATAATAGTTTTGAAAAAATTTTATCCACCACTAAATTCAACATGAAAATTCCACACAATTTTCTAATAACTAATATAATAATATATGTATTCATTTAGAAATTTAAACATAATAGATGTTTTTCTATTTTCGATTTATATATTCTGTTATATATTTAGGTATCTTAATAAATAATCCAGATACTCCTATGGATATATATTTTTTAAATGCTTCAAGTTCTCATGACTATGTTGGTGAAGACATGACATTTTGTGATATGAATCATTTGAAAATTATTTTAAATAAATTCCAAATAGATGATTTTCTAATTATATAATATAATTACCATTATAGGAATATGCATCACATAAAATATATTGTTTTTATAAATTAAAAATAACATATTTTTATCAAAAAAAAAATAAATTATTCAATATAAGAATTGAAAATATATATTATGTTTTATGTAACACCAAGTACAAAATAAAAAAAATTAGTTCTACAATCAATCTTGTTTTCATAGTTAGGCAGTATGTGCATGACATCATTCTCAATTGGTAGAATAATATTTTCCATCACATAGAGTATTCTTCCATATTTTACATGGATTCTATAATTAGATGATAATGTGAATGACTCATGTTATATTTAATAAAAAATTATAGAAATAGACCTAAAACATTTAGTATCAAAACTCACATGTATATTGTAATGCCCCGACCCCAATTACCCAATGTCAGTGAAATATTTTAATAAATTGACATGATTTCAAGAAATCATGTCCGGAAAGACAGATTTGTTTAGCTGTCTTGGAAAATAGATTATATACATATTTGTTATATTACATTATAAAATGAAAAAACAACAACAACATTGTTTCCATTGACAACATTCATACCCCTTAGACTATCCCTATTGGTAAATCATAATATACTTTTTTGTATCCTGGAAAAAATAAAACATATAAATGGGTGAGCTCAAAAGCTCAATAAGGATAACAATATAGAGAAAATGTACATAAATATGCATAAATATTTAAGTAAATGTATAAAACTAAAAAATCCTTTTAAACATAAAATTCAGAATAATATGGAAAGATAAGTCAAATAATGCCATTTACCAATTCACATGGATATTCTACAAGTCGAACAATCACATGCAGTATCCATTTCAAATTTCATAACGATTGAATGCATAATTCCTAAAATAATAACCACATATTCAAGGCCTGGTGCGAACACTAGAAATGTGAATTGGTCAAGGTCTTATTCCAAGACACAAGTTTGTATCATGAGACCTACTGATGAATCAAAGAGCTATAGAGGGCTCCACTCGTCACTTACTAAGTCCAATTCATTTCTCATAAGAAAAAGGATTAAATATAACATAAACATTCGTATTAAAACTACCATATGAAATGTCAATACTTTATCCATAAACCAAGAATGATAGAAAAATAACACATCCATAGTAAAACATATCAAAAAAACATCAATACAAAATGGAATATTTATTTCATAATAAATCAACTTCAAACATGTTTAAAATCAATCAAATTATGATTACCTAGATGAAAATGTTTTGGAATACTCATTGAAAGATATATCCATTTTTCTTGAAAATGATTAATAGTCATACAATTTAAAAAGGAATACATTAACTGAAATTTTTTAATCAAAGGGTCCCATAACAATTTAAAACTTTTGAAAAGAATTCACATTTTAAAACATTCATGTCTGTATACATAAATCCTTAAAACCATTTTGAAAACATGGGCAGTAATGAGAAATGTTTAGAACAATATATCATTAAAACATTTAAAATGATCTTTTAGTAAATTTTCCATTAAAAATAATCTCTTTGAAAACCATTTTATGAAATAAAGACATGGATAATAATTATGTCCTGGTATATACTTCTGTAAAAACAACCTCAGATAATAACGAGATTGTGAAATTAACCCCTACCATGTATCTTCCTTTGGTCGAGGGTATGTTTAACCTACTGTATAATGACCATAGTATGTTATTAAATTATACTAGAACCATATTCATATTTATTATATCATAAATAATTCATTTATGACATTATACTACCAATTTAATAATGATTTCCATGTTAAATTATCATTTTGGTTAATAATCACTTTCTTTATCGTACCTGTTTTAACTTGTTATTTTTTAACGTATCATCTGGATCATGATTCAAATAATTCCAGAATATAATCCATGATTTATTTATCATACATATATAGAGTATAAATATTTATAATAGATATATATATGAAAGTGAAGGCACTGTTTTTGGAGACGGTAAGTCTTACGTATGCATAAACGTTGTTTTTGTTCTCATATCATATTGAACAGAAGTTAGTGAATAAGATATATGTATGTAAACACACACACACAGAGATATATATATCAAGTAGAATTATAATTTCATATATTACATACTTATTAATAATATATATTTTTATATTCATCATTGAATGGTGAACGTGGGAATGAATCTCATCGTGTCGTGGAGATTGTAATCCGTATATACGCACGAGAGACAATATCATTATATTGATTGTTAAATTGTATGTAATTTAATTTTATATCATATATAATAAATAATTAACATGTTATATTTATTATTTACATCATCTTAGTCATTATTATACCCATCCAAATAATGAAGTGTTTGAATAACAAACTACCCCACAATATGGAGACGGTAAGCCATATATATGCACATATGGTGACTTTGTCTTTAAGGGGATGGATAGAATAATGAATATGATGGTACCATATTTATAATAACATAAAATTAGGTAGGAGGTACTGGATTTATTATTTTTCTATGGAAACAACAATGATAAAGGAAGTGGAAGATGAAAATAACTTGAATGTGTGTTGTGAAATTATTACCTCTTCTTCTGGTGTTTTCTTTTTGAGTTGATCAAAAGGGAACATTTGTTAGGCATTATGATCAATGTATGGACTCTAGTTTTTGTGAGGAATGTTGGGATGATATTTTGGACGAGGTTTGGAAGGATAAATGGTTTTTGAGGTTTGATTTCGGGAGAATGAGATGTACCCTTATATAAGAGAGGTGTGTGTCCTATCAGAAAAAACATGAAATATTACTTTCTAATAAAATAATTTCCGGTCTCTAATGGATCCAAAATTATTTTTTAATATTATAAGTTGGGTATGGGTTGGAAAAAACTCAAAAAATAGGTTTTAGTCTAGTTTGGGTCCCCATATTAACCCTATCATTTAGATTTAACTCCTCGTAAAATATTTTAACCTTTACCATGTCCTCTTATATTTTTACGTTATATGGTTAATAAAATTACTCTAAACATAAAAAAGATCCTAAAGTGGTTCATTAATTAAATATATAATATTATTTAAGCCCTTTGGCCTAACCTTAGATTTTTTGGAATATTATATCAACCAATAATATAGTATTTGATTTAAAAATTAATTTATGTCAATTTTGACATTATTTGGTATTTGGTTTTTATTAAAGTAATCCATACTAGATTACTTCGAAAAATATACATTAAATAAACCCTAACATTTAATATTTACCTATAAAATTATTCTATGTCATTAAAACGATGAAATAATATTTATTTTAATATTTATAATACAATTTATTTGATTCCTTCATTAATAAGGTAATTACCGCATCAACATTGTGTCATAAATAAACTAAATTATTTAATGTATAAAAATTAGAACTAAAATACCATTATGTAGGAAATCATTTTATATTTATAATGAATATTTATAGCTTAATTTGTATTGTATGTATCCCTATATTAAAAAATTTTTAGTTATTAAACTTTGAATTTAACACTTTTAACTCTTCTTTAAATAAAATAATAAAATATGTCCTAATGTAATCCATGTGGACATAAAAGATCATATTTCATTAGTAAGGTTGTTTTTTTGAAGTACACTTATATAATAGAATTAGGATATGTGTTAGGGTAATTATAATATAATTTTTACCTTTAATTGTCCTATTACTTTTATCCATGGTAAATAAAAGACAAAATAAATATTCACCAAAAAAATATTTTCATCTTATTGAACCAAATTTTAATTAATGATAATGACTGTGTCTCTCAGTTTTTTGAAATTCAACTCATAGAAGCAGTAAAATTATGTTTTATGCAAATTTAAAAATTCTCATAGAAGGTGGGTAATATAGGATAAAAAGTTCAGTAAAATTTGATACATCAAATTTTATTATAAAATGAATCCAATGAATTAGATTGAATATATATTGGTATTATATATCTATTTTTACTTAAAATAAATTAAATAAATTATATAATTATTTAAATAAAATGTTGGGTTTAAATAATAACACATTTTTTTCACTATTCATCAAAAAATTGAATGTTTTTTGGAAAAATACCCAAAATTCACCGTAAGATAATTTTGATTTTCCGAATTCTAAAATAAAGTCTATTTTACCCAATTTAAATCATAGAAGTTTCATTTATTTATTTAAAATTAATTCAAATTCTCAAAACCAAAAAGAGGGTTTTTAAAAGAAAAACTATCGAAAGATTTACACGTGTTTATGTCAAATTTAATTGTGATATTACCTATAATGTGCTAAATTGTATTAAATGATAATAATATAATCTAATTATTATTCAAAAACATTCAAATACATAATTTAACACTATATATTAATTCAATTAAAAAAGATGTTTTCAATTATAACATAATATTTTTAATTATTCATCAATATATGAAAGTTATCAGAAAAGTACAAAAAACTTATCCAAAATAAATTTTTATATCCCCCATAAAAAATGAATTAAATTTCATAATATTGAATATATAAATGATTCAAATATTTCATTTCAAAATGTGTTCTCCATTTAAAGGTTGTCGAATTGTATTTTTTATAAATACTTATTTTATCTGAAAAAATGAATTTCTTCTTATTTTATTTCTAAGAAACAGATATTATGGATGTTAAAATTATATAGAGTATATAAGATTAAAAATGTAGTTAGTGATATTCATAACTACTTTTTAAACGACTAGTTTTGTAAGCATTGGTATGCTCGAACTCGGTGTTGTGTGTATCACAATCTGTTGAATTACATTAACGAGATAATGTAAAATGAAATTTTGGGGTCTTACATTTTCCCCACCTTCAATAAATTGCATGCTCACAATTTGATATTATTCTTCGAAAATAAAAAGGTAAAAATAGACAAATATCTTTGTGGAAAACCCACATCAGAAGTTGTGTAAATATAATTACTCTTAATATAATGGAAAGGGAAATGAAAAATTCACCACCAAATTATGATCTCGATGAAAAGATAATTGGTGGAAATTAAAGACACATAATTGGGGGAAAATATAAATATTTATAAGGAGTGATTGAGGTTGTCAATCAAAAAAAGTGTAAATTTGAGGGCCTCAAAGCCATCAATATAAGATGATGTAAAATATCATCGGTTTAACAAAACATAAGGTATTAGGATAACATATTTTTGGTTTTAAGATCTCTTCCCTAGTGTTTAATAATTAATTTGTTCATAGAACAAGAGGGAAAAATATACATGATATGTAGAGTATCATCCTTCAACTAATTCCTACCACAAACTCACCATTCACTCAAAAAGATAACAAAATTTAAAAATAGTCTATTTATACTAATGATATAGGGTTCCCAAAAAATGAATTTATAATTTATCTGTCACACAATTTAAAAAACAACATTATAAAAACCAGGAAATCATATAGTCCAGTGGTAGGTGATTCACCTTGGACTCTCTTCAGTTGTGGGTTCATGTCTCTCAGCCTTGCAGGATGCGACAGGTTGTCGCCAGACATATGGATTGTACTTCTTATGACAATCCAAAAAATTCTCAAGAAATGAGTTAAACTTAAAAATAGTATCCAATGTCCAACATAATCGATATCAACCTTTAGACTTAACTAAAATAATTATGTCAGAACTCATAGTGTAAAATTTATGAAAAAGGTAAACACAATAACGATCTTTTTTGTCATGTAATAACATATGAATACATTCATCATGTATTGTTTTAAAACACTTCCACACCCTGAATTACAAGAAAAAAATATTTATTAAACTCATGATCCCTTATTCCTTATTGCATAATGGATATACTTCTTATATCCATAGATATTGTCATCTACAATAATTATCAAATATACATGTCAGTAATTAGTTTGAAGGTAATCAATAATATCTAATTAAATTTATCCAAATAAATCATATATTATTACAAAATCACTACCTTAGTATTAGAACAATATTATTGTTTATCTTTCTCTAAACAATATATTTTCCAAAACAATTAACCTGTTATTGAGTCACTTTTCTTGTTTCCACATAATCTCAAGTCCTTTATAAAATATTAATGCAGTAAAATCCTTATATACTCTATAATTCAAATAATATGTACATCACTAATACAACACTCAAATGATAAAATAATTTAATAACAACATAAGAACTCTAATCATTCCTCTTCATATTAGGTTGTATCATAAAATCATTATTAACCAATAGTAGAATTTGGGTTAAACTCTGATAATTTGTACATTGATTCATGTAGTGTCTCATCTCCTTGAAGATGAATCATTGTACTTTTGAAAAAAAAAATTACCCTTAATATTACGTACATGGTGTCTTTTTTCCCACACATATAACACAATCCCATTCCCTTCATTGTGATTGTTTCTACACTTATCACACATGGGAAAATCCTTCATTCCCCTCTTCCCATTATCCACATTTCTCTCTTCAGTCATTTTATTCTCTTTCTTCCCTTCAATGCCATAGAAGTCAAATAATTGTTTACTTATCTTATTAACAAAATGTACTATTTCTACATTTTATGATAATATGTGGGAGACTATTTCCCTTTTAAATGTTGGATTAATACACTGAATGAAATGAGCCTTTTAAATATTTCAGTCATGCATATTCCAAGAATTCAAATTCCTTCAACTAGGCACCATTTATAAACAGTGGCATGCACTAGGATAGTTTATGAATCAAAATGCATAATTCCAAACTTTTAAAATACCTAATGTAAATTCAAAATATTATGAATATAATCTATAATCATTAAATGTTTTATTTGAGAAAGTATTTAAACCTAAATACTTTATAATTTATTCTAATGAAAATTTGAATTATCATAAGTTTATCCCCCGAAAGTGTCGCAACCCACAGTGCAGCAAGGCCAGTTGTCGTGTACTAGGATACCAAGAGTCATGCTCGAAAAATGTTGTCAGATTATTGAATAATATGTATATCTATTCCAGATCTACCTCTACCAACACTTATCCAGAAAGGCATGTATTCCTTTGAAAATACACAAAATTTCTAAATTACCTAAATTCTAGGAAGTTCTTCCGTACTAATCCTCAAAGTCTATATTAAGGAAATGTGCTCTAATCTAACTTTATGTAAATCTTGTTCTACGATTTGTACTAAACTTTCTCTAATACCAACTGTAACGCCCTGATCCAAGTTACCCAAAATCAGTGCATAATTTTAATACGCTGGAAAGATTACAAGGAATCAAGTCCCGAAGGACTGATCAGTTTATCAGTCTTGGAAAATATATTACATACATGAATGTGACATTACATTAAAAAATGAAAAAATAACAACAAAATTGTCTCAATTGACCAAATTATTAACCCTAACACTATACCTGCAGGTCAATAATAATATAATTCATCGTATCCTAGGAAAAATAAAACATAGAAAGGGTAGAGTTCAGATGCCCAGTATGGATAACGATATAACAAAAGCTTTCATAAATAACCACAAATATTTAGAGCAATGTATAAAACTAAAACAAAGTCCTTTTAAACATGAACTTTTTCATAATAAGGAATTGATAAATCAAATAATTCTATTCACTTATTATCATGGATATTCTATTAGTTGAATAATCACAGGCAATATCCATTTCCAATTTCATAATGACGGAATGCATAATGTCAGGATTCATAACCACATAGCTGAGGCCATGTGTCAAGACTACAAATAAGAATTTTTAAGGACTTATACAAAGACACTAGACTTTCTCATCAGACCTACTGATGCATCGAGGATCTATAGCGGGCTCCACCCATCACTTACACAATCCAATGCTTCCATCATATGAAAAGGTTTAAACATAACATACACATTTGTGTTAAAAGTTGCATCAATAATGTCAATAAATGATTCATAAACCATAAATGGTATAAGAATAAAACATCCACAATCAAACATATATCAAAACCTTCAATGCAATACAGAATAATTTCATCATAATAAATAAAATTCAGAAAAGTTTAAAATCCATCAAAAAATGTTTACATAGATGAAAATGTTTTGTATAACTCTTTGAGAGAAATAACAATTATTGTTGAAACTGTTTAATAGTCAAACAATTTAGAAATAAATATATTTAAAGAAATTTTTGAATCAAATTTTCCCATACCACATTGAATATTTTCAAAGGAATTATCATTTTAAAAAAATCATGTCTATAAAAATAGATCCTTAAAACCATTTTGAAAAAAAGGACATTAATGAGAAATTTTTAGAATAATAAATCATTAAAACATATAAAATGATGTTTTAGTAAAACTTTAATTAAATATAATCTCGTTGAAAAATCATTTATGAATCATGTACATGTATATTAAATATTTTCTAGTAGATACTTATGTAAAAACAACCTCGAATAATAAAGAGATTATGTAATGAACCCTTACCTTGCATTTTCCATTGGACAAGGTTACGTTTAACATCCTGTATAATGACTATAATATGTTATTAAATTATACTAGAAGGATTTTCATATTTTTTATATCTTACATGATTCATTTATGTCTTTATAATATCCATTTAATAATTATTTCCAAGTTAAATTAATATTATGCGTAATAATCGGTTTCTTTATCGTACATGTTTTAATGTTTTATTTTTTATCGTATCATTTGAATGATGATTTAAATAATTTCATAATATAAACCTTGATTTGTATATCATATATATTTAGAAGTTAAATATTTACAATAGAACGATACATGAAATGGATGGAACCATTTATGGAGACAACAGTTTGTAAGTACGCATAAACGTTTTTTCTATTTTGATATCGCATTGAACGGAAGTAACTGAATAAGATATATGTATGTACATACATAAATATATATATAAGAATATATATAATGTATCATTTTTTTCATTTATTACATACTTATTAATAATCTATGTTTTTATAATCATCGTTGAATGTTGAACGTGGGAATGAATCTCATCGCGTTGTGGAGACGGTAATCCGTACGTATCTACGAGCGACAATATCACTATATTGATGGTGGAATCATATGTAATTTGATGTTATATCATATATAAATAATAATTAACATGTTTTATTTTTTATTTCCATTAGTTATACACATTATTTTAACCATCCAAATAATTATGTGTTTGAATAACAAACTTCACGACGACGCGGAGACAGTAAGTCGTACGTATCCACGTATGGTTAATTTGTAATTTAGAGGATGGATAGAATAAATAATATGGTTGTAAAATATTTATAATAACATAAAAGGATATAGGTTGAACTGATGTTATTATTTTCGTATGGAATCAACAAATAAAGGGGAAGTGGAAGTGGAAAAGAACTTGAATGAGGGTGGTGAAATTATTACCTCTTTTCTGGGTGTTTCCTTTTGAGTTGATCAAAATGGATCCATAGGTTTTCTTTCTGATCAAAGTAAGGACTCTAGGATTATCTGATGAATGTTTGGAGGATAATTGGGCAGGGGTTGGCCGATCCAAAGGGATTTAGAGGTGTGATTTTGATATAAGGGAAAGTACCCTTTTTAAGAGTGGCGAGGGACACCTTGCGAAATTCTTGAAATATTATTTTATAATAACATTATTTTAATTTTCTAATTTCTCCAAAATGATTTATTTATAGTCTAATTTGGTGGTGGGTCAAGAAACACTCACCCAATTGGTTTTATATAGGTTTAGGTCACCATATTAACCTTATCATTTAGATTTAACTCTTAGTTTAAAATTTTATCTTTTGTCAAGGACTTTTGCCAAGACACTAGTTTGTCTCATGAGACATACCGATGCATCGAGAAACTATAGCGGGAAGCACCGGTTTCCTTCTATGCCCAATTCATTTCTCATATGAAATGGTTTAAACATAACATAATAATTCATTTTAAAACTAGAATATGAAATGTCAACAGTTTATCCATAAACCATGAATGGTATAAAAGTAACACATCCATAGTAAAACATATCACAAAACCTTCATTAAAATATGGAATATTTTCATTATAATAAATAAACTTCAAACAATTTTTATATCTATCAAAGTATGTTGACATAGATGAAAATGTTTTTTAAAACCCTTTGAATGAAATATAACTTTTTTCATGAAAATGTTTAAAAGTAACACAATTTAGAAAGGGAGACATTTAAATGAATTTTTTATTAAAATTGTCTCATACCACTTTGATACTTTTGAACGTAAATAAAATTTTTAAACATTCATCTGTGTATAAATAAATCCTTAAAACCATTTTGAAAACATGGAAATTAATGAGAAATGATTAGAAGAATAAATCTTTAAAAGATTTAAAGACATGTTTTTAAAAAATATCAATAAAAAATAATCCCTTTGAAATATATTTTATGAGACATGAACATTGATAATAAATATGTCCCAATAGATACATAAAAACAATCTCGGATAATACAGAGATTGTGAAATTATCCCTTACCTCGCTTGTTCCTTTGGCCGAGGGTAAATTTAAACTTCTGTATAATGACCATAGTGTGTTATTGAATTATAACAGAACCATATTCATATTTATTATATCATACATGCTCTATTTATGACATTATACAAACCATTTAATAATGATTTAGATGTAAAATTATCATTTTGGGTAATAATTGATTTCTTAATCGTATGTGTTTTAACTTGTTATTTTTAATCTTATCATTTAGATAATGATTTAAATAAATAAAAAATATAAAAAACGACTTATATATCATATATATTTATAATATAAATATTTATAATAGATAGATATATGAAATGGAAGGCACTATTTGTGGAGACAATAGGTCGTACGTTCGCATAAACGTTGCTTCCATTTTCACATTGTATTGAATGGAAGTAACTAAATAATATATATGTCAGAACATACAAAGATATATACATATATATTAATCCAATAGAATTATTATTTAATATATTACATACTTATTAATAATATATATTTTTATAATCATAATTGAATGGTGATCGTGGTAATAAATCTTGTCACGTCGTGGAGACGGTAATCTGTACAAACGCATGAGAGGCAATATCATTATATTGACAGTGAAATTGTACATAATAGGACGGTATATCATATATAAAATATAATTAACATGGTATAGTAATTATTTACATTAGTAACACTCATTATTATACCCATCCAAATAATGTAGTTTTTGCATAACAAACTACACCACGACATGGTGACGGTAAGCCGTACAAATGCAAGTATGGTGACGTTGTAATTTAGAGGATGGATAGAATAATTTATATAAATGTACCATATATATAATTACATAAAAATATGTACGATGCAATTGATTTATTATTTTGTTATGGAAACAACAAATAAATAGGAAGTGGAAGATGAAAAGAACATGAAAGAGGGTGGTGAAATTATTACATCTTCTTCGGGTGTTTCCTTTTGCGTTGTTCAAAATGGAACCTTATGTTGGCTTTATGATAAAAGTAATAACACTAGGATGATGTTAGTAATTTTATTTGGATATTTGGGAATGGGTCTCCGATCCAAATAGATTTGGAGGTGTGATTTTGGGAGAAGGGGAACTAACCTTTTATAAGAGAGGTGAGGGTCTCTTTAGGAAAAGGTCGAAATTTTATTTTATATTTAAATTATATTCGGTTTCTATTGTGTCCAAAATTATTTATTCATAGGAATAGGTGGGGATAGATCACAAAATCATCAACCAATAGTTTTTACACAGGTTTAGTTCACCATATTAACCGTATCTTTTAGATTTAACTCTTAGTTAAATATTTTAACATTTACCGTGTATTCTTGTATTTTTAAACTATATTGTAAATAAAAATACTATAATTTTCCAAGAAAACCGCAAGTTGTTCATTAATGGCATATATAATATTATTTAAGACCTTTGGGAGAACAATATAATTTTAGGAATATTATATAAACCAAAAATATAGTATTTGTTTCAAACAAATAATTTATGTCAATTTTTACATTATATGGTATTTGGTTTTTGTGAAAGTCATCACAACTAGATTAAGTCAAAAAAGATATTTTCAATAAACCCTAACATGGAATATTAACAAATAAAATTATTTTATGTCATATGAACTTTGAAATTATATTTATATTAATATTTATAATACAATTTATTTGATTCTTTCATTAATAAGGTAATTACTGTATCATCATTGTGTCATAAATAAATTTCATTATATAATGTCTAAAAATTATAAATAAAATACAATTATATGGGAAATAATTTTATATTTATAATTTATATTTATATACGAATTTATATTTCTTGTATCCATATGTTAAAAATGGTTTAGTTATTAAACATTGAATTTAACACTTTTAACTCTTCTTTAAAAAAAATTATAAAAATTTTTCTAATCTACCCAAGTGGAAGAAAAGGATCATATTTTATTACTAAGATTGTTTTCGGTCTAAATACACTCATCCAATATAATTTGGACATTTGTTAATGTAATTATAACATCATTTTTACCATTAATTACCAAATTTACTTTTAATAGTGGTAAGTAAAAGTCAAAAGTTACTATTCACAACAAAATATTTTCATCTTATTGAACCTCATTTTACCTAATGATATCAACCATGTGTATTGGATTTTTTAAATTCAACTCATAAAAGAAGTAAAATTGAGTTTTATGCAAAATTGAATATTCTCCTAGAAGGTGGGTAAAAGTGGTTAAAAATTTCAATAAAATTTAATAAATCAATTTTAATTATAAAATAAATCCAATGAGTTACATTGAAAATATATAGGTATTATATATCTCTTTTTATCTAAAATATATTTAAAAACCATAAAAAATATTTAAATAAAAAAGTCGGTTTTAAATAATAACGCATTGTTTTTCACTATTCATCAAAAATTGAAATTTTTAAAGAAAATACCGAAAATTCAACCAAAGATATTGTTGATACTCTGATTTCAAAAATAAAGTCTATTTTACCAAATTAAAAACATTGAAGTTTGATTTATTAATTTATAAATAATTCCCATTCTCAAAATCAAAAAGCAGGTTTTTAAAAAGTAAAAACTATCAAAAGATTAACATGTGTTTATGAAAAATTTAAAAGTGAAATTACATATAATGACCTAAATTGTATTAAATGAAAAAATTATAATCTAATTATATTTCAAAAAGATTTAAATGATTAATTTATCACTATAAAATATTTCTATTAAAATAGAGTCTTTCAATTAAAAAATATTATTTTTCGGTATTCATCAAAATATGAATGTTATCAGGAAAGTACCAAAAATTTATCCAAACCATTTTTTTTCTACTTAAAAAAAGAATTAAATTTCATTAAATTGAATATATAAATGTTTCAAATATTTTTTTAAAAGGGTTCACTACTTAAAGGCGGTAAAAATTCTATTTTATGAAAAATAATTCTTTTATCTGAAAAAAATGAATTTTTTATTATATTATTTCTACGAAACACATAATATAGTTGTTAAAATATTATTTATTATATGATATTCAAAATTCATTTAATTCTATTCATAATGTCTTTTTGAACGACGAGTTTGGTAAGTTGTGGTGCACTCGAACTCGGTGTTTTGTGTAGCACACACTATTGAAATACATTAATGAGTTAACTTAGTATGAAATCTTGGGGTGCTAAATATATTTTACATTGAGTCATTACTAATTATGGTTATTCTTCTAGTAATCATTATTATATAATAATAAAAATTGGTCACTTATTATCCCCGATTATCTTACCAATCATTGTAATTTATTTCAAATGTTATGTAGGCTTTAAATTTTTCTTTGGTATATTCACCTAGCCATTCAATAATTACTCTAGATTGAATGACACATTTTAATTCATTAGGTCCTTATTTTATTTCAATTTTGATATCATGGGATTATTATATATATATTTTTGTTAAAATTAAAAATAATACATGAGAAGATCTACGAATTTGTAGTGAGTATATGGTTCATGAAAATAACATTTATAGTTGAAAAATACAATTAGGAATGATTTATATAGTAAATAATGATAAATACATGATGTATAGTTTGTGAAAATTATCTATGAATTATTTTAAATAGTTACATTATGATCCATTGTTACTCTTGTATTTATTTCTCCAGCTGATGGTTACATAGATGAGACAACATAGTGTATTAATCCATCAATTCATGAATCTTTTAGATATCACTATTCCTAGATGATAGAATGAGACATTGAACATCTAGTAAATCTTCCGTGTGTTACTATAAAATAGTTTTAACAGACATATAAATTCATTAGTATACATTTTATGAAAATAGAATACATTAATGAATGTTTTTGGAGTAAGGAGGTGATAAAGAGTGAGAATCCGAGTCCAAATGATCCTTAAGGTTGATAAAATAAAATTAACAAATAAGTTATAATATATTACTATAGTTTTTTTGAAATAATTATGTAAATACTAATGATATTATAAGATTAAAATTACTAGAACACTATTTATTCTAAAATGTGTAATTTTCTATAGGCATTATATAATATTTGTCAGCATCAGACATTCTGTTTTGTTGTAGTCTCAAAAGGTAATAATTCTATGTGTATATTTATTTTTTAAGTGTAACATAAATCTCACATATAAATATATTATTATTAAAAAAATAGTTTTAGTTTAATTAAATATGTATTATGATAGTATCCATTAATGGAGATCTTTGTGAACAGTAATGGATTTATGAATTCCTGTGGATGAGTTTCGCCGACAGAATTCAATTATCTCAACAATGAATACACTAAATATTCATTTAACATTAGAAATAAGTCCAAACCTATGTTCTGTTGTAATTTTTTTCGTTTTTTATTCACCATTTTGTTTATCCAAGGATGAGTGAGTGTCAAATTAAATTAACAATCGATTTGTGTGTCCATAGTGCGTTTTATATTCAAGTTATATCCATAAGATATTATTAGATTTATTTTATTGAATAATTTCTTCTTATTTGTTCATAATTACAAAGAAAATTAATTTCCTAGAACCCAGAAAACGTGATTTTTTATTCAAAATTTTTATATTTTTTATTTTCATCCCCATTTCATCACTAATACCTTCCCATAAATCCTTTTCTATTTTGACAAATTCCCCATATTCAATCATTATACAACCATTATTTTAAACAACTGATCGATACCATAGGATCAGTTTCATGATCAATAGAGTAGTTGAGGTATGTTAAATGTGGTGGATTGTGGAGGTATAATGGGTGGTTATTTGGAGAAATCAAGTTGTATTTTGGTTAGTCGTCTAGCATGTTCTGACAAGGAACTATTCTAAATTGGATTTGGGTCAAGAATCATGCCACCGTATCAAGAATGTACGGTCAATAAATTATACAAGACTATCATTTTGTTTATTTTTGGTATCGGTGGTAGTGGTGATATGGTTGAGATGTGTATAAGAATCATGTATTTCTATGAAAATCCAGATTACATGTCTTGTAGTTTAAAAAACACATATGATCTTGTCTTTTATATGTGGTTATAATGCTTCCACAAATAGATAAATATTAAATTATGGGTGAATCATGTAATATGTAATTTCACTTGATAATGGTGGCTCTACACGTTCTCTGGTGGCACATGTGTAGGGACACAACTTCACACATGCACCATAAGAGTACAAGGGAATGATCGAGCACACATACATGGGTAAGTGAACGAGCATGACCCGAAGTACATAACAATGGAATGATATAGATTGGCATGGATTGTGAAACACTGAGTGTCGAACTGACCTTTACGAGGATGCTGCATACCCTTCATGGAGTAACACATCCTTCCTCAGATATGAATGATTTGAAAAGGGTGTTCCAGCAGTTGCATCCTCCCAGTTTATCATGGACTGGAAGAACACAAGTAAAATAATCATGTTTAGAGGCCATTCATTCTATCTTTTTGCATCTAGAGATTCCACCTGAGAGGAGGTTGATGCTTACATCATATATTCAAAGTGATTCCTCCAAGAGATATTGGGATGTTTCTTCACAGGTAGTACATCATCAGGATATTTCTCAGGAAGAGTTTCAATGTATGTTAAATGATTACTTCTACCATGAGATGTTGAGGGTCGATCGAGCCCAAGAGGTCATGTATTTTCATCATGGAACTCTTTCAATGTTGTATTACCCTTCTCCCCCTACATAATATCATCACTTAGTACCTATTCCGGCGGTGGAAACTTATTAATGGCTAGTCAATTTGAGTATGGAATCTCGTATGTCATCCCTAAATAGGTGAATGTTTTTAGGTTGACTTTGACGATTTATATAGTCAACCAAGAGCTGATTACCACGCAGAATCTGAGTGAGCATGGAGCTATGAGTTAGGATGTTAATTGTATAGTGTTGCTACTCTATCTACTGAAATAAGGAAGCTAAATAGGGTGCCTTTGATAAGTGATTACAGTAGCAGGGATGTATGAAAAAGTATCTATGTGAGGTGCTACTGGTGCAAGAAGAGTGAAAACATGATATTGCAATGGTCAGGACACCAAGTTGAGTTCTGATATTGCAGTAATATGGGTCGTCATTAGCTTTTTTGCAGGATGATATCACAAATAGATAGTGAGAGGGGATCTGTTATGACTCTACGTACCTAAGTGGGGCCATCAGTTTCTCATCAGTTAGGTAATTGGAGTTTGTCATGCCATCCAGGTCGAGTAGGTGGTCGTGGATGTGGAAGCCAAATAACTGGTTTTCGTCAATAGTATGGTGGTTAAACCCAGGGTAGTCAGGCATGGTCTCAGGACAATGATAGAAGTGATATTTTTATGATAGAGTATACCCAACAAGAGCAGGATCTCAGAACCTCTATGATTACTCGTACGATTCTAGTTGCCTCGGTTTTAGCCTCTTCTCTTTTTGATACAGGGGCTTCTCATAGTTTTATATTTTATTTCATTATGGAGATCCTAGGGATATGTGTCGCTACTTATGATAATTTTATGACTCTTGAAACTCTATTGGGCATTAGGATGACTAGTGTACATCAGTGCATGGAGTTCCCTCTTGAGGTTCATGGTTCTCACTTTTATGGGGCCACTATGACTTATAGTTGAAAAGTTTTAATGAAAATCCTTGAATGTACTGGTTGGTCTCCTTTTATGTATTTTTGGACATCTATCACAATAGGGTGAGTTTAATGTTACAAGAAGGAATATCATTTCTTCAAAAGGGAAAATGGGATGTCTAGGCAAGCAGAGATGGAACCAAGAATAATGGGTTAGGTGGAATCAAAAACCAGATTTATAGTGAATATCTGGATGACCAAGAAACTTCATAGATGGAATCTCCTCAAGTGGAAAATCAATTCAATGATGTATTTACATAGGACATTCCAGTTTTTCCTCTACAGAGAGTGGTGTATTTCCTTATTGAGCATATTCTTGTAATGAAACCGGTGTCCATTACATCTTATAGTATGGATACATCAGAATTTATGGAGCTCTAGAAGAAGTTAGTGGAGTTCTAGGAATGGTGTTTAATCTGAACACATAATTCTCCATGGTGTTTGACTCTACTTTTTGTGAATAAGGTAGATGGTACCCTCATACAATGTTGGGATTATCAGAAGTTAAACATGTTGATGGTCAGGAATTGGTATCTCTTACATAGGATTGATGATCTTGTTGACCATCTTTGAGGAGAAAAGGTGTTCTAAAAGATTGAAATTAAATTAGGTTATCATCAGTTGTGATTTAGACCATCAGATATACTTGTTACATCCTTTCAGATCAGGTATGATCTATTTGAGTATTTGGTTATGTCATTCGGTCTCACGAATTCTCTAGAAGATTTTATGGTATTTAGGAACTGAGTGTTCCATCATTAAATGTATTCATTTTTGGTAGTCATTGTTGAATATATCTTTGTATTCTCTCACACATGATACGACCATTCCATACATCATGAAAATATATTGAGTACACTAATAGAGAATCAATTATAATCTATGCTCTCAATATGCCAATTTTGGATGGAACAGATTTATTTCAAGGGGAATGTATTCTTAGTGGAAGGAGTATTGGTAGACCCGGAGAAATTGAAAGTGGTAGTTTCCTAGGAAAATTTGAATATATTCTTTGAGATACAATGTTTTCTATGGCCGGATGGTTACTTAAAATGAATTATTCTGGACTTTTCACGCTTACCAACACCACTAACATGCCTATCTATGAAAGGTAAAAAGTACATGAGGATTTATTCCGATGATTCAGCCTTCCATGAGTTGAAATATATATTGATTTCATAATAGATACTAATGTTTCTAGAATCGGGTAAGATTTACACCGTTTACTACGACACATCAGGTATCGGGATGGGATTAGTGCTCATGCAGGGGAAGGAGTCATTGTGTACAGGGCTCAGTTGTTGTGTCCACATGAGAGGAACTAACCTACACACGATCTCAAGTTAGCCATTTTTGTTTAGACCTTGTGTTGTTTGATACATTATCTATTGGGAGGGTATTTTTTGGAATAAACTAACCAGAAAATCCTCAAGCTTTTCATTACTCAACATCATCTAAATTTGAGACAATTAATGTGGGTTGAGTATTTTCAGTCTATTGACTTTGAGATTGCATATATTGCTATGAATGGAAATGAAATGGATGATTCATTTATTAGGACTACTCAGATAGATGATGTTCAAGAGGAAATCAGTGTGTGGATGCTTATGAATCTAGTCACTGGGATACATTCGGAGGTGCACGATAAGATGGGGAAGAAGTTTCTTTATTGTATAGTTGTCAGCTCAACACTACTAGATTGAATGTGAATGAGGAAGCTATCAAATTCTTAAGCACTTGTCATATAGGAGAGTGTGTAATGTGTGTACCCTACTCAATGGTGGAGCATATGTGAGAAATTTGTTTTTTATTTTCATGGGTGTGTGGGGGGTTCGACAAACATACACAAGGAGCTGTTGTGAGATTTTTTAGCCTCACTATGGGCAGTTCATCCTAGTGTCACAATGATGTATCGAGAACTACAACGTCTGTATTGGTTTCTATGAATGAAGAGGGATGTTGTAGTTTTTTATGTGACATCCCATCTGTCCATGGGTGTAGGCAGAGCATCCACAATGGGAAGGTCTATTAACTATAGTTACCCAATCCCGAGTGGATTTTGAATGATGTCGCAATGGATTTCATGATAGTATTACCCAAGATTCCTTGATGAAATGATGTTTTATTGTATTTTAATGATAGATTCACAAATATTTCACATTTCCACCGGATCATGGAAACCTTTAGTTATTATAAGATTAGAATGTTAAACGTATGAGAGATATTCCATTTTCACAAGGTTCCACACTCAATCAATTAATATTGAGATTCACGATCTAATTACCTTTTACAAAAGGGACACCATAGGTGTTTGGGTACATAGGTACTTCTCTGTACATCATACCAACCTCAGAAATCTGGTACGTTTGAGAAGAAAATTCTGGTTTAGGAGGAAATGCATCGATCATGTGTTATATAATTAAATGGAGGCCTTTGGAGAGACACATACCCATGTTGGAGTTTTCATAAAAAAATAGTTTTCAAGCATTGATGCTGATGTAAATATATGGTACTTTTGATGAAAGGTCATGGTGACCGCCCCTATTTTTTCTAGAGGCAAGAGAGGCGTATATACTTGGACCTCATCTTGTATATGAGACCACTGAGTAGGGGAGTTGATTCAGAAGAGGATGAATACTACACTGTCTCTCAATAAATCTTATGATGGTCGATTGAGATTACCTCTATAGTTCGAGGTCTGAGATCAGGTTTTCCTATGTGTCAATATATTTTTTGGACATAGGAGGATTGTGAGACATGTAAATCTTTCACCCAGATACATCATGCCGTTTGCAGTCTTGGAAAGATTCAGGCCAGTTTCCTCTCAGTTGTAGTTACATTAGAGGTACAACTATATGCATGATTTCATTCATGTTTCTCAGATATGTCGTTACATTTTAGAATCATCTCATGGTATTTAACTCGATGAGGTCGGGTTGGAGGTAGATTCATCAATCTAGCGGAACACTATTTAAGTTATGGATCACAATATGAAGGCTCTCCGTGGACGGTATGTTCATCTGGTACATGTTCTATGGTAGAACCGGCTAGTGTAGGATGAGACTTGAGAGAGGGAGGCTGATGAGTGATCATAGTGTCCATAGTTGTTCACAGATTCTTCTTCACTAGCCATGGAAGGGGAATTTACAGATGAATTTTTTTAAGGGGGACAATTTTTAGAACCTGTATCTTTTCTTCTTATATGGATACTGTTTTTGGGTTGTTTTGATGATAAAAGATGAAAATATGATTTTCAGAGTACACCCAATTTACGTCTATGTACACATTATGTACATAGAATTCCACATATTGCGGTGTTTTTACCATAGAACGGTCGAATTCATGGTGTTGTGGTGACTTGGAAGACTTGCTTATGTCGGGGACTGGTTGAGGCTAATACATGAAATGTAGTGTTATTAAACACATCATGTAGTTTTATTTTTTTTATCTGTGGGGGTAAATATCTCATATATGAATCCATCTTCTTCTCTCTATATTTTGTAGAGGAGCATGTCAAAATGACTGATGAAGTTCAAAACCTCGATTATCCATCTGAGCTCCGATAGAGACACTGTTTGGTGCGTTGGAATCCCACTGATGAGTTATCAAATACTTTGTATCCCTTCATCCCGATTATTCCTCTAATATGAGATATTCATGTGTGGGAATTTGTAACATTTTTATATAACTATTCCAATCTTGCCTGATTCAAGGGATGGTGATCAAATATACCAATTGTATGTCATCCATGTCAGTGGTATGTGGCTTTCTTTTTTTCCTTTGGATTATATATGCTAAAAGTGTTTCTTGACCATGTTTCAGGTATTTTTTGAATTGTAATTTAACACTTTCATTAACTGATATGTTATAAATGATTGAAAAATGGTTTTCTTTTATGCATAAGATTAGATAAAATTTATATGTGACGTCCCATGTGTGAATTTCCCTTATTTGATTGTTTATAGTTGTTTTCCTATGTTGCATTTGAGGCGTACCTTGATTTTCAAGCATTGTTTGATTAAGATGATGTTTGATTATATTAATTTCATGTGATATTCTTTAAGAATGTTTATCCATGTATTATTTATAGATTAAATAGACAACATTTTTATTATATGCCCACTATTTTTTTGATGGAAAGTAACAACATTGGACCAGAAACACTGAGGGGGCATCAAGATTATTTACATAGAACCATGCGAGCCATTGTTTATATGATTGAATAGAGGGTATTAGACCGGGAGAGCATTCCCTGAGGGTCATTATATAGTTCTTTTTAAAAATAATTAGGGTTTGACATATAACCCTATGATCGAGAGAGGATTCCCAATGGTTGATCTTGGAGGAGGGGAACAGATATCTGATTATGATTGATTTTGTGAGGATCATTTTCACCAATAGAATTCATAGATCTCACCAATGAAAAAAATATATAATCATTCTTCTCCATTAATCAATAGGACACCATGGGAGGTTATTTTATCTATGTTTTATTCACCATTTTATTATCCCATGTTGAACGCAAATCAAACCATCTAACATATTCATTCACATATTGATCGTATTTTAAGGGATTATGTTCACATCATAGAATATTATGGAATTGATTTCATTAGATTATTATTGGTTATTCATTAATATGTTTGATGGAAATGAATTATTGAAAACCCAAAAAACAACTAAGGTTTGATCCCCATTTGTAATTTTAATTTTTCAACCACATTTATTCACATGATCATTTCCATTAATTAATTATGATTTTGGTAAAAAATATCTACTAATTTATCATTTTGTGAAAATTATTCGGTGAAAAGTGTGATTCCCTAGGATTTTATTGATGATAAATGAAGAGATAAATGTGTGATTAATATAATGGATGATAATAGGTAAATTGAGTGAAATTTTAAAAGGATTGGCACAACATATGACATGGTTTGATGAGGACTAATTTTTTATCTGATTTTTGCCAATAATCCATTCAAAACTAATGGAAAGGTCAATATATTATAGATCCATGATTATTGGATGGTATTTTCGTAGAATCTAAGGTAGTGGTTATGAGGGAGAGGTGAATTGAAGAAACTGGGATTTCTACGAAAATCCCAACGAAAGGTACATAACATGAAGACCAGAAAAAATGTAGTCCCTCTTCTATGGTGATGAGGTTTCTGTTAAGAGATAAATTTAACACAATATGTGAAATGTTTCGCACATTTTGTTACATGATACTAGTAGATTTCTTAATTACTGAGGGTATAGGTGAATATTCACAACCACATACATCTGCATGTCTAGAGTACACATGAATGAAACATTATATGGACACAACCAGGAAATGGGAAAAACATGAAGTACAAGTGAAAATAAATATTTCAATTAGATATTACTAATATAAAGTCATGTACATAAAAAGAACATTCCATTTATACAGAGGAATACCTCATGTGTGAGATGATTAGACATAAAGAAATAAGGAAATAATGACACACTATGTAACAAATCTATAAGTCATGTATTTATCAAGGGATGGTAGAGGTCATCTGAAACATTAGTTTGGACCAAAAATTCGGAAGTGTCTTCCCATGGACTGTTAATTTGTGGGAATAGTTTGGAATTAAGTCATTAGAATGGGAGAATTAACTTCTGATTTAGATTAGTATCTTATAGATATTGTGGTATCCATTGTTCTAAAAGTGGTGGGATCATCTATCATTACTTTTTTCCCTATGTGGGGTTTGTGGAATCAATGTGACCATCTTATGATGTCATCGACCCATTTTTCATTTTATATTTAAGATTGGTTATATTTGATCCCCCAATGGTCATACTATTGTTCCCAAATCTTTCTATTGGAAACTATATAGATCCACTGTAGTAACTTCTTGGAGTTTCCCAATGATCAGGAACTCTCAAATGAACATTGTTACTCTTATAATGGATTTTGGAGTGATTTATCCATGATGAGAATCATTGTAAAGCCAAAAGAAGAATCATGTGTTTAGTAGACTGTTTGAGTCCTACTGAAACATATAGACTATAATGAGTATATCAGGGGGTTAATATTGTTCTAATTTTTATGTATCATATCTAATTGATTAACCATGTGATGATATGATTACACAGATTAGATAAATTTTTGGCTATTATGATGTGTCATACATTGTATTTTTCTAATCCACCATGTGTGGTCACTACTCATACATGAATGGACTCATACATAGGATATAGATTTCTATGACAGAATGGAATGATCGGTTGAATGTGAGGAATATTTTTCTAGACCAGATGTAGTTTCTCACGGAGTTTTTCTTTAAACAAGCCCACTCTATATGAGTATATTTTTCCATTTATAATATTTGAAGTCAAGTTGTGTTCTTTGTAAATTTTCACTTTTATCTTAATATGGCAATAGGATGTATATGTATGCATGCATTATGGTGTTAGTTTTACTTATTAATCTTATATCATTGTATGCATACTTGATGACGTGTGTGTCTATATGGGTACCATATGCTATGGCCTCCAATATGTGTGAAATTAAATCTCTACACTGGTCAAAAGAACTTTTCCAACAAGTAGTTGCCTTGAAAAGAAACACATGAATTGTTTCCATCAACGAAGTCCCAAATACACCCGATTAAAAAACCCACATTCCTCCTTAGATGATTTTGTCGTAATTGGTGAATCCATAATGTAAAAATATCACTCATGGCATAGTATAATGGAAAGGTTCTTCTACCTATTCTATACGTTATAATCAGTGATTTGATTATAATTTTAAAATATTTACCAATATGATAATATTGTGGTGAAATGAACATACTTTCATCAATAATAAAGTAAGGTATATTTTAAAAATTATATTGACTACCACATATGAAACAATATAAATATTTTATTAGAATCACACAATATTATAAAATGTCAGTAAATCTCTTAAAATTTATTTAGAATATCTTGAACAGATTACATTTTAGTTGAAATGATACATATTACATTTCTCATAAACAATAATTCACACCCTTGAAATTAATCTATTGTATTTAGGTATGTAGTATTGGGAACTATATTGAATCATTATTCCATTATATTTCTCAATCATAAAATCATGAACATGGATTTCTTAAAAATATTCATATAAATTTTATTAACTATAATTTTTAAATTATCACAATTAAAAATTTCTTAAATTCATAAAATAAAACATATTATGACTCCTTGATAAATGAGAATTTCCTTCAAATTTGGATTAATTGTAACATTAACTAAGGGTAAATCTTATTGAAGAAGACATAATTTTATTTCAGATATCAAACATTCATGGGGTTTTTCATTTTCTCATATGTATACATAATATTTTTTATAAATTTAATATTATTTTTATATTTATAGTTATTTTGTTTAATTGAAAAAAATATTGATTAAATAATTTACATATAACTCACTTATTCATTTCATCTTACATGTTAATTAATTTAGTTAATATTATTGTAAATGCTTAATCATCAAATAATAATATCATCTAAGAAATAAATATATAACCATGAACATGAAAAATTAAATATTTTTTTATATAATCATGTGATTTCGACTACTCGTTATCTTATCAAGAAAATGAAAAATGGCCTCTTATACAGGAGGGAAATATCAACAATCCAATAAGTAAATAAAGTTATGATATTCCACCATTTATTTATATATATCACTGTTCAGTTTCACCTTAGAAAAAATATTAACCATCTCCTCTTATTAGGAGCTCTCTCCTTCAATATTATTAACCCCACACAAGTTTGAGGAGACATGTTTTTAGGGGTACCTAAATAATCTTTAGTAACATTGACATATATATAAAAAGGATATATTGTTGATACACATATCACAATATTTAATTTAGTATTAAATATATCAAAAACCATTTGAAATTGAAATAAAAATTCAATAAAAACATAAAACATTTATATTTCATTTAAACTCTAGAACGTAAATAGTTCACAATAGCATTACATTTATCAATTCTTGTATTTAAACCAGTTCATTATATATAAATATATTTTTTAAAATTAATTTATTTTGTATAATATTAAATAAATATTTTATTTATATTTATTATTATTCCAAATAAAACATGAGATACCTGTAGTAAATTGTTTTAATTTAATATTTATTACTATATAGTGTTTAATAACCGTGCACATCGATGTATATAACCTCATTAGATATATATTTACACGAAAATTTAATATATGTTATATATACTAAAGGAAGTGTGGTGTATAGAATTTAAAATTTCACATGTGTACTATACGTTTCATGGATGTGACTTAACATGTGAAGGTTCCTTTTCATGTACGAGCTTCTTACATTACATGTCTTTTTACATGGAATGGAATGATATTTTAAAGAGCATTTACATGGGGTTGTATTCATGATGGTTTAATGTCTCATATGACCACATGGTATACTGTTAATTTTTATATCATTTATTCTATGAGAGGACAATAAAGATCATAGTTTGTAAAAACCCATACTTTTCATGAATTATAAAAATAATAATTTTATAATAATTCAATCATTTAATTCACAACGTTGAATTTAAAATAACTGTATGTATATTTCTTTAAACACCATATTAATGAATTTAAATAATAACAGTAATTCCATAAGAATTTACTCTATGGCATTATTTTAAATAGATATAATGTGTTCAATAGATATCTATGCATGAAATGCAATACTAAAATGATCCAAATCATATTGGCTAAATCATATCAATGAAATTCTAAAAAATTAATAAACTAGTAATTAAGAATATATTAAGCAATAAAAAATACATCTTTTTAAGAGATATGTAATTAATATAATGTCATATTTAATAATATTATTCATTCAAAAATAACAATTGAATGTAATAATTATGTTGACCAAAATTTTTAATTAATTGATTTTATAATAACTTGTTAAAATAATATTAGATTAAAATCATTGATGGATGTTTTAAGGTGTTTAAATTTGGTAACTATTTTTATAATAAATCAGTCAAAAAAAGAAAAAATAAACATAAAAATTATTTAATATATTTCAACTAATCCATTATTTTTAAATCCTAGGTCGCCTCACATAATGAAATTTTCAAGGGACACAGATCAATTGAAAAAGATGATATTAAAAAAAATGTGATAAATAAAGGAAATGTTTCAAAATTGATTATCATTCATTGAAAAATAGTCATAACATGAGCTAATAATATTATTTACATGGTAAATAATAGTAAAATGGGACTATATCTTAAAAATCATACAATCATAGTCATGTCACGATGTTTTGTGACCTAGTTGTCACAAAACAAAATTAACAGGGTTATTCACCAATGTATAGCAAATGATTTCATCTATAGAGGATAATTGATTAGAAATTTAGTGGGATCACAATAATGGATCACCCTATATATTAATTAATTGTTTTGATGACATAGTTCATAATAAATCGTTTCATTAATCACATTTTTAAAATAATGAATATGTTTCATATAAAACAATGGTGTACAAAATAATATCCTAAAGAGTATAACATTATGTTATTTTAAAATCATTAAACGGAATGTGGTTATCATATATATAAATTCACAAATATTTTTTTATATATATTAAAGTTATCATTGATATTGAAGGGTTTTGGGTATTATCATTATAATAATATTATATGTAAAATATGGAAACTCAAAATATGATATCAGATGCGTGGAATTATACAACAGAGATAAAATAGAGGAAATAATTAAAAAGAATAATTTTATCACATAGAAAAAAAATTATTTTCAAACTAATGGGTTTAATAAATTTTTATAAAATTATTTCTAATATATATTTACATGAGATAAAATATCCTTGATATAGAATCCCACCTTTTTATTACATAACTTTTCATTACAGTTTACAAAAATATGTTTTTTTAAGTCTACTATCTTGGAACAAAATGTACATAATAAATGAAAAAATAAATACAACATTTTAATACTTTAGAAATGATTCATGATATGTACATCCTAAGTACAATTACTACATCTAATAATATGGGGCCATACATAAAAGGAAAGGGCGAGCGTAAGTCCCAATAAGAGTAAACAATAGAATCAGTTTACATGTGAACTTGAGAGAATTCAATAACAACATAAGGAAATATTATAATGGAATGGGAAGAGACATATCAGGATAATAATAACTAGAATAATATCATTAAAATGTAGATAAAAAATTTAATTTATATATTTATAATGATGTCACCAAGGTCCATTCCAAAGGTGGGATAAAAATTACCGAAGTTATTCACCAACATATAATAAAATATGTCATCTCTAGAGATTTATTTTTCTACATAATTCATTAGAGTGATATCAGGGCTCACCCTTAATATGATTTTATTTTCATGTGAGAGACATAGATAATATACAATAATTTTTTAAGTAAACCCAATATTATAAAAAAATGGTTTCATATCCACATTTTGACGTTTTAAATAATGATTAAGAACATGATTATCATGTCATTAATAACACATGGAATTAGAACAAGGATTATATGTATGTCAATTTTCAGAATTAAATATATAATTTCTATGTATTGATGAATATACCTAGAAATCAAATAGGTTTGGGTATTCACATAATAAAATAAATGAATTTCTTAATAAAACAGAGATATTTGGAGTCAAAAATTCCACAAATTAACTGTTACACATCATGGTATTAGAAAACATTAAAAATAGATGATAATTGGTTCCCATAACAATAAATGACTTGTAATAAAGTATAAGGGAATATTAAAATATAAATAAGATAGTGGAACAGAAACATAAAAGGCATACCATAGAAAATAGAACTTGAAAGTAAAAGAAAAGTTGAGAATTCCATTACAAAAATTCAACAGCCAAACGACGTCACATAAAAATTCTGAAAATGAGTTGATGAAAGAAGAAAGTGTATCTCATCATTAGAAAATAATATGGAATGAAATAAGGATACATAATTACATATGCCAACATTATAAAATTGAAATTAAAAGAAAGAACATAAATTAAGTCTTGACTAAAAGAGGATGGTGAAAGGTTCCCTTACATTGAAAAGTAACATCATATACACAAAAGCCTGGACCATGGGGATTGAGGGAACATTGGGAGGACTCCATGGAAGGGATAAATTTCTAAATATCATGAATAATTATTTTTAATGAAATTAAATGTCGGAATGGATGGGTATTTATAGAAAATGTTGGGTGATATTATATTAATTTCAAATGACAACTCATTTTTTGTTTTTAAAAAACTATGGGCTTGCCCATGGAATTTTCACATGGTATTGGAAAATTCGGACAACTAATATCATTATTTAATCAATTATAGTGTATCATCATTAATACATAATTATTAAATCTTTATTAAAAATCTATGATGTCATTAAACATACCAAAACTGAAAACTATATTTTAATTATTCACTGATAAATCAACCGTTTTAGAAAAATCCTAAAAATTTACCACAACCTTTTTTCGACATGTAACATTAAAAAATGAACTAAATTTTATAAATATTAATTTCATTTTAAATTAAATTAAATAAATTAAATGATAAAAGTTAATTAATAATTTCTAAAACATATTTAACTTATACAATTAGATAATCACATCACATTACTACTTCATTTGACTAATACATATTTAATGTTTTTTAAGAGATGTTACTAATCCATTGGTAAAATTACCATTCATAAGGGAAAAATTACTATTCCAAAGGGTAAATTTACTATTCAACAAAAAATTATTTTGATCTTATTGAACCATATTTTTCACCATGATCACAACTATGTATGTCTGATTTATGAATAAAATTTCACTGAAAAAGTTATTTAGTGATCAATTATATTTTTTATTCATCATGAAAAACAATTAATAAAAAACTATTCATCAATAAAATAAATTTCATACATTAGTATTCATCAAAAAATACTATTCCACAAAAAATTGAAACATCTTTGAAAAGTACTAAAAATTCAACCATGATTAATTTTGACATTTGGAATTAAAAAATGATTCTTATTATACCAAAACAATTAATTATGTGATAAATTTAAATTTTAAACATAAAAATATTTACTTATTAAAAATAATAGTGGATACAAAATGAATACTGAAATTGGATAGAGAAATTTCTGACACTTCAAACAATATTTAATCATTTACATTTATGATAGGGTATTTTAATCATACTATTTAATTAAAATAATCATTATTCAAAATATTGTAATTTGTTATAATAATAATATCATTTCGAAAATGTACAATTTTGGTCTGAAAATAAAATTTATCAAATTATTCTCCATTAAATATAAATTTTATTAAGAGAAACTATTCATAAGTGTGTATATTCCATTATTGTTTATTTTTGTTATAAAACAAAATAATTCATGATATATAATGCTATAATGAAATAAAATTTTATTCAATGTGATTATATTATAAAACATAAAAAAAATTATTTTGGATGAAAGTGATCCATAAATAAAATAAGTATATTTTTCGAGTTGTTACACTAGTACTTGAATGGAAATAGAAATGTGGACTGTTTTCTTATGACAAATAGTTTGTTCCAATAAGATGAGAAAGGAATATTTACTCCTTAAGGACACATTGTGGGGTCTTATATCGAAGGGATAATGACTATAAATATGTGGATAATTTAATTGTAGTGGATAATAATGCTAAAATATGTTGGTATTTTTTATAAAATAAAAGCAAATATTTAATAATTTATGGATAGATATTTTTGAGTTCGATGTTCTGGAAAGAGAAAAAAATTAGATAATTATTATTATTGATCATTGATTTTGTTATATGAGTCATGTTTCGTAATATTTTAATCCATTTTCACAAAAATCATTTTCAATATTACATTTTACATGGAAATGTAAAATTTCTACAAAATATAGGGTGTTATTATCATTATTTTGATTAAAACATATTGAATGTTAGTTATAGGTTTGGAAATTTATTTAATTCCATTAAAATATTAAAATTAATGAATTAATAATTTTAGATCTTAAAATTTGAAAGATCATTTATTTAATCATTATTATATATATATGGAGTGTCAAATCATATCAAAATCCAACAATGTATATTTACTATTCATAGAAAAATAATATATTTCAGAAAAATATAAAAAATTTAACAATACCTAATTTCTATGTTCGTACATAAAATAATTTTTTTTATTTTATCAATATAATTCTATTAATATGATATTCTGTCATTTTAAATAAAAAATTATTATTTCTTTAAAAATAAATTTATTTATGATTCATGAAACTTTTCGAAACCTATAAATATTCCCTCATAAAAAATAAATTATATTATCATTAAATTTTAAAAAATATTATTTGAAAATATTATTTCATGAAAACAAATATTATTTCAAATGAGAAAAGCTTATAGTAATTTTTTTTTATTTTTTATAATTAAAATTAAAATTTTATATTTATTTGAAAATATATTTATCAAATGAATCTTAAAGTAATTTTCTATTTATTAAATTAAATAATAATTAGAAATTTTATAGTTGAAATTACTCATTCATTTATAAAAGTGATATAAATTTGTTTGACAATAATTTATAGATATATAACCCAATTTTACATTATTATACTCACAATGGATATGGTGTGTGATAGTGGTAGTTTAACGGAGTTACTCACCTAACACTGAACCTGTGGTAATATTCTATAATTTAAAATTATATTATATCTTATTATGTTGAAGAGTAAGTTAGTAATTCTATACCTATTCTTGGTCAATGAATAACAATCGTGATGCTAACTATATCAATTTTTCTGATAAATTTGATTAAAAAAGAGTTAACTACTAAGTGATGTTAACTGTCCTTGTTTTGTAATGAATTATCATTCGTACATAACCATTATAAATACTAATTTTAATGGTAAAATTAGTTCCAATGGTCATTCTACCCAACGTTCATATTGAACAAGGGTAAAGAAATTTTAAAATCCTGATTCTAAATTTTACATTTATACCTTCAATATAATCTATCATTAATAATCATTTAGTACTCTATTACTATTGGTGTTTACAATTCCATTTATTATTTCGATTATATTACTAAAATTCCATTTCATTAAAAAAAATTCATGGAAGGCATGATGATCATTATATAGTTCAATCCTATGGTTTATACCTTTCCATGAGTGAAATTTGTTTATCAATGTACAATTCACTCATATAAATGTTTATATACAAATTAATTAATTTTATATCATATCATTTAATATTAGTTTTTCAACAATCATTATATGTATATTAATTATGTAAAATAATAATATTATCATTCAAAAAGTGTTATTTTATTTATAATTGATGGAGTTTACAGGTTGAAAAATTCTCACCCTTTGTGTAATTATATCCTTGAAATTTAAATATTTCCCGAACTATATGGGGATATTTTTCTTTCTTTCCATTAATTAGTTCCCAACTAGCTTCTTCAAACATGTGATTTATCCCAAGGACATTCACATGTTTTGTTGTCTTATACTCCAATATATGTTCCCTATATAAATAATCCGGATCAATTCATCTATATAAGAAATATCTTCTTCTACTTCCACGCCATTGAAATAAAGTATATATGACTGATCAATCATATACATTCCCAATAGAGACACATTAAATACATCGTATAAATTTATTACTTTTATAAAGATTGTACCCAATAAAATCTTGTGTCCATCATTTTTACATCATGTTGGATCTATACACCTTTTTTTTGTAGAGATTATTAATTGATTTTATTAAAATCCTTAATTATAGTAGTTTTTATAATATAATTCAACAATTAAATGATATTAAACCCAAATCCCTAGACAATAAAGTAAGATATCATGTATCAGGTCTTCAAATGTTCGAGTAGTCCCCTCATGCATTCCATTAGTTTGACGATGATAGATAGTTCATGGGTTCTGTTATGTAATCATAGATTTTTAAAGACTCCTTATTAACAAAGAAAAATAATCATATGTCTGATTGATATACAATCAAAAATGCAACTCCATGGAGTCCCACTAAATATAGATTATAGTGTTGAGCTATGTGTTTGAGGATAAATACTCCCTTATTGAAAAAATATGAAAAAAATTCCATCAATCCACATTTACCCATGTAGTATTATTTAACATTAATTTCATAGGTGGGTTAAGGAAAAATTAAATAATGATAACTTTCCACTTCCTTTTATATATGTGTTCTTGTTGTAATACCCCTTCTGTATGATGTCTCTCTGCATTCTGCATTCTGTTGTTGGAATTAAAAAATAATTAAATTTTTATAGTCATTCAACATTTATTTATTATCACAAAAATATTGATCATGAATGCACATATATATTTAATGTATTTGGGAAGTGTAGATAATATACATTTATTAGCATTATCCCCTATCTACTTCTTTATCATTAATATATATTGAATATGTAGCCTTGCACGAAATTTTATTATTGATTTTTTATCAATATAAAATTTATTAAACCTCCCATTTTTCGTATAATCGATCCTATTTTTCAATAAAGGAACAAATTTTAGATATTTATTGATCTTAGATAGTAACAATGATTGAGGCAAAAATATTTATTTGAATGAAAATTTTACATCCCTTTTGATTTCCATGCATATGCTTACTGCATCCTCGATTAGTGGATCTCCTACAATCAATGTAATTGTAATAAAACCACAATCTTTCAATCACAATAAATATGAGACATTGTTTATTATTATGATATTATAATGAATTACACTATCATAGACCTTAAGAATATAAACCTAACTCCATTTCTCTTATTTACATCATTTTATGGGATTATATACCTCAATGATTCATGAACTGTTTATATATCTCAAATTTATCTATAACGATAGTGTCTATATATCATAATAGTAATAATTTCATTATGTTACTTCAAGTCTTGACTAGGGTAATTATTCTCATGTTTCTTTAACTTTCTTGATACATAAAATATTATATTATACATTTTTAGCAAGAAACGTCCATGAAAATTTATTGATTCATCAGTATAGACAACAAATTTTTTCCCTTCAATAGGTAATGTGAGAAGAGGTGTAAGTACCAACCACAAATTCAATTCCTCGAATGATCCTTCACACACATTTACACATATAAAAATAACTACACTTTCTAGTTAATTAGGTTAAATAATTATGATGTTTTGAAATGTATTTTACAATATTTATATAGAATCATATTGGACCATGGAAACAATGAATATCGATGACATTTATATGAAAAAGAAACTACTCAAATGACATTGTTTTTATATGCGATACTAGAATTATATGATTGGAGACGAAGTGTCATGTGAAGGAAAATTATTGTAACCTGAACTCACATTTATTGAATTAACCAAATATATTTTACTTTCTAAGAAGCAGTAATATTACCATTTTATGATCCATATACTCCTCAAAACATTTGGAATGTATTAAAATATCATCAATAATGTTCACCATAAATAAATAACGACACACTATAATGACATAATTCAACAAATATTAGTGAATAATTAGTCAATATGATGTGTGTAAAAACATAATCATAATTCCCGTATCTTATTTGGAAGGTATCCTTTGAAATGTATTTGTTAGTCACTACCAACTAATGATACCCTGATCAGAGGTCCATCATAGGGAAGCATTGAGCCCCATAAAGCTGGTCAGAGAAATTATCAATCTGTGGATTTGGATTAATTTTCAATACTATGATCCCATTATATTTTCTATAATCAATGTATATATGCATCAATAAATATTTATTTTCTAAAAAGACAATCATTTATACCCATAGAAACACACATGGTGAAACTAAACCATTTTATAATAGATATTAATGTTTTTTATTTGACACATCTTGTCACACATATTATACTTTTTTTGTCATTGATATTGTGTATGATGTAGGTATGGGTTCAATTTGGAGATCTACCACCCTTTATGGTTGATACATAAGAAAATAATTTGTAAATACATCGATAAATTCCCAAATAATTGGTACATCTACAATATATAGAATTTAAATCTTTTCCTCTTATTTCCAATATATTTTATAATGATTGTAAGAGACTGTGGTTCCTGGTGAGGCAAATTTTGGGATATTTATATTTTAAATATAACTATGGGGTTTTCATTCACCATAAAAAAATATACTTAATTATAAATTTTATCATTTCATTATACATAGATAACTAATGTATTCCAAGTATTATGTCATATTTCACCATTGGTATAACAACATATTTAAAAGATATTTCATTCAGAAATGTTACTAAGGGAATCTGTATATATAATTGATTCATGATTAGTTACTCTAAGAGTGTTAAACTATAGATATACCACTATAAGTTTATGTAAGAGAATTATGTTAATTTAAATCATATGTTAAATAGATGAATCTGAAGAACCACAATTAATCAATGATCTTTCTTGATTGGTGTGTACTAAAATTTCAACATCAAAACAAAATATATATGATTAGATTTAGAAATTATTATTTATAATTTTGACCCTCCTTTTGTGTCCTAATTTGGTGTTTCTATTTCTTTCAATTAAATATAATATAATTTGGGTATCAATTAGTGAAATTACCATCCTTACCACAACTGAATCATTTCACAGATGGTTTCACACACTCCATATTTCATTTTTTATTTTCTTCTAAATGTTGAGGATTATATCCAACTTTTATGGTTTTGGGTTATCTGATCATCTTATTCTCATATGAAGCACATTAAACATAATGTCCTTAAATTACCTAAATTTTTATTCCATCATTTTTTACCAAATTGAATATTTTTTATTCTTTCTATATAGAGTAATTTTAAGAATTTCCTTAATTATTTTTTTCTTTTAATTTTTCTCCAGATCTGTTGGCTGTCTTTGAACATCGTTATAACATTGGTTTTCAGTCATATTATCTAATGACAACACCAAATTTTTTGGATTTATAATTATTTCCATAGGATTGGCAGTGGCCCCCTAATGAATCAGACAATCAATCCATCAGAATCGATTACAATGATTATTGTTTATCCTGAAATACTTATAAATTAATTCTCATAGTTCCCCACTAATTTATTTTTTGTTTTTTGAACTCATGTAAATACATATCTATTATTTCCAAGAATTAAGAAGGAAACTAAATGTTGAATATATATTATTAATTATCCATATTCCAAGAATTCATCGTGAACCCTTAACTACATTCCTTTGATTAGAATCCTACACTAATAAAATTATACAACTATGTGATATAAATTCAATTTAACATTATCTCAAATTAAAAAATAGAGTACATAATTTATCTTTATACTTAATAGATTCATTTTTTATGATCAATGTATTTTAGGATTCTGAAAAAGGGTCCATTGAAACCAGAATGATTCTACAACTACTAATTATATCCAAATTGGAGAAAAAAATATATACATGGATTAGGTTATTATTCATGAAATGAGTTTACGTAATCCTCTTCAACAAGTTATTTTCAACTCTAGATCCCTTCATTTTTGGAAGTACAACAAAAAATTGTATTTTTTTTCCATTGGTTACAGGAGTCTTACCTTTTCATTTCATTTACCTATAAAAATAAATCCATTGTGATAAAATTAATTATACTGATAATCATATAATTAATATACTAAAATAATTATTAATATAATATTTTTCCTTAACATATCATTATAGGATTATATACTTGAATGTTAACAACAACAATACCTTCTCAATATATGTTTTATAATGTTTTGTAAAAATCATGCGATTAAAAAAGTATATCACATGAAAGTGTTAAATGAGGTGTTTTGAAATACATTTTATTAGGAACCATTTGAGGATCTAGTCAATTCCTAAGGAACCATTTTCAGGGTTACTGGTTCGAGGTAAAACTACAGAAGGGAAATATCCACTTGAATTATATAGAGAGTGATTTCATTTCCCCGATGAAAATCTCTATAAAATTTACCATAATTTTTGTATTTTTTCCTATATTTATAATTATCCTTATGGTTCTAAAAATTGAATTTTCTCTAGTATTATTTTCCTAAAATAATAAATCTTCTTCACTAATATAAAAAATTGGAAACCACTTTTATAAGGAATGTATTTTCATATAATTTTTTAAAAGCATGACACTAATAACATCAATAGATCATTATAAGAATGTTTTCATTTGAAATATTGATATAATAAATGAATTACATAAGAAAAAAAATAAATATATACCTTATTTAGTACTTTTAAAAGAAACTTTTTATATTCCATCCAAGGTCACCTCACTACAACTAAATTCCCTAGGACATATGTCAATATGAATGAATGAGGATAAATAAAGTGAGGGATAAACAAATAAAAAAGGACATGAAAAATAATAATGGATAATATATGAGGAAAAAAATATTAATAATAATTACAAGATACATTCCATGAAAATTTTGAAACATTAATAATCTGCATTCATAAGAATATCACCATGTTTTATATCCAATATGTCGTAAAAAATAATTACTGATGTTATTCTGTATGGTATCTTAAAACAAGTAATCTCTGGATATAAAATATATACCCAATGAAATAGTTTGAAATTATGGGATACCATTTATATGTGACTTTTCATTTAACACACATTCACCCAAATAAACCATTTCATCAATAACCAAAGTAGAAAAAAGAAGCTGATTCATATTAAATTGTTGAGTACATATTATATTCTTAAAAGAAATATAATTAAATTGTTTTTAAACCCTGAAAAGGAAATATGGGTTTCATACCTGTAAATACCCAAATTAATAATTTATACTTATGTCTTTGTGACTTCTCATGGATAGGGAAATGATGTGGGTATTCAAAATTAATAAATCATTCTTATAACATAGTGAAATTCATGAAATGAATTCAACAATATGATTTCATACAACATATAATAAAGACTCGAGATATTGATGGTGAAAATTTTATATTAGAATTAATGTGAAAAATAAAATAATATAAAAAAATTTATTAAATATTTATAATGAAAACATCATCAAGGATAAATTAATGTTAAAAAATTAGAGAGTTTCCTTACATGGAATAGTTTTTTCCTATACCATGAGGATGGAACCTGAAAACATTATAGACAGCATAGAAGGACTCATTGGTATATAAAATGACCAAATCACCATGTAAAATGTATTTAACAAGTTTTATATTGGTGTTATTAGTGGGTATTCATAATAAAATATGAGGAATTATTTAGTAATTTATAAATACCTGACATTGAATTCCAATCTGTGGAAAATGAAATAAAATTGTCTTAGCGATTGGATTTTTCAAGGATTATTAATTTTGGCCATGTTTTACAAAATTTAAATATACTATTAAAATCGGTTTTTAATATATCTATGGAAATGGAAAAACTAATTTTTAACAACATAAAGTTTAAAAAATAAAAATTAAAAGTTTTATATTTTAAATGTTATTTATTTGTTTCGAAATCAATTAAAATCTACTCAAATGAAATAATAATAATAAGAAAAAATAACTTTCATCAATTCTAGTTAATAATTTGTAAATTATTTATACATATATATAATTTACTAAAACATAAAAGAATAGAAATAAAATATATATTTATTATAAACTATAAAATAATGTGTTTTATAAAATTCAAAAAAAAATTACTCTAACAAAATATCAACGTTCTGATTTAATGTATATTGTTTGATTTATCAAAATCCTTATATAAATATGATATTATTTAATTCATATAAATTTTCCACACTAAATGAAAATTACTATATTTGAAGACATAGTCTAAATTTTGACATTTAAAAAAAATTCATTGGAAAAAATAAATTGTTATTATCAACTAAATATATATATATATATATATATATAAAGTAATGATTTATAAGAATAATTTTTTTTGGAATAACATATTTTACGATAAAATGGAATATATTTTCTTAAAATATAAATCTTTTTTTTCTTCTAAAAATCTAGTTTTCAAATTCATCTTAAATTCATGAGTATTTAAATAAATAATATACTACAAAAATGATATTAATGAAATTATTTCAATGTAAATAAAAATAATATTACATTTTTGTTGATCTTTAGTCTACATAAATAACCCTTAATTACACCAGAATATTCCCAATGAGTGATTTGCGAGATGTTTCTAGTTTAATGGGATGGTTTAGAAAAAAATTAACCATGATAATAACACCAATGATTTGAGAATCCACTCAAGTTCATTTCATTAGAGATTCACTTGATAAAGATAATCTATTTTAGGATCATGGGTAAACACAAGTGATGCAACATCACTATAATTTTATTGAAAATGTGATTAAAAATAAATTAAAACACAATTTCTGGTCATCATTTCTCCATTATTCATCAGCTATCACTCATCATTACCATTTATGAACACTAATTATATTGGTATCAATATTTATAATTTATCATAATACCGAACGGTTATAATTACCAACACATCCATTGACTAGTGATCACATTTTACAATAACAATATTGAAAAATGGTCATATTGGAAAATGGTCATATTGGTTGACAATCATATTGACCGGCCAACACATTAAAGAATGGTTAGGTAGTGGTAAAATCACAGTGGTAATTTATTTCCATTATACACTATATATACTCTACCATTCGTCAAAATTTATAAGATTCATTCAATTTATTTTAAAATTATTTTTCAATGAATATTATATACTGAACATTCTTTTTCTATTAAGAATTAATTTGGAATTTATAATCTTAATATCAATTTTATATCTTATAAAGTACATTATTTCATAGTCACTATTTTTTGGATTTCATATCCATACAGTATACTCTGTTGTAGTGATCTGTATTTTTCATAGCTTCTGAACTTTCTAATAGTATTATTATGTACATCCATTATTAGATGTAATAAATTAGTAATTCTGATGATTTATTTCACTAAACATAGATGTAATATTTATGTCGTTATAATAATAAATTAAATCAACCAATTTTGAATGATTATTAAGATAATATATATGGAAAAGAGCGTCATGAGAGGAAATAGAGCAATATATTTGGACCAAAACATGTTCACCTCCTATAGTTATATTAATAATGTTATTTTGTGGTATTTTGAGAGTATGTACTCAAATGATAAATGGGACTTAACATACATGAATAATAATAACATATTCTAATTTACTGAGTCGCATAAAAATCAAGAACATGTTGAGGTTCTTTAAAAAGAGGATGTCAATAATCATATCTTCTCATTCAATGTAGTGAGTGTTGTTGTTCCGGACGGATTGAATATCAAATATTTTTTATTGGTACATTATAAAAGTGGATATAAATATAAAAAACATGCATTTATTAACTCTTGACTATATACCTTATGGGGAAAATTATCAATTTGTTGATTTGTATCACAAAAAATATAAAACTATAGATATTAAGGACATAAAATAGGATTATCTTAGGAATATTATCCCCAATGTTTTCAGAAATATTTTCTTGTGAAGATTGTGAGAAATTAGTAACAATAATATGACCCAAAACAATGTTTTTTTTATTCAGGGGAAAAATATTCATCATTTTGTATTCACTACTTCTAAAAATATTCACCTCATGAGGAATAAATCAAACGCATTAAATTATTCATTGAAGATTTATATTTATAATGATTTTGACATAATTAAATAGAACATTATTTATTCTATGAACACAAAATATAGTTTTTGAAATTATTTCATAAATAGTAGCAGCACAATATGTGGATCTTTGAGGTTATCCATTATTATTTATAAATATACATGTGGTGTTTTTCAATGCACACTAGTTCTTAGGAAAATAGATCCTTTATCGGTAATCTTTTTTCCAATATTGAAGATTAGCTGAGTAGATGTATTAATAATCTATCACATTATGTTCTTCACAAGGTAGATATGTGATTCCACCATCATATATCTGGTATGCCGATGACATCATAAATTTTGGGGGATCCTAAAAAACCATTTCGGTGACAAAATAATTATTCACACATAATGAACTATTGTCCTAAGAGTCCATTATCTAGAACATGTCAATCATTAAGTTTTGTGGTGGAATCATTATTTGAAATCAAATATGGATCCTGGTATCATTATGGGTGAAATGAGTATATCTTCTATTTAATTACCTCGGGGTTCCTTTATATTAATGAAATGTTAGAAGAAAAAACATTGATGTCATGTAATTAGGTATCATTAATCATATCATCAGAATAAAGGGCAAGATCATGTCACAGGTTGAAAAGAAATAACTTTTTAACGTAGTTATTACAACATATCTTTTTGACAGATGGACACATGGCCTCATAGTGCAACAATAACCCATGATTAAGAATTTTTTAGAGAGTAGTTTGGTTCCTAAAATGAATCTTATATATTATTTCTTGAATTTATATTTTAATCAATTTGAGATGGGTGGGCATGGGATAAAAGATCTAATAATTTTAAATGATGGACTTTCTAAAAAATTAGCATGGTCTCTATTGACATTTGATGACCAATTCCCTTTAGAAGTTAATGAGATGGTTCAATAGGAGACTTCTTCATGAATATTCTCACTACTTGGCATCATATCTAAGGGTCTCTATGAAACACTATTACTATAAAATTATTTATAATTCACATAGGATTATTTCTAAATAGTTAAATCATAAATATTGGTAAAATAAATTCATATACAATCCAATTTAATAAATAATTATCGATCCATCATAAATTCGTAAAATTAAAAAAAAAATTGAACTATTTTTCAATTTGTAACATAGAAAAAGAGATTATTCCAAACTGGATAACCATATAATTCAATATATTTTCATTTCTATATTCAGACACACTAATTTGAATAAATAATAGAAATTAATAGTTTAATGTACATCTGTTCTACATGATAGAGTGTTTTGTTTGCATCATGAGAACACTATGGTTGATGAAAATAATTGTATCCCACTTAAAATCATCCAAATTCATTTTTCATTTTAAAATATTGAAAAATATATTATCCACCCATGATCAATTAAATAGGGATTAGATTAATTTTTGATCAGTTTGTTACAAATGCTTTCAAGCGGTGTATATCATAAATCATGTGTTCATGGATGGAATCTTTGCATAGTGGTTGTCAAATTCTTTCCGTCACATATTCAATATCAGTGTATTTATAGCATTGGCCATAGAAAATATCATGATATACATTTAAAAAATATTTCTAAATTGTAAATTATACAACCTATTATTATTTTTAATTGTATCTATTTTATTCTTTGTATGGATGGAAATGGACACATTCATTTTCAGTAGTCAAATTCACACTTTTCATTTGGGGGATATCACAATACATTAGAAAATTAATGTTGTAGGGGGTTTATAGTTTGGTGTAATCAGATATACTAGAAATTATCCCACCATTCTTGTATTTTTTGGTCCAAAGGGTAGAAAAAATAATCCCTTTTCACATAAATATTTTTGATGGATTCCACCAATACATTCAAGGATATTTAATAATGTTAATGTAAAAAATCAAGAATTATTGGCCTTTCAGGTTTTGCATATTTTTTTGGAACACATCATGGCATATGGAAAGGATAATATCATCATTATATTGTTGTTGGTTTGGAATATTATGCTTAATTAAGGGTGTTATTTCATGAAATCAAATACAGTACCTAGAAAAACTATAAATATTTATAGGTAGAATAGTACTCATATCTTTTTATGGAGGCTAGAAAAGAGATGACCAAAAATTATCCTTGGATACTCCTTCCCCCACTATATTAAATGTCTTAATGAGGTAAAACATATCTTTTTCTTCTTCCCAAATGTTTATAGGGATGGGATCCAATTGGATGATACACTATTAACGATAGTGATCATGGAGATGATAATGATGTGGTCTTTTAGGACCAAATGTTTTTTCCATAACGAGTTGATGCAGATATGAATGGTGAAATTCAATATCATCATTGTAAAATACCTTGTAATTCATGTATTAGTAATGATATTTTATTAATAAAAAAATCATGTTCGGGGAACCAGGATATTTTTTTATAATAGAATAATGGGTATAAATATTTTGAAACATTTTACTTAAAATCATATAATTTAAAATAATACTTTTAAAATTTCTATGTTGGATTTATTTAGCCGATGTGTAAGAAATAGTTTATTCTAAAAATATTCATATTTTCTCTTATATAAAAGAACAGTTTTCAGAAAACATTGACGTAAAATTTATAAAAATGAATATCATATTTTATATCAATATGGTCATATAATTTAATAAAGGAATATTCAATTTAGTGAATAATAGTAATAAAATTAGTATTTGAGTTAATGAAAAATATAATTTTAAAGCATCTTTTTAAAAATAATTGGTTTTATAAATATTTCATTATATATATCTATTTAAATAAATTATTAAATGTTTAATAACATAATTAATATAATGTTAATGCGTGTAAATAAATATATTTCTACTCATTAAATTGTTAATCATTAATGAATAGGACTATGAACACATTATATAATTACCTAGGATTTTAAATAATATATATTACATCTTATTAGATTAATATTCAACACATTTCTCAAATACATTCCTTATGACCATAAGGGTATACTGTCTTTATATAATTGATTCAAAAACTACTAATTTGAGGATTAATCATATTTATCTCCAATGGGGATATTCCATTTTAGTTCATTCCATTGAAATAACCTACATAAATCATTCTTCATAACATAGAGAAATGAATCATAATTAATAGTTATCATACATTCTGTAACACCCGAGAATTTTATGTTATATAAATCATCAAAGGAATCTTTTTCTACACACAACACTTGCTTGTCTTGCTTTACACGAAATTGCGACCTTCCTCGATAGCTTGCGTCGTACGCAATACAGAGTTTCACTAAACAATGATATGCTAATAAAATATTATTAAAACTAGCCATTATGAATATTAATAACCACTTTTTGAAATTTTATAAATTTTATTATTCAAAAAGGAATTCATTTTTGGATTCGGAATATCGATATTATCCTAGGATGAAATTTTGGTATTTTTCTGAAAACAGTAAAATTTGGATGAATAGTGAAACCACTAAGTGGTAGTTAAAAACTAAATTTTTCATAAAACATAATTTTACCGCTTCTGTGAGTGGAATTTCAAAAATATGAGAGACATGGTTGACGTCAGTAAGTAAAATGTGGTTCAATGAGATGAAAATACTTTTTGGTGAATAGTAACTTTTTACTTTTATTTACCAGAGTTAAAAGTAAATAAGGTAATTAAGGGTAAAAATGATATTATTATTACCCTAACACATGTCCTAATACTATTGGATAAGAGTAATTCGACCGAAAACAAACTTAGGTATAATATATGTCCATTTAGGCCCACTTGGATTAGATTAGGACATTTATTATTAATTTATTTAAAGAAGGGTTAAAATAGTTAAAATCAATGTTTAATAAGTAAATAATTTTCAATATAAGGATATATTTAATATAAATTCGACTATAAATATTCATTAGAAACCTAAAAATATTTCCTACATTATGGTATTTTATTTTTAATTTTTAGACATTAAATAATTTAATTTATTTATGACACAATAATGATGCAGTAATTATCTTACTAATGAAATATTGACATAATTGATATTATAAATACCCAAATAAATGTAATTTGAGACTTTTTATAAATTACACTAATTTTATAGGTTAATATGACATGTTATGGTTGATTTAATTAACTTTTTTCTAACTAATCATTCTGTTATAAGTTTCACAAAAATCAATTACTAAATAGTGTCAAAATTGACATAAAATAGTTTTTTAAAAAAAATATTATATTATTAATTGTTATATTATTCCTAAAAATCTAAGGATCGTCCAAATGACTTAGATAAATTTATATATAATAATAATAAACAACTTTGGGTTCGTTTGGATTGTTATAGTATGTTTATTAACTTTATAGTGTAAGAACACAAGAAGACACGGTAAAAGGAAAATTATATAACGTAATGTTAAGTCTAAATGATAAGGTCATAATAGGTACCTAAACTTTTCTAAATTATATTTTATGAGAGTATTTAGACCCATACCCACCTTATCTTCAAAATAAATCATTTTGGAGCTATTTTACACCGAATTTGGTTTTATAATAAAATAATATGTTTAGTTATTCCAAAGGTGCCCCTCTCCTCCCGTATAAAAGGGAACATCCTCCCTCTCTTCCTCACACCACATTGAGCCTTCAAGATCTGCCAAACCCTGCCACATTCTCCTCTACACTTCCATAGAGACATCCTAGAGGTCATGTTCTTCTTCAAAGACCTATTTTAGTTCCCTAAAAGGAGGTCTCAAAGAAGCGCTTCAAAGAATAGGTAATGTCTGTTACCGATTCTTTCATATTTATTTCTTCTTACACTTCTTGTTCTTTAGTTTTTTCATTATGAAGTAATAACATAAGTATCACCCATATAGGGATATTTAATTATAAGTATGAAACAACCCTATTTCACCATCTATCCATCCTACAGAAAATGAATACACTACGCGTGCGTACGTACGGAATACCGCCTCCACGCCGTGGTGTAATCTATTTTCCACCACCACCTTACATGGATGGGTGTAATGGTGTAAATAAGGACTATATATTATTATTGTAAATTTATATTGATTCTGAAATAGTATACATACACTCTAATACAATTCCATGATCATGGGAACGATATCATCGCTCGGGCGTACGTACGGAATACCGTCTCCACGATGTGATGCGACTCATTCTACATGATCTTCATTGAATAATGATTATATAAATGAATTGAATAAATTAATATGATATATATTACACTAATAACATTCTGAAAATGAGGTATCTATAACCTAAAGAGAAGAATAAGAATTTATTCGACAAAACACGCATAAGAACAAAAAGTAATAAACACCCAAATAACAATTTGTAATGAAATATTACTAATAAGAAGCTAAGAATATGACCATATATGATATCATAACAATAATTATGATTCTAGAATTTCTTAATAACATTATTTAAATCATTATACATGAGGTTCGGACACTTATGAGGCAAATCAGACCTAAGGTAAGAGAAATATCACAATCTCATTTTTATCCGAGATTGTTTATACTTTCAAATTTACTGGGGTGTATTTTATCATCCACATCCATGTTTCCTCAATATGTAATATTATTTCCATCCACCTACAATTTTTTAAGTCCAATTTTACCCTTCGGTGAGTTTTTAGTAAAATATATGAAAGGAATCTTTTGTCTGTTTTCGTACGAGGTATGTTATTTGACTTTTCCGAAAAACGTATGAGAAGAATGTTTTTTTATCTTATACGGTATGAATGGATTTTTAAAACATTATTTCCAAGAAGCTTCCTTTAAAAGTTTTCAGGTTTATTTTTAATCAATGTCTTTTATTTTAAAATTGTATGACATGTTAATAAAGGAAAAAAAATTTGAAGTAGAAAGGATATTTTCTTCAAGAATGGAGTTCACGTGTTTTATCAAAATTATTTTCCATATAAGATAATATAGGGTTCTGTTTCTATCCATATTATTACATGGATTTGATTATGTTGTGATGGAAATATTTTTATGAATTCTTTTATCTTATATGAATTTCTTTATGATGTCACGATTTTTAAGATTCCCATTTTTATTACATGGGTTGTGCAATGATGTATGTTTTTTAGATTTTGTGGAACACATAAGAATGGTATCATTATGTGATGGGTGGGACCTATATCTCCCTCCAATGCATTGGGTAAAGATTTTATATCTCATGAGATAGACATGGCTAGAACGGAAGGTTAAACTGGTTCAGTGAAACAGGACTGAAACGAGGAGTGAACTCGGTTCAGAAGTGGAATTTATCCTTAAGATAGTCTTAACAATGAGTCTTGACTAACAAGAAATGATTCTCAATGATTATGCGTGTATTCCACAAAGTTTCATGTTTTTTGTTATGATTATTGGGATTATATTTCACTACTATGATTTATCCCATGTTATGAAATTATGATCTCTTTTGCATGTTATGATTTCCAAAAGTTATGTGCTTATGTATATGATGTGATTGATATTTCTTTTGTTTACCCTTACTGAGCATTTGAGCTCACCCTTTTTTATGTTTTATTTCCCCAGAGCAGGAAGAAGGTTATTAGTTAGAATATTCCAAAAAGGGACTCTAGATATGATGAAATAAATGGGAGGCAAAGTATATTCTTTATGAACTAGTTGTTTATGCTTTCCAGTTTCTAAAGACACTATACCTATACAGTCCTTTCATGGTTTTTTTATTTGTTGTAATAAGTGTGCTTCAATTTTGATGTAATAACAATGTATGTAATGTATGTGTCGTTATAGTTGGTATTAGAGGAAAGGTATAGTCAACCTTTGGAAAAAAGGATGTGAAAGCCTTAGTAAGAACCCTAAAAATAATTCTAAGCATAGAAAACAATCTTAGTGTTTTAGAAATGGCCATGAATAACCTAGGATAAGACCTTAAGTTTGAAATTTCATTCTTGATTATGTGGTTTTCGTATTATAATTAGTGTTTCTCACACTATTCATCTTAGTTTTAGTCAATGGATGGAACCCGAAGGAACCGTGTTAATGCAGAATGTGACGGGCAATGAAATGATTGGTACCCAGAGAAACCAAATGTTATGGGAGCCGGAATGAAAAATCTTGTAGCCATGCTCACAAAACTTTCTAAAGCTATGAATCATGCAGGACTTCCAAACGAGCAAAGGAAGGAGCAACATTCTGTTGAATCCTTCATGAGGCAGCGTCCACCTTCTTTTAGTGGGTCTACTGATCCATTAGTTGCGGAACAATGGATTACTACTACTGAAAAGATATTTTCAGTTCTTCAATGTTCTGAACATGATAAAGTCATCCTAGAAGTGTATCGTTTGGAAGGAGATGCTGATAAATGGTGGAATCTTATTAAGAATACGAGGCAAAGGGATGAAATTGAGTCCATGGGATGGGACAAGTTAAAGAACTAATTTTTCAATAAGTACTTCCCTCGTATTCTCCGAACAAAGAAGGAGAAAGAGTTTCTTGAACTGAAGCAAAATGATGATGAATCGGTTGGTACTTATGAAGCTAATTTTACAAGACTTGCGAGGTATGCTTCTGGTATTATTATCCAACCTGAGAGTAAGATCGATCGATTCTTTAGTGGAATAAAACCAAGTCTTCGAAAGGCGTTAGCCATAAGGGACTTCAATAGCTATGAGGAAAACGTTCGATGTGCTCTCAAAGTTGAGATGGAGATTGGAGTAACCCATCAGTCATATGGGTTTGATAAGAAGAGGAAAATGGAATTCAAAGGAAAACTTAAAGAGCACACTGAAAAGAAGATGAGCATTCTCTTATGCTCAAAGTGTAGAAAGAAACATGGAGGGAGTTGTCTTAAAGGGACAAGTAATTGTTTCAAATGTGGAAAGGAAGGTCATAGGTCATTTGAATGCTGCAATAATGGGAAGAAGATGTCTAATGATGCAAACAAAGGAAGGGATACACAGAATGAACCTACTACACTTCAATGTTTCAAGTGCAAGGATATGGGGCATTATGCCAATCAATTCCCAAATCCAAGTGTTGATAATGATGGTCGATGTCAATAAACACACAAGGCTAATGACAAAGGAATGTCACATGCAATTTCTCTCAGCGATGTGGAGTACGATAACGATGTGGTGAAAGGTACACTTACCATCCACTCTAAAGTAGCAAATGTTTTATTTGATTCTGGATCCACCCACTCCTTTATTTCTGAAGAATTTTCTAAGGATATCACCGTATTACCTCAACAGTTAGATGTTGAGTTATCTGTGACAACCCCTAATGGCAAAACAGTCGCATCAAAAGTTTATAATTCTTCTCCGATTGAAGTTTGTGGGAAAGTGCTTCCTACAAATATTGTGATCCTTCCTATAGTGGAATTTGTTGTGATTCTTGGCATGGATTGGCTTTCTCTACATGGATCTCATATCAATTTCCAATGAAGGGATGCCACATTTCATATTCCAGATCAATCTTTGATCGTCTATCGATGCAAGGATGAACATAACATTCTAGTGGAAATTTCTTCCATTTTATGGGTATTGATTCCACTAAATGAAGGTTATTTATCTCAAATGGTTGGTGAGAAACTCATGATTAAGAATATTCCCAGTGTACGGGAGTTTGATGATGTCTTTCCGGAGGAATTACCGGGTCTTCCACCGAATCATGAAGTTGAGTTTTCAATAGAACTCATACCGGATGCTTTGCCTATTTCAAAGACACCTTATACAATGGCCCCAATTGAGTTGCAGGAATTGAAGAAGCAACTCCAAGAGAAACTTGATAAGGGGTTCATATGCCTTAGTGTGTCACCTTGGGGAGAACCTGTTCTATTTGTGAAGAAGAAAGATGGATCAATGAGACTCTGCATTGATTATCGATAACTTAACAAGATCACTATCAAGAACAAATATCCTATCCCACGCATTGATGACCTATTTGACCAACTACACGGAGCTCAATACTTTTCCAAGATTGATCTTCATTCAGGGTATCATCAATTAAGGGTCAAAAGGGAGGCTATACCAAATATGGCTTTCCATACAAGGTATGGACACTATGAATTTATAGTGATTCCATTTGGTCTTACTAATGCCCCTGCTATCTTCATGGATCTAATGAATAGAGTATTTAGAGACTATCTTGATCAATTTGTGGTAGTCTTTATAGACGATATACTTATCTATTCAAAGAGCAAGGATGAACATGAAGATCACTTGATAATTATTTTGATGCCCCTGAGAAAGGAGAAGCTTTATGCCAAATTTTCCAAGTGTGAATTTTGGCTTCAAAAAGTTTCATTTTTGGGTCACATAATCTCAAAAGAGGGGATATCTGTGGATCCAGCAAAAACAGAGTTTATCAAAAGATGGTCGAGACCAACAAAAGTAACTAAGATCCGAAGGTTTCTTGGTTTGGATGGATATTATCAACATTTTGTGAATGATTTTTCACGATTATCTAATCCACTCAGAAAGATGACTCGTTAAGGAGTTAAGTTTGTTTGGATGGAGGAATCTGAAAAGAATTTCAAGGAGTTGAAAAAAAGGTTATCCAGTGCACCTGTGCTCACACAGCCTTGTAGTGGAGAAATGATTGTGATATACAGTGATGCATCCAAGAAGGGATTGGGGTGTGTTATTATACAAAATGATATGGTGATAGCTTATGCCTCACGACAGTTGAAAATACATGAGCAAAATTACTCAACTCATGATTTGGAGATAGCTGCGGTAATCTTTGCATTAAATATTTGGAGGCATTACCTTTATGGTGAGAGGTGTGATATTAATACTGACCATAAAAGTTTAAAGTATATTTTCACACAAAAGGAGCTGAATATGCGCCAAAGAAGATGGTTGGAGCTGATTAAGGATTATGACTACTCAATTCATTACCACCCAGGGAAAGAAAACAAGGTGGAAGATGCATTAAGTCGACAAGACCATGCTAGTTTATCCATGATGAGGATCACAAAAGATCCAATATTTATGGATTTACAACGGATAGATTTTGATTTATAATGATAGGGGAAAAATCGTATCTTTCTCAAATGAATGTTCAACCATTTATATATGTGAAGATTAAAGAGGCACAGAAAGAAGATGTTGAGTTACAAAAGAAGGTGAGAAATGTTCCTGAATTCAACCTTGATTGTGATGGGATAATAAAGTTCAGGAATCGGGTTTGTGTTCCTCCCATCCCCGAATTAAAAAAGGAGCTGCCGGATGAGGCTCATAGTTCTTCATTCTCTATTCATCTTGGAAGCAGAAGATGATTAGGTACCTGAAAGAGTACTTCTGGTGGGATGGAATTAAATGAGATGTTGCTGAATATGTCTCTCGATGCTTGGTTTGTCAACAAGTTAAAGCTGAGAGACAGAAGTCTAAGGGGATGTTACAACCATTACCCATACCCAAATGGAAATGGGAAAACATCACTATGGACTTTGTCACAGGAATTCCTAAAACATCCAAAGGCAATAATGCTACCTGGGTCATAGTGGATCGTCTTACAAAGTCTGCACACTTCATTGCTATTAGAGAGGAATTCTCTCTGGATCATCTTGCCATGATATATGTAAAGGAAGTGGTAAGATTTCAAGGAGTACCACTTTCTATTATATATGATCAGGATCCGAGATTTACCTCGAAGTTCTGGAGAAGTCTTCAGCATACTCTGGATACACAGTTGAGTTTCATCACTCTTTATCATCCTCAGACAGACGGTCAGTCTGAGAGAACAATTCAAACTCTGGAAGATATGTTGAGAGCTTGCTCTATGGATTTCAAAGGTGGTTGGGATCAAAACCTACCTTTTATGTAATTTTCTTATAATTATAGCTTTCAATCCAGTATTCAGTTGGCTCCTTATGATTCTCTCTATGGAATGAAATGCAGGACTCCATCTTGCTGGGATGAAGTTGGGGAAAGAAAGCTATTAGGACCCGATCTCGTTGATGAAATGGCAGAAAACATCAGATCTATTCAACAACACATAAGAGCAGCTCAGAGTCGACATAAAAGTTATGCCAATAACCGAAGAAATGACCTAGAGTTTGAAGTAGGTGATAAAGTGTTCTTATGAATATCTCCCTGGAAGAGGGTCATGAGATTTGGAAAGAAGGGGAAGTTGAGCCCTAGATATATCGGTCCTTTCGAAATACTGGATCGTGTTGGGAAGGTAGCTTACCGATTGGCGCTTCCCCTGAATCTCTCTCAAGTTCATGATGTGTTCCATGTATCGCTCCTGAAAAAGTACATACCTGATCCTTCACATGTACTCAGCTCAGAAGTTGTACCGCTGGAGCAAGATCTTTCTTATGAAGAATAGCCGATAGAGATTCTGGATCATAGCAAAAAAGTCCTACGAAACAAGACCACTCGATTGGTGAATGTTTTAAGGAGGAACCACCAATTAGAAGTAGTTACATGGGAGCTTGAGGATATGATGTGGGAGAGGTATCCTCATCTGTTTGTTACAAAATGATGAATTTCGAGGGCGAAATTCATTTTAAGGGGGGTAGAATGTAACACCCGAGAAATTTATGATATATAAATCAACAAATGAATCTTTTTCTACATACAACACTTGCTTGGCTTGCTTTACACGAAATCACGACCTTCTTCGATAGCTTCTGTCGTACACAATACCGAGTTTCAATAAAAATGATATGCTAATAAAATATTATTAAAACTAGCCGTTATGAATAGTAATAACCACCTTTTGAAATTTTATAAATTTTATTTTTCAAAATGGACTTCATTTTTGGATTCGGAATATCGAAAATTATCCTATGGTGAAATTTTGGTATTTTTCTGAAAACATTCAATTTTTGATGAATAGTGAAACCACTAAGTGGTAGTTAAAAAACTGAATTTTTCATAAAACATAATTTTACTGCTTCTATGAGTGGAATTTCAAAAATCCGAGAGACACGGTCGATGACAGTAAGTAAAATGTGGTTCAATGAGATGAAAATAATTTTTGGTGAATAGTAACCTTTACTTTTATTTACCACTGTTAAAAGTAAATAGGGTAATTGAGGGTAAAAATGATATTATTATTAACATAACAAATGTCCTAATTCTATTGGATAAGTGTAATTCGACCAAAAACATAGGAATAAAAATGACCATTTAGGCCCACTTGGATTAGATTATGACATTTATTATTAATTTATTTAAAGAAGCGTTAAAATAGTTAAAATCAAAGTTTAACAAGTAAATAATTTTTAATATAAGCTTATATAGAAGATAAATTCGACTATAAATATTCATTAGAAATCTAAAAAGATTTCCGAAATAATGGTATTTTATTGGTAATTTTAAGACATTAAATAAATTAATTTATTTATGACACAATGATGATGCAGTAATTATGATATTAATGAAATATTGTCATAATTGATGTTATAAATACGCAAATAAATGTAATTTGAGAATTTTTATGAATTCCACTAATTTTATAGGTTAATATGAAATTTTATTATTGATTTAATTAACTTTTTTTCGAACTAGTCATTCTGTTACGATTTTCACAAAAATCAATTACTAAATAGTGTCAAAATTGACATAAAATAGTTTTTAAAACAAATATTATATTATTAATTGTTATTTTATTCCTAAAAATCTAAGGTTCGGCCAAATGACTTATATAAGGTTATATATATTAATAATAAACAACTTGGGGTTCTTTTGGATTGTTATAGTACGTTTTTTAACCTTATAGTGTAAGAACACAAGAAGACACGGTAAAAGTAAAATTATTTAACTTAATGTTAAATCTAAATGATAAGGTCCAAATAGGAACCTAAACTTTTATAAATTCAATTAGATGAGAGGATTTAGACCCATCCCCACCTTAGCTTCGAAATAAATCAATTTGTAGCTATTTAAAACCGAATTTGGCTTTATAATAAAATAAAATTTTTAGTTATTCCAAAGGTGCCCCTCTCCTCCCTTATAAAAGGGCACCTCCTCCCCCTCTTCCTCACACCACATTTATCCTTGAAGATCGGCCAAACCATTCTCCTTTCTCCTATCCACTTCCATAGAGACATCCTAGAGGTCCTGGTCTTCTTCAAAGGCCAAATTTAGTTCCCTAAAAGGAGGTCTCAAAGAAGCACTTCGAAGAAGAGGTTATATCCGTTACCGATTCTTTCATCTTTATTTCTTCTTCCACTTCTTCTTATTTAGCTGCTTCATTATGAATTAATAACATCAGTATCACTCATATACTGATATGTTATTATATGTATGAAACAACCCTATTTCACCATCTATCCATCCTACGGAAAATGAAAACACCGCGCGTGCGTACGTACGGAATACCGTCTCCACGCTGTGGTGTAATCTATTTTCCACCACCACCTTACTTGGATGGGTATAATGGTATAAATAATGACTATATATTATTATTGTAAAGTTATATTGATTCTGAAATAGTATACATACACTCCAATACAATTCCATGATCATGGGAACGATATAATCGCTCGTGCGTACGTATGGAATACCGTCTCTACGATGTGATGCGACTCGTTCTACACGATCTTCATTGCATAATGATTATATAAATGAATTTAATGACTGAATATGATATATATTACACTAATAACATTCTGTAAATGAGTTATCTATAACCTAAAGAGAAGAATAAGAATTTATTCGACAAAACACGCATAAGAACAACAAGTAATAAACACCTGAATAACAAGTTGTAATGAAATATTACTAATAAGAAGCTAAGAATATGACCATATATGATATCATAAAAATAATTATGATTCTGGAATATGTCAATAACATTATTTAAATCATTATATAGGAGTTTCGGACACTTACGAGGAAAATCGGACCTATGGTAAGGTAAAATATCACAATCTCATTTTTATCCGAGATTGTTTATACTTTGAAATTTACTGGGTTGTAATTTATCATCCACATCCATGTTTCCTCAATATGTAATATTATTTCCATCCACCTACAATTTTTGAAGTCCAATTTTACCCTTCGATGAGTTTTTAGTAAAAGATATGAAAGTAATTTTATGTCGTTTTTCGTACGAGGTACTTTTTTTGACTTTTCCGAAAAAAGTACGAGAAGAATGTTTTTTTAACCTATACGGTATGAATGGATTTTTAAAAAATTATTTCTAAGAAGCTTACTTTAAAAGTTTTCAAGTTTATTTTTAATAATCATCTTTTAGTTTAAAATTGTATGACATGTTATGAAAGTAAAAATATTTTGAAGTAGAAAGGTTGTTTTCCTCAAGAATGGAGTTCAAGTGTTTTATCAAAATTATTTTCCATCTAAGATAATATAGGGTTCTGTTTCTATAACTATTATTACATGGATTTTATTATATTGTGATGAAAATATTTTTATGAATTATTTTATCTTATATGAATTGTTTTATGATGTCACAATGTTTATGATTCCCATTTTTATTACATGGGTTATGCAATGATGCATGTTTTTCAGATTTTGTGGCACACATAAGAATGTTATCATTATGAGATGGGTGGGACCTATATCTCCCTCCAATGCATTGGTTAATGATTTTATATCTCATGAGATAGACATGGCTGGAACGGCAGGTTAAACCGATTCAGTGAAATAGGACTGAAACGAGGAGTGAACTCGGTTCAGAAGTGGACTTTGTCCACTAAGATAGTCTTGGTAATGAGTCTTGACTAACAAGGAATGATTCTCAATGATTATGTGTGTATGCCACAAAGTTTCATGTTTTATGTTATGATTATTGGGTTTACATTTCACTACTATGATTTATCCCATGTTATGAAATTATGATCTCTTTTGCAGGTTAAGATTTCCAAAAGTTATGTACTTATGTATATGATGTGATTGATATTTCTTTTTTTTTACCCTTACTGAGAATTTGAGCTCACCCTTTTTTATGTTTTATTTCCCCAGATCAGGAATAAGGTTATTAAGTAGAATATTCCAAAAGGGACTCTAGATATGATGAAATAAATGGGAGGAAAAGTAGATGCTTTATGAACCAGTTGTTTATGCTTTCCAGTTTGTAAAGACACTCTACCTATACAGTATTTTCATGGGTTTGTTATATGTTGTAATAATTATGCTTCAATTTTGAAGTAATAACAATGTATGTAAAGTATGGGTCGTTATACGTTCTATGTTTGTGTAATAATGTTAGATATTAATCAATGCAAATAAAAGGTAATATGATAAGAATAATTGTATCATATCATGAAAAAACATATAAGGTTAATAATTAATATTTAAAATTTCATACACATTATTCATGGCACAAAACATTATCATTTCAAATAAAATAATAAAAATATAGACCTATCATCTAAAATCAATCATTAATAATAAGTTCATGTCATATATGTATTGTAGAAAAATAATTATATAAAAAATTTCTTATGCCAATTTTAACTAACGAAACCATAAAATCATCAAGAATTTGGAATCTCTAAAAATTACCCATAAAATAAATAAGAAGAAATCATCACCTACTTCCCAGATTTGATCAACTATTTTGACTTCTTTCCAATAGTGGGACAATAACATCAACATATTTCCCATAACGATTCAGTCACATATGATTTTCCCCTAAAAGTATATCACGAGTTATAAATAATTACCCAATTAATTTGGTGTAATATAGGTCCCATACATATCATAAACCAAATAACTATGTTACATAGGTTAATAAAACATTAAAAACGTTATAACCCATGGAAATGAACTGGGATTAATGATAATTTCATCATATTACACACTTATGAAAGAACATGGTTTCGTAGTCATGACTTCCTCATAATTCTAAACATAAAACATCCATATAAAGAATATGAACTGTACCATTTGATCATACCCCTATTAAATACTACAAAACATGATTTCTTCCAGTAATGAATATAAATTTCATAATATTAACATTGAAACATTCTTCTGGAAAATATCATTTTCATTTTAATATCACTTATTTAAAATGAAAAAAAGTCCCATTTATTAAATATAAATATTTACTTCAAAATATTCATCAATACTGATAAATTATGTTTGAATAATTTAGTGGTTATCATGTCAACTAAATATTTAATGTCTTATTTTTTTAAACAAAATATCCTTTCACATTTTTAGTAAACACGAAAAACTATTATTTACAATAAATCAAATAATTTTTTTGTTAAATATTTTTTTTTCAATTAATAATTGAATAAAATGTATTTAATAAGTCATTAAATAATTTTAAAATCTTTCAATAAATAATATCCAGAATACATGGACCAGGATGAAATATTATTTCGACCAAAGACAGAAATAATATTTTTTTTTTACATTTTTGTCAATTTCATCATTAAATGGAATAAAAGTAATTAGAAAATTTATTATAAATATAATAAATATTATATAAATTAATCTGTTCCTTAATAGGTATACATGAAAATTCCTTCATCGAAAACATAATCATAAACAATACTGATAAACAATGAGATTAAATCAGAATTTTTTTATCGGTTTCTAAATGTGTGAATTGTAAGACCCATGAAACAAATAAATAAACATGGAAAGTTATGTCGCAATAATTTTTATAAAAATAATAATAAATTAAAATTTTAGCCAATATATATACCAAATAAAATAATCAAGTGGTGAATATGGAATGTGTCTCCTAGGTATCAAAGTATTAAAAAAATTCTAATCCTCAAGTCTTGTGTAACTTCAGAAATTTTTAATCCTCTTATTTATTAAATATATAATTATTATAAATATTTTAAAAATCCATACTCATATATACCATAAATATATGATTAACTTATTAAATTTATTACATATTTTTTTAACAATTCTGTATTATAAGCTCGTTTTGGTAAATGCTAGCTTAAATTTTCATTTTTTTTGGTTTGGTATTTTTTTAAATTGATAATTATTTCATGATATCCAAAAATGTTACTGTACAATTGATTTTATATATATTATTTATACTTTTTTCTAATCCATAAAATCTAGAGATAGAATTTTAATTACACATTTCATGGAGACGGTAGGCCATAAGTTCACCGAAATAATGTTTAATTTTTTCAATGGATTGAATAGAAGAATTGTAAATTTTAATAAATCATTATATAATTAATTATTATATCATCTAAGTCATATATATTATAAAATAAACCTTTATTACCATGAATGGAAAATCAAAAATGGATAATGTATCACATCACATCGTAGAGGAGGTATTCCTCACAAATGAACAAGTGATGTAATCGTCATATAATGGTTTGGATAGTAAGATGGATGATTTGATATTATAATCCTAAAAGTATAATTATGTCATATATATCATGTAAATATTCTAAATCCATCACTATATCTATCTATGATATGTAGTGATAGAAAACATATTATATCAGTTCACGAGGCTATAGTTTGTAGTACACGTGATTAACTATTTTGATTCTCATTTGATTGAATAGTATATCGATATGGTATATTAAATTATCATAATAAAAAATATGTATATTTGAAATAATAATCATTACATATCATAATCTCTATAGAATAATTTAAGGGTTATAGAAGAAATAAAACTAAAACTTTTCTAGCGACACCAATAATTGTGTGATAAAAACTTTGTTGTTTAAAATTTCAAAAATGTGAAAAAAATGTTAAAATTAAAATGAATTGGTGGTATATTTTTTTATTAATGTGATTGGTATGTACTGTATAAGGTTATAATACTTTTTTAATTAACATTATCATTTTTACAAAGACAATTATTCTAATTATTTAGAATATTATTTTACCTAAAAAAACTAGCCAGCCAAGGATGGGTTTCAATGATCTGTTGAGAAAATTACTTATTGGTGTCATCAAAACCTCATATATGGAGATAGCATGGATGAATAGCTTACATTTGTTTGGTATAATGGAAATAATCCATAGAAGATGGGTAGAGGAACGTCACAAAGAGGAAGTGAAGTAAGAGAGTCGGCCAAGACGTGGCGCCACCATGGGTAATTCGGAGAAGACTACATTACCCACTTATAGAGACCATTTAGTATAGGATAAATTAATCTAATATAGTAATTTAAATAGGAAACAGATGTGAAAAATTGATAATTGATACATTTTTCATCAACTAAAAATATGGTTAAAACCACCTCTATCTGATCAAGCTGAACTAGATCTCTTGATCTTGCTCCCATGTCGTCTACAACTTCATTTTCACTCACTGGTTCAACACACTCCATCCCCGCATTTGTAACTATTACAAAACAAACAACTTCACCAAATTCCTGAATAATTCCTTCACTGAAAATCATGTTAAGGAATCAGTGACCCTCTTGGTGTCCCCATATCATGCATTCAACTTTATATTCTTTCCCGTAATAGTTTGAAGAATCATTCCATTGGACATTGTTGCATGAATCAATTTGTGTAAACATCATAACACCCATTTTATAGAGTTAATCAATATCATGTGACAAAATTATGATAATAACTCAAGGAATGTATATTAAAAATGATACTTCAAATGAATAGTAATGCATCCTTTCATCGTGAGTTTCTCCCATCTTTAGATCACGTGAAGCCACCACTGCCTCGTTTTTTCACATTTTGGATCCTCACATTGATAATTGGAATCAACCATGGATTATTGATTTATATATTAACCATTCTTCTCTTATTAAAAAAACACGTAAGGGAGGTCAGGTGGAGTGGAGGGGGATAATGGAGATCATAAGGGGATCAACTACTACATTCAAATATATTTCATAGTTAATTTTATGATATGTCACCTGATATCCTATACATGATCGCATGATGATTTAAATGATAATTAGATGCTATAAAAAATTAGTTCATTATGTAAATCTTTATATAAGCCTCATATTACATGAAACATTCTTGGTTCCCTCTGTCATGTTGGGTTTCACCCCATGTAAGAGAAGGTTGGGCATGGGGCCCTTAAAAGATGTATTAGGTTCATACAATTTCTTAATGGGAACTTGAGGGGAGGTCCATGAATATTCTATCTCAAGGTTTTGTGGACCTTGGTTCATGTATTTATACCAATAAACCATGATTGGGAATTCCTTGATAATCATTTCCAATATTTATCACCACCCATGCAATGGAATTGCTGTGAGAATGCACCAAATACATTCATAAGGGATTCAACAAACTAGGTCATGAACCTTTTCCAATGATTTAGATTTTCTACGTATCCCATGTTCATAATAATAAAATCATTGGAAGACCATGTGAATGTAATGGAAATAAAAATAATAATTTGGCTTCATGATGTGTAATCATGATGGAGCCCATCGACACGTATTTGTTATTGGAATATATATATAACCAATGAAATTAATTCATATTTCTATGAATAACATGTTAAATGAACCTTCAACATAATAAATTATTCATTCACTCCACTTTACATAAAAATAATGTTCATGAGGATTTAATTAATTATCTTTTTGGACATGTATTTGCAAAAGTTGGACATATGCGTGGTGTAGGATATGTTCACAATACCACATTTTGCAACTCTCTTAAGAAAATTCACTCTGATGAATCCTCACCGTTCTAATAATTTCTTATTTCCCAATACAGTATATGTACAAGATAAGTTGATAATTTGATACCTTATAGTTAATTAATATTGATCATGCAATGATTCTTAAACAATTATGGTACACTTAGTTATATCTAATTGATATTTCAATGTTGTCAAACAATAACCCAAAAAAAACCCTAGTGGGTCATTTGATATCCCATGGAAAAAATTGGTTTATCATTTTACCACTCATTGAAAATACATCGTCATCATCCAACCCCATTTTTGATAATTTGTCTTATCATGCAAAATATCATGGATATGTAAACTATGATGATGTGATGACATCAAAGTCAATTAAATTTCTAATGTGAATCATATTTCACATGTACACTTCAATCATGTGAATACATTTATGAAAAGACTTTTTATCATGTTAAATATCCTAGTTATATCTTCTTAGATCAAGTAAAAGACAATGAAAATATATTCATTGATTATGATAATAATTTTAGACTATTATTATTTTATCATGAAAATTATTCTATACATTTCATAATTGATAATGAAAATGTGATCATATAAAGATATATGATCAACCAAAATACCATATTCATGTCATATTTAATAATGAAAAGAATCATGGAAATGCTAGGTAGACACTATGATAGGTGTATCCTATTAATAAATGATACACCAGAAATGTTGAGCTAAAGTTCAAGAGATTTTTTTGGACAATAATGAAATGATAAGAAGAAAATTAGGATATTTACAAAAGATAGTCATGGATTTTTTTGATAGTCAAGAAATATGTAGGTGATAGAAATGATGTCCAATATAGATTCCATTAAACATTTTTTCTCTGTCTATCTAGCACACTCAATCTTATACCATGTGGATTCCAGACTAGGAACTTGTGGCTAGATACCCCATTTTATAAGGGGAGTGTCCCAAATGGGGTAGGGTTACACACTGAAGAAAAAAATAATTATGCATTTATATCAAATTGCCAATTCGTGTTACACTATTAATATCAAAAAAACCAATTATGGTCATCATATCTCTTCATCATTATGATGTTATATAATGAAAATGTGCAAAGGGATCTATACTATTACTTGTATCCATAAAATATAAACATTAGTTACAACCATATTCTCTCATAGTGGGATCACCCTTCCTACCCCATTAATATCTTATAGGGAAACTATACATTGAAAAACTAGATTCCTACTATAACCAGGATACACATGAATCCTACTGATGGCCTGAAATTCAATAGAAATCTTATTATTCCTAATCCCCTCCGTGACCCTGACAATCAACAAACTATAACCCGATCTCACAGTCGGTATTATCATCATTTATCATCCACCAGTTGGTGGTGAGGAATACTAAACTATGATTAATATCAATCATCTTATGAGTAGGATATATATAATTACATCATATGTATCAATCTCCTTATGATATCTTATATGTTTTGGGTAATCATGCATATCAAAGGGAAACATAGATCTATAAGCCTCGTGAATATATTATCTCATGTGATATATACGATATCCCACTGTCTCTTGTTTCTTGGAGTAAGGATGACTCACATGGTCATATGGACTGGTGATTATTGTACCAATAGCATGTTGATGATTTCTTAATGTAAATACATCATTGAGATGAATGTATGGATAAATTTCTACTTCACTCAAAGGTTCGTACTCATAATGTGGACATTTAGGTCATCCATATACAAATAAGCTCACCAAACACCTTCTTCGTCAAATCATTCATGATACAGACATGATCTATGAAAAATTCTAATTCACATTTCAACATGATACATTAGGTGTCTCGTCGTTGTTTGAGACCTATATTTACATCCTTACCACACAAAATTAAATTTTATAGATTGGTATAGTTACATGACCATAAACAAATCTAGAAGAACATCTTGGGTTTTGATTCCAATACTCATAGGATCTGTATGATTCCATATAGAGGTGAACCCCCATATCCAAGACACCAACCACCTCTCTAAATGGTAATTAACTCTCGAGTTTCCTAACATTAACAATAAAAAAACTATCATAAATATATATGAGAGTGATAGAGATCCCATCATATGAACACAAGTTTACCTCTCAATACATAGTCTTACTCTGGTTAATGAAAAATGGTAAACCAGTCTCATATTAAGGTATGATAAGGAATTCTCGAACATCTTTTGAATGGATTGGAGATTATCAAGGTAGTTAATTACCCCTCCCCCTAGGATGTGATGAGCCCGACCACCCATCCTCTTGAACAATATTAGTTCACAATTGTAATTAAGTCAGAACCCCAAAAGGGACACATAACATTGGAAATATAGTCTATACTCACTCAGGAATGTCCGAGATTTTTGGATTTTCCATTATATATGGACATGGTAAACATAGTGAAAATGATGGTGAAACAACCATTAATTTCCCAAAATTGTGTGTCTAGATGAAACAATTCAGTATATTTTATGAAAAAATTGTGAACATGTCCCCAAAAAATTTAACTAAAAATTATTCTTTATATAATATAATGAATAGACTGTCCTAATATTTATGAACCATTTTCTACCTACCATACGGGTAAAGAATACCAAAAAACAATATGGTGAACAAGAAATTAATTGTTTTAACAAATTTCAGATCTTTTACAATTAAATAATAACATACATTCTAATCTCCGTTAGGCCATTTTATTCATGACATAACAGGAATCAAAATGGTGAACTCAACAAATTTTTTTCTATTGCGGAACCTTATATAAAAACATGTTCCCACATCATTTTCCTTTAACTGTGAGAGTAATTTATTGAATATGTACTTTTATATATGATGTTTCACTAATATTATGTATTTTTTCATCCTCAATGCATCAATAATTACATATAATCAAAATAAAATCATTTAACGTACAAATGGATTCTTGGACCATTCAAAAATATACTTTTATCCCAACACATTTATTTACACAATCACCAACACAAAACCTCCAGTTCCAATTGATAAATTTATTGATCTAGGAATGTCACATAGATGGATTTGTCCTATCATTGTAATCATATCAGGAAATCCTTCATATGATTAATCAACATGGGTCCCCCTTCCCACAAACGGATGTATAATATGAAGTGGATCCTTTGGACACATTCATCAACATGGGATCTTATCCTTAGATTTATAAAAGACATATTATACCTACATTATTAAGGATTAGGAATATGATCACCATGCTATGTGAATAATTTAAAATATTCCTAGAATGGATCCGATTCGTTATGGACATCATTATCCTCATATTACCGTAATTCCACAAGGGAGTGGAGAGGATATTGTACATACAATAATCATCCAAATTGGGTTATCTAGTGGGAGATCCCAATATGGGTGTCTAAATAATACATCTCTATAGTAGTATGATATTCAATCACCCCCAATATTCTTGAGCCCCACTACTGTATTCTATCAATGTCCTAGAATCAATGGAAGACCATCTATAGAAAGAATCCCTTGACGTCCTGATAACATATCAGGGTTATAGGGGAATCTCATGGAGCACCCTAAAAGACTAGGATAATGAATTTTCATCATATTTTTAAAATAGATCAGATTAAATATGGGAACCAATCATTCACACAGTACATTGTGAACTAGACACACATATGGTGCAAATAGCCCTATCCCACCAAATGACATGTTATGAACCAACCCAACATATGTGATACTCTATTGAGGAAGATTACTAGCCCACTTATGTATAAATCAATGTGATATCATCTAAAGGAGAATAATTCTTATTGGATATATAAATATATTCTCTAAAATTTTATAATCTTCCACTCATGTAGTCATCAAATTCATTGATGACTGGGCTACCTTTTTCCTTTTACATGGGAAAAAAATGGATCAAATGAATCTTTGATTCATCTACAGAAGGTGTTTCTAAACTTATTGGTATTTAATATGGTAATGAATATAGATAATATGGATAGATGAAATAGTTCATTTAGACTATTGGTTCCATGATGATACACCTGTCATCATCCACTCACCCTACCATCGATACTTGATTAGGTATTTTCATGGCTCCTGCTATTCAACACAATCAGGTGGAAAAGAAATTATCAATAGAGTAATGGATCTATCAACTCGAATGAGAGAATAGTGATATTTGATATGTAGTTATTTCTTTGATCATGGGACCTCTCGCTCAGAATGACGAGCCTTCACCTTCTTAAGGGATCCAACCTTGTTGGGATGTTCCAAATCCCACATGGTTGGGGGAATTTCAAATTTATCATCTCCACATCAAGTTAGATTTATATATTATTCCTAATAACCCTATACCACATGTATGGTTGAATTTTTATACATTCAATACCACAATCACACAAGGATTGGCGAAATTTTATAACTTACACTAGGTCAACCTAGATACTGGTAGAACCATCAATCCTCATTTGTTTCCAAAAAACGTCTAAAAGAGTATATTTTCACTTATTACTGAAACAATATTCATTATACATGGAAACCAATTATTCATGAAAGAGTCCTAACTAGTATTGATCGGTGACCTAAACGCCATACTCTTAGATCATCCACATGCCGAATGAAAAAACATCATAGGTAGAATGTGGGATAAACATTGTTGTCACCCCTCCTTTACATAAAAAATGAAGGGAATATTAATTCAGATCAAAACATGTCACCAACTACATTAATTATTCCATGGATAATGTTTTTATAGAAGTGTAAATGATGAAAAATTCATGTGAGGGAGGTTTCATCGAATATCAAAACCAATGACTCATCCAACAACATCTAATGAAGGCCATAAAGAGTGAATTTAAAATTATGTAATGGATTTATAAACATATGTATTATGGGATTTTGGAAAATAAATATATTAATCCCTAGATCTTTTATTGAGAACTCAAAATAGAAGAAAATGGTTGTGCAAAGGATCAAGGTCCACATACCTCATAGTGATAATTGCCCATATTTCAATAAATTATTTCTAAGTACCACTCTATCCAAATGATATGATCACATTTACATTGATAAACCCAAGTATAATGGTTTTATATAAATAAAAATAATAATTATTATTAGTGAGACTGCGTTGATATTCCACGTTAACCATTGACCCAACCATCATTGTACTCGGAACACAATACCAAAATGATTTGTCTTCAATGATTTGTTGGAGAGATAGGTAAGTGTGTGATTAATTATGTTTAAGGATATAGAAACTCTTTCAATTTGATTAAGATTCATACAAACCCCATTCGAATAGTAACTCCAAGGAATGGTTGTTCACCCACATCTTTGCCACAAGACGTAAAACTACACAAATGACATCCTAGTCACTTGATGCAGAAATTAACTACAAAATACTGATCTTGTGATGATTAAAATACATGATACATCCTTGCAACATAATATTATAATGAACAACCAACATCCAAGACACATGATACTAAAATTCATGACCACAAACTTACCAAGTGTTGTTATTCTAGATTCAATACTCGTCACATAACACTAAACAATAATACCATGTACATACAGTATGATGTTAAATGTCCTAAATGACATCCTAGTAGCAAACACTATACTCCACGACAATATAAATTTCTCATGGTTATAAACTATATGAACCACATCTCTATGATTGGATAGTAAAATGTGCATCATATCAATTTGTTGGAGAAATAGTCAGTAACATGTGAACATTTCTGTTTCTATTAGTACCACTATTGAAACATATTTTTGATCCCATATAAATCCAAAAATTTCTAATACCTCTCATTAATATACTTCTGAAATTATATAATATGACACATCCCAGTATGAAAATATATGTTGATCATGGATACACATGAAAATGTATAAATCATTAAACTAGAGGGAGTAATATCATATCTCTTCTATTATATATAAGTTCCACAATCATATTCTGGAAGAAAGGGATTGAAATGTATAAATTAATGCCCCCATTAATAATCTACTGATGTATATTTAGCTGGAATATGGAAGTAAAGAGATTGTGTATATCCACATATCAATAAATGAAATTATCCAACCTATCTGTGATGTTGAGACTATATATGAATATATTCATTTACATAAACTATTGATGCTCTAGTTCAATGTTACAAAAATTGTGGATCTCCATAATTATATTTTGGTGAAGATTAATGTATGGTGAATAATGAGGTCTTTTTTAGAGTCACCATCATCAGACTAAAAAACTGATAGTGTACCAATGCTCAAAAGCAGTAGGTTTGTTAACAAGTGAACTATTTGTGGTGGGGACATCAAATAGGGTACTCATAATTTGTTACAATCATGTTTGGATGGATGGGTTCATGAGTTTCTCTGCTACAGTTTTCTAGAATATGTTTAGGTTATGGATTTATTCATAGGTGTTTCATATAAGATTATATTTTGTTCGAGAAATTGGGTTTCATTCAGTGTCTCAAGGAAGCATTCCATGTATGGGTTTCTAGAAAACGAAAACTTTTCTGAAAACCACATAAAATTTAATTGGGGTTATCAAGGATCACTCCACCATGGGTAATGTTAATTTTTTACCCATAGGAGGAAAGTCTCGAATGACTTTTTTCCTTGGGTGGTCCATGATTTGTGCAGTCATGGAAGATGGAGGTTTTGTCACACTGGATAGGTGTTTCTTCATCTAGAGATCCTCCATGGGGGGGGGGTGATTTTATTTATAGTCAAATTAAATGGTGGATATAATTCATGTATTTATCCTTAGAATATTCTTCATGTGGAAGCGTACTTAATTTTTGTTGGAGTGAAATCACACAATATACTAGCTATGATGTTGACATTGTAATGTAAAAAAGGGATGTTGTCCATAATTGTCAATTATTTCACACATCATTTATTTCATACATGAAAAATATTTGAAATTCTTTTTGAAATTGAAGAAAATATGAATAATAACATCCCATTTTACATTCATGTATATCTCTCATGCAATGATGTCCTACACTCTTGAGAAAAATCATGTTTTTATCCTATTCACCATTACTAGAATGGCCCTTCTGGAAGCATCACTCTCTACTTATCCAATTTTTTCTGTTTGATTCATTAAGTGAATTTTATGTTATATGAAGGACCCCTTGTACCTTCAGACTCTAATTTTTATGAGTACTAATGTTTAGGTTCTTTATAAAACACTATATAATAGAGATCATTCACATTGGGATTCATAAAATTTAAGGATGGTCACAAAATATCATTATGTGTGCACATAATTCTATGATTAATACCTATAAATATTAAATTTGATCCACTATATGGTGTGTATAATTTTCGATGACTTTACTTTTTTCTATCATGTTCATTAGTATGTTTTTAATGTGAAAACCCTTGTTTCTTCATCATCTTCCATTAATACTCTTTTTGTTCATATTCTATCATGTCCATGAAATAATTTAATGTTCAGTCTACCAAATATATATGAAACTATTCTTATTATACACTAAGATCATATTGTTTCATTCACTTCCAATAAACATTCCAAAAACATCTAAAATATAGTACAAATAGAACTAGGATTAGATAAAAGATCCCATCATCAATCAAAGTGAACCCAAATATCCAATGTGTTATGAGGGTTGTTTCCGAAAACCAAATTATCATGTCTATGCTCACTGAGGCTCAGAGGAGCTATTTGATAAGAAACTATCTTCATTTATGGAATTTTGGTCTGGTGTATGAGATTATCATTTCGTGCTCTGAAGTCATCATGTGGCTATCATGGATCATGTGAGATTATGAGAAAAACCATTAGAAGATCATTTTTAATGACTCTCATCTAGATTGCATTGGGTTATGACATTATAAAAGATTAATGTGTGGACCGGGATATTCATGGATGAGGAAACATAAGATGAATAATTTCCTACACACAATACTAGGAATATTAAGAGTACTATATGGGACAACAATATAGGAAGGAAAAGGACATGGACCTATGGTTTGGTGGTGATTTTACATTAGAATTCAATTTTATGTATTGGTGATCCTCAAATTTATTATTGTATTGGGCAGAAATTTTTTAAATTGGACTATAATAGGTAGTGTAAACCTTAGATTTCCAATTATAGAGTCATAATGTTCTTCTTATATATCTCCTTAGTCCATGGTTCAGAGATGTGAACACCATCCAATTTTTTTGAAGGTGAGCATCATTTTGTGGGATTTGCAATTAATTGGAGGTATCCCACGAAATGTGTCCTAGTATGAAATATTTTATCCAATACCAACCACCTGAAATATAAGGTATGCCACTCATATCCCATCACAACACCTTTTTGTTATGTTGAAGAAGAAGATGGGTTGTGCATCCACGTTTCATTGGAATCTCCCATTTAGAGTATAAGTTTACATGTTTATATAGAGTAATCCAGTTTGAGGCTATCTAGGAGAGGATTACAGTGCCCGTAAATTCCATAACGGTGGAGGCATGGATAATTTTGGTTGATCTTGGATGAGGGAGTGTTTTAGAAATGGGGGCACAACATTGTAAATGATGTGATCCACTGGTCCACTACATCATGTTCCTCAGAAAATTCCACTGTGGTTGGATGAAACATTTCAAGGACACATAACTTGCGTATAGCCAAGAAATATAGTAATGGTGGAAATCATGGTGGCCAATAACAGAGTAAACCTTGGGGTACCCGTGCTAGCACGAATCTACTTCCTATTGGGTCATGTGGTGAGTGGAATCATTCCATAGATGATTTTTGGCCCGATATTGATCATTCATGGCCTTATTATGGTTCACATCAAGGTATATGAGTTCCCAAATTCCATCACCCACCAAATTTCGGTCTACATAAATCATTCCTCAACATCATAGGGCTATGAAAGTGATCCTCGATGAGACTGTTATAATGATTATAATTGAAAATCATGTCAACATCAACAAACACACCTTATTAGGCATTGATTTATTGAGGGGTGATAAGCTACATGGACCATTGGTATATAAAGAGTACATCAATATCATCAAGGGTAGAGTCCTGGTGGCCAATATCGGGGGACATGTATTCTAAAAAATTTATATACCATCTTGGTTCTCCAGGTAGATCTGGTGTCTCTATCATGAGACAATGAAATTCTACATCAGTGTATTTCAGAAGTGGAATCCCTCTATACCTCATCTACATTGTTGGACACTGATATGTGTTAGATCAAGGGAGACCATTACACAATCGCTGATGAATGTTGAAATTGGTCTGTCAAAGGATTATCTGCACAGTTGGGTGGAAATGTATGAAGGCATGATTTTGAGGAAGCATATTCAAATGATCGATCCCATGAGCATGGTGATAGAGCACCAGGGTGGTCAGCATGATTCTTTTCAGGGAATATCTAGGAAATGGTGGAACAGAAAACATTATCATTAGTGGGAGCTGCATGAAGCACTCTTTTACCCCATCATCTTTGATGAGAAGTATCCTAAAAATTATCGTGGGGGAATTCAAGGCAATTCGAGGTTAGGATGAGAATTTCCTAAGAGACTATTTAAATGAAGATGATGTACTTTCTTATGATTGCTTCTGATGCTATCATCCACTATATATTGAAATAATGGAGAACACTATATTCTTCCATTTTGATGGAGGACAAATGGTTAATTTACATCTGATATGTTAGCATTCAGAATAGGCTGGGTTATGTCATGATCATAGACTAGGTAATAATCCCTATAATACACATATATTGGTTGGCCATTGATTAATTTTCCATCCAAATCAAGGTAATACGATCCACCTCCCACTGTAGTGTGGTAGATGTTTAATGGAGTGGAAATATTTGAAGAGGAACCAATGTTTGACGAATAATTCGAAGAAGAATCAGCTAACGTGGACAAACATGGCTCCACTATTGAAGACTCACAGGGGTAAATAGCCAATCAAGGGATCCCTAGGGAGCCATGAAAGTTATTCCATAGTGTAATACTTGGACACACTTCACGAGGTAATTATAAATTTACATTACTCCATCGATGATTCCCCTTCATTATCCTGATTCTCTAACTAATGTTTTTATTATATAATAGAATATCAAAAATGGGAAATGGGCCTAAACTGGATGGGATGATGGTGTAATAATATAAACTGGGGTTCACAATTTAGGGTCAGTTCCTAGAGTTTTAGTAGGTGTTGGGATATTCGTGAAATCTAAGAGAGAAACATAGGGAATTGGGTCCTCCCGAAAATCTACATTGGACCATGCCATGGTATTCAAATCGAAGTGTCCACTACTGGGGATGTCAAACACCCATGGATGATCCTAATTAAAATATCTATTTGATATGGTAGAGTGCATCTCAATTTAAATTTCAAATTTAGACCATTCAATATTATTTTTCATTAATATTTTGGTTTTTTTCCGGAGATGGCCATTAAGAAACATATTCTCGATAATTATAATAGGCGTCAATACCAACTGTTGATGTATCGACAAATTTATATGGATCTATCATAGAGGAACTCCATGATTAGGATCATTGACTCAAATTTCCAATTCTCGTCCATTTTATGTTTTTTTCACTCTAATGAGTTCAACAACTAAAACAATTATTAAATTAATTTGACTTAACATGTTCTATGTTGTGCATGAAAGGATGTGTGACTCGCAGGCGACTGATAATTGGGCATTCATGGGCCCTTCTATAATGACCACACCTACATAGAAATTCTTACATAATATCCTGATCATGTTATTATGTGAATAATATTCTTTAGTTATCTGTGATGCTAGTAGTGGGGTGGGGCATCCTTATGGAAGAGGTGGACTTTCTATAATTGTCTTAAGAGAAATCGTCTTACATATTGATCTATTGACTTACCTAGGATAGAAGTTATCTAAATAGGCCCATGATGTTACCATCCCTGCATCATTTAATGAATATGATTCTACACCTCATGAAGGGAAAAAAGAATATATACACGGAATATATTATAAAAACTGAACTATCTTGTGTAGGGAATGGAGAAAGATTTAGCATTTCACTATACAAACTCCAGAACATAGCATGGTGATCTGAATGGAGTCTGAACACCACTGGTTGTGGAACATGGGAAATAGAGGAGTGGATTCTCATAGTCTCCCTGAATTTTTTAAGGCTTCCTTAATGAGAATGTTCTCAAATAAATCCAACCATTCCACACTAATTATCATCATAGAATTTCATACAGATCATAGAAGCTCTAGGAAGTCCACCATGATATCTAGCATCTAGGGGATAAAATGAGAAAGTGAATTTTATTTCACAACAGTCAATCAGATATGATCAGTCACTTGAAGGCTCATCTTGAGGAGGCCTTGAATCAAATAAATTAGGTGATTTCTCAAATAGTAAATCTACATTATGAGTGAGATCCAGCACAGAACTTGGATTATGAAATTCATATGGTACCTAATAAGAAGGAAATATAATCTTGTAGGTTATATCTAGTTCATGCTGAGACACACCATTGTATGAAAGAGATAAATTGTGAAATTTATGAGGCAACATCAAGGTGGAAACATTTCAATTAAATAAGAAAGGCTCTAATATGTGCATGAACCATTTAAATTTCTAGGAGTTTATTTCTTTTAAACGGATTCCATGAACATAAATTTATTTTCATATTTTCCTACTTATTTCACATCAATTATATCTATAAAACAACCAACAACCAATCAATACGCCCATGTGAGTCATGATTTATGTGATAAATGAGGGTTGAATGTGTGATTTCATATTCAATATGAGAGTTTTTGGGAAGAGAGAGGTTGTGGTTAGAGAAAAAAGGCTCTCAGAACATCCAACTTTCTTATTGTAACATGAATTAATGAATGAATGGTGTTTCCAATGGTGAATTTATTGATTCATGAACAATGATGGAAATAGAGATTCTGAATCACAATGCCAAAAATATTGGACTCAATGAGAGTGTCATCCAAATATAAGATTATTGTTTACTGTGTTTGAAACAAAAAATTCATTCTTGTTATCCATGAATAGGGAACACAATGTGAAGGTTGATCTGTAATATTTCCCCTAACAATTAACATGACATAATAGATTGTATAAATTATTTATAGACATTGACTAAGGATATTTGGTGGGATAATTTCTTCATGAAACATTCCATTATTGGGTACCAACATAAGTTAATGTGTATGAGGATCCCAATAAGATGAATGAAATTAATGGGAATGAAGTGATATAATGTTGAAATGGGAACCAAAACTCATGAAATTAAACAACCATGTATTGGTGAAAAATGGTATGGTCGTATCTATTGGGAAAATAGTCAATATAAACTTCCAAGGGAAGTATCATATCTATTGTGTAGTTGTGGTCAAATGAATGATGAGGTAGAAAAATGAAAATAGTGTAAGGGAATTCATTTGGGGGGTCTCATGTTGCATTATGTTTTAAATCAAGTAATAAGGTTTAATAACACTCAATTTTATATCAAATAGATATTATATGGAATTGTATAGTCTAAAATCATTTTTTCAGTATATGGTGTGTGTGGAACAGAATTGCTAAGCACACCTACTTTACATCCTCAAGTTTGACCAATAAGGAATAATTCATTGATTTTATGGGGGAGAGTCATAGTTTGTATTCCTTCATAGATGTAATAAATAGATATGAATGGTACATGACCAACCATGAATCAAAATGAAAATGGGGGCTGTGCAATAAGGAAACCATGCACCATGAAATGGAATCTAGGATTGGTTGCATATATTTTATGGTCATTAAGTCTCATAGTTTATGGTCTTATTATTTGGAACCAATTCGAATAGTTTTGGGAATTACTAAAAAAATACGGGGTGCATCTCAACAGAATGTGTGATGCCCTAAAATAGTGAAATTTGAGTGAAATGAGGATCCTAAGAGGCCAAATAACACCACACTAGGTACTCATGTGTCAATTTTCACATTGTATATGTTTTTCAGGGGCCACGAAAATGGAATGACTTAAGATCCACACCAATTGGGGACACCCTATCAGCAGAGAAAATTCAACCATCCTATACCTAGGTATGAGGCATCACAAATTTATATTGGTTGAAGAAATAATTTAACGGTTTTCATAGTGGGTTTTTTGGGTTATTCATCAAATAGTTTCCATTTAGTGAAGACATGTTTAATAAAAGGTAGTGGAATCTATTTTTAGGAGGCATACCCAACGTGTTGGGGGTAAGATATCATTTTTTCTGCCTAAAATGAAGAAATTACATCATCATATAAAGATATTAATGCATCATTCCTTACATATGGTTCTAGGTAATTGCATGGGGATTATAGCTGAAAGGCTTCCCATGTGATATTTTTGGATTATTCCCTATAAAATTACATGTGGATTTGTTGAGAACCTACATTTATCCCCAAAAAAGGATTTTCTAGTCTTCAGAACATATCAACTAAAAATGGGAATCGAGATACATGTATTATTGATGGTGTATTCACATAGTTAAAAATTATTTGGTCGGGATCATGGAAAATAGTTTTGATTTATGTTGCTATAAAAATCACATAGTTATCTAACTAGGGATCCCATTTTATAAAAGGGTAAACAACATATCACATTGAGAGGCATCCTGATGATACACATCATTACTTTATAGTTCAACATTATGCGTCGATGATGATTTGATATTTAGTAGATATTCATACATCTTAGAATATGGGAGCTATAAATAGTTTTATTTCACAATGCTTTCACATGTTGTAGTTAGTTTTAGTGTCTTATGCATGAACTATAGGATTGATACTAGTGTAAGTCCTGATATTTTGGAACAATGTGGATACTAGTTTATTTTTATAGGGTTCTTACCAATGGAGTGTATCCGATAGGTTATGTGTGATGTGTGGAAGGAATAAGTAGACATTAATGAGGAACTCAGAGGCTCATGCAACAAAACACATTCCCATTGGAGACCTTCACATAATTAAATGTCATGATTCCTAGAATGCAGTATTTTATTATAAGGTCATATAATATTGACCAATGAGAGGGGCATCTAAAATGGAGATATGTAGCATAAAATAGTGTCAATCCTGACATGAATGTGGGAAAAAGAGGCCCAGTTCCAAAGAACATATTCTTGAATGGCTTTATTATATATTAATGTCAGGATTCATGGAATATTGATCCATGTGTTAAGGTTATAGATTATGGAATACGAGATCATCTAAAATAAATAAATATATATATATATATATACATCACAACATATAAAAAAATGGCATCATTGATGGACAAGGGGGTCCACGCCACAAATTAAAATAAATAGAGGAATCAAAATTGGTTTAAGGTCACCATTATTAAATGGAAATCTTTTAGTTTACAGAATTATTGTTTAGACCAGAGACTTGTGTATCTCAAATGGGTCGGTAGACCCCCAACCAATATTCCTATTCGCATATGAGTCATTGTTAGGGTGGGAACCAAAGAGTAATGAGGGGATTCCCCTAACATATGGAAGAATATAGTTTTGGAAAGTGGATACTAGGTTGATAATTTCCTAGTAATACGGTCATGACTTCTCGACATGTGCATATGCTCAGAGTTCTGACAACATTTTTTTTGGAAGTCAAAAAATATATTGGGATGTGGAGAGATGTTCAGAAATGAATTTAAAGATCTTGATAAGGGGTAACCAACATTTAGAGATTGATTGTTCACCATGTTCCAAACATCAGTACCAAAACTAAACCTGTCATGAATGGGGAGATAAAATTAGGGTTGACAAGAAATCATGTTTGAAACATAGGATCCATCATCTATTTCTAGAGATTCATCTGGGTGTTGTCCCAGGATGGGTGGTGAGAAATTTTGGCTAGAACCATTACTGTTAGTGTCCTTTATTGATTTTATTAATGTTATTAAAAAAATTTGAAATAATAAAACTATATTAATTGATTTAGAAAATATAATTTTTGTGATTAAACACATTGTTATCCACACCATTGAGTATTTGAACATGACAGTGGGGTATTTCAGAATGTGGGATACAAAAACCAGATAACAAAAATAGTGAAATATCATATAACATTGAAAATGGATGTTTTTTTAGAGTGATACATACTAAACCAATCACATATTTTAATTTCATGTTCCTAAGATGTTAACATTCCTGATTAAAATGAATGATGGGATTTTTGGGGATCAATATTTATCACATAAGGATGGTAATCAAGCCATACATTGTTCTGAAACATTGTGTGGTGAGGGACCAACACTGAGGTGGGTGATTATAATTAATAATATAATTAATTCATCCCATAGTTGTAATGGGTAATCCCTTGTTTTGTGCAATAGGTAATGATCTCTATTTATTCAGTGGCATCATGATTTAATAAAAGGTATACATTATGTTTAAAAACATGAAATGTGGAGGTTTTTTCACCTATTTTTTTATTTATGAATTCATAACTAATGTGGGGTATGATTTATGTTTAAAACCATTCATATAGGATGTTTAGTTTCCAATGTACATATGTGTGGTTTGAATGAGATAAACACCCATCGTGAATGTGGTCTATGGTGGCCCAATTCCATATGGAATATTACTATTAGGACTCACATTTATTTTAAATTCATAAATTATGGACTTTATCTCATAGTTTATGGTTTTATTGTTTATAACCTTTGATATTATTTTAGGTTCTTATAGTTTAGAACAATCTCACAGTCTAAATTATTATGATCATGATATAGAAACATAGTTTAACATAATTCATTGAGGATGATTCATCTTACAGTTTATCCTAATGTGATTGGGGAAATGGTTCTTGTCCCTTTTATCACATTGAAAATATGATGAAAATACTATGATTTTTTACATCTTTTAACTTGGATTATGGAATCTTAATGATACCCATTATAAATATTTCTTATGAGACTTTCCATTAGTGGGAGGTGTAATATTCTCTATTCCCATGGTGGGAAATGAGTATTTTCTATTGTAATATAACATGTAAATGATATAATGACCTTCCAAATTGGGATCTAGATTTGGGGGAATCATGTAAGATATCATTGGATTCATGAGAACCAATATAATGTCACCCCCGATAACTGAGTAGAAGAGTACCTTCCTATTAAATTATATTTCTATATTATTTTAGTTCCTCTATTAGTTTTGAAATCCGAAGATCCTATTATCATTTATGGTTTATACCTTAGCTACACATTCTTATTGCATTTTGTGTGCCATCATCTAATTGTAAATAGTTGTACATAGTGATGGAATCTAAAACTCAATGGGTAGGACTACATATATTCCATACACTAGGGATTATTGTGTCACATGGGTCGATTTTATAGATTTCATAAGATAATACCATCAAGCATTAGAGAGATTCCCTATCCATAATTTCTTGTAATTTCCTACCATATTATACAAAATTTTTGAGTGTCTTTTTTAATTCCTTGATTTTCCCATTAACTATTGCATGATAGTGTGTAGTATGGCTTCACAATATAATGGAATTGGCACATAATATCTTTAACTACGAAGAATTAATGATGTTACCATTGTATGTAACAGTGTATTGAGGAATTATGAGTCTTTGGATTATATGGGATCCTATGAATTCAATCACAGATTGATCCTTGACTTACATGAGTGGAATTTATTATTCCTAGTTGGTTAATAAATAGTTCAAGGTCAAATTAATATACATTGGCGAGGAGTCATTAGAGAATATGGGCTTACAAAATCATGTCACCATACATAATGGTCCAGGAATATATGGTGGTGTTTAGGATATCTTGTAGAGACCCGAAGCTTGACGTACATTGACATTACATTACATTTGCGGAATACTTAGTACATAACAAAAACACACACACACAGATCGTAATAGTTTAGTGTCTTTGGAAACTTGGAATATAATCTTCTAATCCTGGTGAAAGATCTTCAACACATCCCATAAAGATCTTCCTCTTTTTTTAATACCTAAAACCTTTCTTTATATCCTGGGGAAAAGTAAACATAAAAGGGTGAGCTCAAATGCTCATTAAGGGTAAACAAAAGAAATATCAATCACATCGTATACACAAGCACATAACTTTTGGAAATCATAACCTGCAAAAGAGATCATAATTTCATAACATGGGATAAATCATGGCAGTGAAATGTAATCACAATAATCATAACTTAAAACATGAAAACTTGTGGCATACACACATAATCATAGAGAATCATTTCTTGTTAGTCAAGACTCATTTCCATGACTATCTTAGTAGACAAAGTCCCTTTCTGAACCGAGTCACCCTCGTTCCAGTCCTGTTTCACTGAACCGGTATAACCTACCGTTCCAACCCTGTCTATCTCATGAGATATAAAATCTTTACCCAATGCATTGGAGGGAGATATATGTCCCACCCATCTCATAATGATACAATTCTTATGTGTTCCACAAAATCATAAATCATACATCATTTCATAACCCACGTAATAAAAATGGGATTCTTAAACAACATGACATCATAAAACAATTCATATAAGATAAAGGGATTCATAAAAATAATTCCATCACAACATAATCAAATCAATGTAATAATAGGGATAGAAACAGAAACCTATATTATCTTAGATGGAAAATAATTTTGATAAAACACTTGAACTCCATTATTTAGGAAAATATCCTTTCAACATCAAAAACATTTTTCCTTTCTTAACATGTCATACAATTTTAAAATAAAAGAAGTTGATTAAAAATATACTTGAAAACTTGTAAAGGAAGCTTCTTGGAAATAATGTTTTAAAAATCCATTCATGCCGTATAAGTTAAAAAAACATTTTTCTCGCACTTTTGTCGGAAAAGTCAAAAAAAATACCTCGTACGAAACACGACAAAAGATTTCATTCATATTCTTTACTAAAAAACTCAACGAAGGGTAAATTTAGATTTAAAAAATTGTAGGTGGATGGAAATAACATTACATATTGTGGGAACATGGATGTGGATGATAAAATACACCCCAGTAAATACCAAAGTATAAACAATCTCAGATAAAAATGAGATTGTGATATTTTCCCTTACATTAGGTCTGACTTGCTTTGTAAGTGTCCGAACCTCCTGTATAATGATTTAAATCATGTTATTGACATGTTACAGAATCATATTCATTGTTTTTATATCATATATGGTCCACTTATGAATTTATATTACCCGTTCTTTTGTAAATTCACGTTAAAGTAGTGTTTTGGGTAAAATCGTCTCATTTGTCGTTCGTGTTTTTAACATGAAATTATTAATATGATTACTTGGATCATGATTAATTACATAAAGAATGTAAAACATGATTTATATATAATATATATTCAGAATATATATATATATATATTATATCGATAAATGGAATGAAATACACCGTTCGTGGAGACGGTAGTCCGTACGTATGCATGAATGCTGTTTTCGTTTCCTTATTGAAGTGAATGGAATTAAGTAGATGACATACATATAAATTTACATATGTCCAGTATAATTATTATGTCATATATTTCATTAGTACTTATTATATATACTTTATAATCATTCATGAATGGTTAATCATTGAGAATGAATCTCATCGTGTCGTGGAGACGGTAGTCCGTACGTACGCACGAGCGATGATATCGTTCCCATGGTCGTGGAATTATATTGAAGTGTATGTAGACTATTTCAGTATCAATATCACTTTATAATAATCATATATATTTACTCATTACACCATTATACCCATCCTATTAAGGTGGTGGTGGAAAATAGATTACACCACGGTGTGGAGACGGTATTCCTTACGTACGCACGCGCGGTGATTTCATTTTTCCGTAGGATGGAAAGAATGTGAATTAGGGTTGTTTCATATTAATAATAACATATCAGTATTTAAGTAATACTTATGTTATTACTTTTTCATGAAACAACTAAAGAAGAAGACGTTGAAGAAGAACGAAATTGAAAAGATCGGTAATGGATATTACCTCTTCTTTGAAACGCCTCTTTGAATCCTCCACTTAGGGAACTAAGATTGGTCTTTGAAGAAGACCAGGACCTCTAGGATTATTCTAGGGAAGTGGAGAAGAGATTTTGGCATGGTTTGGCCGAGATTGAGTGCTCAAAGTGGTGTCAAGAGGAGGGGGAGGAGGTGTCCTTTTATAAGGGAGGAGAGGGGCACCTTAGGAATATCTCAAAATATTATTTTATATTAAAGTCAAAATCGGTTTATAATGGTTCCAAAGGGTCTTATTTCGAATCTAAAGTGGGGATGGGTCTAAATCCTATCAACCAATAGGATTAAGACAAGTTTAGGTTATTATTTTAACCTTATCAATTAGATTTAATTCTAAGTTAAATAATTTAACTTTTACCGTGTCTTTTTGTTTTCTTACACTATATGGTTAATAAACATACTATAACATGACAAACGAAACCCAAATTGTTTATTATTAATATATATATCCTTATCTAAGTCATTTTTCCGAATCATAGATTTTTAAGAATAAAATAACAATTAATAATATAATATTTTATTTAAAAACTATTTTGTGTCAATTTTGACACTATTTGATATATGATTTTTGTGAAATTCATAACAGAATTATATGTTCGAACCAAGTTTATTAAATAAACACCAATATATCATAGTAACCTATAAAATTAGTGGAATTCATAAAAAGACTCAAATTACATTTTTTTGGTGTTTATAACATCAATTATGTCAATATTTCATTAATATGATAATTACTGCATCATCATTGTGTCATAAATAAATTATATTATTTAATGTCTAAAAATTACAAATAAAATACCATTATGTAGGAAATATTTTTAGCTTTCTAATGAGTATTTATAGTCGAGTTTATCTTATGTATAACCCCATATTAAAAATTATTTACTTATTAAACATTGATTTTAACTATTTTAACTATTCATTAAATAAAATAATATTAAATGTCATAATCTAATCCATGTGGACCTAAATGGTCATATTATATTAATAAGGTTGTTTCGGTCGAATTACACTTATCAAATATAATTAAGACATGTGTTAGGGTAATAATAATATCATATTTACCCTTAGTTAGCCTATTTACTATTAACGGCGGTAAAAAAAATAAAAAGTTACTATTCACCAAAAAATTATTTTTATCTCATTGAACCAAATTTTACTTACTGATATCAACTGTGTCTTTCGGATTTTCGAAATTCCATTCAGAGAAGCGGTAAAATTATGTTTTATGCAAAATTCAGTTTTTAACCTACCACTTAGTGGTTTCACTATTAATCAAAAATTGAAGTTTTTCAGAAAAATGCCAAAATTTCACCCTAAGCTATAATTGATATTCCGAATTCAAAAATGATTTCTATTTTAAAAAATTCCCAACATATAAGTTGCATTAATTAATTTTATAATTAATTTCCGCTGTCACAACAAATAGCGTGTTCTTAAAAGATAATAACTATCAAAAGAATGACATTTGTTTATGTCTGGTTTAAATGTGAAATTAAATCCAATGACCAACATTGTATTAAATTGTAAAAATATATTCTAAATATACTTTAAAACCACTCCAATTAATAATTAATCACTATTAATTATTTTGATTGAAAAAGTTGTTTTTAATTAAAATTTTGTAATTTTCACTATTCATCAAAATATGAAAGTTATCTGAAAATCACCAAAATTTCACCCTAAGCTAATTTCGATATGACGAATCCAAAAATGAATTCCATTTTGAAAAATAAAATTACAAAATTTCAAAAGGTGGTTATTACTATTCATAACGGCTAGTTTTAATAATATTTTAATAGCATACTGTTGTTTAGTGAAACTCGTTATTGCGTACTACACACGCTATCGAGGAAGGTCGCGATTGCGTGTAATGTAAGGCAAATCAAGGATGCGTGTTGTGCATGCTTCTTTTGGTGTAGCATACAACACAAGACATTAGTGAAATTAAAAAGAATATTTTTTATAAAATCTCGGGGTGTTACATTCTACCCCCCTTAAAAAGAATTTCGCCCTCGAAATTCATCGGGGTTATAAATGGTTTACTATTCAATAGTTTCTTTAATAGAAACCCACATCGTAAAAAGGAATACCAAAACCAATCTTTAAAAACGAAAGTATGAAACGTAACGGTTACCCAAATAAACTAATCACTGGGTTTCCACATAGGTGAAAATATGGATATGGAATAAAAATATAACCATCATGTTCTGATGGAGAGTGGTAGAGAACATGGCTATGGAAAAGATAGCAATCACAAAGCCATAAATTTGTGACGATCTAAGGTACCATCTGATTAATCAGATATAAGAGCACTAGGACAACATTTTTGGTTTTCAAGATCGTTTCAATAAATTTGAAGAATTTGAATTAGAATAAATACTTACTTTATTTTGGTACAATCTCATTGTTGTTCGTGCCTTGAAAAATTTCCACTTCATCTTTTAAATAAATGAAGTTGAATTTGTTATTCGTGAAGTGTTAGCAGATCATGTGATAGAATGACGGTTCATTCCATCTGTCTCAAACGAAAGGTTAGAAAATGTTATTAAATATACATAAGTCATTCTATAGTGAGATTAATCATATATGGTTCCTCAAACAGACTTATACTTCAAATATCATACTGCTTAATAAAACTAGTTTATACTAAACAGGTACTTCCTGTAGGCCAGTGGTAGGCGATAAAGGCCAGTCGCACTTCGGTTGTGGGTTTGATTCCCACAGCCTTGTCCGACGCGATGGGTTGTCGCCCGTCCTGCAGGTTGTCCTTTTTCTAAATCTATATTACTATAACATCCCATCAATAATATCGAAAAACGTTTTATCCTAACTTATGTCCAACATAATCCATTCTAAGCTTATCTAAAATACTTCGGTCCAAGATCATATTATAAAGAAAATGGTTACTTGAAATGTCACAGAACAATCACGTGAATGCCATCATTTATCCCTCATATATCATAAGATATATCTTGCTGGTTAAATTACAAACATGTGAATACCTTAATAATGTATTCTCATGAAGAATGAATATGAATGCAGTTAAAAGTAAACACTTCCCACATACCAAAATCCTCAAAATTCTATATACTCAAACAATGATATCACTTAGTCCTTATATCAATCATGAGCTCATGAATACTGTTAAACATTTCATTTTCTCATTTTCCCTTCATTATGTGCATATCATCTTATTTCCAAAAATATCTCAATCACTTTGAATACCACATTAGACCAATACATAAATATTCTAATAATCCATGATACAACATTATTTTGGAATCCCATTACATAAACATTTAATCATTCCACCACATCGTTGTCATATTCAACATCGCCAATAGTGATCGCATGTGACTTCCCTTTGACCTTTTCCTTAAACGGTTGCTCATGTCGAACATCACTAACCCTTGGATTAGGGAATTTATTAGCATAATGCCCCATTTCCTTGCACTTGAAGCATTGAAGTGTTGGTGGTGCGTTCTCTGCAGTGTTTGCTTTGTTCACATCATTAGAAACCCTTTTTCCATTACTTCGACACTCAGCTGCTTGATGACCTTCTTTTCCACACTTAAAACATTTTCTAGTCCCTTTAAGACAATCTCCACCATGCTTCTTTCCACACTTTGTGCATAAGGAAACATTCATCTTCTTTTCACCATTATTCTGAGATTTCTCCTTGAACTCCATCTTTAGTTTCTTGTCAAAACCATGAGATGGATATGTAACACCAACTTCCATTTCTACCTTGATATCACAACGCACAATTTCTTCATAGCTACTGAATTCTCTTATAGCAAATGCCCTTCGAAGACTTGGTTTTAAGCCACTGAAAATCGATCAACTTTACTTTCAGGTTAGATGATAATGCCAGATGCATACCTTGAAAGTCTTGTAAAATTCACTTCGTATATACCAACAGATTCATCATCCTTCTGCTTCAGCTCAAGAAATTAATTTTCCATCTTTGTTCGAAGAATACAAGGGAAGTACTTACTGAAAAACAAGTTCTTGAACTCGTCCCATTCCATGGACTCAATTTCATCTCTTGGCCTCGTATTCTTGATAAGATTCCACCATTGATCAGCTTCACCTTCCAAACGATATACTTCTAAGATGAATTTATCATGCTCAGAACATTGAAGAACTGAAAATATCTTTTCAGTGGTACTGATCCATTGTTCAGCAACAAGTGGTTCAGAAGACCCACTGAAAGAAGGTGGATGTTGCCTCATGAAGGACTCAATAGAATATTGTTCCCTTCTTTTCTCATTTGGAAGTCCAGAATGATTCATAGCTTGTGTAAGTATAACAATAAGATTTTGCACTCCATCTCCCATAACATTTGTTTGTTCAGGAGGGCAATCATTGCATTGTCCATTGCATTGATCAACACCGTTCCTTCGGGTTCCAGCCATCGTCTAAAACCCAAAAAGAATAGCATGAGAGGAAAAAATCATGCTAGAAAAAACAACATAATAAAGGGGGAGTACCGTCAATATCTAACATCTTAGGTTTAATTCTATGATCTATAGCGTAATTCTAGTACTTTAACCTATACGTATACTTATCCTTAGGGACATCCATTGACATACCTTAGAAATATCTCTAGGGATCTCACTAACGTTTTCGCATCCTAGTTTCCAAAGGTTGACTAAACCTTTCCTCTGATACCAACTGTAGAGACCCGAAGCTTGACGTACATTGGCATTACATTACATTTGCGGAATACTTAGTACATAACAAAATCACACACACAAGGATCGTAATAGTTTAGTGTCTTTGGAAACTCGAAATATAATCTTCTAATCCTGGTGAAAGATCTTTAACACCTCCCATAACGATCTTCCTCTTTTTTTTATACCTAAAAGCTTTCTTTATATCCTGGGGAAAAGTTAACATAAAAGGGTGAGCTCAAATGATCAGTAAGGGTAAACAAAAGAAGTATCAATCACATCGTATACACAAGCACATAACTTTTGGAAATCTTAACCTGCAAAAGAGATCATAATTTCATAACATGGGATAAATCATGGCAGTGAAATGTAATCACAATAATCATAACTTAAAACATGAAACTTTGTGGCATACACACATAATCATAGAGAATAATTTCTTGTTAGTCAAGACTCATTTCCAAGACTATCTTAGTGGACAAAGTCCCTTTCTGAACCGAGTCACCCTCGTTCCAGTCCTGTTTCACTGAACCGGTATAACCTACCGTTCCAGCCCTGTCTATCTCATGAGATATAAAATCTTTACCCAATGCATTGGAGGGAGATATAGGTCCCAACAATATCATAATGATACCATTCTTATGTGTTCCACAAAATCATAAATCAAACATCATTTCATAACCCACGTAATAAAAATGGGATTCTTAAACAACATGACATCATAAAACAATTCATATAAGATAAAGGGATTCATAAAAATAATTCCTCCACAACATAATCAAATCAATGTAATAATAGGGATATAAATAGAAACCTATATTATCTTAGATGGAAAATAATTTTGATAAAACACTTGAACTCCATTATTTTGGAAAATATCCTTTCAACATCAAAAACATTTTTCCTTTCTTAACATGTCATACAATTTTAAAATAAAAGAAGTTGATTAAAAAAAACTGAAAACTTGTAAAGGAATATTCTTGGAAATAATGTTTTAAAAATCCATTCATGCCTTATAAGTTAAAAAAAACATTTTTCTCGTACTTTTGTCGGAAAAGTCAAAAAAATACCTCGTACGAAAAACGGAAAAAGATTCCTTTCATATTCTTTACTAAAAAACTCACCGAAGGGTAAATTTAGATTTAAAAAATTGTAGGTGGATGGAAATAACATTACATATTGAGGGAACATGGATGTGGATGATAAAATACAACCCAGTAAATACCAAAGTATAAACAATCTCGGATAAAAATGAGATTGTGATATTTTCCCTTACCTTAGGTCCGACTTGCTTTGTAAGTGTCCTAAACTCCTGTATAACGATTTAAATCATGTTATTGAATTATTACAGAATCATATTAATTGTTTTTATATCATATATGGTCCACTTATGACTTTATATTACCCGTTCTTTTGTAAATTCACGTTAAAGTAGCATTTTGGTTAAAATCGTCTCATTTGTCGTTCGTGTTTTTAACTTGTAATTATTAATATGATTACTGGGATCATGATTACTTATATCCAGAATGTAAAAAATGATTTATATATAATATATATTCAGAATATATATATATATATATATATATATATATAATATATCGATAAATGGAATGAAATACACCGTTCATGGAGACGGTAGTCCGTACGTACGCATGAACGCTGTTTTCGTTTCCTTATTGAAGTGAATGGAATTAAGTAGATGACATACATATAAATTTACATAAGTCCAGTATCATTATTATGTCATATATTTCATTAGTACTTATTATATATACAATATAATCATTCATGAATGGTTAATCATTGAGAATGAATCGCATCGCATCGTGGAGACGGTAGTCCGTACGTACGCACGAGCGATGATATCGTTCCCATGGTCGTGGAATTGTGTTGAAGTGTATGTAGACTATCTCAGTATCAATATAACTTTATAATAATCATATATAGTTACTCATTACACCATTATACCCATCCTATTAAGGTGGTGGTGGAAAATAGATTACACCACAACGTGGAGACGGTATTCAGTATGTACGCACGCGCGGTGATTTCATTTTTCCGTAGGATGGATAGAAGGTGAATTAGGGTTGTTTCATATTTATAATAACATATAAGTATGTAAGTAATACTTATGTTATTACTTTTTCATGAAACAACTAAAGAAGAAGAAGTTGAAGAAGAAAGAAATTGAAAAGATCGGTAATGGATATTACCTCTTCTTTGAAACGCCTCTTTGAATCCTCCACTTGGGGAACTATGATTGGTCTTTGAAGAAGACCGGGACATATAGGATTATTCTAGGGAAGTGGAGAATGGATTTTGGCAGGGTTTGGACGAGCTTGGGTGCTCAAATTGGTGTGAAGAGGAGGGGGAGGAGGTGTCCTTTTATAAGGGAGGAGAGGGGCACCTTAGGAATATCTCAAAATATTATTTTATATTAAAGTCAAAATCGGTTTATAATGGTTTAAAAGGGTCTTATTTCGAAGATAAAGTGGGGATGGGTCAAAATCCTATCAACCAATAGGATTTAGACAAGTTTAGGTTATTATTTTATCCTTATCAATTAGATTTAACTCTAAGTTAAATAATTTAACTTTTCCCGTGTCTTTTTGATTTCCTACACTATATGGTTAATAAACTTACTATAACATGCCAAAAGAACCCCAAATTGTTTATTATTAATATATATATATATCTTTATCTAAGTCATTTGTCCGAACCTTAGATTTTTAGGAATAAAATAACAATTAATAATATTATATTTGATTTAAAAACTATTTTGTTTCAATTTTGACACTATTTGATATATGATTTTTGTGAAAGTCATAACAGAATTATATGTTCGAACCATGTTGATTAAACCAACACTAATATATCATAGTTACCTAGAAAATTAGTGGAATTCATAAAAAGTCTCAAATTACATTTATTTTGGTGTTTATAACATCAATTATGTCAATATTTCATTAACAAGATAATTACTACATCATCATTGTGTCATTAGTAAATTAAATTATTTAATGTCTAAAAATTAAAAATAAACTACCATTATATAGGAAATCCTATTAGCTTTCTAATGAATATTTATAGTCGAATTTAGCTTATGTATAACCCCATATTAAAAATGATTTACTTATTAAACTTTGACTTTAACTATTTTAACTATTCATTAAATAAAATAATATTAAATGTCATAATCTAATCCAAGTGGACCCAAATGGTGATATTATATTCATAAGGTTGTTTTTGGACGAATTAAACTTATCCAATAGAATTATGACATTTGTTAGGGTAATAGTAATATCATATTTACCCTCAGTTACCCTATTTACTATTAACCGTGGTAAAAAAAAATTAAAAGTTACAATTCACCAAAAAATTATTTTTATCTCATTGAACCAAATTTTACTTACTGATATCAACCGTGTCTGTCGGATTTTTGAAATTCCTTTCACAGAAGCTGTAAAATTATGTTTTATGCAAAATTCAGTTTTTAACCTACCACTTAGTGGTTTCACTATTCATCAAAAATTGAAGTTTTTCAGAAAATTGCCAAACTTTCACCCTAAGTTATAATTGATATTCAGAAATCAAAAATGATTTATATTTTACAAAATTCCCAATATATAAGTTGCATTAATTAATTTTATAATTAATTTCCGCTGTCACAACAAATAGCATGTTCTTAAGAGATAATAACTATCAAAAGATTGACATTTGTTTATGTCTGGTTTAAATGTGAAATTACATCCAATGACCAAAATTATATTAAATTGTAAAAATATATTCTAAATATACTTTAAAACCACTCAAATTAATAATTTATCACTATTAATTATTTTGATTGAAAAAGTTGTTTTTAATTAAAATTTAGCAATTTTCACTATTCATCAAAATATGAAAGTTATCCGAAAATCACCAAAATTTCACCCTAAGCTAATTTCGATATTACGAATCGAAAAATAAATTCCATTTTGAAAAATAAAATTAAAAAATTTCAAAAGGTGGTTATTACTATTCATAACGGCTAGTTTTAATAATATTTTAATAGCATATTGTTGTTTAGTGAAACTCGTTATTGCGTACTACACACGCTATCGAGGAAGGTCGCGATTGCGTGTAATGAAAGGCAAATCAAGCATGTGTGTTGTGCAAGCTCCTTTTGGTGTAGCGTACAACACAAGACATGAGTGAAATTAAAAAGAATATTTTTCATAAAATCTCGGGGTGTTACATATCTGATGGTCAACACAAAAATGTTTATTTTATCATACACATAAGAAAGCTCTTGGATAACATTATATAGACATAGATCATATTAGGCCTGAAGTAGTATATCCTAAAAATATTGTGGGAGAGGTTCAATCCTGCTTTATGGGAACAAATAGTCCCAACATGAACTTCCCCCTCAACCTAGGGAATCTCATGTCTTGAAATGAAATAGTGTATAATTCCATCAATCCAAAATCTATAGAGATTCATCAAAAGGATGTGATGAATCCAGTGGGAGAAATGTACTACACACTAGTTGATTCTTTCTTACATAGCTTGATCATGATGGATATTATAATAATGGATGTATTCAATGTAAGGTGTTTCTCAATCAAGAGATTCCTCTAGTGTAGGGTATCCCATGTTTCTTGATGTGGAATCTCCTACACCTAGAAATTTTACTTATTTCATGTCATCGATGATGGAAATAGTGATAGAAATTCCCCTATGATGTACCACTTTAATGATATGGTCATCTAGATTAGTCTCTAGAAATTACGTGACTAGAGTAATTGGAGGAAACATATCGACCCTTCTAGGTCCAGGAGTCATGAATTAAATTTTGATGCGAAGGGATATGGGCTATCATCTAGATAGTGTTCTCTAGATTTCATAGAAGATATAAAATTTTGATTTTGTAATAAGCATTAATTTCTTTGATAAATAACTATGATCCACCATTCCCAAACAAGTGGGTGGATATAGTCACAAGGTTCAGCTCAAGACCAGTGATTAGAGCCTGATAATCTATCACATTGATGTTTCAACCATTTGAAAAAATTTATGACTAGGGAAGGAAGACATACGTATGTGTTATGTCGATGATCTCTAGGAATAGTTTTTTGATCTTATGTTGGTTGAGTTTCCAAGAAGTCATTCTCCATTCAGAACCATCGATGTGCATCTTACGATATGGAATTTCTTGATATATTAATAGGGTATCCTTGTTCGAGAATTCATCATCTTGGGAAATCGATTTTGGAGATGTATGAGTGGCATATCATTCATCTGATGACTAAACCATGATGGAATTTTGTAGAATGAACCTAATGTTAAACATATGAAGGATAACTATAGATACATTTAGTCATCCTATCACCCATTGGATATTCAAGATATAATATAGAAGTTTCACATGGGAAATCATCTATATGTGATAATGATTCTAGATAAATGCACAAATTCTTCTCTTCCCCAGACAATGAAAGGTAAAACTTCTAAAAAAGTCTAAATAGTCTATATGTCATGGAGCATATAACTGAGAGAAAATAAAATATTATATTTTCTGTAAAAAAACATTCTGGGAGCGAAGGGTATAATGTTACCATTAAAGGGTAGTTACATAGTGAACTAAATGATTACCTAGGATTGTAGGTGTTTGAAATAGATGTTGTTGTAGAAACATATTGATTTCATAAAATCCATTCATGAGTTCCTCATCCAATGGTTATAATATTCCATTCATCATTATCTTTTTAAAGGGATAACTCTTTCACACTTGATTTGTGAAAAATCATTAAAAAAAGGTTATGTGACCTTAGAGGACTTGAAAATACCAAACGATTTCATGGGAATAATTTGCTCGATGGCCAAGATCCCCTATTGGTTGATCATGATACCTCTATATCTAATGATAAAAAAATTCCAAAAGTTAACCCCAGAAACTCAATTCAGTGGGGTTATCTTCATATGTGTAGAGATAAAGAAACTGAATACTTCATCATAGACATTGAGATGGTCCTTACAATGATTATATTTAACCAAAAATCCTTCCATATATAATTCCACCAATTTCCCAAGGACTAGTTTGAATATGTCATCTATGGACCACTAATAGGTAGCTCTTTCATTCTTCAGGATGATAGGAAATTTCCTAATATAAAAAAGTACCATTGAAATACCCAATAGGTAGTGTAATACTCACATTCAGGGGAAATGTGTATTTCCTTATACCATGAGTATCCATCCATGATGGAGTGATCCTCGATCCTTCATGTATCTCCAATTAATAGCTATGTCATTATATGGGAAATTAATCATTTAGGCAATACCGGTCGAGATTCAAGAAGTTGACATAGACTATGATTTTCCAATTCTTCTTCCTGACTCAAATGATGTTATCCATATGCATAAGGAACTAGATTTCTATAATGAATATGGAAATTATGACATTATCAACATTATCATTATCCATGGTACAAAGAGAAGAGTGTATATTACTAGGAGGCTACATTATCCCATTATGAATCCATAAGAGGTGATGTAAGTGGATGGAGACCTGAGCATTCAATCCTGGTATATAATCATAGATCCATGAAAATATAAAATGATTCTTATTCAGGATATCCAAATATTATAGCTTCTATTGTTGGGTTATGGCTTCACTTATCACCATTTCCCTTAGATCATCATCAGTACCTGGGATCACCTGAATAAATTTATCGATGGTGGTGGAGAAACCCTCTTCAAATGCTGGTCGGGCATCTTCCCATAATCTTCATTGTTAGAGGTCAGATAATTAGTAGTAAGAGGTTGTTCATCTGATATAATTGGCCTAGAGGGAGAATAAGTACATGCATGGGTGTATATGAAATTCATACCATGGAATTACTGTTATACTGGAACCTTGGAGATAGTGGCTTTCAAAAAAATATCATATGGCCTATGACTATGAGTTCTATGCTTTATGTCAAATAAATTGTATTGTTCTTGATTTTAGGTCAATCCTTCCCTATAGAACATGAAACCTTGTCAGGAGATGGAGGTCATGGGGAGAACATATCAATACCACCCATGAGTGGTGTATTCTGTATGACATGAACCTATCTTGTGTAATATTACGAGGTAATATTTTGTCATTACAACTATTTAGTGATGTGATGTCCCATTATCAAAGAAATGATTCAAACCTCTATGGTATGGGATCCAATATATGAACTTATAGAATACAATGTTGAAATTTATAAGGATCATATGTTATAATCCACATTCTAGGTGATTAGTGTTACAATATTCTAGGGGATTATTTAGTCTCATGAATTCATAATTCCCATCTCAAGGGAAGAGAGGAATTATTCTCATACATATTCATCTTTTAAATATTTCATCTAATTCATTATAAATACTAAGGGGGAATTTTATCCCTCGACATGATTATAGGATGTATAAGATTCTTATTCCTAGGATGAAACACTTAGTAAGATTGTGCATAATGGATCTAAATGGGTGATCTTGTTTCTATATGGGTTTCTACACTCTGTGATTTTTTTATTCATAGGATAAAATAACACATGTATATTAATATTCATTACATGTATGGACAAGGTAGTATCTTCTATATAAGGCCTATATGTAGGAGAGTGAAGAAGAGACATGTGTACTTTCATAGAATACGACATATCATCCTCCAGAAAGAGGGCCCTATTATAATAATCTATGACCTTATATGTCGTGTTATGAGTGATTAGGGTAGGGGCCATTCCTTTCGTGAAATTATCCATGCATAATGTTAACAAAAACTATAGATTCAGTGTGTCCCCATGTGAATAAGTGAGGTATTTCCACACATCAAGAATATTTACAACTCAATGAAAAAAATTCAATAAAATTGAAGTTCTAATCAATATTTTTCATGTGAATGATGTAGCTTAAATATAGAGGATATTTATTCGATGGAATTCCAAAATAGTGAGGGACCAGACAGGTTGATGGATGAACAGGGTGAACATAAGAAAATATAATTTTTCGATGAAACATCAGATTTAGGGGGCCTACTACTACTATAGGGTTCCCATCATTGGTTTTTACCGATACATGGAGTGAGCCAACTAATTTAATGGGTCACCATAACATTGAATTGAGGAAATCAAGAGTTCCCAAAATCTATTGGTGCTTTGATGGAATCCACCCATACCAAGTACAATTTCCATTATATGGGATCACTAACTATTGAATCTATAGGAAATAAAGGTGATTAGTGAGATACATTATCAAATATTCTCATTGAGGTTTAATAATTTGATTATAATACATAACCACCAATTATTTGATTGGATAATCGACTAGGTAAGTTGGTTGAGTGTCTTTTGTAGATGCAATACTCATATCCTTAGTTGGATAATCACAATCATGGTTGGTTTCTCAAATTATATATTAGTTTCATATAATATTACACTATCATAATTCTATCTGGAAGAGAAGGATTTTAGAGTTCAATTGGAGCTAACATTCCAGAAATGTCTTGTTTCCCCATATAAGGATAAATGTGATATTAATAGGAATTTTCATAATTTTAAGAAAATATAATATAAATGTCATATACTATTCATTTATAGTCATAAAAAATCTAGACAAAGGTTGAATCCATAGTATCAAAATATATTTTTTAAAACAACATCTGAGGGGTTAGTGGTCCCAAAATGGTTCTCACACTTATTGATGTTCTGATCAATTTGATATATCTTGGATGGATCCTAAGGATTAGTGTTTGGATTTTATCGAATATATGTAAGAAGATATTATGGTTTATCTCGTACTGTACTACCCCTATTAGGGAATGGTTTCCCTTTCATGACTTCTATCAGTTTCTTTATCCACATGCATCATAGAAATGGACACGTTTTCCACAAACATACCGGGAGGGTAAATGTCTTCATGAATGGGTATCATCAGTTGTCGATAAATAAGTATGAAGTGTAGAGTATCATAATGTATGGAACTCATGATCATTGCATGACAATACACCACTTTTAAAATACACCCTATAATTTTGTGTCACCCATCCATACTTGTTGAACGTTTCAATGACAACATGAATATGGATGGTAATGATCCACTCGAAATGATTCTATTAGTACATATTTTCACAGTTGATTGATGTCTTAAAGGTTTTACTAGAATCCTAGATAATCCAATTGGGGGAAAAGGAGGCAGTGAAGTTTCACCAAAATTTAATGGTGGAAATATGAATCATGACCATCTATAAGGGACTCTGAGAAGCTGATGTCAAGTGTTGTAGGTTGCTATAATATTATTGACAGTTGATTAGTGTCTATAGAATATCATAGGACCTATTTAATAGAAACCATTTATTCATTGAACCATAGACTAAACATCAATGGTTGAGTTATAAGTGGAAACTTTAATTCATATTTTTAATGAGATGGGTTGGTCAGAAGTGTATCCACTGTGTGGCTCAACTATTCACTACATGATGTGGCATCTCTCGATGGTGGGTCCAACCAAATAATCTCATCTATATATGAAGGATTATTATCTACTTCTTTAGGTGAAATTGATGTGTTTATAATCTATTTCTCAAACATCTTTTTCTAAATAAGATTCTCACCACCAAAGGGATTCACCCGAGACTATAACAACACTCCATTTTCCTCTGTATAATTTCAGAGGGTGACTATTGGTGACTTAACTAAAAATAATTTTGGCCCACAGAAGAGAGAAATTAAAAAATACACAAAAATGTACATGAAAAAGGATCTTCGGATCTTATGGAGTTCAAATTCTGCGATATAAAAATTTATTAATCACTCACATGCCCAGACTCTGCAGTTTGGGTGGAGTTTCCATTACTAAGTTGTATGTGTCCTTAGAATCTGAAAATTGGTAGATGTCAATTAAAACATGGAATTTCCCAGGATTTCATATTCTGTGATGATTTTTCTTCCTTCTACAACATGATGGTTCATAAATTATGGGTATCTATTTTTCATGCAAAGGATATCTACACAAGCTGGTTTGTATTGGATGAGGACCTTCATAGAGGTCAAGGTGGGTGGAGGAGGAACTAATGGTTGAGAAGCATTAGTGTTTAGTGGACCTCCATATAGGGTTTTATATAGTGGTGAGGTCCTCCACATTCACTTATGATGCATTATGTTGGATATACTCATTGAATTTCTTCATAATATGTTGTCTTGTAACAACTATCAGTGGTGTTAGTGATTAAAGGAATTAACCAAGATTGCATATGTGGTGTCTAGGGTCTCGATCCCAATTGTGAAAAGATGGATCCCTATATTCCTGTGGGAGGTATTTTCAAGAAATTATGTAATTCAAAAAGAGTGTTGGGGGCTGATAGAGCCATAGATTATGATTCCCCATTACAAGCATTATCATGATCCTTCACTAACATCAGTGTTAGGTGTATTAGACTGAATCCAATGGAGAATAGGTAAAGGATACCTATTCATTATGCATAGGCGACATGGGCTTCCCCAACCTCCTCAACATAAGGGTGGATAAATAAGATAACACCAAGGATATTATCTTACTTGGTATTTCCATTGTAATGGGTTGTAATTTCTCCATTTGACGTCCTTGGGAGAGGTAGTGTCAGTTAGATGTTGATGCATCTATGTCATGGAAGGCCATATACCTTATGTAGTTGAACCCCTCTTTCATGTAATATTGTATGATTGTACTAATCAACCTCCAATAGAGATATTATAATGTGATATGGGGAATGGGAACCCAGTAGCTGATGCCGTGACTAATGTCATTATTGGAGAGTAGTCATTTAGGATTGCCACATGATTTCTATACTTCTATGGCTCCTACAGGTTCTAGGTAACTCCTTTCATTCGGATTGAATCCTATAATTATTTTATATTTATCCACCAGAATAAGTAAATGAAATTCGTTGTATACCCCATCACCATCCAATATTTTAATGTATATAATGACCCATGATGACAATGTCCTATACCGAGAACACCCAACAATTCATTACTTGTTTTTTAATGAGTTCCATGTTGGGACAACAATATTCTGGTTTGTACCTGGCACCACATTTATGGATCCACTTAAATAAAAGTATATTGATTTCTTGACACTATATCTCCTTATATTGGGGATAATTTCTTCACATCGGGTAAGCCATTTTTATTTTCGATGAATTCATTAAGACCCCACCGATGCTTTTTCACACGAAGCACATGTCAGTGTTCTCTATTTCCCCACATTCCTACATTCAATATACGGGAATATTTTATCAAATTCAAATATTATTTCTAAAATATCATCGACATTAGATGATCGGATGTTGAGTCCCCCTTCAATGAATTCCACCATTGAGAATGATTTCTAGTATACGTTTCCATCATATATTATCTCATATTTATGAAATTAATTATTAGTCACATCCCATTATGGATACTAGTTTATTATACATAATTTGTATTGAAATTATACATTCATATTAGTATGGAAGAATCATTTAGATAATAGAGTAATCACATTGGGCGTCGCTGGGAATAACTGATGGAAGAGGGTATTGGTCACATATATTCATACTCTTATGTGGGAATATCATGTGAGGATTATTATGGTTTAGAAACCATGAAATTCAATGTCGATCACAAGTTAATGATTCCAGATGAATAAGTTATTCAATGATTCTATACTCAAGAATATATTACTTTTTCATGGTGTATGTATTTTGGGTTATGTCACTAGTTCTATATCTGGGGGAGACGGATAGGTAATTATAGTTGAGAAGGATAAGGGAATGTGTTTAACTACATGTGATTACATGTTTGATATATTATAATTCTCTATTAGGTAGATCATGGTGGTGCAGACCTCTAAGGGAAGATGTCACACACGGAGGTTTTACTAATGGATCCGAACACCCTATATATGAAGTTATAGGAAACTATTTAAATGTCTTATGATGATGGATTTTTTTAATTATAAATCTAATTTGGAGTTGATCACATGGGATAGAATACGTCACACATAGAAGTATTGAATATTGATCAGAACATTTTGTGTAGTCGGATCTGAGGCATAGGATCAACATATTTTGAATATGAATATGAGTGATAAAAACACTAGTAGGGTGCATGATCATTGAGTGTGTCCATATGAGGGAAATTGTCAAAAAAAGAATGAATTATGATTCATTTTGAAATCTCATTGACTATTATAAAAGGGAAAAGATTAATATCTTTTATAGATGATTTTTTTATCAGATTAGCCCATGGGTTTTAATCAAGGAGATCTATCCCTATGGGGGAATTTTTCACAATAGGAAGGATCACCGAAGTATTGGTACACATAATGGAGGTAGATATAGGGAATTAGATTATTGTTTTTTAGTGAAATATATTTTTGATTAGAAAACCCCTAGGGGTGGATCATGGTGATGTTTCCCAAAAACAGTTGATTTGATACTAGGAAAGATTAATAATGGGTCATAACACCTCATAGAGGCTGATATAGGGCATGAATTTAACATCTTATGGGAAGAAATTTAGATGATAATTATGGCCAATTATGGTGGATCAAATAGGTTCATGTAGTGGTGGGATGATTTATCTTCTGGGAGGATTATTAATGGATTATAAAAACTCATAAAGGAAGATAAAAGGAAAGTGTTTAATGAATTTTGGGATGTGATTTTTTTTATTTCAACAGCCGATCATGATATACCAATATTATTCATCCCTTTGATAGAGAACCAATGTTTACCATTGTCCATGGAACCAATTTTGGTGGGACAAAAAGGGTTAACATAATTCCACATGAGATGGTCTAGGGAGGATCATTCCTATGAGGGTTGACCTAAGATTACTATTTTTCATGATTGAACCATTGGTAAGCTTCATACATACCCTATATTGAAAATAATGTTCATACCCTATAAAGTTCCATTACTCATCTTAATATCATGTGACTTGACTAATCCATGTGGATTAACATCATGTGGTAAGGATAATAATACTGTGAAAGGAGTGTTTAAGTTGGATGCAGTGAGGATTATGTATTGAAACAATAAATTGCAAGAGGATTTGTTTTGGATGGATTTTGTGGGCTTATGAGTTGAGGTGCCTATGAGGATTTGAATCGACGTGATCAATGGAGGTGTGGGGGACATACCATGACTCTAATTAATAAAGATTCCTATGCTTAATATACATGTTAAGATGATAGGTTTTCATCATGTAAGATGATTTTTTTCATATAGTTCATCATCATATAACTTGGACAATGACCAAGGTAGTTTTACATCATGAAACATCAATGTGGGTGTACACACTAGTCATCCCTTGGTATAATGTGAGAATCAATCATGTGACTTTTCATGGTTCGTGGATTTGGTACAACTTGGTAACATGTTATGGGAGGATATTTCAATTGCGAGGATAACATTACAGTCATTATGGTCCAAAATAGCCGTGATTATAGTACTGAAGCTTAGATGTATTAAGTAAGTCAACTAGATCACTAGAAAAAAAGGGGATGCTAAATAAAGGTCTAAGAGGCTGTCGTGGGATTGTTTGGAAGGTTTCACATAATATTTTCATGATTAGGGTGATCTCGAAGAAGGGTAGGACATAAATTCTATAGGAGTAGGGGCACTCAAGATTAGAGTTTTCATGTGAAACTGGGATTCCAATAGGGTATTAGCATGGTGGAAAAATTAATGGATGCTCATGAGAACTTCATTTCTCACATGAAATACACATTCTAGAGGGTTATAAGAGGATCACTCTACCATGGTAGATGTAAATTTTATACCTACATGAGGCCTATCATGAATTATTGACAACATTTGGTGATCCATGTTGTTCACTATCATACAAGAGGGGAGTTTGAGTCCATGGGAGTGGCATTGAGGCTTCTAGAGAGCATCCATGAGAAAGGTGGTCACCTTATAATTTTAGATGAAATCCACATTTTTGGTAACATATTTATTTATGAATATAAGAGTCTTTTGAAATGGATTCGTTATTTTCTATGTGAGTTTAGTCACGTAATATTCCCATTTTGACATGACATTTGGCGTGAAAATAGAATTGTCTCATGAAAAATATAATTATTGCACATAGTCATTATTTCATTAACTTCCATTCCATGTAATAATAATGGACATGGTTGAAAATATGAAAAATCGTATCTCTTTCAGTGCTCATGGACTTTTCTCACAGAATGATGTCTTCTGCATAATTGCTGAATCAAGCATGCGTCTTTATCACCATCCATAAAATGGACATTTCGGGTGGCCTATCTGATTAATTCATCAAAAATGGAAATTTTTCTTTTCAGAAGAATTTCTAGTGACAATTTCCTTAAATGAAATTATAATGTGTTGTTGATGTATATTACAAGAAACAAAACAATGGATTACCATAAACATCATCTGAGAGGACCACTATTACTGGTGACTTTCTTTATTAAAAAATACATTCCCCAAGTATGTGTGTATTAATCACATCCATTTTAGGATATATAATGACACTATTATCACCAATATTTGAGTTTTCAACAACATTACCTTTTCAAATTGGGAATCCCAATCCTTTACCCAAAACATAAAATTGCACTTTTCTAGAATAATAACATGGGGAATGATTCAGATAATTAATTGATACATATTGAAACCAAGATCTCGAATAATAGGAAAAAATATAAATATAAATGGGAATAATTTCCTCCCCTATGTACCTGTTATAACTTCATAGATTGTTTCCCATTTTGTAACAATGTTTGGTTTGATCCTTATATTTGTAGGGTGTGCAAGGACCCCCATATTGTTAATTATTAAGTCAAAATAAAATAATAAATTTGACAAATTCCAACATTTTAAAATAATTCATACCTATCTAGAGACATTCCATTTTAATAATAAATGTTTTCAGATTTCTCTCTTTTTCTGAAACATATTGATATCAATATTTATAGTCTCATGTCTAATCGCAATATTAAATTTTCATATTGGGAAACCTACATCATTGTCAGAAAATTCTATATAATGTGGATAATAAATAACTAATTTTTTAAATATATGTTTTATTATAGTATATATAGGGTCACTAGGATCTTCAATCCTAGTACTAGCTATAATATTCAATGAGAAAAATTCCCCCACTATGTATCTGTAAAATATCCATAGAACTGTGTGTGACATGATTCCTATTACAACGTGATATATATTTATACCCAAATAATATTTTGTTACTTTTTTTAATGGTAATTCCCATGTGTGGCATTTTTTAAACCTTCCACATAAGTAAACCCCCCTCCCCATGAAAAGGTCACTCTGGTGAGAGCCCCAGCTGAGAAGGAGTCGTTTCCAGCCCAGATGGAAGAGCATCCTATAGGGTGACAACCCAGACACTGATGGTCTGTCAAGAAATCCATCAGCATGGATGGGTTGCACCTTATTTTTTCAACCCAATCAGAAACCACGTGACCCGGCAAGGCGAGTGGATCCCGAGGGAGTGGTTCTCCCCGAAAGCGGTCTCCTGGTATTCGAACCCTGTACCTCCCAAAAAAAAATTGTTGTTGTACCCCACTCTTTCACCACTACTCCACTGCCAAAGAGGCACACCAAAATAATTTATTTTAGTTTGCATCAATGAAAAATAATTACACAATATAGGCCTATGGGTGAGACCTATGTGGGGAACTTTCTTGCATGTCCTATCTAGGGATTTATTCATATCATCATATGAGAAGTAGCGATACCCAATCCCCTAAACATGGGATCAACCGCAAAATATTACATGAAAAAAAGACACCCCTTTCTTCCTTGGGGAAAACCTATGTAGTCCACTACATAGAAAATTGAAATTAAACTGAATGAAAAAAAACATATACCTATTTAAGAAGACGAATTTTTCATTCATGTACATTTTTTATACACATGTGTGATATCTATGAACAAAATGATTAAAAATGTGGTAAATCTATGAAAAAAGGGATCTGGAATATGTATATGTTCTAATAATTATTTTCATATACAAATTATTCTCCCTATATCTAAATTCCAAGACTATTGTGAGATTATCACAAGTAAATCTTGCACAATTTTCACATTGTTTTCTATATCACTACCACATGATGATAATCTATAATGAAATAAAAATATCTTTACCACATGACATTAAACATCATGGACAATATCCTATTTTAATGACATTATGACATGATGAAAAAAATTTCCCCTCTACATGATGTTAAAATGATCATGCCATCAACCATTATCATCTCTTAACATTTGATAAAAAGATATTAACCCCAGTATACCAGATAATGTGGTGCATCTCGCATCCTTGTAAGACCCTCCTCCCATAAACCACACATCAAATCTTGAGCACCTCATGTTGGTGAAAACCATTCATGGACCATGTAAAGGAAATTTGACCTCTCTATTTTACCTATCTATTTATGAAAATGGGATTTGACCTACACCCAAGATGTATATTGGAATTATTGGAAGGGATTTCAGATCCTTGTGTACCTTATGTAATAATGGAAGGACATAGTACTTTAGGGTTTTCTATTCCATATATAGTATTATTTTACAAAAGAATTTTCCATCAACTACTATGCTTGAGACATTATTTTCCATATTTTTATCTTCTTGTATTTAGGATGCTTGAGTAATCGTGGGTCTATGTGTCGTTTTTTTCTTATCATGTAACATTACCCTCATATTATGTACATGTTCTTCATGACCACTAAATACATGAACTCTTTTTAAATGGTAATAGAAATAAAAAATAACCATTGATATTTGAAATCAAAATACCCTAAATTGCTAGTGAAAGAGAAATAAAACATGTTTTGTTCAATACATATAAAAGGGAGATTAAAAAATAATAATTTCTGCAGTCACAATATTCATTCATTCCATATGTAGTGAATGATTTAGAGAATAAATTATTATGGAATAAAGATCACATGTCCCATATTTTACCCCTAATTAGATAGAATCTATTATCTTTGGACCCCCTAGTCTGGGATAATTTTATAGTAATTCTATGTCACGTTTCCACACTTCAATAACAAGAATACTAGGAATTGACACCACTATTATGGTTCTCAATCCCATTTTGAATATAAAATTTTCCCTAAAGACATCATTGTGATTTGAGGTACTTATGAAACTGAAAACTATTTATGGACCTTGGATTGACAACTAGACCTCACTATTTGTACATTATATTGATGCATTGGTTATTTTTCCTACCGACTAGAATCATCTTGGACCTATATGAATGGATTATAACCCTTGTGAGCCAGATTTCATTGTGGTTGAACACATCACCCGAGGGTTTTCTAGGTCATACCTATTATGATTTTCTATTTTTGTTACTCATGACCTGAACACTTTGAACCATGATTTAAAATCTCCAAAAAAAATTATTCAAAAGGATTCATTATCATTGAAGATACACCATTATGTATTGAAACCATCTTCAAATAAGGAATTAAACAGTCTATTCCCAAACACTTTGAAATCCCAAACCACATGACTTGAATCAACACAATTTAGGGAATAAAACCCCAACAAAAAGATAAATTAGACTAGGGTGAAAAAACAATTACTAGATAATTCTATTCACTACACCCCACTCCATTGACAAAATATTTCAGTATACCCAGATATTTAATGTCCCAAAGAAAGTAATTGGAATAAACTCTACATGAACATGTCTGTAATCACTAAGGAATCATCAATAAGGACATTGTCCAACCAATTAGTGTAATATCCTCATATTGGAAGGGATCTCTAATCCATTTATTCACCATTAAAATCATGGTAGAACTCATAATTTTAGGTCTTCCTAAGTCATCCCTATTATGTATGACCCTTTCCATGATTCATGGATTTAATATACAGTTAACACGATTTACACAACTCAAACTCAGACTATTCGTGTGGAAACTTCTTCGCAATTTTTATTTCAACTTCTTGGACCACATAAAAAATCTATCATAACCCTTGGAAAAGTTCTGGAACACCTATTTTTGAAACTTTTAGTGATGCATATGGTATTTGACATATTAAAAGAATGAAACTTTTTCATATAAAGAAGGAACAACAATACTCACGGGCCTTGGTGACACTTGGTTGTAACTTCACACCGTAGGGCGTTTTGGGTGTTACCTAGTATGACCTCCCCATTCCATGGTAATCAATAAACTCATGGATGTGTGAATTGAAACTAAATGGAAATCACATTCAGATCTAGAAGAACCCATACACTAAAAACAAAATGATTGAGCCAAATTTCCTTGAACAATAGTAGTAGAAGGTACGATCAAGAAGAACTTAATCTAAATAAATAAAATGTTTAATTTATAAGACCTTATAATAAAAAAAATATATTCTACTAACATGATGACCTTAAACTAAAAATATTGTTTTTTATCAATATGACATTAAACTACAAGAATAGAAATTCCATGATAAATATCCCTATAATGTGTCCATAAATATAATGACCACAAGACCCTATACTATAAAAATTTAATACCAAAGTTGAAAATACACAAATTACACCATTACTATGGTCTAGGTAGAAAGAACATATAATATCTTCCTTAAGGGGACAATATTCATTCCGTAGGAAAAAATTTAAAAGGGAGTCCTTTGAAAAAATTGGGTATCTTATTGCTGGACACACACATTGTCTGATCCAGAAAATATTGAATAATCATAAATTGAAATGGGATAAAATATATGTGGTCTAATCCCCATAAGAGGGAATACTGAAGAAAAATCAATTTCCATTCCTACTATTTTATCCTTTATACTTATCCATGTAAAATTCTAGTCCATTATAAATAATGGTTTACAATGCATGTGGGGCCCACTATATGGCCTTAGAAATATAATTCCATGATTGATAAGTCCCCTGACAGAGGAACAAGTTTGAAAATTATACCTTTGATATGGATTCCTTACATAAATAATCATGTTATATCATTCATTGTATAGCAAACTCATGTAGGAACATTAATTTATAATCCCATGTTTGTGGACTTTCATGAACTTTTCTTAATCGAAATCTTATTGAGGATATGAACTCAAATCCAAGAGTTCGGGTTCTATTTGGTATCACCCATTTGATGGGTATCCTGGATGATACATGAAACATCCCTTACATTACAAGGGCCCATACCCATGATGTTTCCACGAACCAGTTAAATTCCCCTACCTATATAATAGAATCATCTATTTTAGGATGTTCATGGATGATTTCATTACCAGTGAACCTATATTCATGTTACACGAGTTTCATCATAATAGAATTAAATTCCATAACAATGCACAACATTATTTTCATTCTCATGGGATATGTAGTGTCATCCACTAACCTTACATCATGTCGAAACACAAGTTTAATTGACCAAATTACCCTTTTTGACTATGTGATTATAATATTATCAATGCAGATCTACTAATGATTATTCTTCATGTGAGAGGCATTTATGGGAAATTACCAAGAACAACATGATATATCTAAGATGTTTAATGTCATGTATTTGGGTTTTCTTAATATTAATCTAATGAAGGGTTTCATTGGTGATCCATATTATATAAAGTGAATTCAAGAACTCAAGTAAAAAAATATTCTCTTGATAGAAACTATAATACCTTAGAAAAAATGATAGAAAAATCATCTCATAGGGATTAATATAAAATCCCATCATATGGTCATAAATATATGGAAAAGTGATTTACGTTTAATTTACATTTCATCACAAATTGAATCTATTTAATGTGGGGGGTGGATTTATTGACACCCATAATTTTGGGATATTCACTTATCTATTGATGGTTTCTATAATATAACAAAAATATATAAATATTAAAGGATCATAGGTATAATCACTCAATAAAGGGTTTCAGATTTACATTATAAGCTTTATAGCCAAGCAAGCATGACCAAATTAGATTTTGGATTCACCTAAACCACACCTAGGGAGTCAGTATGGAATGTTAATTCATATGTAGGTGGATTATAAGAAAGATCCTACATAAAAGGGGACAGTTTGTTCCATATAAAGGTTAAATAATGATATTGTGGGATGACATAAGTCATTTCTGGAAATAATCTATAGTAGGCCATGGTACTCACTTCTTGTGACTGGTGGATTAGTGATATATTATTAACCATGGATATTTTATTATAGAAAATGATATGGGACATATCTAAGTGAAACATTATTCATATATTAATATATATATAAATCGCTCACCATCCAATCCTTATGTTCCTAACCATATAAACTTTCTATGGCTTATTATTTAGCCTCTCACTCACCCGCTCATCTGAATTAATCTAACACAACAAGTTCGATGCTACTGAGCCACCAAAAATCTCCACATCCTCCTTGGTAGCAACCCTTAAGGATCAATATATGAAATCCAATACTCACTTGATGTCCCTAGTACATGTGTTAAAATTCATTTTCATACATGTGTTAATTTACAGAATTCAGCTATGAGACACTGTCACATGAATCAATTGGTGTGATATTCATGAAAACCATCATGATATTATATGTGGATCATGATAAGCAATTATGAAGATAATGAATTTTAGGAAAAAAACCCCATAGATTCTCATGAAGAGGAACATATCCTATCATCATGAGATATTCTTATATATGTATTATTTGACTCCTCACCGACATCATTCCATCACATGATATTATATACTCATGCAATGTGCAATCAATCACAACCATAATTTTCATTTATAAACCAATAATACACCATAGAAAAGACATATGTGAGTGAGTAGAGGAGTAGAACATAGGTATAATTGATAAAAAAGGGTGATTGACCACTACTTTAAGAGATATTATCAACGTAATGGAAAATTACACCACGAGATATCCTTCATGAGATCACAAGATTCATTAAAACATCATATGATGCTACCATGCAAAGACCCAATCCTGTTAATATTGTTAAATGAATCCAATTATGTGAATCATTATCACATGAAAACTATCATATAGGGTGGAAACACTATTTCAAGTAGCATACTGAGACATACTACATTGTATGTTTATTTTAGCTACAATTCGTTTGTGTGAACATGAAGGGGGAATCTGATGATCCTTTAGTGTCATGGTGCCTTCAACCTTGTGTTCTTCTATACATGAATATAACACTTTGTGAGGACTCCATAAAAATTTGGACACTCTCATATCTTAAAATATTTATAGAAAGTACAATGAACATGAATCCAATACATTAAAGACATATAGACCACCCTTGATAGTGTACTGTTGTCCATGCTATAAATTTTATTTGCATCTCATGTGCCTAATCATATAACCCAACACAACATCTCATTAATGTCATGTGAATTTCAAACGTAATTAGTCATCATGAGATCTCATCATCTAGGAACCTATTTACATGTATATGAATTTTTTATGCATATGAAATGAGGTACATGTTCTCATAGAATGATCAAAATTCTTATACACATTCCTTCAACATAATATCGTATTCCTACTATAATCACCCATTTTTTATTAATGGAAATAACTCCTTATAATTATTACCTATAGAATAATAAAATTAGGATGCATAATGAAATATCATGATACTAAATACTATATGTTTATTAAACATAATTTTTCCACTTTTAAGGTTTTAATTTAGAAAATATGACTTACACTGTTATGATCAGTAAGATTATTGGAATCTGATAGGGAAGAAATAATTTATTGTGAATATTAACCTAACCTTAAAAATAGTAACCTACCATTATGAATATTAATATGGCCCTTATGAATAATAAATTTCCCAAGATAAGCGTCACCATACCCATGAATAATTAATTAAAATGTAGGACTCTTATAAGGGACAATTTGACCATAGTAAAAGTATTGGTGTTCTTGTAAGCCAAAAATAATTAATTATGAATAATTAATAAATTTTAAATAAAATGTGTTTTCTAAAAATTTGTTCATAATTTAAATATTATATGTCTTTTAGTTTTAAAATAAATTTATAAGAACATACATAATTTTTGAAAGCATTATAAAATCAGTTTTAATTTAAAAAAAATGCATTTTTCATGTAAATTATAATTTTAATCATAATTGGAAAATTTTTCTTGAAAAATGGACATCATTTTTTCATTATAAAAATTAAGAAATGGTTGGGGTGAATTTTTAGTATTTTTCTGAAATACATTAATTTTTATGAAGAGTGAAATTCCATAATTGACAAAATAAGGTAAATAAGCTAATTATAAAGTCACGCATGATGTTTTGTTGATGTGAGATCAATTAGTTCTGGTTCACATGAAAAAATTACTATTATTGGTCATATAAGAATCACTATTACTTTTTGGGTGGGGAAATAATATATTAATGAATTTTATATCAAGAAACCCACTCTCCCCTCCACTATAAACACCACCCTACACAACCTCATTTTATCACACATCTACAACATCAAGCCATCTCTAATTTATGCCCAAGAATCTTCCATGTCCCCTCCCCCATTCCTGATAGTTTTTGGTCTAACCAAAAGACCAAGCCTAGGTCCCTTCTTGTTGATCACAAGAGGTTGATTCAAGAGGTAATTTATTTCCTTCTTTTCCTTTATTATCAATTTAATTTATATTTCTTCTCTTATTTGATCCCCACCTATATTCATCCAAATGGTATGGTAAAACCTATATTATTAATATATAGAAATATTATGATACTAATGGGATATTATTTCATCAAACCCCCTTCTCTTCTTCTTTCTATTTCATAAATGGGAACATTGTTCGTGAGGTGTTAATTTATCTACTTTAAGAATGCCATGTTTTCAATTTCCATTAAAGCTTTCTGATATTGTCATGAAACAATTTTATGGTTTAAAAACATTATAATGTATTTATTATATTGTATTTCATGTTCTGGAGCTAACTCAGGTACATATTACTAAATGATTTAACAAAACATGATTGTTGTGGTAAAAACTGCCAAAATTAACCCAAAAAATCATCATTTAATTTGGTCTAATGATTAATACACATTGAATATAAGATAATTAATTATAATATCATTTAAACATAGTTAATATAATTAATAACATAAAATATATGTTTTTTTGTGTTTACCCATGTTCTACAAAAACATCCACTTGTGAATACATATCTACTGCTCAAAAAAACCAAAAAAATGAACATTCCTGAACAATGTTTTTAAACTATATAACTACTTAAAAGTACCATAAAATAACTTAATAAAACCATAATGAACCATATTCATATAAATAATGTTTTTTATTTGTTAATTAATTAATCAAATGTTGTTATACAATACATTAAAATGAAGAAAGCATTCAGATACAAGGTAAAGAGAAAATCTTGATCCAAACTTTATTTCTTCGGGTTCTCCCTATTCAGTCCATTTTTGGTATGGTAACTATATAAAAATAATTTTATCATCATTATATTACTTTTTCGTTGATAAAATTTTTCTACTCATGTTTATGTCAAATAATTTTTTTCCAAAAGAACTCTTATTTCAAAAACACACATTTTACCTCGCACTCAAGGTTGATGGCTATCATATCATGTATGTTATTCCCACATAATTTTAGGAACCCAATGTTTACAAATGTGTTCTTATAATATTAATCCCATTAATTTCCCTAGGTTAATTATGTTCATTTTTTATATATGTTCAATTTTTCATGCATGATTAATTATAATGTAATGATGTGATGGGTGCACCTATAATTATATAGTGAAATTTGAATGTTTCAATGTGACAGGTGCACCCGAAGTTATAAATTTCTCCAATGGGTTGGGTAAACTGATTAATCTCATGAGTGAATGTAAAATTATGTGAGAAAAAGATTCTATATTTTTTCATAAGTATCTGTGGTAGTTAACATCTAAGACATGATTTATCGTTTTTTTCATTGCCACATTTCAAGTCTTTTATTAATGATTCATCTCATGTTCATTATTTTTTCTTTGTTATGGTTATGCTCACACCATGCCATATTGTACTTATCTATCCTATTACTCACTTTTATCTCACCCCATTTGATGCATATCGTCAGGCGATTAAATGTACAAAGGATAGGTCAAGTTCCAATAATAATCTTGAGAATATGGAATTAAATTAATGTTTCTGCATGATGTTGTAATTGTTATGTATAGTACTAGTTTTTCCAAGATGCTAAAACTTTGGTCCCCTAGGTGAAAAAATATTATGGTGTTTATCGTTAAAATGATGCAATAATAATATATGAAATGTTTGGAATGATGTAGTTGGTATCAGAGTCAAGGTTTAGTTAATTTGGGAATTCGGATTAGTGAACCCTATATAAAACCTCTAGCATGGGACTATGTACAAATACGAAAACCAAAAACATTACATTGGGATACCATATGATATAATTTTAGTATAAATCATACAAATAAATACGTTATTCTGGTCTTTTAGACTTATGTTTTTTTCAATCGTTTTCTATTATAGAAAATGGTGGGAACCAGAAGAAACCTGGACAACAACTCGTGTGAGGAACATTGCAATGATTCTCTGAAGAACATCCCCAATGGTTTGGGAGGTGGTGTTCAAAACATCATGGTGATTCTTAACCAACTATCTCAGGTTATGAACAATAACCATAATAACAGAGAACTTTTTCCTTTACCAAAGAATTAAAAACATGAAATAGAGTGTTTTATGAGGCAATGATCACTGACGTTTAGTGGATCCTCTAATCCACTAGTTGCTGAGCAGTGGGTCAAATCCATGATGAAGATCTTTTCTGTGCTACAATGTTCTAAGACGGAGAAGGTGACACTATCTATTTATGTTATAGATGGAGAGGTCGATCAATGATGGGATTTGATTAAGAACACCAAGCCAAGGGATTAAATTGAAGATATGGAATAGTAAGACATTAAGATAATGTTTCCAAACAAGTATTTCCCAATAACTCTTCGCATGAAGATGGAGAGAGAATTCATAGAGCTTAAGTAATTGGATAGAGAATCTGTCACAACCAATGAAGTTAATTTCCTAATTCATGCAAGGTACACTTCATGTTTTTTATCATTGATGATAGAAAAATTGATAGATTCATTAGTGGATTAAAATAACACCATCAAAAGTCTCTTACCATTCGAGATATTGGAAGTTATGAAGAAGTTGTTAGATGTGCTCTCAAAGTGGAGATGGATATTGGATAATGGTCACATGTATATGGTGATAAGAAATGAAATATATTGTTTCAAGATGGGGGATGTAATGACATAGGTGGGAAGATAACTCAATGAACCACATGCCAAAAATTTTAGAAGACGAACCACGGGAAGTGCCTCAAAGGGATGAGGAGTTAATTTAAGTGTAGGAAAGAATAAAAACATGGTTATGAATGTCCAAAATACGTGAAAAATTAGGAGAATGTGGTGGAAGAAAGGAGAGAACCACCCATGGTTCAATTCAACAACTATAGGGAGCTAGGGAACTATGCAAGCCAGGGCACTAAACCTATAGTTCTTGAGGTTAATTAGTGTCAACAACCACCAAATCCCAAGTAACAAGGGAAGGATTATGCCATCACTACTACGGAAGTGGATCAAGATAAGGATGTCGTACATGGTATACTTTATATTCACTCATGAATGGAAAAAGTCTTACATGATTCTGGTTCAATCATTCCATTATATCATGATAGTTTGATTGAACTATATAATTGAATCCTTGAAAATTTGAAGTATAGATATCTGTAAAAAAACCATGTCATGAAGTCATTTCATCCCCAGTTTTTTACTCCTCTATTATTGGATTATGTGGGAATATTCATCTCGTGAATCTCACAATTCATTCAATGGTGGAATTCGATGGTATAATGGGAATTAATTGTCTCTCGTTATATAGAGATCATATCAACAATCTGGAAATGGAAATATCTTTCGATATTCTGAATCATGCCACGCTCTTATACAAATGAATTTAATATTATGATTCTACTTTCAATAATCCTTCAATGGTGTGCGTGTTGATTCCATATGAAGAAGCATACCTATTCCAAATGGATGAGTCAAAGGATAGTACAGACCTTTCAAGAATTCCTATCGTGAGTGAATACGATGATGTATTTACCGAAGAGTTACTCGGAATTCCCACAGATCATGGGGTAGAGTTATCAATATAACTTATTCCAAGAGCTACTCCTATATCAAAGTGTCCATATATGATTTCACCTGTAAAACTAGATGAGTTAAAGAAGTATCTACAAGAGAATCTGCAAAGAGGGTTCATACGCCCTGGTGCATCACCTAGGGGTGTGCTAGGGCTCTTTATGAAGAAGATGGATGGAACAATGCCGTTGTGTATCGATTATCAAAAACTCAACTAGATCACAACAAAGAATAAGTATCCTCCTACAAGGATTGAATACATATTTAAGAAGCTTAGAGGATCTAAATTCTTCTCAAAGTTGGATCTTCATTCTGGATATCATCAGCTAACAAGGAAGAAGGAAGATATTAATTAGACTACCTTTTGTATAGGGTATGGGCACTATGATTTCCTGGCGATGCACTTTGGACTTACCAATTCCCTGGTAATCTTCAGGGATTTAATGAATAGATTCTATATAAATTACCTCAACAAATTTTTTGTAGTTTAAAGTATTGATATTATCATCTACACTAAGAGAAAAGGGAAACACGAAGAACATCTAAAACATGTGTTGGCAACATTGATAATGGGGAAGTTGTACACCAAGTTGAGTTAGTGTGACTTTTGGATTAACCAAGTCACGTTATTATGATATGTGATCACAAGTGAGAGAATTTTTGTGGACCCTTCAAATACAAGGCAATTTTTGAAAGGAACAATCCATCTAGTGTCTTAGATATATGTAGTTTTCTTGGATTAGCTGGGTACTACCAACATTTTGTGAGACATTCCTCATGATTTTCAATCCCGCTAACTCAGTTGTAATGGAAAGGGGTAACGTATTTCTGGACAGAATAATGTGAGGGAATTATCCAAGAGGTACACAATACCAAAAAAATGGATAAAGTATTGTGATATAAATTGATGCTTGAAAGAAAGGATTGGGTTTTGTACACATGAAAAACGATACTGTGACGGCATACACCTCACATAAATTAATGATCCATGAGAAGAACTTCCCGACACATGATCAATATATAGAAGTAGTGATTATTTCCTTGAAAATATGGTTTCAATACCTTTATGGAGAGAAGTGTGACAAATACAAAGACCACAGGATCCTAATATATATATTCACAAATCAAGAGATCAACATACTTCAAAGGTGATGGTTAGAGATAATCCAATATTATGATTTCTCTATTCAAAATCATATTGGAAAGGAGAATGATATTGTTGATGCTCTAAGAATAAAAGAACCTGCTACACTATCCATGTTATGGTTTGAGATGACCATCTCTACTTTTATATGCAATGGAAGGATTTATAAATCATAATGACAGGGGATACATCCTACCTTTCCCAAATGATTGTCCAACCATCCATCTAAGAGATGATTAAGGAATCACAAAGGGATGGTTTGGAGAAACTAATGAGGTAGAATTTAGTAATGGAAGGGATTTGGAAAGAGTTTCTGATCAACAATAATGGGTTGAATCAGTTTGGAACATAGCTTTGTGTGAATTGATAACCCGAGATAAATAAGGAGATATTAGACAATTCCCATATCTCATCATTGTTTATCCATCCTAGGAGTACCATGATGTACAGTGATATCTGATAACCGATCTATTGGGATTCCCTTGAAGAACGAGATTGCAGAATATAGATCAAGGTGCTTAGTATGTTAGCATTTTAAAGAATAGTGAAAAAATTCCAATGGTATGATGCATCCATTGCCTATACCCATGTGAAAATTGGAGAATGTCACTATTGAAATTGTCCCGGGTCTCCCAAAGACGTTGAATGTAAATAATGAGATTTGGGTTGTGGTTGGCCGAATCACCAAGACTTCTAATTTTATCTCTATTCTGGAAGACCTCCCCCTTGAAAAAATTTAAATGATATTTGTGAATGAAGTGGTGAAACTGCATGGTGTTCCACTCTCAATTTTCTCTGATCATGATATATGGTTCCTATCTAAATTTTTTAGGAATCTTATACATGCTTAATGTACTGAAATAAACTTCTGCATGACCTGTCACCCAAAAAATGATGGCCAATATGAAAGGAATATTTACTCTAGAAGATATTCTGTGATCGTGATCTCTAGAATTTAAAGGTTGATGGGATCAAAATCATATATTGATTTAGTTCTCATTCAACAATATCTTGCAATTGAGTATTCTTATTTTTCCATATGAAGCTTTGTATGGAAATTGATTTAGAACTCCAACATGTTGGGATGAAGTAGGAGAAAAAATGTTAATTGGACATGATCTTGGGAAAGAAATGATATAGGAGGTTCAATCATCTAGAAACTCATTAACACTTCTCAAATTCAGCAAAATAGAAACGCTGACAACCGTTGAAGGGACTTGGAGTTCGACATTGGTGATAAAGTCTTCCATCGAATATCACCATGCAAGGGAATCATGCAGTTAAAAAAAGAAAGTGATGTTATGCCCCTAGTATGTCGACCCCTTTGAGATCCTTGACCACATAAGATCATTGGCATATCAGCTTGCCCTTCCACTGAATATGACTCAAGTTCATGATGTTTTTCATGTATCACTCTTAAAGAAGTAAATTATGGATCCCATAAATGTACTGAACTCGGAGGTTGTACAACTAGAAGATGATCTCTCTTATGAGGAGGAGCTAGTGAAGATTTTGGATAGGCGAGATAAGGTTCTATGCAACAAGGAAAACCACCTTTTCAATGTGTTATGGATGAACCATAAGGGTACTTGGGATCTAGAGGATGTGATGAAAGAGATTCACTCTCACCTATTTGTGTAAAATGAATTTTTGAGGGAGAAATTTCCTAAGGGAGAAGAATATAACTACAAAATGTTTTATTAATGGAAATCCCCCATTATAATTATTCCCTATAGTAAAATAAAATTTCGAAACACAATGAAATATCATTATACAAAATACAATGTGACCAATAAATATAAATTTTCAACTTCAATGGTTTGAATTTTGAAAATATGACATATATATTTGTGATCTGTAAAATGATTTCAGCCCGATAGAGAATAAATAATATTTTATGAATAGTAACATACCCTTAGGACTATTAACCTACCCTTATGAATAGTACTATAACCCTTATTAATAATAAATCATCAAAAATTAGAGTAACCATACCCGTGAATAATTAAATAAAATTTTGGCATCTTATAAGTGACAATTTGACCGTAGTTAAAGTCATGGTATTTTGAATGAAATAAATATATAATTATAATTTATTTATTAATTTTAAATTAACCTATTTTATTAAAATGTGGTCATAAATTACAAATTCCACATCTTCTAGTTTAATTAAAATTTTATAATATCTTACACAATTTTTGAAATCATTTTAAAATTAGTTTTATTTTTAAAAACTGTATTTTTCCAGTAAATTATGATTTTAATCATATTTAGAAATTATTTATGAAAAATGGAAATAATTTTTGAATTAAACACCTCAATTAATGGATGGGGTGAATTTTTAGGATTTTTCTGAAATACTTTATTTTTTTTAATATTGAAATACAATAATTTATAAATAAAGCTGAAATAATTAATTACAGAGTCTCGCATAATGTTCTATGAATGTAAGCACAATTTTTTTGGGTTGAAATGATTAAATTACTATTATTGGTTATGGAAGACTCTCTATTCATTTTCTTGTGGGGAAATAATTAATTAATGAATTTTATGTTGAGAAATCCCCTCTCCCCTCTACTATAAATACTTCCCTTGGCACCATCATTTCCTCAGAACTCTCAAGCTTCAATCCTTGTCTAAACTCTAACCAAGAATCTTCCCTATCCCCACCCCAAAGTCCAAGTTCTTCTGGGGTCATAAAAAGTCCAATCCAGGGTCCCTTAATGAGGATCTCAAATGAAATATTGAAGAGGTAATTTCTCTCTATCCTTTCCTTTAATTTTCTTTCAATTTCATGTTCTTTTCTTATTCTCTCCCCACCTATGTTCATCCAAATGATATAGTAACTCTAGTAGAATACATATACTATAATTTTATGACACTAATTGGATATTATATCATTTATCCTGCAACTCATATTTTTTTTATTTTATAAAAGAGAACATTGTTCATGAGGTGTAAATTTATCACATTAAAAAAGAAAAGTTTTCAATTTCCATTAATGTTATCATATATGGACATGAAACATTTTTTATGGTTGAACCAGATTATATTATATTTTATATATCTTATATCATGTTCTGGATCTAACGTAGGTAAAAATTACTAAATTATTAAACAAAACATGTTCTTTGTTGTCAAAAAAGTCCAAATTAACCCAAACAATCTTCATTTAATTCTTGTCTAATGATTCAACCACGTGTTATATAATATAATCATTTATAAGATCATTTAATCTTCTATAATATCATTAATGACATTAAATATAAATTCATTATGTTTACCCATTTTATAAACGGACATCCATTTATGAATACATATGAACCGCTCAAGAAAACCATAAAAATGAATATTCTAGGAAAATGTTGTTAAACTCTATAAATCATCCAAAGGACCATAAAATTACTTAATGAAACCACATTGAAACATATTTATTTGAATAATGTTATGGATTTGTCAATTAAGGAATATAATATGGTTATACAGGACACTAATTTGAAGAAAGTGTTTAGATACAACTTAATGGGGAAATCTCGAACCCAACTTTCTTTCTTTAGGTTTTCCCCCTTTCACGCCATTTTTTTGTATGGTCACCCTTCAAAAATAATTTTTTCATCATTATCATACCTTATCTTTGATATAAATGTTTTCATACTGATGCTTATTTCATGAAAATCATTTTCCAAAGAACATATCTTTCAAAAAACGCACCTTTTACTTCTCACTCAGGGTTGATGGCTATCGTATCAAGTATGTTATTCCAACTTAATATTGGAAACCCAATGTTTACAAATTTGTTCTTATGAGATTAAACCCATTAGATTCAATGGTTTAGTTTTTTTTATTTTGGATATATAATCATTGTGGCATGCAAGATAAATTATATTGTTATGATGTGACATGTGTGCTCAGAATTATATAGCGCAATATGAAAATTTCAATGTGACAAGTGCGATCGGAATTATGCAGCACTCCAATGTATTGGGTGAAGTGATGACTGTATTTATATAATGTAAAATGATGAGTGAATAGGATGATAGATTTTTTCACAATTATGTGTGGTAGTTAACCAAAAAGACATGATGTTTCATTTTTATGCATTACCACATTTCAAGTCTTTTATTAATGAATCCTCTCATGTTCATGATTTTTTCCTATGTTATGATTAATCTCTCCCCATGTTATATTGTTTTTATCTATCCACTTACTAGGATTTTATATCACCTATTTTGATGTATATCCTTAGGAGATTACATGTTCTAAGTAGAGGTCATGTGCCAATAAGAAGCTAGAGAAGAAGGAATTAAATAAATGTTTATGCATGATTTTGTAATTGTTATGTATGGCCCTTATTTTCCCAAGACTCTAAAACAATTTATCCTCTATGTGTAATAATATTATGTTTTTTGAACATTAGAATGATTTAATTGTAATGTTATAAAAGGATGGGTTTCTATACATACACTCACACCATAAAACAAGTATCCAAGACACCATGAGGCATGATCCAATTAGATATGTGACTTCAAACCAAGGACATATGTTCAATAATGGATATGTTTGGGAATCCACAATGCATAAATATGTTATGATAATTCAACTAAATGACTAATCACTGATTTCACGATTCCCTTATGAGGCCATGGACTATCCAGGATGATTTAATGAATTTTTAGGGAAAATCCATTATGATCATGAAATATATTATTTATAATTTAATTAATCTTTTATTAGTATTTGTCAAATTAATGTTTATAATGAGACATCATACCAAAATTCCAACATTTTCACATGACCTCATAATTATAAATTAGGAAGATCATGAGACCACCCACGGACATGTCATATTTATCATGCATCATCTTGAGATAAATATAAAAATATCATGATCCAAAAAATAAACACTCTACATGTTAATGAAAATTTTATTGCACATGTGCACATTTATGAAGTTAATATGTCCTAGATATTTCAATTCATTATGCCGATCATCCTAATAATTTTCTCTTCAATCGTGAAATGATATACACGACATGTTCGTGGATCTTGTGGAAGAACCTTCACATGTCCACCTTGATGATGTGAATGTCAGTAGACATATTATTTATGATTATTTTATTCAACTAAAACACGTGTTTATTGATGATGTATAAGATTATAGAAATATCCAATTTTTCCATTTGAATAATTCCTATACACAACTGGTAATCATAAGATAGATCTTAATCCCATAAACCTGTGATCATGAAAAGAATCATGGGCATGCCAGGAAGAAACCAATTGATGTGTCTATTATGTCATAGTGACACCATAAATTTATTATCCAAACAAAAAATAGATGTTCTATATAAAATAAACACATGTTCAGTAGGATATAATGTCATGTAAAAATTATTTTCAAGGAATGATCAAAAGAAAATCAAGGAATTTCTTTCATACATCCATGAAATGTAAGGTAGATCCCCTAAGACATTTCATCTCTGTCTAGTAGACACATATAGACATAAAACATGTGGATCCAAATAGATGTTTTTTACTATGTTACACATATTATAAGTGGAATTTTAATAATGGGTTAGGGATACAAACTCATACAACCCTAAATATAATATTCTCGTGGACGTGCATTCTATGTCATATAAGAGTATCCATAATACCATTTATTATTATAAAATCTATACATTTTTCAAATGATAGATAATAAATATTTTAAAAGGGATACATCCATGATTAATCCCCAATAAATATTTAACATTTGGGATAGCCATAATGACTACGATTATGATAACCCACCCCAACCCATCATCATGTTATGAGGGAAACTGAAATACAAAAACATTGACTAATGAAGAGTCATGATATGTATAATGCCTTCCTAATCCTAAATGTATAATGAGAATACTAATTTAGAAATGAACCTCAATTTATATTTCATTCCATCCTTTAGAAACCAATATCTACAATGGGATTATCATTATTAATCATCATCCAGAAGATTGAGAAGACACATAAACTACAACAGATATTATTATAATTATAAATTGGATATGCATGATTATTTCCTAATTCTTAATATACACACTATATAATCTTCTAGAATAGTAATAATACCTCTCTAATGGAAACATTGATTTGTAGGATGTGTCAAAAAAGATCTTATGTGTTGTGTTTTATTTCCCTCTATCCCTTGTTTCTCACACTATGCCGGATGAACATTGACCTATATAATAAAGGTGATAATTAAAATTAAATGATGAGGATTTCATAGTGTGGTCATTACTATGAGATATAATTCTATTATAGATATCATTTTAATATAATGGTTAAAACTTAAGACATGGAAATCTAGGGGGGCCTTATATGAATACACCTCCCTATGGCCAAAGTTTTCACATCATTAATGATGAAGAAACATAGTCCAATGATACTAATTGATGTCTTAAATGAATACATAAAAACTTTTGTTTAGGTCCAATCCAAATATTTTCGTTCTTATTGCATGATGGTTAACTACCTGGATGATTTCAGACCCATGAACTTCAACTATGTCAAATGAACTACATGGGACTTGATTCTTATTGTCATAGGATATGTTGGGTTACTTAGAGAGGTTCAATCCCATCTTTTAGAAACCTCCCAACTCATTCAATGGTAATAAATAGTATTGTGTGAAAACATATCCATAATATAAACCATCTAAATTAATTAAGGGAATGATAAATAAAAAATGATAGGCACAAAATTGATTGTATCATTTCATTGCATTTATCAAGTTATTAACATAACAGTAACATGACTCATATCAATTACTAAAATGTATTTCATGATCATATAATAATTCTATATGATGTCACCATAGTAAGAATAAGTTCCCCCAAAATAGTGTTATTATATTTATCTCCAACCTTCTTGACCAATGTGTGTCCCTTGGTGTCATTGAGGTTGAAACACCGAAGGACAACCGGCCTTTATAGTGAAGGTACTTACTTATTTATGGAAGTGGGAGCCAATGGAAAATTTATTTGGATAAAAATATGCTGATATAGATGAAAAAATTGTAAAACCACCAACAATAATAATCAATGGAGTTTTAGACCAAAATAATTTTGCGTTTGTTGGGAAATACTTAGGATGAGAACAATTCCCCTTCTTTAGTATACATCCTAAGGTTTTTAGAAATAAATATCATCATGGATTCCTAATAAAATGAAATATAAAAAATTTTGATATAATAATGGAAGTTATTTGATTACTTATTAATGTAAAATGAATATTTTTATGAATAAGAGAGTACAAATAGATCCCATTTCTATGTGGGATAGACATATACATGGATTTTTTGAAATGAAAATGAAATCAAGTGTTTTAAAATTCCAAAAAAGCTAAAATAGCTCAATTTGAAACCATATAGGATATAAAGTATATATATTTCTATATAATAGTAATTTTACATATTTTTATCTCATCTTAATCCATATTGTTTCTTTTAACCCCCAGTTAAACTCATTTTAACCATAACTGTGCTAATTAATTTTTACTATTTTTACTATTCATTAAGATAAAAAATTAATTTCAAATTATTATTTAATATTAATTACATATATTTCAAATATGGAATGAATTTTTAAAAATTCATTTCATAGTGCTGGAATAATTTTAATTAATAATTAATATCATATATGTGATGTAAAATAAATTTTCAATTGATTATTTTTCATAACATTAGATAGATTTAATCTAAATATTCTCTATGAAAATTATTTTTCTAAATTAAATTGGATTAATAAACACAATGTGTAAACAATTTTCCTTTTTAATGAATTTAAAAATAAAGTTGATCTCATGGAATGAATAAAATAAAAGTAAATTTCTATAAAAAATTAATATTTTATACTATTGAAAAAATATTATTTTTATTTTATTTTTAAAGAATTAACTAAATGATAATATTAAAATATTTATTTTTAAAATTAAGAATATTTTTTAAAATATTATTTTTTACTCTAGTGAAAATTAATTGTTCTATTTTTTTAGAATATGAATGAAATTTTTTTTAGAAACTGTTTTCTTCGCAGGATATAATGATATTTCTAAAAATTAATTAATTTTTATCAATATTAATTCACTATATTCTTCTATTAGAAATATTTATAATTTAATTATTCTTATTCACAAATCTGTGCTTAAGAGATTGGTTCAAATAAAAATATTTAAAATAAAATGTTAATTATATATTACGGTTTATTAAAACTCAATGTTTTATTTATTATAAAATATTAGAAAGATAGAATTTATATGAAAAAAACTATTATACAAACTCATGGTGTTAAATTATATTCCCATTAATATAAATATCACTCATGAAATTAATCAATCTAATTTAAAAAAGATCATATTCGTATACATCATCATATCCTCACCTTCTAATGCAGCTTGGTAATGTTGGTGATTTTTCTATAAAAATTGATATGTGATTGGTACTGCTTCATAACACTTTATCTGTATCATGAAAATTATATACTGGATGTTCATCATAAGAAATATCATTTTCTAGTTGTATGGACACTTTGTTTAGTACATGTGGATGATCATGTTTCGAATTACTCGAGAAAGATACAGCAAAAATATCAAGGACATGACAGAGTTTCAATGGAAATTCCAAATGATAACCAATAGTCCCTAATCGATCATGGATCTATAATGAAAAAATATACATGGGGATTATATATACTATTTTTCTAAATAACATAACCTAATTTTATGGAGGAATTCATAGAATCACTTTCTCGTCAATATCATATTCTAGACAATTTCAATTATTATGAATATGAAATTTCTGATTAGTTTTTGATGACATTTTGTGTTTCTGATTGTTGATAATATTAAAATGAATTTAAAAATATATCTATAGTCCGAATACCTTTTTGGCCAACCTCACCCTAAAAAAATGGATTTATAGATTTAATTCAATATAGGGGTTAATAAGGCCCATATAAATTGTGAAGTGAATTTTATTATTGTTTGAAAACATGGCTAGTGGAAGAAGCTGATCCTAAGAACCTTTGAAATCAGTTGAACCTTATATGAAAATATTTTATACTTTATAATTATTTCTTGTAGATTTACCACTTTTTGGAGGATGATTCACCCTACAAAAATAGAATAGTATTATCATGTTCTATCTCTAGGATTTTATAGAACATCCTAGTGAACCTAAAATCCAATCAAATATAGTATTATTAGGTAATCCATGAATCCTTACCACATACATAATTATTTTTTTTGGAAATATGATCAAGGTAGAAATGTAATTTGAAAGAAATGTTGTGTGAAAACCTTTTTTGTATATCTAATAAACCCCTGTTAGCATTGTTCAATGTAGATGTTTTGGTGTCTCTTATAATGAAACCTATCATGATTTATTTTAATTTATAATATGTTATGAGAAATTTTTTAACTACACATTTCATTTTCTTCTTCATATCCATAACATTTTGGAATACCATGAACTGAGATACAAACTTTCCAATATATATCTTCCATAAATCCCAACCAAAAAAATATTTTAATCATATATAGATGAATTTTAATAATAGGATCAGTATATAATTATTAAATATGATATTCCCCAAAAATATAAAAACTCAAATTGGATATGGATGGAACACACATATGGTTTCACATCGTTATAATTCCATCATAATCAATGTTCAATTCCAAAACATTTTGAACCATGTTTTGAATCTCTCCAAAAACTTTTTTTATAAGTTTATATTCACCCATATAGATGGTTAAACACACATTAGAGAAAGAAAATATTTACCCACATTCTTCTTTATTTCCATATACATCTTATAAATTCTAGAAATATTTGATTTTTGGTGATCCTTGTCATGGATAGGCTACTATGATCCTATAGACTTGAAACATTGATCACCCTATTCCAATTAATACAGTGGTAATATAACAAGTTTCCATAATATTTAATTAGATCCTAATATAGTATTGTTTTTTGTATTCAACTCCATATATTATAATTTATAAATTACAATTTTAATACCATTATATAGATCAAAAAACTGTTCATAATGATAATTCCTCTATATCATTAAGTATTAAATCATTAAATGTAACTCTGAATCATAAATTCGTTTATATCTCTCATGTAATTTCTGTTTTCAGGAGGTATAACCTATCACCATTAAATTTTACATTAAAATGTATCCCAAAAACTAGTTTTATGTGTCAATATATATTACAAGCCCTCCTCCACTACTTGGTAAAATATTCATTGGAATAATGAATGACCTTATATTTCATTCCTATTTTTTTTCAAATTCATTCATCCAATGAAACATTTATCCCATTTGTTTTAACAAGGTATGTGGATTGAATTGAAGTGATAAATAATCGACAAATAATCTATAATATAAATTCAAACTAAGAAAAGATCAGATCACAACCATCGTGGTCATGCTATTACAATGTATTTGAGCATCCATCATTGAAGGTTCCATGTACATACCCATTTTTGAGAGTAAATAATTAAAAATTGATACATTTTTTCCAAATATCAAACAATATAAATTTTACATACTATTTCACCTTCATTGGGTTAGTCGTTAAATTTCTCGAGTGATATTCATGGCCTCTATTCCCAACGTCTTATCATTGTGGTGGAATTTTATACCCATAAAAAAATTCTTCAAATATAAATTAGTGGATACATCTACAGTCAAATAAGATATTTACATTTCAATGTTAGATGGCATGTGTTCCATTTACCACATCATTGTCCTACCATCATTTGAAATAGTGGTCACATGATATTTTTATTTTTCAATTGGTTTATTTCGATTCTATTTTATATCATAATCTATGTACATTATATTTTATCCCTAGTTATCATAATTACCATTATCATTGAATTTATGTAATTCAACTATTTATAGTACTTTATTAGGGAATATTGATTTCTTCCATTATTTTATCCTTCCCATTCATTTTCATTCGACATTCTCTAAATTTTTTTCCAACCCATCAGTATATTTATAACCTCAAATAAATATTAAATATGTTACCTTGATATTTCCTACCTCTTTGTTTATATGCTGATAGAAGCAATTTCTTTCCACCATGTGATTTTTTTCCGCTTTCATTGCACTTGATCTTTTTTACACTATCAAAAAAATGGAAATGATAGGAATCAAATATTTTCATTTACACCTCTATGGAAAATAAATCTATTTATTCATAGATATTATATTAAATTATTGATAACACATTTGGATGACATTGTTTTATTCCATAATTGGATTGAATGACATTACATTCGATTTAGATGATAATATTAGAAGCATCTAATTATTATCTTAACAAATTTCCCCTATATATACCAACAACATCATCCTTAATATACTCCATATCAATGAATTCCTTCTTCATTTTTGTGATAATAACATGTGGAATGTACGTATTGTTAATAATCTCTTAAACTCATCCAACTCATTATAGTTAATTTCATTAGTATTCTCTCATTTATATGATAACAGTCCACCCCTATTCATTTTATATTAAAATGACAAAAAACCAAAATGAATTTTTATTTGGTAAACACAAAGGAAAATATAATAGATTTTTAGTGGTACTGATACATTTCCCAGAAAAACCTAAATCTGGGGAACTACTAGATTAAGGTATATATAAACTCATGAAACACTATATAGAACGTTTTTCACTCCATATATCATTTATAAGATCATCAATATTCATTCCTGGAAAAGTTACTATCTGAACATATTGATAATTTTTATTCTATCTCTTGTAATTTTTGGTTTCTCAATAGTAAATACATATAATTATGTATCTAATTTATCATTATCATAATTTTGTTTTATTCCATCAATTGGAAGAATAATAAAATTAATAATATAAGAGTCAATAATCATTATTTGATTCAACATAATCATGGAAAACCATTTACAATGAATCTAATGCATGAATGCTTGTTTTATATCTATGACACCTTTGGTATTACCATGGTAGTTCATTATTATTATGTATAAAAATATTTCATGATGGTTTATATGATTTTTGAAACGTCCAAAACATTTATTCTAGAGGTTTCAAATTAGGTTTCTAGTAATTATCTTTATCCCACAACCGGTGAAAATTCAGTCAAATCCTATTAATTCATTTTTAGACATTCCCACTACACATAAATACTCCATGCCGCATAAACTTCTTCTATCTATCAATGGAAATAATTTATTTGAATCCTCTCTCTATATCATTCAGTAGAATTCTAGGATATTATCTTATAGTTTAGTTCATGATAGACTTATTCCTTAGGTTATCAATAAATTTTTGTCATCCCAATTCCAATTGTTAACTAAAAAGTTTCTCTGATACTAACTACACTGACCTAGGAATTTCATAAATAAATAATACATATTTTTGTATGAATATTTGATACATTTCACTAGTACACAATTAATGAACCCAACGGTTTATTGTATTTGGAGATGATGTACACACATTTCAAATTCTATTATTATTAATTAAAATCTCAAAAATGTTTGTCCCCTTTAACACACATCATAAACATAGGAAACATAAACATTTCTCCATAACCTAGTGGAAGGAAACATATGAAAGGGTGAGAACATATTCGAAGAAAGGGTAATCATGTGGGATATCATTGGATGATAATAAAAATCTATACGATAATAATAAAGGTATTAGATTACAATAATTACATAAAATGTTCATTATAAATCATTCAATGATAATAAACATAGTTCATGGAATTTAACATTATCATATCAATGGAATACATTATAAAACTCGAAAACTATTTTAATCTAATCATGAACTAAATTTTCATGTCATATATGTTTGTTATCAAAAAAATTATTGAATATGTTTCATATATAATGGTTAAATATATTTTCCATAAAATAACTTTTGAGTAGGAATCCTTACCCAATTCCGAATACATAACACACCATACATCATCTAATTTTTCACATATTTTATCAACAAACCTGACTTGTTTCTATAGTGGATGAAGTTCATAAGTATATTTCACAAGAAATATCAAGAACATTAACTTTATTCCTAAAATTCATTCAGGATATTTAAATATCTAACCATTGAATTGTATGCATATGTAGGTACCACCCGTCACATAACCTAAAATTTGGTTTTAAACATGATCATAAAAATATCATCATATCATAACCCTAGGAATGGAAACTTGTTTTATAAACATATCTTCATAGTATAACCTATTGGAAATAAAATGGTTTCATAATCATGTATTTTAAACATTCATAAATTTAATCAATCTAGATAAATAATAAAGCTTATTCCATTGGATAATATACCCAGTCAAACAAAATATATACTATAGGTAATTGTTATTAATGGGTATAAATTCTATAAAAAATCAATTAAATCATTCTAGAAGTTATTTTCAGGAAAATTTAAAAAGAAAATATTGAAAATATAAATATCTAAATAATTTTGAGGGAAAAAATTTATTGAAAAAAATTTGATAAAATTGATGGTATTCTTCAAAAAATGTTGCATTCATGATTGTGAAAACATCATTAATTCCCTAATTTATAAAACAATGACATCACTCACATTTTTGGAAAAATAAAACAAAAATAAATTTTACTAAGAAAAAGAATATTATTATTACAACCTTTATAAAAAGGAATAATGGATAATAATATATTTAAAATTAATTGTGGAATCAAAATTAAGTTAAAATAATTTTTATAAAAATTATCACAGAAGAAAAAATATTTTCAATTAAAGAGTGAAATGTGGTTGATTTTTTTAAATGAAATTTTTTCATTTAACATTAACATTAAAAGTGATTATAATTATACAAAATCATGTAATATCAAGAAATTAAAAGTAAAATATAAATATAATTTGATTATTTATAGGTATAAAAAAAGATTTCCTCATTGAATTCTCAATCATAAATTATCTCAGGAATCTATGAGAGTTTAACATAAACTTTTCTCCAGTTTGGTTCTATTTTAATTACATGCCCCCTCAAATACATAAACATAGATTAATATTTAAATTACTATAATTTTAATTATAATAATAATAATATACATTAATTTTAAGTCTATTTTAAACATAAAATAAACAAGTAGTGGATTTGGAACGTTTCTCATTGAATGAATAGTGGGATGAAAATCCATTACCTAAAGTATCAAAATTATTCATACATGTCCAGAACTCCTATACCTGAAATAATGTTTTAATATAAATCAATATAATAACTATATTGGTATATATAATCACATAATAATTTATTTTTTATAATTCATTAAATGTTTAATGATAATTCATGGGAAAATTCATGTTTTTGGAAAATAATTGTTCGATTTTCAACTTGGTTTTTGTTTGGTTCTCGGTGTCTTGTCACATTGATCATGGTTTCAACATCTATAATTAATTTTAATATCAAATAAATATAATATATATGGATTATATATTCATTTAATATAATTGATTATCGTTAGATATAGATAATGAATTACATCGTTCAAGGAGATGGTAGGACATATGATGCTTGAATACTATTTATATTTCTAAGATGAATGTAACTAAAGAATTTTAAATATTATATATCCTTTCAAGGATGTTTTTAGATCATATATATAATATATATTCATAATGAAATTTTATATAACAATACATTTCTAAATTTAATGAAAAAGATATCACATGACATCGAGGAGGTGGTAGACCCAACTTTCACACAAGTGATTTTACTATTTAATATTGGAATTGAAGGGATGAAAGTAGATGTTATATTATTATGAGTTTTTTATAATTATTTTTATAATATATTTTAATAAAGTTGAAAAAAATTATATCAATTTATTTTAGGTCCTCATGGAAAAAAGAATATATCGTTCTATTAGGCGATAGTTTGTTCCACTCATAATTGATGGTTTAATTTTCCATTTTATGTAAGTGGAAATTGATATGGGTAATTAAATTGATATAATAAAATCTTAATGCATGATATATTTACAAATATCATCATTGTGAGATATTATTTTATTTATGGGGGAGAATATATAAAAACTCTTGGTTATGAAAGATACATTTTATTTAAAAAACCTCCTTTGGATTCCAAAAGTAGACTTTATAAGTGCTTTTTATAAAAAAACAGGAATCTAGTAAATTGGAAGGTATTTATTTAATACATTTATTTAGAGACTGTTTTATAAAAAATGATATGTATGTATGAGTAGAGGGGTATTTTCATGCGATTTAATAATGGGGCAGAGCACACTAATAATTTTCTAAATGATAAAGGATACCAACATTTATTTCTAGAAAAAATGTTTCAAAATGCCTCATTACCATTTTTTTGTATGAGGTAAGGTAAAAATAAATTAAAATATAAATTTCTCAAGGCTTTCAAGTAAGATTAAATATTTTCATTTTTGTCTAACCACATAATAAAACTGTTTTAACCTTAAAATGGTATTTAATTTTTACAGTTTTAACAATTAATTATGACCAAAATGGTTGTTGAAAATAATATAAAATACTAATTATGATAACTAAAAATACTATATCCAAGATTTGAAATTCAAATCATATAACAAATAAGAATTCTAGGGTTCATTAATCATATCAATGTGATGAAAAAGCAGCTTTCTAATGAAATAAATTTAATAAGTATAGATCATTCAAATAACATAATTGAATATAAATGTATTCTAAATTAACAAAAATTGATTAATAAATATATACTTGATTTTTATAATTACATATTAAAAGAAAATGGTTCTTGTAAATTATATATATTAAAATCTGGGGTTTTATAAAAATCGGTATTTTTAGTATTCATAGGGAAATTAATTTTTTAAAATAATCAAATATAATTTTTTACATTTAGTTTTCACATATTTTGTTTTTTATGAAATTATTATTATCAAATGTGGGAATACATACATTAAATATTTTCAATAAAAATAAAATAATTTTTTTTAGAAAAATGACATTTTGAAGCATTCAAAGACAATAATAAATTTACTCATTTTTTATCAATAAGTTTTATTTCTATAAAACCATCATAATTACAATTTTAAAATGTTTTAATTCAAATTCCTACACAAATATTTATGAAAATGTTATAATGATGATGTTCAGTGGGTGCGTTGGAATCCCACCGATGAGTTCTTCTTTCATCTAGAGAATATCCTCATAATTTCTTCTTCTTCTCCCACCCTCTCTCTATCTCTCATGTTTTTCAAGGTATAACGTTTTTGACATTTTTGTAGATCTAATAAATTATAGGTCGATTTAGAGGTTGAAGTTCAACTATATCTATCTTACAACATCGAGGTATGTGGTTTTTTTCATTTAATTGATTGTGCTTGAGTTTTATAAGACCAAGTGAAAATTACAAATGTTTCATTAATTTCAGGTTAATGAAATTGAACCCTATTTTATCTGTAGAAGATTTATTTTTATATTAAGGGTTTGTTGATACAATATTAGGTGAAATTCTCAGGTTTACGGAACACCACATGACTATGTTCCCCTGTTTGAATGTTTAGGGTCGTTTGGTACTGGTTTCCTATGAGGTATACCTTTTTTCTTTCCTTTCATGATAGGAAGGAATTGTTTGACTATTTCTCGTTGTAAAATTTTTGGGATATGCATTGGAATTGTCTATCCATTTAGTATTTTAGATAAATTTTGGTAGCTTGATATCATTTATTCCTGATTAATGGTTACAGAGATTTGAGGACATGGTGTTGTTAGGTCATATTGGGAATTGAAGTTGAGGGCTTCCTGAGAGTGGTTGTTATATTTGATGCTATTAGACCACCAGGGGGTTTACGGAGACTTCTCCCGCATAGTTTCTATAGTTTACGCTATGAGACCACATGAGGATTTGATGTTGAGTGCTTCCCCAAAGAGACAAATGTTATATTAGAAAGCCCATAAGGGGAATTGGTGGCGAGTTCTTGATCAAAGTGTCTTCCATTTTTGATGAATTATATTGATAGAGGGGTTAGACAGTGTGAGCTACCCAAAGGGTTAATGTAATTATTGAATTGTTGTGACACATCTGCAAATCCAAAGAACATGTTTGGATATGGTCCTATTTGGTAGTCTATTGAGATACCTATTTTGATACTTGATTAAATGATTAATATTAAATGATAATGAATGTAAATGGAAAATGTATCATTTGGTAACTTTTTATGTACTCATATTTGTCTTTGATGCATTTTCATTAATACCTGCTATATATACTAATTGACAGTTAGGAACATATCTTATGGTGGTTTTTTACCGGGATTCGTCTCACAACATTTTTGGGTCATGATTTTGGACAAAAAAAGAATAAATGGTTTCAGGTACAGATAATTTCAAACTCTCTTCTTCATTAGGTACATGAATGTTGGGGAACTAAATAACTTGGGACAATGTGAAGGCATGCGATTCTACGGGAGTTTACATAGTTTTTTGGGTAATTATTGATTTTACAGCTTTTTGACTTGTTTGACTTCTTTCCTATATATTTTACATGAATCATTTACAAATTTTCTCATGTTGTTTATTTATGCCACACTTCCACTATTTTATTGTTCTTATAAATTACTACTTCCACTACACTTTATTATTTTTTATGCCGCTATGCACACTCTTCCATTGAGGGAATTGTTTTCCCACTATCACACCCAAGAACCTCCCGACAAGTAGGGAATCCTTTGGAATTCCAAGAAATGCACTCGAGGCCATGTGACCTACTAGGAATGGTGCAACATTAGGCAACACCTGGAACCGGGACGTTACAAAGTGGTATCAGAGGAATTATTTTCTTTTTTGACTTACTATTTAGAGCTTATTAACATGGATAGGAATGAATGGATAGTTTTTAATAATCTGTGCCCGGTGGTAGCTAACATATGTACAGGTAAAATCCAATTTACCTCCAATATTTCAATTTTTTGAGCTTTTCAATTGTTATAGTTTATATAATTTCATTGATGGGTGATTCAAATAATTTGTAATATTATGATTTATATAATTGATGTTCTATTTCTATATCAACCCGATGAGATGGGGGAATTTCATCTCCTATATTATATATGAACCTATTATAGATCACATGTTGTAACACCCCAAGATTCAATAGTGTGTTATTTTTTCAAATTAATTCAATAACTTGCATTACACGCAACATCGAGTTCAAGCGCACCACGACTTACCAAACTAGCCATTCAAACGTGGTGAAGAATATTATTAACTGAATTTTAAACATTATATAATCCTTATAATTTTTGAATCTATATTATGAGTTTCTTAGACATAATGTAAGAACAAATTCATTTTTTTTAGATAAAAGAAGTACTTTTCAATAAATACACTTTTACCAACTTTTAATGGTGAACCATTTTTAAATCCAATATTTGAAACACTTATATATTCAATTTGACACAATATACTTATTCATTAGAATAGGGACATTAGAATTTAGTTTCAAATAATTTTTAGTGCTTTTCTGATAACTTTGATATTTGGATGAATAGTGAAAATTACTAAATTTTAATTAAAAAATCATTTTTAATTGAAATAAATAATAGTGATAAACCATGAATTTGATTGATTTTAAAGTATAAATAGATTATATTTTTACCATTAAATCCAATTTTGGTCATTCGATATAATTTCACATCTAAACTGGACATAAGAATGTGGAAATATTTTGATAGTTATTATTTCTTTAAAACACGTTTTTTGTTTTCACAACGAGAATTAATTTTAAAATAATTTCTGCAACTTATGTGTTTTGAATTTAGAAAAATGGATTCCATATTTGGAATCCAGAGGTCCAAATTGTGTAAATTGGTATCTTTTATTTTCAGACATTTTGAATAATTACTTCGGTAAATATTTGTTTACCATGGTTAAAGGGTAAATCCGATAAACTAGAGTAATAAAATAATATTATAATAATATTAAATTTCACTAAAATGCGACCTAACACTATTTGTTGCTATATGTCCGACCATGGGCATCTTTTGGTCTATTTTGGGACCCCATGGAGCCAATTGTATGTGATAATATCTCTTTATATTAATTAAGTTAAAGTAAATACAAAAATGACATAAGCATATATCTTTTAGAAAAAAAATTTACATAGGGTTATATATGATATATTTATGACTATAAGTATTAATTATAAATCTAACAATATTTCCTACATAATGGAATTTTATTTATAATATTTAGAAATTGAATTAGTAAATTTATTTATGACACAATAATGATGCATTATTTTCCTTATTAATGAATGAATCGTATAATAGGTATTATAAATGTTAAAATAAATATAATTTGAAAGTTTTGATGACATGGACAAATTTTATTTGATAATATGACATGTTAGAATTACTTAAATGAATTTTTTTCAAATTAATTATGTTTTTAAAACTTTAACAAAAATCATCTATTAAACAGTGTCAAAATTGACCAAAAGGAGTTTTTTAAAACAATTATTATATTATTAATTAATATTCTATTCCTAAAAATATAAGGTTCGGCCAAAAGACTTATATAATAATAGGTGTATCATTAATGGACCACTTGGGGGTCTCTTCGATGTATATAGTATGTTTATTAACTATATAATATAAAAATACAAAGAGAGAAGGTAAATGTCTAACTATTTAACTACATGTTAAATATAAAAGATAAGGTTAATAATGTGACCCAAACCTGTCTAAAACCTATGGGATTAGTTGTTTTCTACCAATACAAAACGTAGTCTCTAAATAAATCAGTTTTGAACCATTATTAACCAAATATGAATTTATTATAAAATAATACTTCTAGCTTGTCATAAGGCGCCCCTAACACTTTTATAAAAGGCACCCCTTCTCTCTAATTAACAGCTTCAAATCCTTTTGGATCGGCCAAACCCATCAAAAATATTCTCTCAAAATCCCTATAATAATCCTAGAGGCATTCCTTGTGTCATAAATCAAACTTTAATAGCCCTTTTTATCAAATCAAAAGGAACAACCTGAAGAAGAGGTAATGATTTCACCACCCTATTTCAAGTTCCTTTCTTCGTCCACGTTTTCTTAATTTGTTATTTCCATTATAAAAATAATAAATCCAGTATCTTCTATATAATTTTATGTTATTATAAATATGTTACAACCATATTCAGTATTTTATCTATCCTTTTAACGACATGTCACCATGCGTGCGTACGTACGGCCTACCGTCTCCACGTCGCTGTGTAATTGTTATTATTATTTGGATGAGTATAATAGTGATGTGTAATTGATGTAAATAATAAATATAACATGAAATTTATTCAGTATATATGATATAATATCCAATTATATATTATTTTAATATCAAAATAATGATATGGTCGCTCGTGCGTACGTAAGGATTACCGTCTCCATGAACGCGATGAGATTCATTACCCATCATATCCATTCAAGACTAATTTTCATTTGATGATTAAAAATAATGTTTAAAGTCATGATATCATTCTGGATATAAATCATATACATCCCATAACTAACAAATATGACTCACATGACAATTAATATAAAGGAAAATGAATCCGTTAAACACCTGAAACGATGATAATACTAAGATATTATTAACAAAAAAATGTTAAAAGATCATATATGATATCATATTAATGTATATGATTATTGTATAATTTAATAACAATTATTTCACCATTATACATGAGGTTACCCTACCCTCGACAAAGGAAATGTACATGTAAAGGGTTAATTTCACTATCTCTTTATTGTCAGATGTTTTTTTACGTAATTATCTACTGGGACATCTTTATCATCCACATCCATGTTTCTAAAAAATAAATTCAAAACATTAGTAAAATTTTATAGACTATGGGTTAAAGTCATTTATACCCTTGTTTTACTTTTTATAAGATTTTTATAATAGAATATTTCCGTCATTTTCCAAATAAGGTATTTTTTAACCATTTTGACAAAATTAAGGTAAGAATGTATTATTTAACTTATATGACATGTGTGTATATTTTATGCCATTATAAAATCATCAATGATTCCTTTAAAATATTATAAGAATATTTTTAAAGTTAATGTGTTAAATAAGCGTCTTTTAAATGATTTAATAAAAAGAGATATTTCTATCAAATAGTTTTGATTTCATCTTTGTCAACATCCTTTGTAGGATTTTATGCTTATTTGAAGTTGATTTATTATGATAAAAAACATTGATATATTATTGAAGGTTTTGTGATATGTTTGGCTGTGGATGTGTTATTTTTATACCATTCATGGTTTATGATGACTGAATTGACATTTCGTATGCTAGTTTTAATTTGAATATTTATGTTATGTTTAAACCTGTTCATATTAGGAATGCATTGGACTTAATAAGTGACGGGTGGAGCCCGGTATAACTCCTCGATTCATCGGTAGGTTTCATTCGACAAACTAGTGTTTTGGCAAAAGGCTTGGAGAAAATCTTATTTGTAGTCTTGGAACAAGGCCTTGACTATGTGGTTATGATAGTTTGGAATTATGCATTGCATTATTATGAATGTGGTTATTGATATTTCATATGATTATTTGACTAGTAAAATATCTATGTGAATAAGTAAATGGAATTAAATTTTTTTTCCCATATTATGTGGAAGTTCATGTTTAAAAGGCTTTTGTTTTAGTAATACATTGCCTTAAATGTTTATGCTGATTTATGAAATTTTCCACTGTATTGTTATACTTACTGAGCTTTTGAGCTCACCCTTTTCTATGTTTTATTTTTCCAGGATGTGAAGAAGTATTTTATGAATGAACTGTAGGGATAGTATGAGGGAATATGAGTGTGGTCTATGGAGACAAGATGTTGATGTAGTTATTCACATTTTGATGTAATGTAAACTTTTGGAATGTATCTAGTGATTCGAAGGCTACTAAAATAATCAGTCTTTTGAGACATGATCTTTTGTGATCATGGCAATGTAATGTAATAAATCACCGACTCTGGCTAACTAGGGTTAGGGCATTACAGTTGGTATCAGAGGTTTTTTTGTATAAACCGTGGAAGCTAGATTTTTTTAAACTCTGATTAGAGCACATAGAACTAAGATAGACCTTGAGGATCAGTATAGATGAACATCGTAGAATTTTGGTATTATAGTGATTTTGTGAGTTTTCTGAGAAATACATCCTTGTCTAGATACGAGCAGGTAGAGGCGGATTTGGCATAGATATACCTACAGATAAAACCCAAAAAAACCTTTTAGAGATAGACTCGAATGAGAACTATTGCATGACAACAGGCTTTGCTGCACTCTTGGTTACGACACTCCCGGGGGATATTCTTAGGATAATTCTCTTTTTCTTTACAAACCATTATGAAGGGTTTATGAGTATATAATTCAGCAAAGAAATCATTTTTATGTTTATGGATAATATCCATAAACTGTTCAATTTATGGTATGTGTTTTATAATTTTGGAATTATTTATTTCGATTCATAAAAAAATCTATGGTATTCCATTGCATTGAAATAACACCCAACAGAAGGAATATGAACTCAAGTAATACGTATGATCCAAGGAGTAAGAAGGATCATATCTTTCATACTATTAAGCCAACATTTAGAAGGGAAATATTCTCCCATGTATTCTCAACATATGAATAAATAGTATAATGTGTTATTAAGATAAGTAAATAATTGTGTGAGTCCTTTGGCATTGAAGGAGTGAAAGAGAAGAAAAGGATGGAAGAGAGAAAGATGGATAAAGGGAAGAGAGAAAAGAAGAATTTTCTCATATGTGATAACTGTGAGAAGAAACACCCTAGAACATTCTAGGATGGAATGGTAGATTGTTATAAGAGTGGAGAAAAAAGAAACCATGTAAGTGACTGCAAGGGTAAGAAAAAGGTTTCAAATGTACAATGCTTCATATGCAAGGAGTTGGGACACTACACAAACCAGTGTTAAAATCATCAGAGTATTCAAAAAATGATGATATCAGATAATAATCAAGTTATGATAATACCATAGATGAAGAGGAATGATTAGAGTTCTTATGTTGTTATTAATGAATTATGTCATTTGAGTGTTGTATCAACGATGTTCTGGTTATAGTAGTTATGTAGTATATAAGGATTGTACTTCAGTACTATTTCATTAAGGACTTTAGATCATGTGGATACAAGAGAAGTGACTCAATAGCAGGTTAAATATTTGGAAAATATATGATGAGAGAATGATAAACCATAATATGGTTCTGATATAGTGGTAGTGATTTTGGATTAATAATACATGATTGATTTGGATAAATTATATTGGATATTATTGACTACCTTGAAACTGATTAATGATTTGTATATTCCATCATTATTGGATTTTACAACATTTTTGGATAGAAGTAATATGTCCAGTATTCTATAAAGAATAAGGTTTCAGGAATGTAATCAATAAGTATTTATGGTAATTCAGGATGTTGCAGTGTTTTAAAAGAATACATGATGAACGTGTTCACATGTTATTACACGGATAAAAGGATCTTCATTGTGTTTACCTTCCTTATAAATTTTGGACTATGAGTTTGGACAGAAGTATTTTGGATAAATCTAGTTTGTGATTATTTTTGGATTGCCGTAAAAGGACAACCTGGAGGTCGGGTGGCAACCTGTCGCGTCCGGCAAGGCCGCGACACAAGAACCCGAAACCGAAGGGCGACAAGGGTGTATCACCTACCACTGTCACACATGATGTCTTGGATTGAATATTGTAGTTTTTTTTAATGTTATGGTAGATTAATTATAAATTCATTTTTTAACCTTATAAGAATAAGATAAATGGAATTTCTGTTAATTTATTTTATCTTTTACAGTGAAAGATGAGTTTGTGGTAGAAATTACTAAAAGGGTGGAACTATACATGTGAATTATATATATATATATATATATATTCATCTCTAATTTCTTTAAGAATTTAATTCTTAAACATCAGGTAATGGATCTTAAAACTAAAAATGTGTTATCATAATACCTTATGTTATGTTGAACCGATGATACTTTAAATCATCATATATTGACGCCTTTGAGGCCCTCAATTCTACAATTGTTTGTGACTGATGACCTCAATCACTCTATAAATATTTACATTTTACCTCCAATTATGTGTCTCTAATTTCCACCAATATCCTCCTAATCGATATCATGATTTGGTGGTGACTCTTTCATTTCTCTTTTCCTCTTTTCAAGACTAAATTTTATTAACCCAATTTGCATTGTGGGTTTTACCACAAAGATATTTTCTATTTTCAACCTTTTTTTTGAAGAAAAATTTTAAAATTGCGAGGACTAAATTTATTTAATGAGGGAATAATGTAACACCCCAAGATTTCATAGTGCATTATTTCTTCAATGTAATTCATTTACATGCACTACACACAACACCGAGTTCAAGGGCACCACGACTTACCAAACTAGGCATTCAAAAGAAGTTATAAATAGTATTAAATGAATTTTAAAGTTTATATAATCCTTATAATTTTTGAATCCATATTATGAGTTTCTTATATATAATGTATGAAAAAATACATTTTTTTCAGATAAAAAATTATTTTAAAAAAATGCACTTTCACCGAATTGTAATGGTGAACCCTTTTAAAATCCAATATTTGAAACATTTATATATTGAATTTGACAAAAGAAAATTTTTCTTTAGAATCAAGACATAAGAATTTAATTTCAATAAATTTTTGCTGCATTTCTAAAAACACTCATATTTGGGTGAATAGTGAAAATTACTAATTTTTAATTAAAAACAACATTTTTAATCAAAAAATTTAACAGTGATAAACTATGAATTTGAGTTATTTTAAAGTATAATTATATTATATTTTTACCATTTAATCAAATTTTGGTCATTTGAAAAAATTTCACATTTAAACTGGACATAAGCAAGTGCCAATATTTTAATAGTTTTTTTTTCTTAAAAACACTCTTTTTGTTTTGACAATGAAAACTAATTTTAAATCCATTTCTGCCACTTATGTTTTTTGAATTTATAAAAATGGATTCCATATTTGAAATCATGAGGTTTAAATTGTGTAAAGAGTTAATTTTTCTTTTTATACATTTTTAATAATTACTTCGGTAAACATTTTTTTACCAATGGTTAAAGGGTAAATCCAGTAAATAAGGGTAAAACAATAATATTATTATAATATTAAATTACCATAAAACATATTCTAACCCTATTGGTTGATACATTTATGACCATGGGAATATTTGTGTTGATTTTGGGACCCCATGGAGCCACTTGTTAGTGATAATGACACTTTATATTAATTATGTTAAAGTAAATACAAAAAATGACATAAGCATATATCTTTTAGAAAAAAAATTTAACATAAGGTTATATATGTTATATTATAGACTATAAACATTCATTACAAATCTAAAATTATTTCCTATATAATGTGATTTAATTTATAATTTTTAGACATTGAATAATTAAATTTATTTATGACACAATAATGATGCAATATTTTCCTTATTAATGAAAGAATCAAATAATTGGTATTATAAATGTGAAAATAAATTTAATATGAATGTTTTGATGACATACAAAAATTATATTGGTTAATATGACATGTTAGGATTCCTTACATAATTTTTTTTCTGAAATTAATAATGTTTTTAAAACATTATAAAAAATTATTCATTAAATAGTATTAAAATTGATATAAAAGAGTTTTTTAAAACAAATATTATATTATTATTTTATATTCCAGTCCTAAAAATATATGGTTCGGAAAAAGGAATTATATAATGATATTTATATCATTAGTGGACCACATTGGGGTTTCTTGGAAGTATATAGTAAGTTTATTATCTACATAATATAAAAATACAAAGAGACATGGTTAATGTCAATATATTTAACTAAGAGTAAAATAAAAAAGGTATGGAAAATAATGTTACCCAAAACTGTATAAAACCTATCAGTTGTGTTTTTTTCAACCCATAACTACATTATCCTCGAAATAAATTAGTTTGGAGACATTATAAGATGAATATGAATTTATTATAAAATAATATTTCTAGCTTTTCCTAAGGTTCCCCTCACCCCTCTTAAAAAAGGCCACTCCCCCTTATCTCTAATTCAAACCTTCAATGCCTTTTGGCTTGGCCAACCCCTACCCAATTATTCTCTCAACTTCCATAAATACATTCTAGAGGCATTCCTTTAGTTAGAATGCCATATTATGTAGCCATTTTTATCAAATAAAAAGGAAGAACCCGAAGAAGAGGTAACAATTTCACCACCCTCTTTCAAGTTCATTTCTTCTTCCAATTTTTATTTCTTTGTTATTTCCATTATAAAAATAATAAATCCAGTATCTTAAATATACTGTGATGTCATTAAAAATATGGTACAACCATATTCAGTATTCTGTCCATCTTTTGAATGACATGTCACCATACATGCGTACATACGGCCAACCATCTCCACATCGTGGTGTAATTGTTATTATTATTTGTATGTGTATAATAATTGAGTGTAATTGATGTAAATAATAAATATAACATTATAAATATTCTCTATATATTATATACTATCCAATTATATATTATTTTAATATCAAAAGAATGATATTGTTGCTCGTCCGTACGTACGGATTACCGTCTCCACGAACGTGATGAGATTCATACACCATCGTATCCATTCAAGACTAATTTTAATTTTATGGTTAGAAATAATGTTTAAAGTCTTGATATCATTCTGTATATTAAAAATATACATCCCATCCATAGAAAATATGACTTTCATAACAAATGATATAAAGGAAAATGAATCTGTTAAACACACTAAATGAGGAAAATACGACGATGTTATTAACAAAGAAATGTTAAAAGAACATATATGATATCAAATTAATGTATATGATTCATTTATATTTTAATAACAATTATTTAACCATTATAAAAGAGGTTAACCAACCATCGAAAAAGGAAAATAACAAGTTAAGGGTTAACTTCACAATCTCTTTATTATCTGAGGTTTTTCCCGTAAGTATCTACTGGGTCATCTTTATGATCCACATCCATGATATTTAAAAATGTATTTCAAAACATTCTTGCTATTTTATAGAATATAATTTAAAGTAATTTATACCCTTGTTTGACTTTTTATAAGATGTTTATAAAGGAATCTTTCCCTTGTTTTCCAACCAATTTCATTTTTTACATTTTCAACAAAATTAAGGTAAGAATGTCCTTTTTAACTAATACGGCGGGTGTGATTATTTTCCGCCTTTATAAAATCATTGAAGATTCTCTTACAAGGTTAAAATAATATTAAAAAAGTAATTTTTTTAATTATGTGGCTTTTAAATGATTTCAAAAAAAAGTTATATTTCTCTCAAATAGTTTTGATTTCATCTATGTCAACATCCTTTGATGGATTTTAAACTTATATGAAGTTGATTTATTATGATACAAAACTTATATATATTTTTGAAGGTTTTGTGATTTGTTTGACTGTTGATATGTTATTTTTATACCATTCATGGTTTATGGATAATGTATTGACATTTCTTATGCTAGTTTTAATATTAATGTTTATGTTATGTTTAAACCTGTTCTTATAAGGAATGAATTGAACTTAATAAGTTACGGTTGGAGCCTGCTATAGATCATCGATGCATCAGTAGGTCTCATGAGACAAACTACTGTCTTGGAACAAGGCCTTGACAAAATATTATTTGTTGTCTTGGCACGTGGCATTGACTGTGTGGTAATGGTAGTCTGGCATTATGCATTCCATCATTATGAAAGTGGTTATTGATATTGCATGTGATTATTTATCTAGTATAATATTCATGTTAATAAGTAAATGGAATTATTTATGTTATCTTGCCATATTATGTTGAAGTTAATGTTTAAAAGGATTTTTTTAGTTACACATTTCCTTAAATGTTTATTCTTATTTATGAAGGTTTCTGCTATATTGTTATCCTTACTTTGCATCAAAGCTCACCCATTTCTATGTTTTATTATTCCCTGGATGTGAAGAAGTATTTTATGAATGACATGTAGGGATAGTATGAGGGTATATTAGTGTGGTCTATAGAGACAAGATATTTTTGTAGTTTTTCACTTTATGATGTAATGTAATCTTCATGAATGTATCTACTGATTCCTAGGCTACTGAACTGATTGGTCATTTTAAAATTGATCTTTTGTGATCATGCTGATGTTATGTAATAATGCACTGACTCTAGGTAACTGGGTTCGGGGAATTACAGTCGGTATCAGAGGAAGTTTAGTATAGACCTTTGAAGCCTGATTTAGATAAACTCTAATTAGAGCACATACCCCTAAGATATAATTGGAGGATTACTATAGAGGAACTTCCTAGAATTCATATATTGTATAAATTTTGTGATTTTTCTTAGCAATAAATCCCTGTCTAGATATGAGCAGGTAGAGGCGGCTCTGGCACAGATGTATCTAGGGGTAAAACCCGAAAACACTGCTTTGAGCTAGACTTGAACGGGAATAGGTGCCGGACAACGAGCCTTGCTTCACTATTGGTTACAACAATCCTTGGGGATATGCTTATGATAAATCTCATTTTCGTTACAAGACATTATGAAGGGTTTATGAGTATATAATTCCTCAAAGATACAATTTTTATGACTATGGATTATATCCATAAACTGTTCAATTTATGAAAAGTGTTTTAGAGGATTGGAATTATGTATTTCGATTCATAAACATATATAGTGTATGCCATTGTATAGAAATGGACCTCGGTAGAAGGAATGTGAACTCCAACAATATGTATGATACAAGGAGTATGAATGATCATATCATTCATCATATTATGCCAGCATTTATATGGGAAATATTCTACCATGCATTATCAACATATGAAGAAATAATATCATGTGTTAATAAGATAAGTAAATAATTTTCTGAGACCTATGGATTTGAAGGGATGCAAGAGAAAAAATGATGGAAAAGAGAAAGATGGATAAAGGGAAGAGGGAAAAGAATAATTTTCTCATATGTGATAACTGTGGGAAGAAACACCCCGAAACATTCCAGATGGGAATGGGTGTTTGTTATAGGTGCGGAGAAAAAGGACACCATGTACTTGACTTCAAGGGTATGAAAAAGGTCTCAATTGTACAATGCTTCATCTGCAAGGAGTTGGTACACTACACAAACTAGTGTTCAAATTATTAGAGTATTCCTCAAATTATGCTATTTGATAATAATCAGGTTATGATACTACCACATATGAGGAGTAATGATTAGAGTTATTATGTTGTTATTAATGAATTATGTCATTTAATTTTTTTATCAACGTTGTACAGGATATAGTAATTATGTAGTATATAAGTATTGAAAACTAGTACTATTTCATTAAGGACTTGAGATCGTGTTGAACCAATAAAAGTGACTCAATAGCTGGTAAAATATTTGGAATATATATGATGAGAGAATGATAAACCATAATATGGTTTTGATACCGAGGTAGTGATTTTGGAATAAATATGATTGCTTTGGAAAAATTATATTGGATATTCTGGACTACCTTGAAACTGATTAACGATTTTTATATTCCATTATTGTTGGAGTTTACAACATTATTGGATAGAAGTAGTATATCCTGTATTCTTATACTGAATAGGGGATCATGAATGTAATCAATAAGGTTTTATGGAAATTCACGATGTTGCAGTGTTTGAAAAGAATACATGATGAAGGTGTTCACATGTTAATGCATGAAAAAAGGATCTTCATTGTGTTTAACTACCTTATAAATTTTGGATAGCGATTTTGGATAGAAGTATTTTGGATAATTATAGATTTAGATTCTTTTTGGATTTCCATAAAAGGACAAACTGGAGGTTGGGCGGCAACCCGTCGCGTCCGACAAGGCCGCGAGACTTGAACCCACAACCAAAGGGAGACAAGGGTGTATCACCTACCCCTGGCCCACGTGATGTCCTGAATTGAATAATATTGTTTTTTAATGGTCTGGTCGATGAATTAGAAATTAAATTTTTTTGGAACCCTTTACGAATAGGATAAATAATTTTTAAGGTCTATTATCTTTTAGAGTGAAAGATGAGTTTGTGGTAGAAATTATTGAAACGATGGAACTCTAATTTTCAAGTGTATATATATATATATATTCTTCTCTTATTATATGAAGAAATTAATTCATAAACATCACTTAAGGGATCATAAAACTTAAAATGTATTATCCTAATACCTTATGTTTTGTTGAACTGGTGATATTTTAATACATCATAGATTGGTGGATTTGAGGCCCTCAATTCTACAATTGTGTGTGACTGATGACCTCAATCACTCCATATAAATATTTACATTTTTTTATCCAATTATGTGTCTCTAATTTCCTCCAATTTTTTCCTAATCAATATCATAATTTGGTGGTCACTCTTTCATTTCTGATTTCCTCTTATTAATAATAAATTTTATTAACCCAATTTTTGATGTGGGTTTTCCCACAAAGATATTTTCTATTTTCAACATTTTATTTTTGAAGAACAATTTGAAATTGCAAGGACACAATTTATTGATGGTGGGAAGAATATAACACCACAATATTTCATAGTGCGTTATTTCTTCAAAGTAATTCAATAACTTGCACTACACGCAACACTGAGTTCAAGCGCACCACGACATACCAAACTAGCCATTCAAAATAGGTTATGAATAGTTTTAACTAAATTTTGACCTTTATATAATCCTTATATTTTTAGAATCCATATTATGAGTTTCTAAGACATGATGTAAGAACAAATTCATTTTTTTTCATATAAAAGAAGTATTTTTCCAAAAATACACTTTTACCGACTTTTAATGGTGATCCCTTTTAAATCCAATATTTGATACTTTATATTTTAAATTTGAAAAAAATAACTTTTCAATTAGAATTGGGACATAATAATTTAGTTTCAATAAATTTTTGTTGCTTTTTTGATAACTGTCATATTTGGGTGAATAGTGAAAATTACTAAATTATAATTAAAAACAACTTTATTAAGAAAATTAATTAATAGTGATAAATGATGATTTTGAGTGATTTTAAAGTATAATAAGATTATATTTTTACCATTTAATCCAATGTTGGTCATTGGACATAATTTCACATTTAAACTGGACATAAGCAAGTTCCAATCTTTTGATAGTTATTATTTCTTTAAAACACACTTTTTGTTTTGACAACAAGAATTAATTTTAAATTAATTTCAGCCAATTATGTGTTTTAAATATATATAGATGGATTTTATATTTGGAATCATGAGGTTTAAATTGTGTAAATAGGTAACTTTTAATTTTAGACATTTTGAAGAATTAATTCGGTGTATATATTTTTTCCATTGTTAAGGGGTATATCCGGTAAATCAGGGTAAAAAAATAATATTATAATAATATTAAATTAAACTAAAACGTGTCATAACTCTATTGGTTGATACATGTCCGACCATGGGCATATTTGGGTCGATTCTGGGTATATGGCCCTGGCCTTAAACTTTACTTAATATTGATTTCAATGAATAATTCTTATTGAGGATCTTTTCAGGTTTAGAGTTTTAGAGAAATAGATCATAACTATTACATCTCAAAAGATTAAAAAGTAGACACCTCTAATAAGTTTCCATAAAATAAAAACCCTTAAAAGGAAATATATCTAGTTCCATGTTTTAGATAGAATGACTTTTCCCTGATCCCATCCTTGACCCTATTCAACATTATATCCTGTGAAAAACGTTTAAAAAAAACTTGGGGTGAGCATAAAAATCTCAGTAAGGGATACACAAAGATGGAAAACTATTAGTTTTTCAAAACAATAAGTAAACCACGAATACTTTTCAATGTAATACTTTTCACAATTATGGGGTAGTAAAAACCCTTCACTGAATTAAAGATCATTAATTACCCTTTTAAAACAAAAATATTACCATAAATCCCATATATAGAACAGATATCATATAAAGGTATCTTGGGACATAAACATACTTAAACGGAATAACCATATGATCGACATCCACACATATCACTAAATGGAATATCCATACGGCCGACTTCCAAACCCAATGCATTGGAGGTTATAACGTAACCAACCATCCGGGTATTCATGACACCACTCGTCAAATGGTTTATCACGTAACCACCCGTCAAATGTCCAAGTACCATTATAAAATCATAAGACATAAAAAAAAATGGAAGGAAAACCTTTCCACATTTCAAACACAATAGATCACTTAAATATATTGACATAAAAAATCCATTATAAAAACCATTTTCATTACCAAAATACATAAATGAGTATATGGTATTTATTTCATTTTAAAAAAAATCATGGCCTATTGAGGAAGCCAAAGACCAAATAATACTCGCGGCGGCGGAAAATGACATTGTCACCGTGTACGTTAAAAGAAACATTCCTTTTTTCCAATTTGAAAAATTCTTCGTAGAAAAAGATTCCTTTTTTATAAAATTAAAAGTGAAAGGGGTTTATACACTATATAAATGAAATCCATGTATTAGAACGAAATATGCCTCAATGAAAGGAGATTGAGACGAAGTACCTTATAAAGATGGTATCCTTGGATTAAGGAGAAATCAATTACATAATTATGTAAGACAAATAAATACACCAAATATAAGTCGATATTATTTGTAAAACAATCAGAGGTCATTCACAAATATTTATAGAATGACATATTCAAGGAGTACAGGTTTATCCCAAAGAATCACAATTGTGTTATGAAGTTCCCTTGCAAAAATTTTACAGCCTAACGGCGTCAATTCAAAAATCATAAAATGATTTGATGAGAGATAAAAAGGGGTATCTCATCAATTGGACATAAAATTTAAATCAATAAGGATATAGAAGATCATATCCCAGGATTAGAATTTGTAAATTAAAATACCCAACAAAAGAAGTCTTTAAAAAGAGGAGGGTGAAAGGTTCCTTTACTGACTTGGGTATCTTTCAAAACATACACCCCATGAAATAAAGACAATAAAACATTGATTCAAATACTCATAAATGAAATTATATTACACAAATAGTAGAATAATGGGCAGTACATATACTAGTCAAAGGAAATGGTGGAAAATGTAGCATTAATCTCACGGGAATAAAAGTGAGACGAAAAATCCCTTATGAAAACTCGGCAGCCTAACGACGCCACTTAAAACATCAAAAATGGATTGATGAGAGAAAATAGGGTCTGTCATAATATTAACATAAAAATTACAGTAATATTAATATAAAATAATATCCCAAATCATTAGCAAATGAGCTTAAAAGGAATGACATAAAAGTGTGTACTTAAAAAGAAAGAGAGGGGTAAGAACCCTTACCTCAAGTCTGACTTGTCTTATTTGCATCTTTATATTCCTGAAAAATAAACATTGTTCAATTTATAATTTCCTATGTACCTCTTTTAATGATTATTATTTAGTTCATATAAAATATTAAAATGTTATAATAATTGTTTAATAATTTTTGTTCATATCAGACGTTTTTGCCGATTTTGGTACATGAGTCAAAAATGAACTTGTTTTAAAATGATTGCCCATGAAGTTATAAGTAAATAATTTCCAGAATATTATTATCAATTAAAATATCATATATATCCAGTATATATTCATTTTATACTATTCCCTAATATTTGGAGATAAAAAAATGAAAAGCACCGTTCATGGAGACAGTAGGCCGTACATACGAATGAATGCTACTGTCATTTTTTTGACATATTAATGGAATTAAAAATAGATGAGATATATATATATATATTATAATTAAAGTATAATATATATGTTATATAGGTCACATATGTTCATTAATTTCATTCTTTATATATTCCATGTATTGCATGAACGAGTCACATCACTTAAGGGGGCGGTAGTCCACACATTCCTCATATGAAATTATCACATTTGCACAACATGCAAAGAGAAAAGTTATGTTTTAAATACAAAATACAGAAGCATATAGTAAACATAAATACCATACATATCATATATAAAATAATGTGACATCATAATGGACACCTTTAATGGTGTTAAAAGAATATTGAACAATCATCGTTTCGTGAGGTAGTAATTTGCTATCAACAGAAACAATATGTTCATTAACCATTAGACAGAGGTGTGTGTAAGTGTAGCTCGAATCCTTTTTATAAAAATATCCAATTATATTTAAGATACTGGTTTTATTACAAAATAAAGTAATAAAAAAAAGTTTAGGGGGTTGGGGAATCAAAATAAAACAAAAGAACACTAGGGAAGACTCTACCTTTAAATCAGGTAACTCTTTTTGCTTTGAGCTCAAAGGCTTCCTTGGGAAGACTTCTGCCCAAAGTGAGGCTTCTAAGAGTAAGATAGGGATGTTTAGAGACAAAATGGGCAGGGGTTGTATGAGCCAAATGCTTGATAGTTGTGGGTATGGTGGTAGAGTGGGGTCCTTTTATAATAGGAGAGGAGGGGCACTCTTGGAAAGTTATAAATGGTTACCTTATTATAAAATACTTTTCGGATTTTAAAGGTCCAAAAATTATATATTTCGAGTATAAGGTGATAAGAGTTTTAAATCAACCCATACAATAGGTTTTTGACAAATTTAGGTCTTATATTTTTCATTATCTTTTCATTTTATTTAAATCATTAAATAATCAGGTAATCGCTGCATCATCATGGTGTCATATATAATTTAATTTATTTAATGTCTAAAAATTTGAAAAAATATATATAATGATGTAGGAAATAGTTTTATCTTTCTGATGAATATTTATAGTCAATAATATGACTTGTATAAACCCATTTAAATTTTTCATAGTAAAGCAACACATGTTTGTGACATTTTAATTTTAACATTAAATAAAAAGTTATTAATGTCATTTTCCTACCTAACTGGATCCATGTGGTCCCAAAGTTCACCCATGGATTGTCTTGGTCAGCCATGACACATAAAGTAAGGGTAGGACATGTGTCAAGGTCATTTCATATTATTAAAACACTATTTTACCTTAAATTACACTAATTACCTCTAATCACAATTAAAAACATAAAAGATACTATTCAACAAACATTATTTTATTCCCATTGAACCACATTTTACTTCTTAATAACAACCATGTATGTTGGATTTTTGAAATTCAAAACACAGTGGTGGTAAAATTTCATTTAAACGAAAAATCAGTTTTTTTAAGTACCACTTAGTGGTTTCACTATTCATCAAAAATTGAAGTTTTTCAGAAAAATACAAAAACTTAACCCTAAGATATATTTGATATTATGAATTAAAAAATGATTTCTATTTTAAACAATTCAAAACTTATAATTTTCAATAATTAATTTAATAATTAATTCCCACTGTCAAAACAAATAGCGTGTTTTTAAGAAACAATATCTATTAAAATATTGACAGTAGTTTAAGTCCAATTTCAAATTGAAATTAATTCCAATGACCAATATTGGATTAAATGGTAAAAATATATTCTAATTTAACTTTAAAACCAATTCAGAAGATAAAAATGTTTTTAATTAAAATACAACATTTTTCACTATTCATTAAAAAATGAACATTATCGGAAAAATACCAAAAATTTACACAATGTAAATTTTGATGTCCCAATTATAAAGAATAATTTTATTTTGTCAAATATAACACATAAAATTTTAAAAAAGTGTATTTAAAAGAAGTTCTCCATCAAAATGCGATTAATCATCCTTTTAATGAATATTAGAATGTTTACGCTTAAAATAGGATTCATTCGCATTTTTAATCCTCCAACATTTATTGTAAAAAGTAAAAATATTTGACAAACATATATAATCATTTTGTAGTTAGTTTTTTTCATTACCAAAATTACTACGGCTAGGTATTAACTACCATTTAAAATAAAATTATTTTTTTATTAGAGTGCAATGTAAGATTTCAAAGGTACTCGTTGTTGCATATTGGGTAAGCCATCAAGCATAACGTTCCCTATAAATGAATATTACATTTTATTCACAAATATTAATAAATATGAAAAAGTAATATTCTTTATTTACCTAGGATGTTACATCCTTCTCCCCTTTTGGGAATTATGTCCTCGCAATTTTAAAATTGGGCTTGGAAACTTCATTGAAAGCCCCACATCAAAAAAGGAGTCAATTAAACTGTTGCTTTAATATAAAGAAAGCGAAGTACAAAGACCACCCAAGTTAACCCATACTAGGATTTCATGTTGGAAAACATGGATATGGAAGAAAAAAACAAAGGGTCATGTTCTGATGGAGAGTGATAGGAAACATGTTTAGGATAAAGTTAACCACCAGAAAATCACAATCTTGTGATGGGTTAAATGGTATTCGATTCCACAGTTGTAAAATTTAATAGAAAACATGTTTGTTTAAGTTTATTTTCATTGAGGAATTTATTTTTGATCTTAAAGAAACATACTTACTTGTCATGTTGACTTTCATCTTTTACTAGATTCCTTAATCAAACCCATATTTTTTCTAAAAGATGAGTATTTAGGGAGACATGTTTGAAATAAGAGTACTATAATAAAATTCTTGAGAATCACCTAATCAAAAAAATAGAGATATATATTTTCCGTATCTTTAGATCTAAACCAAAACCAAACCAAAAAAGATTAGTACGAGATCTGATAATACCCAAAAAGGATTTTTTTTTACAAAAAGAAAAACAACTCCTAATCTCCAAAAATTTTCAAACAAAACCCAAAGTTCAACAAAAACCATTCAATAAACATTTATCCATAAAATTCTTCAAAGTAACCCAACTAATATTATAACCAAAATATTTGAAGGATTTAATCACATAGTCTCCCATGGTACAAATTAACATTTATCTCCAAATAACATCAGCTTCTCTTAAAGTCTCGTATTGAAAAGTAATTAGCCTAATCACATATCCTCCATGATAGGTTAATAATTTCCATATATAACACAAAATAAACTTAATCTTGATTCATAAAATCATCTAATTTAAAAGAATTAGGCAAACTAACTAGGGACTTCACATAGTCCAGTGGTAGGCGATAAATACCAGTCATGCGTTGGTTGTGGGTTCGATTCCTGCAGCTTTGTCTGACGCGATGGGTTGTCACATGGTCTGCGTGTTGTCCTTTTTTCCAAACTATATAATTCTCAAAACATTCCCCAAAAAGAGGAAAAATCATAAAAAATAACCATAACATAATTTAACCTCAATTTTATCTCATGCCTTTCATTTTCCATCATAACATATAGTAACCCATAATTACCTCAAAAGTAAGGATCATATAAACACAAATAGTTCTTTATAACTATGTCCACAAAAGAAAAGATAATTATTCCTTGAATAAAATTTTCATATATCAAACATCATAGTGACACATACAATAAAAAGTCCTCTAATGTAACCCCATCATCAAAAGGGACATAATACTTTTATGACTTTCACAATCCTAAAATCTACCATAACTCTTGAATCCCTTATATATTGACTTATTACTCATTCAACATTCATCATGATCCATTAACCGTTCCTTTCCAACATACTCTGAAATAATTCTTTCCTACGAGAAAAATAGTGAATCATATCCTAAGATTCCAAAATAAGAAAACATAAGTTAATCAATAATCCATACCTTTGATTGGTCATTTTCAGTTTCCTCACCCTCAATCGGAATGGAATTAGGTATTGGTAAATGAATATTTGTACAATCTTGGTGATCCCATTCCCGAAACATCTTTATAGGAAATTTGTTTGTTTAATGACCATGCAGACCACACTTAGAACATTAAATCAATCTATCAGAATGAACTTCTTTCATTTTCCTCGTGTCAACTAGATGATTCCTTTTTCCATGACAGGTTCTTGCTTTATGACCTTCATTTCCACATCTATAGCATATTTCTATCCCTTTTAAACACTTTCCTAGGTGTTTCTTTCCACATATTTGACACATATGTTTTTGAACACACTTACCTTTATGATTATCACATTAACATCCGTAGGGATTTGTTTCTCTCATATATGATTCCTTATAAAAATCACCAAGGTTTAGGTGGTCAATCATGACTCCAGATAGTTTGATGATAATAAACACAAGGGTTATCATTGCAGCTCCCATAACATTCAGTTGCTTGTTTATAAAACTGTCACAGTTTCCTTCACAGACACTGTTACTTTGGTGCCTACTAGATCCAGCCATTTACTAAAACCAAAAAGGTCAGTGTGAGCATATCGATAAAATCATCATATAATAATGAGGAAGATAAAAAATAAGATATAGTTATCCAATTTATCTCAAACTAGTTCTAACCTTCAAAAAAATGACTCCATCTAATATACTACCCATTGTGGTTATACAAAACTTGTCACTTATTCTAAAGAAACATTGTAACCTCTAAAGTTATTTAAACCGAATTTTGATACCATCTATAAGGACCGGGCCTTAATCTTTACTTAATATTGATTTAAATGAATAATTCTTATTGATGATCTTTTCAGGTTTAGAGTTTTAGAGAAATAGATCATAACTATTACATCTCAAAAGATTACAAATTAGACACTTCTTCTAAGTTTATATAAAATAAAAACCCTTAAAAAGAAACATTTCTAGTTCCATGTTTTAGATAGCATGACTTTTCCTTGATCCCATACTTGACCCTATCCCAAATTAAGTCTTATGAAAAAAATTTCAAAAAAAAACTTGGGGTGAGCATAAAAAACTCAGTAAGGGATACACAAAGAAAGAAAACTGTTAGTTTTTCAAATAAATAATTAAATCACAAATACATTATCAAAGTAATACTTTTCACCTTTATAGAGTAGTAAAAACTCTTCACTGAATAAAAGATCATTACATAACATTTTGTAACCAAAATATTACCATAAAACCAATAAAAAGAACACATAACATATAAAGGTAACTTGGGACATAAACATACTTAAATGGAATAACCATACGGTCGACTTCCACACATATCACTAAATGGAATTTCCATACGGCCGACTTCCATATCCAATTCATTGGAGGTTATAATGTAACCACCCGTCCTTGTATTCACGGAACCACCCGTCATATGGTTTATCAGGTAACCACCCGTCAAATGTCTAAGTAACATTATAAATTCATAAGTCATAAAAAAAATAATGGAAAGAAAACATATCTACATTTCAAAAAAAATATATCACATTAATATATTGACATAAAAAATCCATTATAATAACCATTTTCAATACCAAAATACATAAAAAGTTATATGGTATTTATTTCATTTAAAAAAAACACGGCTTTTTAGGAAGCCAAAGACCAAATAATACTCGCGGCGGGGGAAAAGGTCGTTTTCACTGCGTACGTTAAAAGAAACATTCCTTTTTGTTGTTTTGTAAAACGCTTCATAGAAAAAGATTACTTTTTTATAAAAATTAAAAGTAAAAGGGGTATATACAACATATAAATGATATCCATGTATTAGAATGAAATACGCCTCAATTAAAGGAGATTGAGACGAAGTCCCTTACAAAGATGGTACCCTTGGATTAAGGACAAATCAATTACATAATTATGTGTGACAAATGAATACACCAAATATAAGTGGATATTATGTGTAAAACTATCAGAGGTCATTCACACATATTCATATAAAGACATATTCAAGGAGTACAAGTTTATCCCAAAGAATCAAAATTGGGATAAGAAGTTCCCCTGCAATAATTTGACAGCCTAACGATGTCACATCAAAATTCAGAAATTGAGTTGATGAGATATAAAAAGGGTTATTTCATCAAATGGAAATAAAATTTACATAAATAAGGATATATAATAACATATCCCAACATTACAATATGTAAATTAAATGACCCAAAAAATGAAGTCTTTAAAAAGAGGAGGGTGAAAAGTTCCCTTACCGACTTGGGTATCTTTCGAAACATACACCCCATGAAAGAAGGACAATAAAAAATTGATGTAAATACTCATAAACAAAAGTATATTACACAAAGTGTATAATAATGGGAAGTACATATACCACTCAAAGGAAATGGTGGAATATGTAGCATAAATCTCACGGGAGTAAAAATGAGACGAAAAATCCCTTACGAAAACTCGGCAGCCTAACGACGCCACTTAAAACTACAAAAAATGGATTGATGAGTGAAAATAGGCTCTCTAATAAAATGAACATAAAAATTACAGTAATATTTATATAAAAGAATATCCCAAATCATAATAAAGTTGAGCTTAAATGTAATGACATAAAAGAGTGTACTTAAAAAGAAAGAGTGGGGTAGGATCCCTTACCTCAATTCTGACTTGTCTTGTTCGTTTCTTTATATTCCTAAATAATAATATTTGGTCAATTTTTAATTCCCTAATTAACTCCTTTAAACATTATTATTCAATTCATATGACATATTATAATGTTATATTAATTGTTTAAAGATGTTAGTTCACATCAGACGTTTTTGCCGATGTTTGGTACATGAGTCAAAAATGAACTTTTTTTAAAATAATTGCCCATGAAGTTATAAGTAAATAATTTTCAGAATAGTATTAATGAATAAAATATCATATATATACAGTAAATATTCATTTTATACTTTTCCATAACATTTAGAGATAATAAAAATGAAAATCACCATTCATGGAGATGGTAGGCCGTACGTACGCATGAACGTTACTTTCATTTTTTGTCATATTAATGAAATTAAAAATAAATCTTAGATAAATATATGATAATTAAAGTATAATATATATTTTATATAGGTAACATATGTTCATTAATCTAATTCATTATACATTCCATGTATTCCATGAACGAGTCACATCACTTTAGGGGGCGGTAGTCCGCACTTTCCTTATATGAAATTGTTGCATTCGCACAACATGAAATGAATAATGGTATTTTTTAAATATAAAATGCAGAAGCATATAGTAAACTTAAATACCATACATATCATATATTAAATACAGTGACATCATAATGGCCACCCTTAAAAGTGTTAAATGAATATTGAATAATCATCGTTTCGTGAGGCAGTAATTCTCTATCCACAGAAACAATATGTTCTTTAACCATTAGACGGAGGTGTGTGTAAGTGTAGCTAGAATAATTCTTATAACAACATACAATTATAGTGAATATAATGGTGTTGTTACAAAAGAAATTAATAAAAAAATGTTTAGGGGGTTGGATAAGAAAAATAAAACAAAAGAACACTAATGAAGACTTTACCTTTAAATCGGGTAACTCTTTTTTATTTCAGATCAAAGGATTCCTTGGGAAGACTTATGCCCAAAGTGGGGCTTCTAGGAGTAAGAGAGGGATGTGAAGAGAACAAATGGGTAGGGTTTGGACGAGCCAAAGGCTTGAGAGGTGTGCGTAAGGTGGTAGAGGTGGGGGCCTTTTATAAGAGGATAAGAGGGGCACTCTTGGAAAGTTATAAAACGTTACTTTATTATAAAATGATTTTAGGATATTAAAGGTCTAAAAATTATATATTTCTAGGATATGGTGATAAGAGTTAGAAATACACCCATCCAATAGGTTTTTGACAAGTGTAGGTCTTATATTTTACATTATCTTTTCATTTTATTTAAATCGTTAAATAACGAGGTAATCGCTGCATCATCATGGTGTCATAAATAATTTAATTTATTTAATGTCTAAAAATCATAAAAAAAACTATCATGATGTAGGAAATTATTTTATATTTCTGATGAATATTTATAGTAAATAATATGACTTGTATAACCCCATTTAAAAATTGTTTTAGTAAAAACAACACATGTTTGTGACATTTTAATTTTAGTATTAAATAAAAAGTTATTAATGTCATTTTCCAACCAATGTGGCTCCATGTGGTCTCCAAGTTGACCAATGTATTTTACTGGTTTCCCATGACACATCAAATAAGGGTAGGACATGTGTCAAGTTCATTTCATATTATTAAAACATTATTTTTACCTTAAATTACACTAATTACCTCTAATAGCGATTAAAAACTTAAAAGTTACTATTCACAAAAAATAATTTTAATCCCATTGAACTAAATTTTACTTCTTATTGACAACCATGTATGATAGATATTTTAAATTCAAAACACATAGGTGGTAAAATTTCATTTAAACAAACAATCAGTTTTTTTGAGTACCACTTAGTGGTTTCACTATTAATCAAAAAATGAAGTTTTTCAGAAAAAATAGCAAAACATCACCCTAATCTATATTTGATATTACGAATTAAAAAATGATGAATATTTTTAAAAATTCAAAAATTATAAGTTTCATTAATTAATTTAATAATTAATTTCCGCTGTCAAAACAAATAGCGTGTTTTTAAGAAACAATATCTATTAATATATTGACACTAGTTTAAGTCCAATTTCAAAGTAAAATTAATTCCAATGACCACTATTGGATTAAATGGTAAAAATATATTCTAATTTCACTTTAAAACCAATTAAAATCATAAAAATTGTTTTGAATTAAAATATATCATTTTTCACTATTCATTAAAAAATGAACTATATCGGAAAAGTACCAAAAAATTACACAAAGTCAATTGTGATGTCCATATTCTAAAGAAGAATTTTATTTTTTCAAATATAACACCTAAATTATGTCAAAGGGTGTATTTAAAAGAGGTTCTCCATCAAAAGGCGGTTAATTGACCTTTTAAAGAATATTAGAATGTTTACGCTTAAAATTGGATTCATTCGCATTTTTAATCCTATAACATTTATTGTAAAAAGTAAGAATATTTGACAAACATATATAATAATTTTGTAGTTAGTTCCATTCATTACCATCATTACAATGGATAGGTGTTAACTACCATTTAAAATAAAATTATTTTATTATTAGAGTGCAACATAAGATTTCAATGGAACTCGTTGTTGCGTATTGGGTAAGCCATCGAGCATAGCCTTCCCTTTAAATTAATATTAAAATTTTATTCAAAAATATTAATAAATATGAAAAATAAATATTCTTTATTTTCCTGGGATTTTACACTGGGACCCCATGGAGATACTTGTAAGTGATAATGAATCTTTTTGTTAATTAAGTTAAAGTAAATACAAAAATGACTTAAGCATACATGTTTTAGAAATAAATTTTTTACATGGGGTTATATATGTTATATTTTCGAATATAAATATTCATTAGAAAGATAAAAATACCTCCTAAGTAATGGGATTTTATTTATAATTTTTATACATTCAAAAACTAAATTTATTTATGACACAAGAATGATGCAGTATTTTCCTTTTTAATGAAAGAATCAAATAATTGGTATTATAAATGTTAAAATAAAAATAATTAGAAAGTTGCGATGACATACAATAATTTTATTGGTTAATATGACATGTTAGGATTAATTTTATGAATTTATCTCTAATTAATAAATTCGTTAAAACTTTAACAAAAATAAATTATCAAATAGTGTCAAAATTGACATAACGGAGTTTTTTAAAAACAATATTATATTATTAATAGATATTTTAATCATCAAAATAAATGGTTCGGCCAAAAAACTTAAATAATGATAGTTTTATCATTAATGGACCACTTGGGGGGTCTCTTGGATGTATATAGTATGTATATTAACTATATAATATTAAAATAAAAAGAGACATGGTAAATGGAAAACTATTTAACTAAGAGTTAAATATAAACGATAAGGATAATAAAGTGACCCAACCTGTCTAAAACCTATGGGTTGAGTTGTTTTCGACCCATAACCACCTTATCCTAGAAATAAATTAGTTTTGAGCATTGTAAACATAATATTAATTTATTATAAAATAATATTTCTAGGTTTTCCTAAGGTGCCCTCACCCCTCTTATAAAAGAGCACTCCCACTTCTCTATAATTCACACCTTAAAATCCTTTTGGCTCGGCCAAATCCTACAAAAATATTATCTCAACATCACACACTTCATCCTAGAGTCTATCCTTTAGTCAGAAATCCATCTTAAGGAGCCCTTTTGATCAAATCATTAAGAAGAACCCGAAGAATAGGTAATGATTTCACCACCCTCTTTCTAGTTCCTTTCTTCTTCCACTTTTTCATTCATTGTTATTTCCATTATAAAAATAATAAATCTAATGTCTTATATATAATATGATGTCATTAAAAATATTAAACAACCATATTCAGTATTCTATCAAAGCATTGAATTACATGTCACCATACGTGCGTACGTACGGTCTACCGTCTCCACATCGTGGTGTAATTGATATTATTATTTTGATGGGTAAAATAATGATGTTTAATTGATGTAAATAATTAATATAAAATGATAATGATTCTATATATATGATATACTATACAAATATATATTATTTTAATATCAACAGAATTATATTGTCGCTCGTGCGTACGTACGGATTAGTGTTTCCATGAATGCGATGAGATTCGCTCCACATCGTATCCATTCAAGACTAATTTTTATTTGATGAATAAAAATTATTTTTGAAGTCTTGATATAATTATTGTTATGAAAAAGATACATCGCATCCATAACAAATATGACTCACATATCAAAGAATATAAAGGAAAACGAATATGTTAGTCACCTGAAACGACGAAAATAATAAGATATTATTAACAAAGAAATTTTATAAGATCATATATGATATCATATTAATGTATATGAATATTGTATAATTTAAAAAAAAAATATTTCACCATTATACAGGAGGTTATAATACCCTCGAAAAAGGAAATGGACAAGGCAAGGGTCAAATTCACAATCTCTTTATTATCCAAGGTTGTTTTTACAAAAGTATCTACTGTGACATCTTTATCATTCACATCCATGTTTCATAAAAATGTATTTCATAACATTATTAATATTTTATATACTATTGGTTAAAGTCATTTATACCCTTTTTTGACATTTTATAAGATGTTTATAAATGAATCTTTTCGTTGTTTTCCAAATAAGGTCCCTTTTAACCTTTTCGACAAAATTAATGTAAGAATGTCTTTTTTAACTTATACGGAGGGTGCGACTCTTTTACGCCATTATAAAATCATCGAAGCTACGCTTAAAAGCTTATAATAATATTTTCAATTTAAATGTTTTAATTATGTGGCTTTTAAATGATTTAAAAAAAAGAGATATTTCTCTCAAATAGTTTTCATTTCATCTATGTCAACATCCTTTTGTTGGATTTTAAGCTTATTTGAAGTTGATATTTTATGATACCAAACATCCATATATTATTGAAGGTTTTGTGATACGTTTGACTATGGATGTGTTATTTTTATACCATTCCTGGTTTATGGAGGAAGTATTGACATTTTGTATGCTAGTTTGAATACGAATATTTTTTTATGTTTAAACCTGTTCATATGAGCAATGCGTTGGACTTAAAAAGTGACAGGTGGAGCCCTCTATAGCTCTTCGATTAATCGTTAGGTCTAATGAGACAAACTAGTGTCGTGGAACAAGGCCCTGAGAAAAAATAATTTGTATTCATGGAACAAGGCCATGACTATGTGGTTCTGATAGTCTGGTATTATGCATTCCATTATTATGAATGTGGGTATTGATATTGCATTTCATTATTCGACTAGTAGAATATCCATGTGAATAAGTAAATGAAATTATTTCATTTTATATTTTCATATTATGTTGAAGTTTAAGTTTTAAAGTATTTTTTTAGTTATACATTGCCTTAAATGTTTATGCTTATTTATTAATGTTTCCGCTATATTGTTATCCTTTAGGAGCATCTCATCTCACCCTTTTCTATGTTATATTTTTTCCAGGATGTGAAGAAGTATTTTATGAATGATCTTTAGGGATTGTATGAGGGTATTTGAGTGAGGTATTTTGAGACACGATGTTGTTCTAGTTTTTCACTTTATGATGTAATGTAAACATTATGAATGTAACTAGTGATTCCAAGGCTACTAAATAGATCAGTCATTCGAGACTTGAACTTTTGTGATCATGCCAATGTTATGTAATAATTCACCGAATATGGGTAACTGGGGTTGGGGTTTTACATATGTCATGAAATTTTTCATGCAATTTGTGATGCATTACTAATTGCATGATATCACGATAGATGTTTTGTGAGATATTCATGTTGTTGGGATAAATACTGAAATTGAATACCTACTATTTTGATCGGGCAATAAAAATATATAATGTTTCATTGGGATAGATGCCAAATTTTGGTCTTTGAGATTATATGGACACTCTTAGATAAATATTTTGGTGATCATTATGAAATTTAACTGATTTTTGTTATAATATGATATAAATTTGAAGCCATGAATTGATTCACATGGATTATAAGCCCCCTGGATCGTAATTTAGCACTTTGATGCCTCTTTTAGTGTTTTTAGGGGATTCTGATGTAGTTTCTAAGGCTTAAAATCAGGAAAATTCTAGAATACACATTGTGTGATTATGAATACACTCCATGAATCCTTATATTTAGAAAATATGTTTTTCTTATGTACCGGACATGTACATGTTCTACATCAATTGTAGTCTTTGATCTTATGACTGACTATGGGTAAAGTGACATGAGGTTTATAATTTTTTGGTAGAACATTGCGTCTACTAGGATTACACATATTGTTGTATAGACTATGTATCTGGTTGTGTGACTACTGACACAGGTGGTTGAACTTCGGGTTGTAAACACCGTGTCTAGTGTGAACACGCCAGGTCTGTGTCTCCAGTGATGTGACCAATGAAACATGTCAGTAAAATTCTTCTTGTTCATGTTGTGTCTGACATAAAAAGCCATGTTGTTTTGTTCTAATGAAATTGTGTAGTTATATCAATGTAGAAGATCATTGGAAGGAGGGTAAATCAAAGTACACACCATGTCACAGGATGAACACGCAGTCTGTATGGGTGTTACGTGACCAGTTTTGGAAAACGTACATGCCCATGTTGAAAACTACGAGAACACATCGTGTGATGGGTGTATATTCCATGTAACCCTAATTTGTAGATAATGAATGTTTTCTTTCTCTTGTTCCCCCATTGCACTTCCATGTTTTTGTCCTCGATAATCATGAAAGGCGGTGAGTGTTAGACCTTGAGAATTCATTCCACTAATACGTCCTCTGGTGGAATGATAGATACAGTGAAACGATCAAAAATTAAAAATGGTAGATCAAGGATTAATATTAGATCCTCTAGTCATTATTGTCTTGGCACCTGATGTCATACTAGACACAACTTCAGAGCCATAATTATATGAAGGCTTTATGTGGATGGTGCATAACTTACAGGGAACACCACATATTTTCCCGTCTATGCTAGAGCTGATGTGGTTTTTCAGCATCATCATCTTCCCACATTCTCATGAGATGGAGTACCTCCGGTTGTAGAATCATTGTTCGAATCCATGATGTCTATCATTGAGCTTCTCAAGACCCCTAAAAATAAGAGGGAGAATATTTTTATGTACATGCTACATGACTCCACCGAGAGATGGTGGGATGTCATATCAGAGGAGGGACACATGAAAACTATGTATTTGGATGTGTCTTAGTGTACCTTATATGATAACATCTACCTAGATACCTTCAGGGATGACTAAGCCTGATATTTCATGAGATTGGTGCTGGTTACTCTCTCAGTCATCGAGTAATATTTTCACTTCATAGAGTGGAACCGCTTCACAATTATTCTGGGGGTGATGAGTTATTATTTTTTGGGGATTTTTAGGGATGGTGTAAGGCATTCCTTACAATACTAGATGAACACATTAAGGTTGAATTCCATTTATTCTATAGTCAACCAGGCAGGGAACACCATGTTCAACTAGAGTGATTTTGGAGTTGTGGGACAGGGAGGTTTAGTATCCAGAGTTGGTACTATTACAACGTATAGCAGGAAGCACTAGGGGGAGTCTAGGTATATAGATCTGAATATGTAGGATTTTCCTTTAGTGATCAAGGTGTTCAGCTACCATTGCGGGAATGGTGGACATATGAAACATCAGTTCATGATATACCCAATTGAGAGCCGATATTTCATCAAGAGGTGGCATATTATGCATTTATACAACTCCCTCCTTCTAGAAGCTAGTGATGGTAGATCTGTTTCAACTCCTCATAAAGGAGAAGGATCAATAGTCCCACATCAGACTAGGGGCTGGAGTTTGTCAGGATGTTCTGGCTGAGGTGGTGGTCATTTTTGCAGTGTTCAAAAACATTGGTATTGGCAATAGTCAGGTGGATCTGCTCATAGATCTCAGAAATATTATCAGGTCTGCGGTGCAAGTCAGGCTATTACACTAGAGAATACCCAACATGATCAGAATCCCTGAGCATCTGTGGTTATCGATAGGATTTTGGTTGCCTTATTTTTATCTTCTACTTTTTTTTGATATTGGGGATTCCCATAGCATTATATTTGTGCCTTTTTTGGAGAACCATGGGCTTTGTATCATTACTTCTACTTATATCAGGATGCTGGACACTCTGTTTAGGACATGAAAGACTACTGTACGTGAGTTCTAGGAGATCCCTCCTGTGGTTGGTGGGTGTCACTTTTAATTGGACCTTTATGTCATATAGATGATGGGATATGACAGCATTCTAGTAATGGACTGGTTAGTTCACTTCCAGGATATTTTTGATTTCTATTTCGATAGGGTGAGTTTCACGTCCCCAGAGGGTAGATTGTTTCTACATCATGGCGAATGAGATGTACATTCATGTAGAGATGGTCCCAAAAATCATGGGTTTGGAGGAATTATAGACTAGATTACTAGTTTATATCTAGATTACCAGGGAACATCACAGATAGACTTTCCACCGGTGGTCGATCGTTGTAGGGATTTTTTTAAAATGACTTATCTAGTTAACCACTGGATAGATAGGTAGATTTCACTACTGAGCATGCTCCAGGAGTGGCACCAGTGTCCATTACTTTTTATTGGATGGCTACACATGAGTTATATGCGCTCAAGAATCAGTTAGAGGAGTTACATGCTAAGGGTTACATCTGGCCTTGTACTTCTCATTGGGGTTCACCTATCCTATTTGCAATGAAGGTGGATGATACCCTCAGGCATTGTGTAGTTTATCATATGCTGAACTAGTTGAAAGTCATGAACCAATATCCCTGACTGAGGATTGATGAACACTTTGATTAACTTCGAGGAGCCTATGTGTTCTCAAATATTGAATTGTGGTATGGTTCTAATCAGTTATGTGTTAGACCATCAGATATTCATCTTACATCATTTTAGAGCAGGTAAAGTCTATATGATTTCGTGGTTATATTGTTCGGTCTCAAGAACATTCATGTTGTAACACCCGAGACTTTTATGTTATATAAATCATCAAAGGAATCTTTTTCTACACAACACTTGCTTGGCTTTCTTTACACGCAATCGCGACCTTCCTCGATAGCTTGCGTCGTACGCAATACCGAGTTTCACTAAACAAAAATATGCTATTAAAACTAGCCGTTATGAATAGTAATAACCACTTTTTGAAATTTTATAAATTTTATTTTTCAAAATGGACTTCATTTTTGGACTCAAAATATCGAAATTAGCCTAGGGTGAAATTTTGGTATTTTTCTGAAAACTTTCAATTTTTGATGAATAGTGAAACCACTAAGTGGTAGGTTAAAAAACTGAATTTTGCATAAAACATAATTTTACCGCTTCTGTGAAGGGAATTTCGAAAATCCGAGAGACACGGTTAATATCAAGGACTAAAATGTGGTTCAATGAGAGGGAAATAATTTTTTGGTGAATAGTAACTTTTTACCTTTTTTACCGCGGTTAATAGTAAATAGGGTAACTAAGGGTAAATATGATATTAATATTACCCTAACACATGTCCTAATTCTATTGGACAAGTGTAATTCGACCAAAAACAAACTTAGGAATAAAATATGACCATTTAGGCCCACATGGATTAGATTAGGACATTTATTATTAATTTATTTAAAGAAGGGTTAAAATAGTTAAAATCAAAGTTTAATAAGTAAATCATTTTCAATATAGGGTTATACATAAGATAAATTCGATTGTAAATATTCATTAGAAAGCTAAAAAGATTTCCTACATGATGGTATTTTATTTGTAATTTTTAGACATCAAATAATTTAATTTATTTATGACACAAAGATGATGCAGTAATTATCTTATTAATGAAATATTGACAAAATTGATAATATAAATACCAAAATAAATGTAATTTGAGACTTTTTATGAATTCCACTAATTTTATAGGTTACTATGATATATTAGTGTTGATTTAATAAACTTGGTTCGAACATATAATTCTGTTATGACTTTGACAAAAATCATATATCAAATAGTGTCAAAATTGACACAAAATAGTTTTTAAATCAAATATTATATTATTAATTGTTATTTTATTCCTAAAAATCTATGGTTCGGCCAAATGACTTAGATAAGGATATATATATTAATAATAAACAATTTGGGGTTCGTTTGGCATGTTATAGTAAGTGTATTAACCATATAGTGAAAGAAAACAAAAAGACACGGTAAAAGTTAAATTAATTAACTTAGAGTTAAATCTAATTGATAAGGTTAAAATAATACCCTAAACTTGTCTAAATCCTATTGGTTGATAGGATTTCGACCCATCCCCAATTTAGCTTCGAAATAAGACCCTTTGGAACCATTATAAACCGATTTTGACTTTAATATAAAATAATATTTTGAGATATTCCTAAGGTGCCCCTCTCCTCCCTTATAAAAGGACACCTCCTCCCCCTCCTCCTCACACCAATTTGAGCACTCAAGATCGGCCAAACCCTGCCAAAATCTCTTCTCCACTTCCCTAGAAACATCCTAGAGGTTCTGGTCTTCCTCAAAGACCAATTCTAGTGCCCTAAGAGGAGGTCTCAAAGAGGCACTTCAAAGAAGAGGTAATTACCGTTACCAATTCTTTCATCTTTATTTCTTCTTCCACTTCTTCTTCTTAGGTTGTTTCATTATGAAGTAATAACATCAGTATCACTCATATACTGATATGTTATTATAAGTATGAAACAACCCTATTTCACCATCTATCCATCCTACGGAAAAAGAAATCACCGCGCGTGCGTACGTACAGAATACCGTCTCCACGCCGTGGTGTAATCTATTTTCCACCACCACCTTACATGGATGGGTATAATGGTGTAAAGAATAACTATAAATAGTTATTACAACATCATATTGATTCTAATATATTGTATAATCCACTACAATTCAATTCAATATTTATAGAAATGATATCATCGCTCGTGCGTACGTACGGACTACCGTCTCCACGACGCGATGAGATTCATTCTCCATGTTAACCATTTAAGAATGATTATAATGTATATATAAGAAATATTAATGAAATATATTACATTATAAAGCTACTGGATTTATGTATATATATACATATGTATGTCATCTACTTACTTCCATTTCAAGACAATAAGGAAAGAAAAACAGCGTTCATGCGTACGTACGGATTACCGTCTCCATGAACGGTGTTTTTCATTTTATTTATCTATCTATTATATATATATATATATACTGAATATATATGATATATAAATCATATTTTATATTCTGGAAGTAAGTAAATCATGATATAAGTAATAATGATGTCAAGAACAACAAGTCAAAACACCTACGATAAATGAAACGATTTTACCCAAAACGCTTCTTTAACATGGAATTTACAAAAGAACGGGTAATATAATGTCATAAGTGAACCATATATGATATCATAACAATGAATATGATTCTGTAATAAGTCAATGACATTATTTAAATCATTATACAGGAGGTTCGGACACATACGAAGCAAATTGGACCTAAGGTAAGGGAAATATCACAATCTCATTTTTATCCGAGATTGTTTATTCGTAAGTATTTACTGGGGTGTATTTTATCATCCACATCCATGTTCCCTCAATATGAAATATTGTTTCCATCCACTTGCAATAGTTTAAATCCAATTTTACCCTTAGGTGAGTTTTTAGTAAAGAATATGAAAGGAATCTTTTGTCGTTTTTCCGTACGAGGTACTTTTTGACTTTTCCGAAAAAAGTACGAAGAATGTTTTTTTTTAACTTATACGGCATGAATGGATTTTTAAAACATTATTTCCAAGAAGCTTCCTTTACAAGTTTTGAAGTTTATTTTTAATCAACTTCTTTTATTTTAAAGTTGTATGACATGTTATGAAAGGAAAATTGTTTTTGAAGAAGAAAGGATATTTTCATCAAGAATTCAATACAAGTGTTTTATCAAAATTATTTTCCATCTAAGATAATAAAGGGTTCTGTTTCTATCCATATTTTTACATTGGTTTGACTATGTTGTGATGGAATTATGTTTATGAATTCCTTTATCATATATGAATTGATTTATGATGTCATGATGTTTCAAGAATCCCATTTTTGTTATATGTGTTATGCGATGGTGTATGTTTTATGATTATGTGGCACACATAAGAAAGGATTCATTATAAGATGGGTGGGACCTATATCTCCCTCCAATGAATTGGGTAAAGATTTTATATCTCATGAGATAGGCATGGCTGGAACGGAAGGTTATTTCGGTTCAGTGATACAGGACTGAAACGAGGAGTGAACTCGGTTCAGAAAGGGACTTTGTCCACTAAGATAGTCTTGGCAATGAGTCATGACTAACAAGAAATGATTTTCCATGATTATGTGTGCATGCCACAAAGTTTCAAGTTTTATGTTATGATTATGGGGATCTCATTTTCACTTCTATGATTTATTCCATGTTAAGATATTATGATCTCTTTTGCAGGTTTGGATTTTCATAAAGATATGATATGATTTTTATTTCTTTTATTTGCCCTTGCTGAGCATTTGAGCTCACCCTTTTATGTTTTCTTTTCCCCAGGTCAGGAAGATGGATATTAAGTAGAATATGCTAAAAGGGACCCTAGATATGATGAAATAAATGGGAGACACTGTAGAAGATTTATGAACCAGTTGTTTATGTTTCCCCAGTTTCTAAAGACACTATACCTATACGGTCCTTTGTGGTTTTGTCATATGTTGTAATAAGAGTGCTTCAATTTTGAAGTATTAACAATGTATGTAAAGTGTGGGTCGTTATAGTTGGTATCAGAGGAAAGGTATAGTCAACCTTTGGAAACTAGGATGTGAAAGCCTTAGTAAGAACCCAAAGGATAAGTCTAAGCATAGAACACAATCTTAGAAATGGCCATGAATAACCTAGGATAAGACCATAAGCATGAAAATTTTATTCTTGAATTATGTGGTTTCCTATTATAATTAGTGTTGCTCACACTATTCTTCTTGGTTTTAGTCAATGGCTGGAACCCGAAGGAACCGTGTTAATGCGGAATGTGATGGGCAATGCAATGATTGTCCCCCTGAGCAACCAAACGATATGGGAGCTGGAATGCAAAATCATGTAGCCATGCTCACACAACTTTCTCAAGCTATGAATCATGCAGGATTTCCAAACGAACAAAGAAGGGAGCAACATTCTGTTGAATCCTTCATGAGGCAGCGTCCACCTTCTTTCAGCGGGTCTACTGATCCATTAGTTGCTGAACAATGGATTAGTACTACTGAAAAGATATTTTCAGTTCTTCAATGTTCTGAGCATGATAAAGTCATCCTAGCAGTGTATCGTTTGGAAGGAGATGCTGATCAATGGTGGAATCTTTTTAAGAATACGAGGCAAAGGGATGAAATTGAGTCTATGGAATGGGACGAGTTCAAGAACTTATTTTTCAATAAGTACTTCCCTCGTATTCTCCGAACAAAGATGGAGAAAGAGTTCCTTGAACTGAAGCAAAGGGATGATGAATCTGTTAGTACCTATGAAGCAAATTTTACAAGACTTGCAAGGTACGCTTCTGGTATTATTATCCAACCTGAGAGTAAGATCGATCGATTCTTTAGTGGCTTAAAACCAAGTCTTCGAAGGGCGTTAGCCATAAGGGACTTCAATAGCTACGAGGAAATCGTTCTATGTGCTCTCAAAGTCGAGATGGAGATTGGAGTAACCCATCAGTCACATGGGTTTGATAAGAAGAGGAAGATGGAATTCAAAGAAAAATCTAAAGAGCACACGGAAAAGAAGATGAACTTTCCCTTATGCTCAAAGTGTGGAAAGAAACATGGAGGGAGTTGTCTTAAAGGGACAAGTAAATGTTTTAAATGTGGAAAGGAAGGTCATCGGGCATTTGAATGCCGTGATAATGGGAAGAAGATGTCTAATGACGCAAACAAAGGAAGGGATACACAGAATGAACCTACAACACTTCAATGTTTCAAGTGCAAGGAGATGGGGCATTATGCCAATCAATGCCCAAATCCAAGGGTTGATGATGATGGTCGACGTCAACAAAATCTCAAGGCTAAAGACAAAGGAAAGTCACATGCAATTTCTATCAGCGATGTGGAGTACGATAACGAAGTGGTGAAAGGTACACTTACCGTCCACTCTAAAGTAGCAAATGTTTTATTTGATTCTGGATCCACCCACTCTTTTATTTCTGAAGACTTTTCTAAGGGTATCACCGTACTACCTCAACAATTAGATGTTGAGTTAGCTGTGACAACACCTAATGGCACATCAATCGCATCAGAAGTTTATAATTCTTCTCCGATCGAAGTTTGTGGGAAAGTGCTTCCTGCAAATCTTGTGATCCTTCCTTTAGTGGAATTTGATGTGATTCTTGGCATGGATTGGCTTTCTCTACATGGAGATCATATCAATTGCCAAAGAAGGGAAGTCACATTTCATATTCCAGATCAACCTACGATCGTCTATCAATGCAAGGATGAACATAACCTTCCAGTGGAAATTTCTTCCATCTTATGGGTATTGATTCCACTAAATGAAGGTTATTTATCTCAAATGGTTGGTGAGAAACTCACGATTAAGAATATGCCCATTGTACGGGAGTTTGATGTTGTCTTTCCGGAGGAATTGCCGGGTCTTCCACCAAATCGTGAAGTTGAGTTTTCAATAGAACTCGTACCGGGTGCTTTGCCTACTTCAAAGACACCTTATAGAATGGCCCCAATTGAGTTGCAGGAATTGAAGAAGCAACTCCAAGAGAATCTTGATAAGGGATTCATACGCCCTAGTGCGTCACCTTGGGGAGCACCTGTTCTATTTGTTAAGAAGAAAGATGGATCAATGAGACTCTGCATTGATTATCGAGAACTTAACAAGATCACTATCAAGAACAAATATCCTCTCCCACGCATTGATGACTTATTTGACCAACTACGCGGAGCTCAATACTTTTCCAAGATTGATCTTCGTTCAGGGTATCATCAATTAAGGGTCAAAAGGGAGGATATACCAAAGACGGCTTTCCGTACAAGGTATGGACACTATGAATTTATAGTGATGCCATTTGGTCTTACTAATGCCCCTGCTATCTTCATGGATCTAATGAATAGAGTCTTTAGAGACTATCTTGATCAATTTGTGGTAGTCTTTATAGACGATATTCTTGTCTATTCAAAGAGCAAGGAAGAGCATGAAGATCACTTGAGAATTATATTGAAGACCCTGAGAAAAGAGAAGCTTTATGCCAAATTTACCAAGTGTGAATTTTGGCTTCAAAAAGTTGCATTTTTGGGTCATATAATCTCAAAAGAGGGGATATCTGTGGATCCAGCAAAAACAGAGGTTATCGAAAGATGGTCAAGACCAACAACAGTAACTGAGATCCGAATTTTTCTTGGTTTGGCTGGATATTATCGACATTTTGTAAAAGATTTTTCACGATTATCTAATCCACTCACCAAGTTGACTCGGAAAGGAGTTAAGTTTGTCTGGACAGAGGAATGTGAAGAGAATTTCAAGGAGTTGAAAAGAAGGTTATCCAGTGCACCTGTGCTCACACTGCCTTGTAGTGGAGAAAGGTTTGTGATCTACAGTGATGCATCCAAGAAGGGATTGGGGTGTGTTCTTATGCAAAATGATATGGTGATAGCTTATGCCTCACGACAGTTGAAAATCCATGAGCAAAATTACCCAACACATGATTTGGAGTTGGCTGCGGTAATCTTTGCATTAAAGATTTGGAGGCATTACCTTTATGGTGAAAGGTGTGATATTTATACTGATCATAAAAGTTTAAAGTCTATTTTCACACAAAAGGAGTTGAATATGCGTCAAAGAAGATGGTTGGAGCTGATTAAGGATTATGACTGCTCAATCCATTACCACCCTGGGAAAGCAAACAAGGTGGCAGATGCATTAAGTCGACAAGACCATGCTAGTTTATCCATGATGAGGATCACAAAAGATCCAATATTTATGGATTTACAAAGGATGGATCTTGGAATTATAATGGAAGGGGAAAAATCTTATCTTTCTAAAATGAATGTTCAACCATCTATACATGTGAAGATTAAAGAGGCACAGAAAGAAGATGTCGAGTTACAAAAGAAGGTGAGAAATGTTCCTGAATTCAACCTTGATTGTGATGGGATAATAAAGTTCAGGAATCGGGTTTGTGTTCCTCCCATCCCCGAATTAAAGAAAGAGCTGCTGGATGAGGCTCATAGTTCTTCATTCTCTATTCATCCTGGAAGCACGAAGATGTATAGGGACCTGAAAGAGTACTTCTGGTGGGATGGCATGAAAAGAGATGTTGCTGAATATGTCTCTCGATGCTTGGTTTGTCAACAAGTTAAAACTGAGAGACAGAAGTCTAAGGGGATGTTACAACCATTACCCATACCCGAATGGAAATGGGAAAACATCACTATGGACTTTGTCACAGGACTTCCTAAAACATCCAAAGGAAATAATGCTATCTGGGTCATAGTTGATCGTCTTACAAAGTCTGCACACTTCATTCCTATTAGAGAGGATTTCTCTCTAGATCAGCTTGCCAGGATATATGTAAAGGAAGTGGTAAGATTCCATGGAGTACCACTTTCTATTATATCTGATCGGGATCCGAGATTTACCTCGAAGTTCTGGCGAAGTCTTCAGCATAATCTGGATACAGAATTGAGTTTCAGCACTGCTTATCATCCTCAGACAGACGGTCAGTCTGAGAGAACAATTCAAACCCTAGAAGATATGTTGAGAGCTTGCTCTATGGATTTCAAAGGAGGTTGGGATCAACACCTACCTTTGGTGGAATTTTCTTATAATAATAGCTTTCACTCCAGTATTCAGATGGCTCCTTATGAAGCTCTCTATGGAAAGAAATGCAGGACTCCAACTTGCTGGGATGAAGTTGGGGAAAGAAAGCTATTAGGACCTGATCTCGTTGATGAAATGGCAGAAAAGGTCAGATCTATTCAACAACACATAAGAGCAGCTCAGAGTCGACAGAAAAGTTATGCCGACAACCGAAGAAAAGACCTAGAGTTTGAAGTGGGTGATAAAGTGTTCTTACGAATATCTCCCTGGAAGAGGGTTATGAGATTTGGAAAGAAGGGGAAGTTGAGCCCTAGATATATCGGTCCTTTTGAAATACTGGATCGTGTTGGGAAGGTAGCTTACCGATTGGCGCTTCCACCGAATCTCTCTCAAGTTCACGATGTGTTCCATGTATCTCTCCTGAGAAAGTACATACCAGATCCTTCACATGTACTCAGCTCAGAAGTTGTACCACTGGAGCAAGATCTTTCTTATGAAGAACAGCCGATAGAGATTCTGGATCGTAGCGAAAAAGTCCTACGAAACAAGACCACTCGCTTGGTGAAAGTTTTATGGAGGAACCACCAACTTGAAGAAGCTACATGGGAGCTCGAGGATATGATGAGGGAGAAGTATCCTCATCTGTTTGTAACAAAGTGACGAATTTCGAGGGCGAAATTCATTTTAAGGGGGGTAGAATGTAACACCCGAGACTTTTATGTTATATAAATCATCAAAGGAATCTTTTTCTACACAACACTTTCTTGGCTTTCTTTACACGCAATCGCGACCTTCCTCGATAGCTTGCGTCGTACGCAATACCGAGTTTCACTAAACAAAAATATGTTATTAAAACTAGCCGTTATGAATAGTAATAACCACTTTTTGAAATTTTATAAATTTTATTTTTCAAAATGGACTTCATTTTTGGACTCAAAATATCGAAATTAGCCTAGGGTGAAATTTTGGTATTTTTCTGAAAACTTTCAATTTTTGATGAATAGTGAAACCACTAAGTGGTAGGTTAAAAAACTGAATTTTTCATAAAACTTAATTTTACCGCTTCTGTGAAGGGAATTTCGAAAATCCGAGAGACACGGTTAGTATCAAGGACTAAAATGTGGTTCAATGAGATGAAAATAATTTTTTGGTGAATAGTAACTTTTTACCTTTTTTACCGCGGTTAATAGTAAATAGGGTAACTAAGGGTAAATATGATATTAATATTACCCTAACACATGTCCTAATTCTATTGGACAAGTGTAATTCGACCAAAAACAAACTTAGGAATAAAATATGACCATTTAGGCCCACTTGGATTAGATTAGGACATTTATTATTAATTTATTTAAAGAAGGGTTAAAATAGTTAAAATCAAAGTTTAATAAGTAAATCATTTTCAATATAGGGTTATACATAAGATAAATTCGATTTTAAATATTCATTAGAAAGCTAAAAAGATTTCCTACATGATGGTATTTTATTTGTAATTTTTAGACATCAAATAATTTAATTTATTTATGACACAAAGATGATGCAGTAATTATCTTATTAATGAAATATTGACAAAATTGATAATATAAATACCAAAATAAATGTAATTTGAGATTTTTTATGAATTCCACTAATTTTATAGGTTACTATGATATATTAGTGTTGATTTAATAAACTTGGTTCGAACATATAATTCTGTTATGACTTTGACAAAAATCATATATCAAATAGTGTCAAAATTGACACAAAATAGTTTTTAAATCAAATATTATATTATTAATTGTTATTGTATTCCTAAAAATCTATGGTTCGGCCAAATGACTTAGATAAGGATATATATATTAATAATAAACAATTTGGGGTTCGTTTGGCATGTTATAGTAAGTGTATTAACCATATAGTGAAAGAAAACAAAAAGACACGGTAAAAGTTAAATTAATTAACTTAGAGTTAAATCTAATTGATAAGGTTAAAATAATACCCTAAACTTGTATAAATCCTATTGGTTGATAGGATTTCGACCCATCCCCAATTTAGCTTCGAAATAAGACCCTTTGGAACCATTATAAACCGATTTTGACTTTAATATAAAATAATATTTTGAGATATTCCTAAGGTGCCCCTCTCCTCCCTTATAAAAGGACACCTCCTCCCCCTCCTCCTCACACCAATTTGAGCACTCAAGCTCGGCCAAACCCTGCCAAAATCTCTTCTCCACTTCCCTAGAAACATCCTAGAGGTTCTGGTCTTCCTCAAAGACCAATTCTAGTGCCCTAAGAGGAGGTCTCAAAGAGGCACTTCAAAGAAGAGGTAATTACCGTTACCAATTCTTTCATCTTTATTTCTTCTTCCACTTCTTCTTCTTAGGTTGTTTCATTATGAAGTAATAACATCAGTATCACTCATATACTGATATGTTATTATAAGTATGAAACAACCCTATTTCACCATCTATCCATCCTACGGAAAAAGAAATCACCGCGCGTGCGTACGTACGGAATACCGTCTCCACGCCGTGGTGTAATCTATTTTCCACCACCACCTTACATGGATGGGTATAATGGTGTAAAGAATAACTATACATAGTTATTACAACATCATATTGATTATAATATATTGTATAATCCACTACAATTCAATTCAATATTTATAGAAATGATATCATCGCTCGTGCGTACGTACGGACTACCGTCTCCACGACGCGATGAGATTCATTCTCCATGTTAACCATTTAAGAATGATTATAATGTATATATAAGAAATATTAATGAAATATATGACATTATAAAGCTACTGGATTTATGTATATATATACATATGTATGTCATCTACTTACTTCCATTTCAAGACAATAAGGAAAGAAAAACAGCGTTCATGCGTACGTACGGATTACCGTCTCCATGAACGGTGTTTTTCATTTTATTTATCTATCTATTATATATATATATATATACTGAATATATATGATATATAAATCATATTTTATATTCTGGAAGTAAGTAAATCATGATATAAGTAATAATGATGTCAAGAACAACAAGTCAAAACACCTACGATAAATGAAACGATTTTACCCAAAACGCTTCTTTAACATGAAATTTACAAAAGAACGGGTAATATAATGTCATAAGTGAACCATATATGATATCATAACAATGAATATGATTCTGTAATAAGTCAATGACATTATTTAAATCATTATACAGGAGGTTCGGACACATACGAAGCAAATTGGACCTAAGGTAAGGGAAATATCACAATCTCATTTTTATCCGAGATTGTTTATTCGTAAGTATTTACTGGGGTGTATTTTATCATCCACATCCATGTTCCCTCAATATGAAATATTGTTTCCATCCACTTGCAATAGTTTAAATCCAATTTTACCCTTAGGTGAGTTTTTAGTAAAGAATATGAAAGGAATCTTTTGTCGTTTTTCCGTACGAGGTACTTTTTGACTTTTCCGACAAAAGTACGAAGAATGTTTTTTTTAACTTATACGGCATGAATGGATTTTTAAAACATTATTTCCAAGAAGCTTCCTTTACAAGTTTTCAAGTTTATTTTTAATCAACTTCTTTTATTTTAAAGTTGTATGACATGTTATAAAAGGAAAATTGTTTTTGAAGAAGAAAGGATATTTTCCTCAAGAATTCAATACAAGTGTTTTATCAAAATTATTTTCCATCTAAGATAATAAAGGGTTCTGTTTCTATCCATATTTTTACATTGGTTTGACTATGTTGTGATGGAATTATGATTATGAATTCCTTTATCATATATGAATTGATTTATGATGTCATGATGTTTCAAGAATCCCATTTTTGTTATATGTGTTATGCGATGATGTATGTTTTATGATTATGTGGCACACATAAGAAAGGATTCATTATAAGATGGGTGGGACCTATATCTCCCTCCAATGCATTGGGTAAAGATTTTATATCTCATGAGATAGGCATGGCTGGAACGGAAGGTTATTTCGGTTCAGTGATACAGGACTGAAACGAGGAGTGAACTCGGTTCAGAAAGGGACTTTGTCCACTAAGATAGTCTTGGAAATGAGTCATGACTAACAAGAAATGATTTTCCATGATTATGTGTGCATGCCACAAAGTTTCAAGTTTTATGTTATGATTATGGGGATCTCATTTTCACTTCTATGATTTATTCCATGTTAAGATATTATGATCTCTTTTGCAGGTTTTGATTTTCATAAAGATATGATATGATTTTTATTTCTTTTATTTGCCCTTGCTGAGCATTTGAGCTCACCCTTTTATGTTTTCTTTTCCCCAGGCCAGGAAGATGGATATTAAGTAGAATATGCTAAAAGGGACCCTAGATATGATGAAATAAATGGGAGACACTGTAGAAGATTTATGAACCAGTTGTTTATGTTTCCCCAGTTTCTAAAGACACTATACCTATACGGTCCTTTGTGGTTTTGTCATATGTTGTAATAAGAGTGCTTCAATTTTGAAGTATTAACAATGTATGTAAAGTGTGGGTCGTTATACATGTAGTTTTTCATCCCCTAATGAAATGAGTTTCCCATCCTTATGTGGATTCTTTTTTGGTAGTATTCTTGGGAAATATCTTGGTGTACTATCACACTTGAAACGACCACATCATCCATCATTATATCGTATTGAGTACACAAATAGAGCATCAGTTATATGCCAAAATTTCAAAATCCCTAATTGGGATTGACCAGATTTACTTCTTCAGTAATGTTATCTCAGATACAAGAGTCTCTGTAGACCCAAATAACGTGAGATCAGTAGTTTAGTGAGAGAAGTTGAAGAATGTATTTGATGTACAATATTTTATGGGTATGGATGGTTAATTCATGTGCTTTATATAAGATTCTTCATGCTTATCAGGGCCACTAACAGTCTTGACTATGAATGGGTCTATGTACTTGTAGATAGATTCCTGTGACTCTACCTTTCAAGATCTGATTGGATGGATAACTTCATCACCAATATTGATCTTACGAGAGCCAGGGTAGAGTAATAATTTTTACTAAGATGCCTCATGTATCATTCATAGAGCAGTGCTTATGTAGGGGGGAGGCGTTGTTGCGTACAGGTCTCAGTAGTTGAGGCCACATGGGACGAATTAACCAACGCATTATATCGAGTTTCCTACAATTGATCATGCTATACGATGTTGGATGCATTACCTTTTTGGGGAGAATTTTTTGGTTTTCACAAACCAAAATTGTCTAACGTATATCATTACTCATTGTGATATGAATTTGATACTGCGAAGGTGGGCTGAGTTCCTTCAGTATATTGACATTGATTTTTCCTTCACACCCATGAAAGGAAACACAATGGATGATGCATTGAGTATGAGGACTCATATATAGGCAGTTCAGGAGTCTATTAGGTAGTGGCTTCTTATGGCTCTATTTTCTATGATCCATATGGTTGTGCATGACAGATAGGGGAAAACATTTCATTTTTTGTAGCTCTTACCTCTAATCTACTTGATCGAGTGCAGCATGAGGCATCTTTCGGATTCTGAAGGACAAGTCCTATAGGCGAGTGTGTCAGGAGATAACCGTTATCCATGATAGACGGTATGAGAGGATGATATCTTACATTTTCATGGAGGCGTATGGTTTCCAATAGATATGTGTGAGGAGCTAATGTAGTATTTTTATATCTTAGATTGGTATGTTCATACGGTGTCACCTAGATGTATCAATATTTACACCATCGTTACTGTGGGCCAAGTATTAAGAGGTATGTTGTTTCTTTTGTTATGAGATGTTTCATCTATCATTAGGTGAAGGCAGAGCATCAGCGACCGGCAGGGCATCACTATAGTTACCCATTCTCGAGTTTAAGTGTAATGACGTCTTGATGGATTTCGTGAAAGGTTTTCTGAGATCACCTTGAAGAATTCATGTAGTATGGGTTGATATCGACATGCTCATGATGTTTTAAAACTTCTTACCAATCATGGAGTCCTTCAGTTTCGATGATGGTGTATGGTTGTACATCTGAATGATTTTATAGTTTCATGGGGTTCCATACTATATATTTTTAGTTATGGATTCCAACATTACTTATTGTGTTTGTATAAGGATTCAAAGGGATTTGGTTAAATAGGTACTTCTGTGTATAGCTTACCATCCCAAGACAGTTGGACAATCCAAATGTACAATTTAGGTGTTGGAGGACATTCTTCGAAAATGCGTCCATGATTTTTTGAGTTTATGGGAGAAGCACATACCCCTTGGGGAGTTTTCCTACAATAATAGTATTACGAGAAGTATTCATATAGCACCATATGATGGTTTTTATGGTAGGCCATACCGATCACTATTATGTTATATGGTGGTAGGAGAGGCATCTCTGGTTGGACCTTTTCTTCTCTAGGAAACCACTGAGAAGGTGGAGTTGATTCAGAATAGGATGGATACTGCACAGTCTCGCTAGAAATATTACACTAATCAATAGAGATGAACTCTGGAGTTTGAGGTTAGTGATTAATTTTTCCTATGTGTACCACAGTGGTTTGGAAAAAATAAAGATTATTAGATTAGGAATGCTTTCAATGATATATATTAGGTCGTTTGAGGTTTTGGAGAGAGTAGAGACAATTTTATATGAGTTATAGTTACCTCATTGGTACCAAAAAGTGTCTGACGTCTTTCATATTTCTCAGCTATGACATTACTTCTCAAACCCATCTCATGTTTTTTGACCCTAGGAGGATGAGCTGGATGTGGAAACATCATACAAGGAGAATCCTATATGGATTGTTTATCATTGTGTGATGTTTCTACATGGACGGTCTATTACTGTGGTTCTAGTGTTGTGGCAGCACTATCGAGTGCAGGGCGATAGTTGGGAGAGGGAAACCGATGTGTGATCATACTGGCTGGAGCTGTTCCATGATTCTTCTTTTGCACATTGTTAGGAAAACATCAAAGAATAATTTCTCTAATATGGGTTGATGTTATGAACCTAGAACTTCATTTCCAGTATAGATCCTGTTTTCAGATGTTATGAGGAAAAAATGGATGAATATGGAAATTTTATAAGTACATGTCGGGTAACAAGTTGATGTGGGAAGCCGTGTACTGGCTGTGTAATGGCTGAGTACATGGCCATGTGGGATGACATGGATTCCACCGAAAGCGGGGGCCGATTGAGTCATGTACATGGAATTTACATTAATTGAAAATGTCAGGTACTTTTCTCTCAATTTGATTAATCAGAACTAGGTCGCATCTAATCTCTAGTATTATCATCTTCTAGCCTTGGTTCGCCCATGAGTGAACAAGAGTGAAGAATATTCACCAAGCCACCATTCATTATTAAATAGCCTGATCTGAACTCAGGTGACTACGTTGGAATCCCACATGTGATTTCTTCCTTCTTCTAGAGAATCTCCTTTTAATTTTCTCTCTCTCTCTCTCGTGTTTTTCTTGGTTGATCATTTTTGATGTTTTTGTTGTTCAAGGATGTTCAAGGTCGATTTAAAGGAATATGATAATCTATATCGATCGTGAAACATCGAGGTCAGTGGTTTTTTGTCTTTAATTGTTTTTCCTTGAGTTTTATATGACCATGTTCTTATTACCCATGTTTTTGGTATTTCGGGTTAATTAAATGAGAAAATTTTATATTTTCATCAAATTGATTGTTTTATTAAGTGTTTGTTGAAATAATATTATATTAAATTTTAATGATCAAGGAACAAATCATGAATCTATTCCCTTGTTTTGTTGTTTAGGGTAGTTTGGTATAGGTTTCGTATTAGGAATAACATGTTTCCTTTCCTTTCATGATAAGATATAACTTTTTGAATTTTGAAACTTCTTAAATACTTGTGATATGCATTGGAATTGTGGAGACATGTTGTAGTTGAGATTACTTTTGGCTAGTTGATGTCTTTTATAGAAGATTAAATTGAACAGGTCTATGAGAAACTGGTGTAGTTAGACAACATGGTGAATTGATGTTGGGTTCTTCCTCAGTATGTCAGTTATTTTTCACGGTAGGTGACAACATGGGGGATTGATAGTTAATGCTCCCTCATGGTGTCTATAGTTTGTGTTATGAGACCACAAGGGGAATTGACATTGATTGATTCCCCAAAGAGTATGTATTTATCCAAGAAAGACCATTGGTGTAATAGACAGTGAGTGCTTATTCAGAGTGTAATTTATTTTTATTGCATTACATGGCCAGAGGTGTTAGACTATGTGAGCTACCAAGAGGGTTAATATAATATTGAATGGTTGTGTCACATATGACAAGAAAAAGCACAAGATAATATTTATTCATGTTAGTTAGTCTTTTGAGATACCTTTTGTGATAACTAATTAAATGATGTTCATTATATTCTTTTGAATGTAAACGGAAACTATAGGATTTGGTTACTTTTGTGTACTCCTAGATGTCTGTGCTGAATTTTCATTATTAACTCCTATATATACTCACTAATAGTTAGGCACAATTCTTATGGTGGTTGCCTATTGGGATTCACCTCAAACCCTATTTGGTTCATGATTTTGGACCAAAATAGATTATATCATTATAGGTATATATAATAGAAATAACCCTTCATAATTAGGTACTTCATTGTTGTGGGACTATATAGAATGGGACAAAGATGAGGCTTGCGATGTTTCTAGAGTTTAAATGTTTTATTTTGTATTTTTGTTTAGTACTATATTGACATCATTGTGACATGTTATGATGTTTTCTTAGAAATAAGGGACCTGCATCATTTATATATGTTCTATAGATGTATATTTACTTTAGTTATCCTATGGTTGATTGTTGTTTGATATTACTACTTTCTCTACTATTTAGAATTTGTTATACCATTGTGCATACTGTGAAAAAAGGGGAATAGTATCCCCACTATCAAACCCAAGGACCTTGATTATAGATAGAATCTTATTGCATTTGGGAAAATGCACTGGAGGCCATGTTACCAACTGGGAAAGGGGCACCTTTTAGTGGCACCTAGAACTGAGATTTTACAAATTTTATGGTCCCAATGTTCATATTAATTAATCTATATGATTTTAATCATAACCCTTCCATTTAAAAATATCCATATCCATTGTAATATAAAGAACATAATATCATTAATATATTTCTGTGTTATATATTAATGTAAAAAAATATTTATTCATTTCCATACCCTTAGAAATATAATATAACAGTCATCATTCATTTGTGCCGACTACTACCTCCATAAATCAATGTCTTCTAATTTTAACCAAAGCCACTATTAACATGTTAAAATAATGGAATTTTATAGTGAATGTGTCCTATAAAATATATACATGAGAATGAAAACTATAATCAGTCTATATTTTACTTCCATTTTTTGGGAAAAGATATCATTGACCGTCCATTGTGGGGGCAACCACATCCCTAATGAAACAAATATCATATTTCATCAGGTTAAAATATTATTAATTAAAATTTAATCATATTTATTTAAAATAACATAAATATATAAGTTTTATAAATATTTTTCCTTGATAATTATATAATAAAAAATTAATATTTTTTCACAATCATGGTAATACATTAATTATGGTATGTCCATGTATTGGTCTATTGAACCACCTACATAAAAAATTCTCTAAGGCACTATCATTATTGAAAAAAGGAAGATGACTAAATAATTTATTATTAGTTAATAAAAATATCATTTTTTTCTAAATAGCTTATTAATACTTATATTATAATAAACATATAAGCTCTGTATGATTGAATGGTTACCCCAATAGAGGTCAAGTTTCTTTCATGAAATAATTATTATTGTAAACACTGAGTATATTTATAATAAATAATCCCAAATGATTTATATAAAATTTATTTTATATGAATATGATTCTCATGTAGAATACTATGTAGTTATTCTTATTATAAAAGAGGATATAGAATATTCAAAAAAGTCGGGAAACAAGTTCATGGGGTGTTTTTCACATATTTAATGTTATGAGACATATCTATTTTTATACACCATAATATCACTGATATGGTTTCATTAAAATAAAATCGATATCTTTTCTGATATTAATAAAATTAAGGGGGTTTTAAGAGACATATCAACATAATTATATAAATGTATTCCCATTAAAATAATACTAATGGTGTAAGTGATTATAATACATATTATCCATTTTGACATTTTAATGATTCTTATTGTACTTATTGCCTCTAAAATTTCTTGATTATTACATAATACATTACAAAAGGGTATATCATATATATTTCTATATTGAAAATACTATTTATATTTGATAAATATCATTATCTTTTAATACTATGGTAAAAATGTTTTCTAAAAACTATTTTGTGGTTTTATAAAATTGTATTAGCGTTTTTTATTATGATGAATGATGTATATGATTTAAATGTTTTAATAAAATTAAATTACCATTGTATTTTTTTAAATAGTTGGGGATGATGCCTCATTTTATAATTAATGCAAAGACCGGTCTATTCAACGTAGAGGGAGTCCCATTACATAGCCCGAAGGCCCAAAGACAAGTGGCCGACATAAAATGCTTGGAATCTCAATTTTTTTCCCAAAGAATCCCCTGGACAACAGTACTCCTACAGTACACCCACTGCTATAGTACCTACTATAGTAAGCTACAGTGCCTCCGCCGCTACAGTTCCGCCACTAGTACATTTCTACCACTACTATAGTACAACTATAGTTCCATGTGACAATACTACTACAATACAAGAAATTTATCCATGTGCAGGTTTAATGCTAGGTTTTTTGGATGCCATACAGGAGCTTGTACCACTTGGGTACCAGATCGTTGGTATATTAGATGATATAATAGAACAAGAGATAATATTGTTAAATCAATTTAATTTTAATGAATTATTTTTATATGTAATTATTGAATTAAATTTTTTAATGTAATGTAATTTTGGAAATTATTTTTCATGGGTTTTTATATTTATTAATGATTTTATTGATCGACTATTTCTAAAATAACATTTTTATCAAAAAACCTATTTTTTAAAGAATATTTTTAAATAATTTATTATTCATGAAACTCTTGTTATAATAAAACCATTTTTATACTGTTTTGAAGCATCCCAAAACATTATTCCATCTTTTTTTCATGAAATTAAGTAGATGATCCTAAATAGTTATTTTTAAAAAACCATCAATTTATTAGTGTACATTAATTTATAAACAAGAAAATCATAAATGGTATTTTGATCCTTGATATTTTCATACTAGGATCCTAGATGAGTTATATATTTTTGGTGAATTAATCTGTAATATAGGGCATGTACAAGTACAAACATGTCCATGGCCATGTCATGTTTTTAAATTAACTAAATATGTATGATTCCAGTTTGAAAGAGGATAATAAAAAAAGTTGCTGAACATAGTTTCAATAATATTTATTTGTGATCCCACTTGTAGATTAGAACCATATATGTTTCCCCATTTCATGGTGTATGGTGTGATGAGTCCAAAAAAAGTTAGTGTTTGAAACTACATCGTAGGTGGAGACCATGTTTGGATTATGGGTATTGTTGTTTTTATGTCCACAATGTCCATTTATATATAGGATGGCATGGATGCGAAAATTATAGAAATTGTGGGAATAACCACACTATGGTGAAAATAATTTTATTTTTTAAAATACATGATTCAGCTACAAACATACCAGTAAGATTTATGATTCATGATGGAAATATTGTTGATAATCATTAATAGGTGTTTCAGTTGTTATTAACAATTGTAACATCAATGAATATATTTTACCTATTTCACTATTATTTTTTATGATATACTGAATCCTCATTAGAGATAAAGAAGTCCCTTAATTTCATTAATTCCATTTTCTTCTCTACCCTATCTATAATTGGCATTATATAATGATTCCACCATTCGGGATGCGAGCATGATTTTATTTATTTTGACTCGCGTGTTTCTTAGACTCACTTATATAGAGATTGATCTTTGATGGATTATTTATAATCCTTTGAGTATACCTATATCAAATAGTTATTATGGTGTCAATCAGTATATAATATTATTCTAACATCTTATAATGATTCCATTCATGAATCAAAATGTAAGAAAAATATTAATTTGTTTTAGAACTGGTTTTAGAGAATCCTTTATTGGTGGTTGGATATAGATTCTATATGAGGATGAATATTTTATTATTTTATCATGACTAATAATTTTTAAATAATTATTTTATTATGACTAATATGAGTTTTGGGGGTACAATTATTGATCCCCAGTTGGCACTAGGATGGTTATGACTTAATGTTTGGGTTTTTTGTTGGAATAATTTTATTAAGTTATTCCTTTTGTAAGGATACATCTTCACTGGTTTCTATCCTTAGTTAGGTTTTATAGGATTCAAAAATATTTACATTGAATTATATTTCCTTCCACTATGAATGTTTCATATAGTTCCTCTAGTGTATTTTGGTCATAATGATACTACTTGGTATGATATTCGTTTGCCTCCTCTAGTAGTTCTTGTGGTGGAATTTGCGTGGGCATGAGTGTTATCCATTGTTCATGTTTAGGGATGTGGTGTGCCCATTACAGTTTAAAAATATTCGTTAGTATTAAATCATTAGAATACAATATATTTATATGAATATATAGTAGAAAAGGACATAAAGGACTATATTAACATAGTTAAGGGAATCCTTGATAAAATAGTAACTTCACATCAACAATTGGAAATAATGAGTTCCCTCATTATTTGAGGTCTAATGTGATATAAAGGTTGAATGATATAGTGAGGAATGGGAGGGAAACCAAATGGTGAAGCTCTTCTATTCATTACGGTGAAGGTTCCTATGCTTGTCCCTCTCCCACTAGAGGGATAGGGACAACCACCGTCCAACCAGGGAGAATCTTCTTCTTTCCTCCCCCTCTTGAACCAGATCTCCGTCCAATGTTTCCTATCCTCCTACATAGCCCGATGGTCCCAGATTTGTTGTATGGGTTCCCTAATCAAAATAACATGAATTCATAGTTCATGGAAGATTCATCTCTCTCCTAGCTAACATTGGTTTCTCGGTTTAAGCAGCGACACCCATCGGTGGATTTGTTCGACATCTATGTATTCAATTCTAGGGATTTACATGAAAGAGAAGCAGTGGACCTTCTAGTCAGATATCATATAATGATTTGTTTTTTCTGAGAGGCTAATCTTATAAAATCATGGTTATGTTCCTATCAATTATTCAATGGATATAGATTCTACCTGTTAAGATGTTCGTTCGACCTTCGTATGAAGCGGGAGACCCCAACACTGGAAACTTTAGTATGTTTTCTCAACCATCACCTAATAAATGAAAACCCAGCTACTATTAAGATTTTTGGGAACCTTATTGGAAGATATATATGTTCGAATTTCTGCAATAAATTCCTTTTACATCCTATTAATCCAAATGTGTTTGTCTAAATGGATGTCTTAGTGGTTCTATTTGAATATGTTTGGATCACAGTTTGGGATGAATACCAATGTCAGCAACATGTGGTCTACGATTCCTAGACTGATTTTTTCTCTATCGGAAAGCTCTTGGGACACATGATAGAGTACTGTCGATAGGGGTATTAGTTACTGAAAAATTTAGTGACTCATATCAAGGCAAGTTTTTGGGATCAGAGTCCAACTGGTATGGAAGGTATTGTTCGGGGATTTATCTCTCCTAGGTGTCCGCAGCAGGTTCAGTCACCAAAATGGATTTTGGGGGGATAGAGGGGCCTGTGGAGGAGGAACAACCTAATAACGTCTCAATGAATCAAAATGTTTCAACTGAGGTTTGAGATGGGTTTCTTCAAAGTGTTGTGAAGGTTTTATAATTGAGTATGATGGACAAGGTTAAAGAGCAACATGCAGTGGAGTTTCAGGATAACCCGAAAGTCTCTACAGTATTTAACATATTGAGACAAGATTTGGTTGGTACAGACATGCGGTACAATTTAAAATCTAATTGAAATGGTATAGAGATAGTCATTGGTTTTTTTTGATTCTTCTTGGAGTGAATCTCAAAAGGATGTTACTATTGGTGTTAGGGTTCAAATAGGATGGGTTGAAGAGGACGTAGGTAATGAATCTTTTGCAAATGCTTCTCGAGGAAGTGACATCCTACCCAAGGGAAATCAGTTACCAGTTAGGGATGAACAATGATTATCCAGTATGAAAGAGGTTATTTTTCAGGTAACAAATACTCAATTAAGGTGATAAACAACTTTGAATGTCTTGAAATGGAAGGTTTGAACACTGAAAAAGAAGATTCGGACTTTACAAACATTGTCTATATGGAGGATCCCAATGAATTTGGTAAGAGTGTTTCCACATGGGAAACAAGCCTGAGATGTAGCAGGAGTAACATTTAGAAGAAGGTTAAGAAGGATTACTCATATTTGCCACTTTCCTTACAGAATCTTTTAGAAAAAGAAAAAAAATGTTAACATGGTCAACAAGTCCATGTGTCATCCAAAATCAACCGGTCTATGGGAACATAAATTTTATTTTCTTATGAGTTATGAAGATGAGGTGACAGAACATGTCATGTTACTCAATTCATTTATAGAGAAAGTAGCCAAAATGATGGGGTGATCTTTAGAAGTGTTTCTGAATAAGGATCAATACTCTGGGATAGACAAGTATGACATGATCATGGTTGGGGGATTCAACAAGGGGAAGATCAACCTAGAATAGTATAGAGGGACATCTGATAAGCTAGCTTCAGCATTTAAAGATATGATATGGGTTTAACTGATCCCTAAGGTAACTGCTATAACTAGAAACTTGTTTATGAAAAATGAGTCTGGTAGAATTAAGTTTCTTTTAAATGAATCTTCTTTATCCTTATGTGGTTGACAATTCGTTTCTCACTTTTCCTTAAAAGTGTATGAAATAAAAAATTTAATATTCAGTCATCATCAAAGGACCCACTAATAGGTGGGGGTTTCATGATCTTAGAAGTGTGACATTATAGTTTTACATGGATATTAATCCATAATCCATTATTTAAGAATTTTATAATAGACACACAAAATTTGTATAATCCTCATGAGTATATGAAGTCTTAGTTGTGGATGATGTCATTACAAGATTACTATTATAATTTTACAGAGATTATTCTCTTGAATCATTCATTATTGTTACAGATGCACAGAAAGAGTGGAAATTGATGATCAAACCGAATCCATAGATGCGGTTCCATGTCGTGATTTTTGATGAATGATTGATTCAAATTTTTATATGCAATACTCTAATGATTGTGAAGGTTGTTTTTACTAAAAAGATGTAGTATTTTTATTACCTTCAAAATTATAGTTACTGGATTCTCAAGATATATTGTGTGTGCCTCTTCAATAATTACGAACATTGATTTTTAGGATATATACCATGGTGGAAACTTCTAGGTGGATTAATATGTGTGAGCATATTTTCCATTTGAGGAATGAAATTATTAAAGATGTTATAACTATTGGATGAATGGACAATTGAATAGATAATTTAAAAACAATGAAGGGGAGTGACACAAATATAGAATTCTAATTTATCTAAAAAAATAATTTTAAATATGATATGGTCAAAATCAAGAAAGATAGGTTGTAGTTGTGGACGAGGTTTCCTTTAGTGGATTCATACTACATAATCCTTAGTGTCATGGACATGTCTTGCATCATCTAGAAATACCAATGGAGTTAACATATAATTATTTCATATAGTGTATCAGGTCCTAGAACGAATTGGAGAGATAACATGATTTTAATAGAGTACACACTTGCTAAAATATACTCCATCATATACTACTTTTTATATATGAGATTCCAATTATTTTATATCTAATCCTGTTTTAATATACATCCCACCCCCTAAAAACGACATCTTTTGATTATGTTTTACTTCCCTTAGCCTTGTAGATGTATGATATTTAGCTATAGAGATGAATAGAATCCTCATATTAGTTTTTAGATGTGGTCTAAATGTTATTTCATGATCCTTAAGATGAATAGAGTCGATGTTGACTTTATAAAAGATTATCTAACTTGTAATTGAGTGCAATTTGAATAAAATATAGATTAGTAATCTTTTTTACTCCTATATTTGATATTTTTTTCATGAAAAGTGAATATGATATTAGGGAAAGAATAATGGGACATGCACTAATCTAGATTATTTCTTAAATGGAGTTAGTAGATTTATTTTTTTGTGTAATAAAGGTAGTAATAGATCCATTTTTTAGAGGTAAATGATTTTTTAATGAAAATAAATTATACATATAGGTCTCAATTGATGTTTACAATGAAATATTATGATTATATTTGGTTATGTGTTGAAAAAAATATGTTTAACAAGGCAACCATGATGAATTTATAGTCATTTCAACAGATTCATTCCCCTTTTTATCATTTTCCAAGATCCCTATGGTAATCCATGATTAAAATGTGATCACAATTCCACCATAAATGGGATAGAGTGGAGGAGTTTTTAAAGCCACTTTTAATGAGTAGTAATAAAATATAAGATTATTTTTTTACCCTCATTGCTATCAAAAAAATCAGTAGTATTCATGGATTACATGAATAAAATATTACTTATATATGAGGATATATTAGTTACTTTTCTAGTGAATAGTATCATAATATACAAGTAGACCATAGATATATATGCTATATAATAGGATACTATCTTGAGTAAACATCAACTAAATCAATTATATTTCAGGCTCCCAATGTGACAGTATTTTATTTATGAGTTATGTTGACATAACTGTGTGATCTACAATCTATGAAACCAAATTTTGTTGAGTTTTTGACCTCATTGATACTCCCATGAATGGTGTTTCAGTTCTAGGGAATCTTTATTTTTATAGATAATATTGACAATTCATACATATCATATCCAATATGGAAGTACACATATATGGACTAACTAAGAAGGTGGTGATTGTTGAGATGATAAACTAGTGTGAAGATGCCTTCCTATATCCATTATCGAGATTGAATGTATCTTAGGTTTTAATCATAAATAAGCATGTGATTGAATTTATAGTCTACATTGATTCCACAATTATTGGTTTGGGTGTTTTTTTGATATTAAAATATTATATAGTGGATTATATGTATTTCAAGAAAGGATATAATGGTTGAAACTACTATATACATGATTTATAGTTCTGAGATATGGTATCTTATATGATGTATTCTATTAAAAATTTATTTGGATAGAGATTAATTATATTCATTGAGCACAATTGAATGAGATGTATCTAATCTTAGAGAGACATGAATATCCAACAGAGCCATAAGGCCAAATATTTCAAAACATTCGTGATTCAGATGATATTATCTCTTTGAAAGAAATTTTCAGCACAAATTTTCATTATAGTAAAATGAATTTGAATTGAGAGACACATTCAAGGGAGGAATTGTAGTTTCTGATATTTTTGGATGAATATTTATTTCATTTATCAAAGAAAACATTTATTGTGACCTATACTCCCATAGTTATCACATCGATACTGGTGGGCTGTATGAAAACCATCCATGGATCAAATGATAAATTAATATTTATAAAATAATTATAAGATTCAATTGAACTATTTCCATAATGGTTGATGGACTGTGATGATGTAAATTTTATGAAATGTACAGTTTTCCCCATATTTAATGAAGGAGGTGTTTATGTAAGGGTCTAACACCTCTATGTGGGTGATGTTAAAAAATTTGTCAATGATGAATTGGGTAATGAGGTGAAATTCATTGATTTTATAAATGAAGAGAGAAATCATAATATTTGTCTGTCATTTAAATTCTTATATGTGGATAATGGAATATAAGTAGTGATCTGGATTATTACTGGTGTTACATCATGTGAATATTTATAATTGGAAAGATATACTAATAGATTTTAATACAAAGTATCCAAGAAATAAAAAAATATAATATAATTTGTGTGGGATTGTTGGTTGTAAAATTAATTTTGGATACTTTCTTATTGATATAAGTGGACCATTCATCTGTTGAATTTGAAAAGGCTTATGTCTGAGTGATTCTTAGAAAACATGTACTTTATTCATGTATCATATTTAATAGAGATTCACGTTTTATGTGGTACTTTTCTTAAGTAATGTATACGGACATTAGAACTCTGTGGAAACTATGTACTATATATCATTAGTGAACATATGGAATGTTGGAGGGGATGATCCAGATTATTGAGGATATGTTTTGGGAATGCACTATTTATTTCATTGGAGCATTTTATGATCATATGGTCCTGGTGGTATTGAAATAAAATAATAGTTTCAATGTTTCAATTAATATGGAATTTTATGAGGTAATTTATGGTAAGGTATTTTACACACAATAATATTTACAAGAGGTTGGTTCGGTAAATTTAATTTTGATGAGTTTGGGTAGAGATACATGTAATAGTGACCACACGATTATGAACTAATTTGTAACCACTCAATGAAGGAAATATATTTTTAAAACACAGGGAGATGAACATTGGAATTTACTATGGGTGACTATTTTTTTCATTATGTTTTACCTCACTTGGTGAATCATCTTGAATAGAATCATTTTAAGATATAATTTTTGATTATTGGAATATTTGAGATCAATGATTGTATCAATGAAGTGAATTACATATAATACCATCCATCAAGATATCATGGTATGCCAAATTTGTTTTGTATATCTCATTATTTGTGGCATAAGACCAATCTTAATGAAGTGAGGAACTACATAGGTGTGGATATAGAACAAAATAAATATTTTATGGAGTCCACAATGTATATTACAAACAGCAATGAAAATGTATTTAGGGTGAATATGGTACAACATGTCTCAGTATAATGATATTATTGTTGGATATATGAGGGGAAATGTTATTTTTTTGATGTTTTGAATAAATGGATCATGTTTATCTAGAAAGACTTTTAGTGGATCTTCTTAGGGATGATAATTAAACAATGGGGGATATTTCTGACGCCTCTTATCTTACCTTATATTTTAATTTATGATTCAAAATATCTTAGATGTTTTTTTATCAATGTGATGGAAAAATTGGGATCTCGGATAAATTGGATTGTGTTAGTGTTTAGAATAGTGTTTTTAGATTTTATGATTACACCAAGGGAAGGGACAGAACATAGTGTAGACTGTTTTGAGGAATGAAATCTCTTCATTGAAATATGATGATAAAAACAGTCTTGACTAAAGGTTTTCTCAATCATTTTGTTCATAATTCTATATTTGGAAAATGTCCATAATTTCATCACCATGTTGTGGTGGAGGGTTTTGTGAGTCCATTAAAAATAATATTTAAAATCTATATAATTTGGCTGGTCGTATCCGATTTCCTAGGATATGAATTTTTATGGACATAATGACCATAGTTTTATAGGATGACCATAGTCCATTTTACTAGGATTAGGGTCAGTATCGTCACATCATTTTGATGAAACATTCATTTTTTTAAATATTATTTTAGTATCTAATAATACTATGTAGATATGGTTCAAAATGCAAACATGTGAACTCTAATTGGGGTTGGGTTTTGTGGAAACTCAAGTATATGACACACATATATTACCTCATTTTAGATGATAAATAAATATTTAGTCATAGAAATACACACATCATAAATGTAAAGGATTTGATTTTTGGAAATTGGATATGTAATAATGATATTTCAAGAAATATATTCCCCATATCTAACATATTTTATCTCAAATTGTTAACAAATTACACATTACTAACTAAATACATTTCATTAAATAATGTGGACAGAAAACGAAACAAATGGTGATCTCATATGTACAATAGGGGTAAATATATTAGATGTATACAATTGATCATATGATTGAATAAGATAAAAAAAGTGTTTAAAAACATTATAATACATTATAATAATCATAATTAATATATCATATATCATTTATCACGAATCCTGGCATAAGACTTTGTCATTACAAAATACATGTCCCACAAGTGTTATAAATCCTCATAAAACAATCATGAGACGTGAGAACATTTGATAAGAATAACGTATATGATTATAGAATACATATATTCATATAAACACATTCCTATAGTCAACTATAAATTTTGAGAGTATGTTGATATTTGTGGATTACCCTTCATTACTTCATTTCCACTGTCCTAGTTCACACTAATTACTATCTTACTAGAAAAGGTTCTTACTAGACTTGGTTAACCCCCAATTCCAATTCTTATTATGTCATGATATATCCATCATTAAATAATAAATTTTTGGGATATCTAATTCTAGGAAGAGACAATAAATAAATAAATCATTATATATGTGCCACAAATTATCATAAAACATTTTTGATATCATCTAATCATTATATCATCACATCAAAAATTCAATATCCATCAAAAGGAAATGGTTATATTTGTTTCATATACACATCAAATTATATAATTTTATAAAAAAAATTGTTCCTTCTTTTTTAGGTAAATCCCCTTATAATATTTATGAAACATAATGAATGTAAAAAATTCTGAAGTTATTACTATTAATAATGACTATATATTATGTCAATTTTATTAAATTATATATTTTATCCTTATCCAAAATATGGTAAAAATTTTAGAAAAAATTAATTACATGATGTAGTACAAATTCAATTTAAATCAGCTTCCTAAATGCAATGAAAACTGATTCTAGAATAATATTTTTTTTTGAAAAAACTCAAATTAACATTAATCCTTTCCAAAGAAATTTTTTAAAAATAATAACAAAATATTATAATGAATATATTATGTTCATAATTATCAAAAATCATCCATAAAATGAGTGTATTTTTAATTTTTGATTCAAGAACGTATTAAGAGTTCTAAATCACTGATTATACATGAGAAAAAATAAGAATACATGTTTGAAAATTTGATCACATTTTATAATAACCACTCACAATTATTCAATTATAAATAATCACATATTTTTCATAATAAATTTAATAAGTCATTATTATATGGAATCATCAATAACATATCATTATACATGATAACATATCATAATAATAAAGAATATATTTTCATAATACAGATATGAAAAGATAACCATTTCCTTTGATAAGGTTTGTTGCTAATACTATCATCGTTTTTAGGTTCCACTATATGTTCCATGATTTTCACAGTAATGTTTCCCTCCAAATACTATCTTATTAGTTACATTCATTAATAAACTAGGTTTAATTGAAATTAATTCGTTATTATCTCATGATATATCCATCTTAACCCAATTATATGGAAGGATATATAATTATGGGACTGGATTTCACATAATGGAAGCCATATATATGAATTCCACACGACCATGAAGTTGGAATCATACTGTCATATCATTACAAATTAGATGGATATGTTTTCTATTCGCATTTAATCATTTCAATGTTGCTTAACTTCTATAATGTTGATGAGTTTCATAATGTAATCATCATAAAAAAATTAACCTGTGTTAGTGAAATGATATTTATAGTATCATACTTAGATAATCATTATAACAATCCATTAGTACAATAAATGTAGATTGTAACATAAGAAAATATCCCAAGTAAAGAATAAAAATTTATAAAGGATGCTTAAAAATATGGAAATATCAATTATGAGATCATCAAAACCTTTCTTTGAAGACAAGAGAGAATATCACATTCTATTGAAAAAATTTCATCTAAATATTATAATAATTTTTATATAATAGTTTTCATTGTGAAATCCTAGGAATACATGTATATTAATCCCCAAATTAAACTATTGTAATGATGTGGGGAATCATTTATGCTATACACATTAAGTGAAAAAAGATTTTTTCATTTTTGTGAACAAACAAAATTAACTGGTTTAGAAACATTTTATAATTAAATCTTTAAAATAAATTTTAAATAAATACAATTATATTGTAAAGTAACTTTATGAAACATTTTTATTTTTTGTGGTAACATTTAGATATTGTTATGAAAGAGTGTGGACATGCAAAAAAAAATCATCTATATAAGAGGAAATAAGGTTTCAATTTTTATAAAAACATTTTATAACTCATTTTAAGTATCCAATAGAAACATTTATAATATAAAATAAAATAATTGAAAATAATAAAATTAAATGAAAATATATTAGTTTTATAATTTTCAATTCATAAAATTTCTATAGTAGATACTCAAACATGTACAATCATGAATAAGGATGATATTAGGAAATAAACTGTTAGCTAATATTCAGACTTGCTTCATACGCATTCAAAAAACGACAATATATATATATAAATATATATATTGATTTACAATAAATATATTCCAGAACAAAATTAAAACATAAATTAGAATTTATAAAAACTTTATAAATTCAAATTATAATTTTATTAACATTTTTACCATTATATTGAACATTGACGTGAAGGGTTCCCCATTTTTCATGCAGGTTTGGGTATGATTGATCCATTACATGCACATTGATAAGAGTTACATAATCTCAAAAATATGAATAAATACAAATGTATCATATTTAATAATCATATATAATTATAAGATTATTCAAAAAGCGAGAAGATTAAAAACAAATCACATTACTAGGTTGAGGTTGTAGTCGAAAAATACCCATGAGAGACATTTTTATTCTCCAATGAATATGAATATAAGAATATAGATGATATATTATTATTAAATAATCATAAATATTTCATAAATATTATATATAATAATTTAATATATCATAATAACCAAGAATTAATTATAACGATGGTACATGGTTATTATTGCCATGTGGATGTAGAAGTCCCCACATATAAATAAATAATACTTTCAATTACCATTCATTAGAATATAAGTGGTAAATGTTTGAAACAAAATCAGATTACAATTATATCAAATATAAAGAATATATTATTTCTTAAGGGAAACCATATATGTATAGGAGTTAGGGAATGAAATAAAATTCATTGTACTCATTCTGTTGTTTGACAAATTCATTAAGATACCACGTCTGATATACATGTTATGCATTGAAATGTTGGTATTATGATTATAAAATTAAATATAAGATGCATCAAGGGATTTTAAGAGGGAATAAGCTATTATTTTATGAAATATTGATGGATCATAATTTTTTAACGATAGATGAGAGGTGTCATATTTTTATAAAGCATTGAGAGCACACAATTATAATTTTTCATATGTTAAATGTACTATTAAACCATACTAATGTATGTTTCCCACAATATAAAAAATATTAAAATATATTAATACCATGGTAAAAATAAAATTTTCCATTAGAATTAAATAATTTTTTATAATATTTTAAACTATGTCTCTTAGTTTTACACCTATTAACCTATTTGAATTCTAAAAGTGGAACCCAAATTTATTTTTTCATAATATTCATTATATCTAAAAAAAATTTTATTCTTATTTTACTATATTAATATTTCAATTTAACATTTTATAATAAAATTTAAAAGGCAAATTTTATTAAATTATTTTTAATTCATTTAAAAATAAGAATGAAAAAGACAATGAAAAATGTTTTTATAAAAATGATTTTTTAGACCTAAAAATACATTTTCATTCAGTATTATCCATGATAAAAATATTACATATATTTTAAAATAAATAATTTAATAATGTAAATAAATTATTTCATCAATGGAGAGGATTTTATTTTTTTTAAAGACACTTTTGTGCATAAAAACAAATTTTGTAGACGAAAAATATGATTTTTACATACATGTAATGTTATTATAATTTTAACCAATTTGTAACCAATGAATTTTTATAATATATTTTTAAAAATACTATATATATTTTTATTTTTAAAAATTAATAATCACTACCCAAAGGCTAATCATTAATAGTTATATTAAATATGATGTTTCATTAAAACTCGGTGTCTCTTGTAAAACATGCTATCAAAAAATTTAAATTTATTTATTGGGAAACATGTAATAGAATATTGAATCAATAAATGATTAATTATTTATGAAAAAAATATTCACCCTATTAATTTGTTCTTCTTATTCATACTATTTTATCTAATCAGAGCCAATATATGGTGATATTTTGATGACCCTAGTAGAATTCTTATCAAATTCTTCTAATACCTATCCTTTTTCGACCTACATAAATGATCATTAAATCGGACAAATTGGGTTGATTTATTTGTCTATAATCATGGGTATTTATGAATATATTATCCAATACATTATTCTTGATATCATAATTTTCTTTCTTTGAGTAGATAATGTTCAAAAATTTTTTGTGGTTATCGTTGTGTAAGTGATGTGATTATACTCATTCAGCTTGATTTCAATCATGAATATAATTCATGAACTCGTTTTTGGGTTGTCTAGAATTATTTCTAGGGATTCATCGTTGATGGTATTATTCAGGTTGGAACATTGGGGAGATTTGTATAATCTCTCTTGATGAATATTTATATTGACCTTAATATTCTTGAGGCAGGATGTTCCATACAATGGTATGTCATCATATAGTGTTTTTATGAGTTTATTATGCATACATTAAAATAATATGGGAAATAGTACGTGGTATACCATTTTAGGAATTAATGGTTTTAATTTGATATCACTAATTGATTTATGTTAATATGTGTATTTCTTTCTATGAAAACATTTAATTGTAAAATATATTTTGTGATTTTTTAATATTTTTTTCATTATGGATGTCTGATATAATGTGGAATATTTTTTAATGTTAAAATAGAGAATATAATTTTTGGGGGATAATTTAGAGGGGTTGAATCCGAATTTTATTTGATGTACGTTTTCCTTCTTTTTAAATAACTTTCACCTCCAATTAATGAGTTATAACATTGCTTCAAAAAATAAAATACTCACATTATATAAGAACTAAAAAATTTAAAAGGTTCGCTACCCTATTTTGGTAGGTATTTCATGGTTGGTTTTTTAGATAATGAGACTCAACTAAAAAATGAGGAAAGTAGTTATTTTTATGTTATTCTAGAAAACATGGAATATCAGAACTCTAGCTTTGTGATATTATTATAAGAACATTTTTTATGATTTATAAATAAATAAGAGGTAAATATGATTTTTAAAAACATTTTAGAACCTTCCCCAATAGTAATCGAATGATTTCCATGATATTATTTTACATTCTTCTTTTTTTCTATCCTTGAAAAACAAATTATTCACTTCAATTCCATGTAGACGAGTTGAAAATTATTCATATAATTTAGTACATATATTCTTCCTATTCACTTGTCTTCTTTTTTTTATTTAAAACCCTCATCTACATCCTTAATTTTTAATAAAATTATTCCTCATATAAAATATTTAATGATGAAATATCTCCATCATTTTTCTTAATCTAAAACACTTCTGATCAAAAACAACGTCTTAGTTATCATCATCAAACAAAAGATTCCATGATGAGAAACATCCCTCACAAACTTATGCTTTCAGAAGGACATTTGGTATCACTATTATAAAAAAAATAAATCGTAATATATAATTTTTACTTGTGTATTATACATTCTGCTAAATACTATTACTTTAATAATATTTATAGTTTCATGAATAAAAAAATATTGGATTCCAATTATTTACTTTCCTCTACATGAAAACATGAAACTGAAATATATCACTCAATATAATTCTTTTAGGGGATTCCCAATTCAGCCACAGTGTGCCTAAATCATCTCGTAATCATTATTAATCATACATTTTTATAAATATCATTAAAACATTGAAAATATAACATTAAACAAACATGATGTTTTGATTATTGAATGATCATTAAAATATCATGAAATTTGATATCATTGTGAAAACATCACAAAATAAATATTAAATAGGTAAACCATTATACCATAGGTGTTTGTATGGAATTTGTTTTTATAAATTCTTCTATATGATGAAAATACTTGACTAATTATCCAACTATAAACATCATATATGCTTGCCCAGATACATTCCCAATATTTGTCTCCATATAATGACTTCCATCATAACTATGTTTTGTAGCCTTTATTTTCCAAACAGTATTTCATGATAATTATATTTAAATTTTCATATAATATTTATCAATTTCAACTTCACAAAGGAATAATTTATTGCCTACTGGACAATGTAAATAAAATTGGAACAAACATAATTTAACGACTTGGTACAATTGAAATTCATCTAATGACATTGTTCTGTGTTATCTCGATGAGCTTTATAAATATTTATGTATTATAAAAAAAATTCACAAATGTATGTTTTCAAATAAAACAATATTAGATACCCATCCATAAAATATCTTAAACCTCAAAAACATCATCATAGTAAATAAATAAGTAATATTTTCCATCATGAATTATTCCAACAACATTTATTTGACAGAAAAACATTACAAAAAATGAACTATAACGTTCCTCCGAAAAATATCTAACTTAATTAGTTTCATGAATTAATTATACTATATATCATAATATGAACATTGTACAACCAATATAATATATTTAATTTTTCTTTTTAAATCATATATCATGAAGTTTTTTAGAACTCAAGATGATGGATAAATTCAAGACTAAATGAACTAATTTATTCTATATTCATAATAAAATATTATCTGATGAATTGGGAATAATAAGATATAATTTCATCAAATTTTATAAGAACATAAGATACTGTCTAAAAAAATATGCTTGCTGGAATCTTTCATGAATTTTCATATGATCATAAATATTTTTAAATATAATGAATTAATTTGGATTTATTCATGACAAATAAAATAAAAAACACTCTTAACATATTTCATAGACACTTCCATCATCTTCAAAAATACCAACAAACATCCTCATCATGAAAAAATATTCCATTACATTTTTTTTATCGAAGGAACCTAAACCATTATGACTTCTTAACCCATGTAATAGATTATGTATCCAATGTTTATAACAATATGACTGTTAAATCAGAGTTGGTAATAAGAATAATAGAAAAAAAATACAATGTTGTCCATAAGAAGTGTTTGAATAAATTGTATGATTAAAAAAATTCATCCATATAGACATTTATAAGACAAAAAACATTTCCAAAAAGGTCAACATTCCTACATCAGCAAGAAAAAATAGATAAAATAGGCCAGTGATTCTATAATTATAAATTACCCCTTTTACAAAATCCACCAAGATACAGCCTCTTCCTGAAATGTTTATGTTCATACCAATAGAATGATTAATTTTAAAAAAATAATTATCTAAATTGACAAATGTGTCCAAAAACAAGATAGATAGGAGATAAATATCATATACCAAATCCTAGATGAGGAGGATTCTAAAACACCATTATCATCCCCATCTAATGAAAATTTTCATTTAGAAATATTTTTTATTAATATATCAACATCTTTCACACATATAGAACAAACTACATATATGTTTAGTAATTCTAACCAATAAAATTGATAATGTTATATTTTTTATAATTATTCTTGGAATTAGAATATTTCATTGGTTTTTTAGTAATATTAATATAACAGTTATTATCACAACCAAATAAATTGGAAAAAGATATTAATAAACAAAATCTTTCCAATTGTGACTATATCTATATATTTTGTCTTGTAAAATTAGTTGAAGAAACAAATTATACTACTACTTTGTGAATATGAACAGAATTATGTTTTGTTATGTTCAAAATAATACACCATTCATCTATTTAAATACCATAAAAAATATGAAATTTATATCATCAACACTTTTTTCCAAACTTCACCTTCAAAACCAAGAAAATTAATCATTCTAGCTCAATAATAATTCATATTGAAATTATTTATGGTGGTGATATATATGTGTATTCTATTTCTCATCAATAAATGAGATTCTTTAGGTGCACTTTGAAATACAACACAATGAGTAATAATATATTAAATATACGGAATAACAAATATTTAACAAATCTAACTACCATTCGAAATTCTGAACTCTTTAGAATTAACAACTATTCAATAATTATATTTTGAATATATTTTATCCCAAATAAATCAGTGTGGAAACACATTTTGAGCATTCCATGCCAAACTTCCTGAGAAAATAATTTTCATACTTCAATTGGGATATAAAATTAAGATCCTTTATTTATAATATATTTATTCGATGAATCTATTTTATTTATCCCCACATGGACTTTTTATATCCCCAAAAAATATCACATGTCTATTAATCAAGACCAACAAATATGATATCATCAATATATATAATTATAATTAGTGATTCCTCTTGATTATTTCTATCAAGTGGTTTCTATCATCACTTCCATTATTCAAGGTCAAGTTCATTATGAAATTTTCTAATTTGTAATATAATGATTCATGATCTATATGTAGACCATTAAAATCCTTTTTAAATATAAACACAAAATTATTATCATTCCAAAACATGATTCCACCTATTTCTTCAATATAAAAATCATATTAGGGGTATTTATTAAAAAAATATGACTTCATGTCCATCTAAATAATTTGTTGTACTCATTGTGTAGTAATAGTAGGAAATATTTTCATTGATTATAATCATTTCACTCAGTAAAGGATTCATCAATAAAAAAATCTTCAATATGGGAATAACCAATTCAAAATATTCATTACTAATTTCAAATAACATCGGTGTTTCATTAATAATGTTTGAAAACCCCCTATTTATACCGATAACAATTTTATTCTTTTGTATTGGTCAATGTTCACATGTATCATTCTTCTCTGTCTGATCCAACAATTAAATACTACGAATTTATCTTGTTTTCCCCATCTCCTCATTAACATATATAAATTTAGTGTGGGAATATAATTATGACATACTGAGTTTAAATCCCAAATGGTTTGATATAATTTTATTTGATCTCCAATAATGTTATGAACATCAACATGTTTCCTCATCCTAGTATGATATGAATGTAATTTTTCCTTACAAATTGAGATAGTTCAGTCTGAAAATTCATATTTTTAACCTTTAACATTGTTACTATTTTTTAGAATGTTTTTATATATTGATATTATCATCATCTTACCGTTCTTCCATAACAAAAAATATTTTATAATATTTCATACAAGATTGTTCAATAACATTTCCATCTATGTAATCAATTATCATTCATGATACATTATTATAACGATTGTATCCTCTACTATTAAGAGGGTTCCAAAGAAAGGTTAAATAAAAAACCCCATAATTAAATTTTCTAATATTATTATCCAATATATTTATAATAAATGGAATTTAATTAACCATTAGATTAATGAAACAAAAGAATAATTTGTAATCAATTTAATAATGTGTTATGTTTTATTTTTTCCAACAAAAACATTTATTATTAATATAAACCATTTCTCTAATACAATTCTACAAAATAAATAGTGATACATATTATGTTTAATATACACTATTCATAACAACTCCAACAACTATCTATATCTTATTTTAGTAACTCATTTTTTGTGAGTGTGGTACGTTAAAATAATGATGAATTCAATTATTTAATTGACAATCCCTTCACTCCACCCTTTTATATACTCTATAATGATATATTTGGATCATATTCATACAATTTAAACATTTTTTATACATCATGTAATTATTCTTAAGATATTGAGGGCCTGTAATTTAAATTTTTGAAACATAATTATTGTGTTGTATGTTATGTCGACAATGAATGAAATATCATACCTATATCCAAGTGTCTATTGTTTACTCATCACATGGAAAATTTCAAAATGATCTATCTCCCATGGATTGATTGAATGCATCTCAAAATTTTTATAATCTAAATTTTCAATCCTACCGTTATAGAAAATAGAGAAACAATAATTTATTCTTCTTTTCATATCAGCAATATCATGAGGAAAATATTTCATTGTTTTATTTTCATGTTACTCTAAAACATATTCCAATTTTTTTTATAACTCCTTTACTTTCATCATGCCCAATTAAACTGAACATTGTTAATCACCAACTTGGATGAAGTTTCCTATTATTCACTGACCTCTTATAACAACATACCCACCATTGATACTCTAAAACCATATTTTGGAAATCATAAATTTTTACAATTATTATAATGTCGAAAAGAATATATGAAATAAAATATCATCCCATAAAAACATTACGTGTTTATATGTTCAATTTTCATCAGCAATGATTGAAAATAAAATTCTTTTTCATCTAGGAGACACTCTCATTACAAAAAACAAGATTAAAATAATTTAAATATATCTCAGTCTTCAACCTATTCAAATCACTTTTCATTTGATAATAAAACCATATAACCAAAATCTAGGGTCATTATCCTTTTAGATCATTGATATAATTTTCATCAAATGAGGTAATTTTTCGGAATTTTTTCCTTATTATTGCAAATAATTTGAGATATTTTTTATAAACATTTTAGATTCTAAATTTGTAAAATATTTCATTTTTTATGATGTTATTTTTGATAAAATATTTTATAAATAGTTTCAAAATGTTTGAAAATTGTTTCAACTTAAATCATATTTCTAAAAAATTTATTCATTTAGTAGTTTGATTCCACCCAAAATATTGTCTCTAGATTATTGTGAATTTATTATAATATTGATGGATAAATTAATATATATATATATATATATTAAAAATCCAAAAAATTTCTATAGTAAACAGAGAATTATTAGAACCCATCATAACCAACAAACTCTTTAGAGTTGTGTTTCTATTTTTAATCATCATTCACTAGTTAAAAATAGATATTTCATTACACACCAATGTTAGGGATACTATGTAATATTTATTTCATTAGCGTGTATTTCATAATATCGTCAAAAAATAACCTACAGTTTAAATGGTTTTTTGAATTTATAACCATAAAAACATCTATTTCTTCATATATTCTTTTTTTTTCTACATATAATGTTTCCATAATATATTTTTTCGTCTTATCATATTCAATGATGTTATCAACCATTAACTATAGCTAATTTTTTCTTTCTAATTAATAATTATTTATAACATTCCAGAAATCTATTCGTGAGTTTTGGAATATTATAACTCCTTCAATTTAAGTATTTTTTATTGATAAATATTAGAGTATTATTCTATTATAATTAACATTTCATAAATCATTATTTTTATATTTTTATTTCCATCGACCTACTTACTTAGATTATAAATTACTTTTATCAAAATTGGGTATTCCTCACAAAAATATTCATGATTTTTTGTTTAAATATTTCTCTTTTTGAACTTATTGATCTTCATGTCTATTATAACAAATTTTTAAATTAAATTCTTTTAACTATATGTTATTCATAAACATCTATAGATTTTATTTTAATATAATATAATTCAATCATAACTGGTGAATTATTTAAAATTCACCTTTTCAATGAAAATATTATTTGTAGAATCATATCTTATTTTTTAATGGAATATTTCACAACAATCATCTTATGACATGTAAAAAAGGTACTTTAGGATTTTAATTAATTTATATAACTTTCCAATTATAGGATTTATATTTTTCATCATTATTTATTATATTTTTTTTTGTAATTTATATAATAATTATCACTTTAATTTTCATCTATTCTATTTGGATGATTTACAAAATGGATTCAAATAACTCTAGAGGGAAAAAATTGTTGCTGTAACATTCCATGGTTCATTCTAGTTCTTATTTGAAAATTAATTGAAAAAGATACATAAATTTTCTAAACAATCAAACAACCTCATCCTAATGGTCAGAGTCATAAAATCATTAATTTTTTAGTACATTCTGATAATTTCATTTCCTATGAACTTTAATATAAATGTATAGATATTCATTTTTTTTTCTAAATAATATTTTTTATAACTTTTTTAATTTTATGAGATTATTATGTCAATCATCAAGAGATATATTATTTTGATTTATATCATTCAATGATGATACATATGTATGAAATATATCATGATAAGTTATTCATATTTATATCCACATTTTAATATTACCACTTCTCACCAAAACATTGTGTGGTATTTATAATTTTATCCACAGTTATAATGAAATCACTTATATATTCATAATCACAAATCATAAGATCTTCCGAAATAAGTATCCGGATTTCTAAAATTTCATTCATAAATATCATATTTATATCATAGATTATTTTCAAATCTAGTAGATTCAAATTAATATTTAAACTCCTTTAAATCCAAGGAAGTAACATTCAGAGAGTGAGGAATGTATTGAATTTATGGATTCCCCCTTATATTCTCAATACTTATAACAACTATTTATGGGGTATAATTTTCAACAGAATAACGAAATCAATACATATAATTTTATGGAACATCATAATAATGAGATACGTGATAATGTAACATTATATGAATATAAATTATATATTAATATCCCCCAAAAATAATAATCTGATTGTTGTTCAAAGAATTTTGGACATCCGTAGAAAATTATTATTCCATAAAACTATATTACTGATTCAACACTGGTCAATACCCGTGAGGTAATATTGTAAAGCACCCAATAGAATGATTGTGATAACCCACAATGGGATGTGTGAATCCATGATATTTTCTTTTCAAAATATCATTCTTATCGAAAAACATTCACCTCTGGTTAAAGAGTTAATGAATTTATGAAATTAACAATACATTTAAAATCCATGGGAATATATTAATTAATATGGATTTTAATTAGATATGGTTCAGATTCCTTTGGTTTATATTGATGTAATATAATAATACACAATCCACTACAAAAATATTTTACATCAGTTCAGTAAAGAATAAAATTTTTATACATATGTGTTGAACTACTTTCAAAGCTAAAAATGTATTTGTTTTAAACGTTGATAACATATAACAAATATTTTCATATATTATTTATGATACCCAACCAAATAATATCCAAATTCATTCACTATCCTACATGAAATTTATTCACATTTTCATTTACAGTGATACATTTCCCTTAATTTATTTTACAAATTTTTATAAGTAAATCACTTTTAGGAAATTCAATAGATAATATACATCAATTATATGTTAAAAAAATCATTGTTATATTTTTCCATTCAAATAGAACATTTGGTTCCTTAAATTTTTCATCTAATTCAACCTGATATAAAATATTTTCATGAAATATTATTCATCACTTACACCAAATTGAAAAGCATATAATCATTAACATCGTATTATTCCAATTATTATTTATCTAGGAGATTCCATGTTAGTTCAATTCCTTTTAAAATATTATCTTTTAGATTTATTATAATATATTTTTATAAAAGAAATTCTTTAGTACATCATATTTTGATCATATAAACTATACACTATACTTTATAATTGATATTAAATTAAAATAAATTGATGCATGAGTATATTAAATGGTGGTTTCTATGTTTTTAATTTCCCACATTCTGAAAACATATAATTCCAATATCATATATAGTACTATTCAATTAGATGATACTCAAACAACATAGAGTATTATTAATTGATCTCAATGACACAACCAATGAATTATTTGACAACCCACCATAAAACGTATAAGGAATCAATGATTCTCTGTCTATGATATTTGGAAATATGAATTATTATCAAAAAATCATCTAATATAATATCTTTTATAAAAAATCATAATGATGTTTTGATATTGTAAAACATTATTCAACCTAATGTATCTTTAGTTCGTTTTTTTAGTAAATGTTCCACTACATGTGAATCACTATGTGATTATCCCATCATAAAAAGTCATAATAACATCTCCAAATACATCCACATATTATTCTTCTATATGATATAATTATTTAGAATACCCATTTGTATACATTATTTAGTAACATATGTCTAATGAAATGTATATAAAAAATATCATCTGACCATCTTGATGAAATTTCATCTTCGCAAAATATTACATGCTTTAAATATGTATATTGTTATAATTAAATATCTTAAAACAACATTTGAATAATTTTTATAATTTTACTTTTCTAATAGTTCAATATATGATGATATTTTTTAGTAACCTCTATTTTATGTTCATCCACATTTATATTTTTTCCATCATTTCTCCTTGTATGTTTTCTAATAATCAAATTATAGATAAAAACCCTTTTAACTTAGAAATATTCCTAAATTAAATTACAAGATAATAAATAATATGTTTTTTATTGGGAATTGGGAAATAAAATTTTTTATATATGAAAAATAAACCATAATCAAACACATACATTCAAAATCTAATTAATTGTATGATTTTTAATGTTCAATGAAGTCCAAAAAATTTAATATTGTTGACATATTGATCCATAAATCATCCCCCATTTTCTTATATGGGATTTTATTATGAGAAATATTTTACTCATGATTTTTTATGTTTTCAGAACAAAAAAGTATGAGAAGATTTTACTTCTACTAAAAAATAATGTAAGATGATTTTGTATCCAGAAAAATTGAAATCCATATTATTTTATTATATAGGAAATAGTTTTTCTGAATAGTCCATCTGATGGACTTTTTTGGAAATGATAGTATATTTTTCCAGTATCGAAAACTAAGACATGCATTTATTATTGTTTGAGATAATATTAAAAAAAATTAATAATATTATTCATGGAAACATAAAAAATCATTAGAAATACAACCCAAATTACAAGTCCCAATAGAAATATAAATATAATAGATTTTTTAATGGTTATTTGTTTACCCATTATAGGGGTAGCATAATAATATGACAAAAAAATAGATGGGTATCAGGTGGAATAATGAATCTTATTGGGATATGGAGGGAAATCTAGGTTGTGATTAGACATCCATATGGATAAGGATCTATTAATCGGAATATTATGCACACTAGGAAGATTATATGAGTCAATGTTTTATGATCATCATGATGATTCTTTGTCTTAAGGTGAGATGAATGTCATACTAATGTTAAATGTGGGAACATGACACATTAAACTTATGATTTATTTTCCCTTCTTCATTGATATAGTCATTAAGATTCAATGGTTTATGAGTCTATATACTATTAATTGGTGATATAATTAATAGACTATACTCATTTGGATATCCCTAGTGACTACTCATTATATGTGGATCATTAAAATCCATTAATACATGGAAATGATCAATCCCTAAACTTTGGATTTTAAGAACCCAAATCAAAATTTCAGCTATGGATCTTTGTTTCAGGTTGTTTTTGAGAAAAAGGGGAGAAATGTAATTTTTCTAAGTACACGCCATGTACTCTGGAGTACACGCCATGTATCTAGTTGTCGCATGTAGCTGTGTTCTGACCGTGTAATGATCGAGTACATGGTTGTATATGTGACCTGACTGACTACCTAAAGCGGGAGCCAGTTGATGGTGGTACATGACGTGTACAATAAATGAACATGATATATATATATATTTTTTATTTGATTGATTGTTGTAGGGTCACGACTAAACTCTATAACGCTCTTCTTCTCCTCATGTATCATATAGGAGAGTGATGAATGACGAAGAACCATTGTGCTCCTCCATTTTCTTCATCAAAGATTGATTCAAGATGTTGTTGAGTGCATTGTATTTCCACCAGTGAGTTATCTCTTCCCATAGAGCCTCTCTTCCTTATTTCCTTTCTCTTGTGAGTTATTCATGGATTAAATTTATTGACCTTTTGTAGATATACATTGTTATAGTTAGATTCAACGATCAACGTTTTAGATTGTTCAATGTATGAAATAAATAAATATGGTTTTTTCCTTTCTTGGATTGTAGTTGGATTATATATTCCTTTAGTGACGAATACCCATGTTGGGGTATTGAAATTAATGAATTATTAAGAATATTTATGACCTTTTATGGTGTGTTGATTGGGAAAATTTTATTTTGATTATTCGTAAGGTTTTATTACCTTGAATATGGATGTTTGTCCAATGTTTTATTGATTACAGTTGTTGGGTCTAGAAATAATGTTAGTATTTTTTTTTTCAATGTCCAGTGGTGTTAAGAAAAATTTATTGTTTATTTGAGATGAATATGTTTCATATTGTGATGTATGGCCAAGGGGAATATATTTTTAGAGCTTCCTGATGAAGGGTCATTTATAAATTATATTGATGTTATGCATACCAAGAGGTATTGGCTATGAGAGATGTTTCGTGCTCATAGAATAGATGGTTTATACCATGGGAGATACCTAAGGGTTATTTTTAAATGAATTCTAGACCATAGAGAAATAATTGCGACAGGTTCTAGGGATAATTATATTTTATTGTACTATGAAAACCAAGGGGTGTTGATCGTGATATTACCCATGTGGTCATTTGTAATTTATTAGTTCTATATGGGACCAAATAGGATAGACCATGTGAACATTATCATAGGGTTATTATTACTTATTGAGTTGATGATATGTCAAAATAGATGTGTTAGACTATGAGAACATTTCAAGCGGGTTGCTGTAGAATTATTGTAATGAGTCTGTCAATCCCAAGGCACATGCTTGGACTTAGACTTACTGGTTTTGTTAGATGGACTTCGGGGACATCTGTTTGTTATATTATACGGGGGGATACAGAGGTTAGGATTGATCTTGAGAATAAATTTTTCAATTATTGAATAATTTAAAAAATATAAATGAATGTAATTGAAAAACTGTAGGATTTTTGACTTTTGAGTACTCAGTTTATTTCTTCATTTCTTCTTATTACCTTATATATATACATTGACTTTTAGATACAAAAATTTTGGTGGTTTCCTAATTCGATTTTTCCCAAACCCTGTTTGGGTCATGCTTTTGGTTCCAAATAAATTATATGGTTGCAGGTGTAGATCAGGAAAAAACCCCTTATTCATTAGGCACTCCATTAATGATTGGATTTGGAGAGCATGGGACCAAGATGAGGCTTGTGATACTGATGGAGTTTAATAATATTGTTTCACTGGTATCAGTATTTTATTTCCATAATTGTAACTTTTTTAGTTAATTTACTACACATATGAGACCTGAATCATTTATATACATACTCCAGTTGTTTATTTACTATCATCACTCCATTGTTTACTTCTATTTTATGGTATTACTTCATTCACAATTGTTTTTAATTTGTTATTCCATTTAATATAATCTTCCCATGAGGGTGTAGTTTCCCCAAATTCATACCCAAGGACCTTGCTCATAGGTAACAGCCTCTGGTGTTTGGGGAAATGCGCTTGAGGCAATGTGACAAACTTGGTACGGGTCACCTTGGGTTGCACATGTAATTAGGATGTTACAAAGTGGCTCTAAATGAGTTTCTTTTATTTTTTACCTTACTGTTTGGATCCTATATATTGGTATAAAATGTAATGGGTAGTTGGTAATAATATGTGCTAGGGTCTAGCTAACTCGTGTAGAGGGAAATCCATTTTACCTCAAATATTGTAATTTTTCATGTTTTTTAATTGTTATAGTTGATCTGATATCACTATTTTGTTAATCAATTGTTTTTGTTGATATCATTGATATTAATATTTTTATATTTCTATGGAATCCCGATGAAATGATGGTATTCCATAACAATCATCATAATATAAATTTCTAGAGATATCAGGTCATGAATTATTTCAATGCCATTTATTTTGTACTACAGATTCCATGTTGGTGTGATGGATGATATGCTAGATATATATGTTGTTTTGATATATTCTCTGATATAATACCTTCTATTTTTATAGGGTATTGTAATATGTAATGTATCTTTTGTAATGATGCCAAACTTTTGTACCTAAGGTTTTATAGGGCCCCTTTTCTCGGAATTATTGTGTATCTTGTATGATCGTTAATTGAATTTTGTAATGCTAGGATATGAATATGGATGAAAAATATTGATTCATTGGTGTAATGGCTCTCACATGATATAATTTTTCATTACATGGACAAAATATTATGTTTTTATTGGATTCTGATGAGTTTCATTAGTTTTCTATCGGGACACCCAGATAACATGGTGTGTGGTGTTATTAACACAAGACATGTATTATTCTGTTTTGGAAGAAAAAAAATTGTAACTACAAACCATGTAACATATGTACATGTCATGTAGTGCTTGACCATCTGACTAACTGTGTGAGTAGACACACAAAGTTGGAAAACATCAGGTAGAAGATATAGTGTCATGAATGTACACGTTGTGGGTAGAGAACCATGTATCCGACCGTGTGACCAATGGCATGGGTGGATAAATCATATGTTGTAAATTATGTATCTCTTGTACATACCATGTAGAGTCGATTGTGTATTTGACAATTTGACTAACGACATAGGAAATTAGAACATAAGTAGCACAATCTATTTCAATGGTGAACACATCATGTAGTGTTACACATTAGAGAATTGTGTAGTCCAACCCATGTAACAGATCATGGGATGGTTGGGAAATTCGAGTACACTGCTTGTTTCAGTATGAACACATTGTTTATATGGATGTTACAAAAATGTGATGGGAATAGGTACACTCCATATTAAAAGCTTAAGGGAACATTTCGTGTTGGAGATATACAAGTTGTGTAATCCAGTTTTGTAAAAATTGAATGTTTCTTCTCTGATTTCTTTTTTAACATCTATGTTATTTTCCTTGATAATATTGAACATAGGTTTTCTATTTACCTTGCAGAGGTTGGCCACCAAGAAATCCTCTGGTTGTATGCCAAGTACGTGGCAATGATCACACACTAAAAATAGTATATCAGGGAATACCAGCAGATCATCCTGTCGTGCTCGTTTTGGCACACGTTATTATACTGGATCCATGTGCTAATGCACATTTATACAAAGGCTTCTTGAAAATTATACAGAGTTTCTAGGGATCACTTAATCATGTCCCATATATATAAGAGTTGACATAGGGGTTTCAGAAGAATCATTCTCCCACTTTTTCATGGGACGGAGGACCACAGTCATCATAGTCATGGTTGGAGGCCATGCTTTCTATCATTGATCATCTGGAGACACCTTCAGGTAATAGGGTGATTATTCCGATGTAAACGATATGTGATTCAGTCAATATAATGTGGGATTTTATCTCACAGGTGGGACATCATTGGGATATAGTATTGGAATAGTTTTAAAGAATCTTTTATGATTACTTATATCCCGAGACATTAAGGTGTGACCAAGCTCGAGAGTTCATGCCTTTGGAGCAAAGATCACCTTTTGTAATGGATTACTCATCTCATTTTATAGAGCATCAGAACTTCACACCAATTATGGGAGGTGACTAGTTATATTTGTCTAGTCGATTTGAGGAGGGTCTCAGGATAGACGTCTGATCACATGTGAATATATTCACGCTAAATTTGGAAACTCATACAATATATTCGGCACTAATTACTGAACATAATCTATGGGAGTTAGGAGATATTAACCAAGGTGTTTGAATAACAATAGATGTTCATTATTTTATTGATAGAAGGAACCGCCACATGGAGCATTCACAGAATGCTTATTCAGGTAGTTAGGTGGTATGACAGTAGGGTGGGAAGAGTGGGCATACGAGACTACATTTCCCGAATGACCCAGTTGATTTTCTGTCTAATGTCAATATGGGTCATCTTCAATGTTTTTTCAGATTGTTCACACTAGTATCTAGTGAAATGGGTTCTATTATGACTCCACATTCAGAAGAATGACCACTATTTTCTCATCATTTAGGGAAGTAGAGCTTTTTAGGCCGTTTAAGTTGTGGAGAAGGTCATGGCCTTGTTACACAGTCAACAGACTTTCAGAGACAATAGGGTGGATTAACACAAGTTAGTCAGGAAGGGTCACAAGGCTATGGTATAGGTAAGAAAATTTTAGTGGAGTAGATCTAGCAGGAGTAGAATCCCAATCTCTCTATAGTGAGAAGTAAAATTCGAGTTGTCTCGGTTTTAGCTTGTTCTCCTTTTGATATGAGATATTCCCATAGTTCCTTATCTTTATTTTCTATGGAGATCCATGCGATATGTGTCATTAATTATGATGATTTTATGATGCTAGAAACTCCATTAGAGTGTAAGAAGACAACTATACGTCCCTGAAAAGAGATCTCATTTGAAGTTGGTGTCTGTCATTTCTCAAGGGACCTCTATGTCATAGAGATGGAAGGATTCCATGTCATTCTTGGAATTGAGTGGTTAGTCTCTTTCGAGGACAATGATTACTTCTATCATTTTAGGGTGAGTTTAACATCCCCAGAGGTTGGGTCATTTATACAAAAGGTAGAATGGGATGACAAGGTGTGCAAAGATAGACCTGTGCATCTTGGGTTGGGAGAAATTATAGCCCAGATTGAAAACATATACATGGATGTCCATGGACCTCATAGAGTGACATTACTCCAGTGGTGGATCACTTTAGGGATGTCTTCCCAGACAAATTTTCTGGTTAACCTCTAAATCAAGATGTATATTTCTATATTTATCATGTTCTATGTTTGGATGAAATGTCTATTCCCAATTATAGGATGGCTACACCAGAGTTAGAGGAGATCAAGAAATAGTTATAGGAGTTGCAAGTGAATTGTTTCATCTGATGTAGTATATATCATTAGGGTTCACCAGTACTTTCGTGAAAAGGATGAAAATACCCTCAGACATTGCAAGGATTATTGGAAGTTGAACTAGTTGACGGTCAAAAACCAATGTCCCTTGCCAAGCATTGATGATCTCTTTGATCATATTAGAGGTGGTTTAGTGTTCTTGATGATTAACTTCATATCCAGTTATCATTTGTTCTGCATCAGACAATCAAATAAACCTCTAACTGGTTTTTGGAGTAGGTATGGTCATTAGGACTATTTAGTTATGCCATTTGGTCTCATGAACGTGATGGTAGGTTTCATGGAACTGATAAACCGAGTGTTCCACCCTTATATGAATTCCATTATGGTATTAATTGTTGATGATATCATGGTGTACTCTCAAACATGAAATGACCATGCTTTCTATATAGAGATCGTTTTGAGCTCACTGATAAAGAAATATTTATATGATATGCTCACAAAATTTCACTTTTGGATAGACCATATTCACTTATTGGTTCTTGTTATCTTTGAGAGAAGAATATCATTAGATCTACAGAAAGTGAGAATGATTGTTTCTTTAGTGTAGCCGTGGAATGTATTTGTGTTACAATGATTTCAATGGATGGATGGTTAATATAGGCACATTATTTAAGACTTTTCATGCATAGTTGTGCCACTAATGGTCCTGACTAAGAGGGTTGAAATGTAATTATGGAACAATTTATATGATTCATCCTTTCAGGAGATGAAATAAAGATTCAATTTTGCATCGATTATGATTTTACCATAGCTTGGAAAGTGTTAATGTATTGACACTAATGCATGATGTACATGGAAATTAGATTACCTTTGAGGAATAATTTGTACATAACAAAAACACACACACAAGGACCGTAATAGTTTAGTGTCTTTGGAAACTCGGAATATAATCTTCTAATCGTGGTGAAAGATCTTCAACATCTCCCATAAAGATCTTATTTTTTTTACCTAAAACCTTTCTTTATATCCCGGGGAAAAGAAAACATAAAAGTGCGAGCTGAAATGATCAGTAAGGGTAAACAAAATAAATGTCATTCACATCATATACATAAGAACATAACTTTTGGAAATCATAACCTGCAAAAGAAATCATAATTTCATAACATGGGATAAATCATAGTAGTGAAATTTAAACCCCAATAATCATAAATTAAAACATGAAACTTTGTGGAATACACACATAATCATAGAGAATCATTTCTTGTTAGTCAAGACTCATTACCTAGACTATCTTAGTGGACAAAGTCCATTTCTGAACCGATTTCACTCCTCGTTTCAGTCATGTTTCACTGAACTGGTATAACCTACCGTTCCAGCCATGTCTATCTCATGAGATATAAAATCATTACCCAATGAATTGGAGGGAGATATAGGTCACACCCATCTAATAATTATACCATTCTTATGTGTTCTAGAAAATCATAAATCATACATCATTGCATAACCCATGTAACAAAAATGGGAATCTTAAACATTGTGACATCATCAAACAATTCATATTAGACAAAGTAATTCATAAAAATAATTCCATAACTACATAATCAAATAAATTTAATAATAGGGATAAAAACAGAACCCTATATAATCTTAGATGGAAAATAATTTTGATAAAACACTTGAACTCCATTCTTGAGGAAAATATCCTTTCTACTTCAAAAACAATTTCCCTTTTTAACATGTCATACAATTTTAAACTAAAAGAAGTTGTTTAAAAATAAACTTGAAAACTTGTAAAGGAAGCTTCTTGGAAATAATGTTTTAAAAATCCATTCATTCCGTATAAGTTAAAAAAACATTCTTCTCGTATTATTGTCAGAATAGTCAAAAAGTACCTCGTATGAAAAACGTCAAAATATTCCTTTAAATATCTTTTACTAAAAACTCACCGAAGGGTAAAATTGGATTTAAACAGTTGTAGGTGGATGGAAACAATATTACATATTGGAGAAACATGGATGTGGACGATAAAATACACCCCAGCAAATACCAATGTATAAACAATCTCGGATAAAAATGAGATTGTGATATTTTCCCTTACCTTAGGTCTGATTCGCTTCATAAGCGGCTGAACCTCATGTATAATGATTTAAATAATGTCATTGAAATATTAAAGAATCATATTCATTGTTGTTATATCATATATAACCCGTTCACTTATGAATTTATATTACCCGTTCCTTTGTAAATTCATGTTAAAGTAGTGTTTTGGGTAAAATCATCTCATTTGTCATTCGTGTTTTAACTAGTAATTATTCATATGATTACTTAGATCATGATTACTTAAATCCAGAATTTAAAACATGATTTATAATATATATTCAGAATATACATATATATAATGGATCGATAAATGGAAAGAAATACACAGTTCATGGAGACGGTAGGCCGTACGTACGCATGAACGCTGTTTTCGCTTCGTTATTGAATTGAGTAGAATTAAGTAGATGACATAAATATCTATATACATAAATCCAGTAGCTTTATAATGTCATATATTTCATTATTATTTCTTATATATACTTTATAATCATTCTTAAATGGTTAACACGGAGAATGAATCTCATCACATCGTGGAGACGGTAGTCTGTACGTACGCACGAGCGATGATATCGTTTCGATAATTATTGAATTGAATTGGAGTGGATGATACAATATATCATAATGAGTATGATGTTATCACAACTATGTACAGTTATTCTTTATGACATTGTACCCATCCATGTAAGGTGTTGGTGGAAAAACAGATTACACCACGGCGTGGAGACGGTATTCCGTACGTACGCACGCGCGGTGATTTTGTTTTCCATAGGATGGATAGAAGGTGAAATGGGGTTGTTTTATATTTATAATAACAAATCAGTATATTAGAGATAATGATTTTATTACTTTATAATGAAACAACTAAAGAAGAATATGTTGAAGAAGAATGAATCTTGAATGAATTGGGAGAAGAAATTACTTCTTCTTCGATACGCCTCTTTGAAACCTCCACTTAGGGCACTATGATTGGTCATTAAAGTATACCAGAACCTATAGGATATTTCTAGGGAAGTGGTGAATAAAATTTTGCTGTTTTTGGCAGATCTTGAAGGCTCAAATTGGTGTGAGGAGTAGAGGGAAGAGGTGCCCTTTTATAAGGGAGGAGAGGGGCACCTTTGGAATTCTTAAAATTATTAATTTAGAATAAATCTAACCCCACTTAAAATCCTCCAAATATGGCTCATATTCTAATATTAGATGAGATAGGGTTGTAATAGCATCAACCAATAAAATTTAAACATGTTTGGATCTTATTTTAAACCTTATCATTTTTATTTATCCTTATTTAATCTATTTATGTTTATTTGTGGTAATAAAATTCTAAATATTAAATTATAAAATATAATTTCATATTTGTTGTGAATCTTCCATAATTGTTTACTTTATAATATTATAGACCATATAAATTTAAATATATAATTTTTAAATATTTTTGTGATTTTTAAACAATTTTATAGTATGTTATTTTTATAAAATAACAATAGTGTCAATTTTGACACTATTCATTTATTTGAATTTAAATAAAATATATACAGAAGATATGTTCTAAGTAAAAGCGTTAATAGATTCATAAAAGGTCATATGTATCTATAAAATTAGTGGATCACATTAAATAGTTCATATATTATTTATTTTATTATTTTTAAAACCATTTATTTGGTTTATCTCTTAATAAAATAATTACTACAACATTTTTGTTTATATTTATTTAATATACTGATTTGTTGCATAATAATTAAAAATAAAATCCTATGATGAATATAAATCTATGAACTTTCACAATAATACTTTTACTCGAATTTTTCATCTTAAAATAACAATATTTAAATTGTTATATTTATTAAATTATGAAGGTGACAACTTTGGCATCATTTAAAATAAAATAATATAAGTGTCATAATCACTTTTATAAGGCTCCAAACGGTTATATATTATGTAATTGGATGATTAAGGTGTATATATACACATCCAATATGTTTTGGTCAGGTTTTTGGTCCTTTTAATGGGTATTATTATTTCAATAAAAACAATATTACTTATTTTCCACTTAATAAATAATTTCTATATCATTAATGTATCCCCATTAATGACAACTATTTAATCCCTATAAATTCTAAATAAATTATCATGATGTAGACAATTTTATTATATTTCGTAATACTATTCATTTTCGAAGTTTTATGATGTTTATCACTAAATTAAAATTATTATACTTATAAGATTTAAGAGCGTGAAATGTTGTCACTTTCTTTGGTTTTAATAATAATTAAATTATTTTCATGGTCAAAAGTCCATAAAATGAATCTAATCCGACCCTTAGGTTATATGGGTCTAACTTTATCCATCCAATAGAATTTTGGCATGTGATAGGGTAATTTTATAATATTATATTTACCCTTAATTACCCGATTTACCTTTAACGATGGTTAATAAAATATACCGTAGTTACTATTCATAATTCCCAACAATAAAAAGTAGCCTATTAACATAATTTGGACCCACTGATTCAAAATATGGAATCAATTTTTCTCAAATTCAATACACAAAAGTTGCAGAAATTAAAATTAATATCCTTGTCGAATGAAAATGGGGTTTTGTCTAAAACATTGCAAAACATTGAATTGATTTATCCTACGAATTCAATGTAAAATCAATGCTAATGAAATAAATTATATTAAATGGTAAAAATATATTATATTTATACTTTTAAACCATTCAATATTATAATTTTACCATATAAATTATTAAGATGAAAAAAGTTGTTTTTCATTAAAATATAGCGTGTTTTTACTATTCATCAAAATATGAAAGTTACCAGAATAATACGAAAACATTAACCAAAGTAAATTTTTATTTATTGATTCAAAAAAAAATTTATTTTGTCAAATTGAACTTATAAACATGTCAAAAAATAGATTTAAAGTGGGTGCGCCATCAAAAGGCAGCAAAACTACATTTTTTTGAAAAATACGTATTTTACACGAAAAATTTATTTTGTTCTTATACGCTGTTCTAGATAATGTGTAAGATGAATAATAATGTTATAAAATTAAAAATTTAGTTAATACTATTCATAACGGCTAGTTCATAATAATATTATAATAATATATCATTGTTTAGTAAAACCCGGTATTGCGTACAACACATGCTATCGAGGAAGGTCGTGATTGCGTGTAATGCATGCCAAATCAGGGTTGCATGTTGTGAACGAATACTTTATTATTAGTATAACATAATCCAACCATATTTTATTTATACATTGAATATATATTTATATATATGTATACTCAATGTTGCGTAGAATAACTATTATCAAAATTGTGTGTAACACGATCCAAGAATAGTGTTGCGTATACTGCAAGCTAATACGGTGTTGCGTATAGCGCAAAGTAGTCATGGTGTAGAATACAACACAAGACATTAATGAAATTGAATGGATATTTTTCATAAAATCACGGGGCGTTACATTCTACCCCCCTTAAAATGAATTTCGCCCTCGAAATTCGTCGGGGTTATAAATGGTTTACTACTCGAAAGTTTGTTTAATAGAAACCCACATCATAAAAAGGAATACCAAAACATGGCTTTTAAAAACAAAAGTATGAAATGTAATGGTTACCCAAATTAACTCATCACTGGGTTTCCACGTAGGAGAACATAGGTGAAAATATGGATATGGAAGAAAAATCTAACCATCAGGTTCTGATGGATAGTGGTAGAGAACATGGCTATGAAAAAGCCAACAATCACAAAAATATAGATTTGTGATGTTATAAGGTACCGTCTGATTTATCGGATATAAGGGAACTAGGAAAACATTTTAGGTTTTCAAGATCATTTCCCTAAAGTTGATGAATTAAAAGAAATACATACATGATTTTGGTAAAATCCCACTGTTGTTCGTGAATTGAACAATTTCCACTTCATCCCTTAAAGAAATGAAGTTGAATTTGTTATTCGTGATGTGTTAGCAGATCATGTGATAGATTGTTGGGTCATTCCATCTCTTTCAAACAAAAGGTTAGAAAAAGTTATAAGTCCATCTTATGGTCAGATTAATCGTATATGGTTCCAAAAATGAACTTATACTTAATATATAATACCGCTTAAAATAAAACTAGTTTCTACTAACCAGGGACTTCCTATATGCCAATGGTAGGCGATAAAGGCCAGTCGCATTTCGGTTGTGGGTTCGATTCCCACAGCCTTGTCCGACGCGATGTGCTGTCGCCCGTCCTGCAGGTTGTCCTTTTTCTAAAACTATATTACTATAAAATCCCATCAATAATATCGAAAAAACTTATATCCTTAAACAATACCAACTTATGTCCAACATAATCCATTCCAATCTTTAGGATTATCCATAATACTGTTGTACACTCTCATAATATAGTGAAAACGATTACCAGATATTTAATACCATCGTTGATCCCTATATATCATAAGATATGTCTTGTTGGTCAAATTACAAGCATGTGAATACCTTAATCATGTAATCTCTTGAAGAATGAATACCCATTGAACCTTAGTGAAAACATGAATGCAGTCAAAAGTTTACTCTTTCCACATACCAAAATCCAAAAATTCTATATACTCAATTTATGATATAACCTTATCCTTATATCAGTCATGAGCTCATGAATACGGTCAAACATTTCATTTTCTCATTTTCCTTTCATTATGCACATATCATATTTTTTTCCGAAAATATCTCAATCACATTCCATGGTTACCGGTACCATTGAAAACCAAAATATACCAATACATAAATATTCCATTATTCCACGATACTATATACAACATTATTTTGGAATCCCATTACATAAACCCTTAATCATTCCACCACATTGTTGTCATATTCAACATCTCCAATAGTTATCTCATGTGACTTCCCTTTGTCCTTTGCCTTAAGTGGTTGCTCATGTCGATCATCACTAACCCTTGGATTAGGGAATTTATTAGCATAATGCCCCATTTCCTTGCACTTGAAGCATTGAAGTGTTGCTGGTGCGTTCTCTGCAGTATTTTCTTTATTCACATCATTAGAAACCCTTTTTTCATTACTTCGACACTCAGCTGCTCGATGACCTTATTTTCCACATTTAATACATTTTCTAGTCCCTTTAAGACAATCTCCACCATGATTCATTCCACACTTTGATCATAAGGAAACATTCATCTCCTTTTCACCATTATTCTGAGATTTTTCCTTGAACTCCATCTTTCGTTTCCTGTCAAAACTATGAGATGGATAAGTAACACCAACATCCATTTCTACCTTGATAGCACAACGAACAATTTATTCATAGCTAATGAAGTCTCTTATAGCTAATGACCTTCAAAGATTTGGTTTTAAGCCGCTGAAGAATATATCAACTTTACTTTCAGGTTGGATGATAAATCCATATGCATACCTTGCAAGCCTTGTTATATTAGCTTCTTATATACCAACATATTCATCGTCCTTTTGCTTTAGTTCAAGAAAATCCTTCTCTATCGTTGTTCCAAGAATAATAGGGTGGTACATATTGAAAAATATGTTCTTGAACTCGTCCCATTCCATGGAATCAATTTCATCTCTTGGCCTCATATTATTGATAAGATTCCACCATTGATCAACATCACCTTCCAAATGATACACTGCTAAGTTGACTTTATCATGTTCAGAACATTGACAAACTAAAAATATCTTTTCAGTATTACTGATCCATTGTTCAGCAACAAGTGGATTAGAATACCCACTGAATGAAGGTGGATGTTGCCTCATGATGGACTCAATAGAATATTGTTTTCGTCTATGCTCATTTGAATGTCCAGAATGATTCATAGCTTGTGTAAGTATAGAAATAAGATTTTGCACTCCATCTCCCATAACATTTGATTATTCAGGAGGACAATCATTGCATTGTCCATTACATTGATCAACACGGTTCCTTCGGGTTCCAGCCATCGTCTAAAACCCGAAATGAATAGTGTGAGAGGTAAAAATCATGCTAGGGAAAACAATATAATAAAGGGGGAGTAACTTCAATATCTAGAATCTGGGGTTACCTTAATTCTAGTACTATAACCTATACTTATAATAAACCTTAGGGACATCCCTAGCCATACCTTAGAAATATCTCTATGGATATCACTAAAGTTCTCGCATCCTAGTTTCCAAAGGTTGACAAAACCTTTCCTCTGATACCAACTGTAGAGACCCTAATGCTTGACTTACATGGAAATTACATTACTTTTGTGGAATACATAGTACCTAACAAAAACACACACACAAGGACCATAATAGTTTAGTGTCTTGGGAAACTAGGAATATAATCTTCTAATCGTGGTGAAAGATCTTCAACATCTCCCATAATGATCTTATTTTTTTACCTAAAACCATTATTTATATCCTGGGGAAAAGAAAACATAATAGGGTGAGATCAAATTCTCAGTAAGGGTAATCAAAATAAATGTCATTCACATCATATACATAAGAACATTACTTTTGGAAATCTTAACCTACAAAAGAAATCATAATTTCATAACATTGGATAAATCATAGTAGTTAAATGTAAACCCCGATATTCATAACTTAAAACATGAAACTTTGTGGCATACACACATAATCATAGAGAATCATTTCTTGTTAGTTAAGACTCATTTCCAATACTATCTTTGTGGACAAAGTCCATTTCAGAACCGAGTTCACCCCTCGTTTCAGTCCTGTTTCACTGAACCGGTTTAACCTACCGTTCCAGCCATGTCTACCTCATGAGATATAAAATCTTTACCCAATGCATTGGAGGGAGATATAGGTCCCACCAATCTCATAATGATACCATTCTTATGTGTTCCACAAAATCTTAAATCATACATCATTGCATAACCCATGTAATAAAAATGTGAATCTTAAACATCGGGACATCATCAAATAATTCATATAAGATAAAGGAATTCATAAAAATAATTCCATCACAACAAAATCTAATCAATGTAATAATAGGGATAAAAACATAACCCTATATTATCTTAGATGGAAAATAATTTTGATAAAACACTTGAACTCCATTCTTGAGAAAAATATCCTTTCTACTTCAAAAACATTTTCCCTTTTTAACATGTCATACAATTTTAAACTAAAAGAAGTTGTTTAAAAATAAACTTGAAAACTTGTAAAGTAATCTTCTTGGAAATAATGTTTTAAAAATCCATTCATGTCGTCTAAGTTAAAAAAATATTCTTCTCGTACTTTTTTCAGAAAAGTCAAAAAGTACCTCGTACGAAAAATGTGAAAGGATTTCTTTAATATCTTTTACTAAAAACTCACCGAAGGGTAAAATTGGATTTAAAATGTTGTAGGTGGATGGAAAAAATATTATATTTTGAGGAAACATGTATGTGGACGATAAAATACACCCCAGTAAATACCAAAGTATAAACAATCTCAGATAAAAATGAGATTGTGATATTTTCCCTTACCTTAGGTACGATTTGCTTCGTAAGTATCTGAACCTCTTGTATAATGATTTAAATAATGTAATTTACTTATTATAGAATCATATTCATTGTTATTATATCATTATTGTTCACTTTTGACTTTATATTACCCATTCTTTTGTAAATTCATGTTAAAGTAGCGTTTTGGGTAAAATCGTCTCATTTGTCATTCGTGTTTTAACTTGTAATTATTCATATGAATACATAGATCATGATTACATAAATCCAGAATGTAAAACATTATTTATAATATATATTCAGAATATACATATATATAATGGATCGATAAATGGAATGAAATACACCGTTCATTGAGACGGTAGGTCGTACGTACGCATGAACATTGTTTTCGTTTCTTTATTGAATTGAGTGGAATTAAGTAGATGACATAAATATATATATACATAAATACAGTAGCTTTATAATCTCATATATTTCATTATTATTTCTTATATATACTTTATAATCATTCTTAAATGGTTAACGTGGAGAAATAATCTCATCGCGTCGTGGAGATGGTAGTCCGTACGTACACACGAGCGATTATATCGTTTCCATAATTATTTAATTGTATTGGAGTGGATTATACAATATATCAGAATCATTATGATGTTATAATAACTATATATATTTATTCTTTACAACATTATACCCATCCATGTAAGTTTTTGGTGGAAAAACAGATTACACCACGACGTGGTGACGGTATTCCGTACGTATGCACGCGCGATGATTTTGTTTTCCGTAGGATGGATAGAAGGTGAAATGGGGTTGTTTCATATTTATAATAATAAATCAGTATATTATAGATACTGATGTTATTAATTTATAATGAAACAACAAAGGACGAAGAAGATGAAGAAGAAAGAAGCTTGAAAGAATTGGGAGAAGAAATTACCTCTTCTTCGATACGCATCTTTAAAACCTCCTCTTAGGGAACTAAGATTGGTCTTTAAAGTATACCATAACCTCTAGGATGTTTCTAGGTAAGTGAAGAATATAATTTGGCAGGGTTTGGCCGAGCTTGAAGGCTCAATTTGGTGTGAGGAGGAGAGGGAGGAGGTTCCCTTTTATAAGGGAGGAGAGGGGCACCTTTGGAATTCTTAAAAATATTAATTTATAATAAATCTAACCCCACTTAAAAACCTAAAAAAATGGCTCATATTCAAATATTAGATTATATAAGGTTGTAATATCATCAACCAATCAAATTTAGACATGTTTGGATCTTATTTTAAACCTTATCATTTTGATTTATCCTTATTAAATCTATTTAAGTTTATTTGTGGTAATAAAATTCTAAATATTAAATTATTACAAATAATTACTTATTTGTTGTGAATTTTCCATAATTGTTTACTTTATAAAATTTTAGACCATATAAATTTAAATATATAATTTTTTAATATTTTTGTGATTTTTAATCAATTTTATAATATGTTATTTTTATAAAATAACAATAGTGTGAATTATGACACTATTCATTTATTTGAATTTAAATAAACTATATACAGAAGATATGTTCGAACTAAAATCTTAAATAGATTACTAAAAAGTCATATGAATATATAAAATTAGTGGATCACATTAAATAGTTCATATAATATATATTTTATTATTTTTAAAACCATTTATTTGGTTTATCTCTTAATAAAATAATTACTACAACATTTTTGTATAATTTTTTAATATACTGATTTGTTTCATAAAAATTAAAAATAAAATCCTATGAAGAATATAAATCTATAACCTTTCACAATAATACTTTTACTCGAATTTATCATCCTAAAATCACAGTATTTAAATTGTTATATTTATTAAATTATGAAGGTGACAACTTTGGCATCATTTAAAATAAAATAATATAAGTGTCATAATCACTTTTATAAGGCTCAAAAAGGTTATATATTAGGTAATTGGATGATTAAGGTGTATATATACACTACCAATAAGTTTTGGTCTGGTTTTTGGGCCTTTTAATGGGAATTATTATTTCAATAAAAACAATATTACTTATTTTCCACTTAATACATAATTTCTATATCATTAATGTATCACCATTAATGACAATTATTTAATCCCTAAAAATTCTAAATAAAATATCATGATGTAGATAGTTTTATTATATTTCTGGATACTATTCATTTTCTAAGTTTTATGATGTTTATCACTAAATTAAAATTATTATACTTATAAGATTTAAGAGAGAGACATTTTGTCACTTTTTTTGGTTTTAATAATAATTAAATTATTTTCATGGTCAAAAGTCTATAAAATGAATCTAATCCTACCCCTAGGTTATATGGGTCTAATTGTAGCCATCCAATTGAATTTTGTAATGTGTTAGTGTAATTTTATAATATTATATTTTCCCTTAATTACCCGATTTACCTTTAACTATGGTCAATAAAATTTACCGTAGTTACTATTCATAATTCCCAAAAATAAAAAGTAGCCTATTAATATAATTTGGACCCACTAATTCCAAATATAGAATCCATTTTTTTCAAATTCAATACACAGAATTTGCAGAAATTAAAATTAATCCCGTTGTCGAATGAAAACGGTTTCTTGTTTAAAACAGTGCAAAAGATGGAATTGATTAACCTACGAATTCAATGTAAAATCAATGCTAATGAGATAAATTATATAAAATGGTAAAAATATATTCTATTTATACTTTAAAACCATTAAATATTATAATTTAACCATATAAATTATTACAATGAAAAAAGTTGTTTTTCATTAAAATATAGCGTGTTTTTACTATTCATCAAAATATGAAAGTTACCAGAATAATACGAAAAATTTATCCAAAGTAAATTTTTATTTCTTGATTCCAAAGATGAGTTTTATTTTGTAAAATTGAACTTATAAACATTTCAAAAACTATATTTAATGTGGGTGCACCATCAAAAGGTGGTAAAACTGCATTTTTTTAAAAATACTTATTTTACCCGAAAAATTTATTTTGTTCTTATACCCTATTATAGAAAATGTGTAAGATGAATAATAATGTTATAAAATTCGAAATTTAGTCAATACTATTCATAATGGCTAGTTCATAATAATATTATAATAATATATCGTTGTTTAGTAAAACCTAGTATTGCGTACAACACACGCTATCGAGGAAGGTCGCAATTGTGTGTAATGAAAGCCAAGTCAGGGTTGCGTGTTGTGAAAAATCCTTCATTGTTTCGTATAATAGAATCCAACCATATTTCATTTATACATTATATATATATATATACTCAATGTTGCATAGAATAACTATTATCAAAATTGTGTGTAACACGATCCAAGAATAGTGTTGCGTATACTGCAAGCTAATACGGCGTTGCGTATAGCGCAAGGTAATCTTGGTGTAGCATACAACAAAAGACATTAATGAAATTAAATGAATATTTTTCATAAAATCTCGGAGTGTTACAGTTACATCATTAACTGTGTAGTGTCAGGTATCAGTCAGAGAGTAGTTCATATGTAGGGTGAAGGATTTGTTGCATACATGTATCAGTAGTTGAGGCCACATGAGAGGAATTACATGACACATAATCTTGAGGTAGCTACTATTGTGCATTCTTTACGTTGTTGGTGACACTACCTTTTCGGAGAGGATTATGTGGTATTCACTTACCATGAAAGACTCTTGTTTATCATTACACAGCATGATATGAATTTGAGATAGCGAAGGTGGGTTGATTACCTTATTTCTATTAACATTGACCTTTACTACACACAAGGGAAACATAATGAAGTTTATGATGCATTGAGAAGGAATACTCAGTTATAAGAATATTAGGAATCTAGCATAGGGTGGAATCTTGTGTCTATGTTCTCTAAGATGCATTCGGTGGTGCATTAAAGGAAGGGGAAGACATTTATTTCTTCTATAGTTGTTTCATATACTATTCTAGATTGAGTGTGAATGAGGCATATGTGACAACCGAGTCCCGGTGACAGCACAAACACCCCGCCTTAACATGGTCGTCGGTTCCTAGCCTACAAGGTACCCCTGGTTGCCTCACAGACACGTGGGGCCCACCCCAGGGTCCACCCACATTCTTGAACGGGTTATCTGACTAATGACAGTCCCCACAAGGCAACACTTGCCCTTTCCAGTGTGCTTTGTCCATACTCACACACACCCTGTGAATCTTTTCAGGAGGTCACCCATCCTGATCACTTCTCCAGGCCAAGCACGCTTAACTGTGGAGTTCTAATCAGAAAGGCTCCCGAAAAGGAAGGTGCACCTTGTTGACATGAGTCATAAAATTTAGTCATTTAACCCTTTATCATTTGGGGATGTTACAATCACCCCCCCCCCTTTAAAGCACAACGCCCTCGTTGTGGGCCCTACATCTCTACCCATGTAGTGCACCACACACTTTAGGCTGGGTTCCTCCTCTTATACCAAATTTGACATCAGGGTCCCGGTGACTGCACAGACACCCTACCTTAACATGGTCGTTCGTTCCTAGCCTACCAGGTACTCCTGGTTGCCCTGCAGACACAAGGGGCCCACCCCAGGGTCCACCCACATGCCTGAACGGGTTATCTGACTAATGATAGTCCCCACAGGACAACACTTGTCCTTTCCCGTGTGCTTTGTCCTCACTCACACACACCCTGGGAAACTTCCCAGGAGGACTCCCATCCTGATCACTACTCCAGGCCAAGAACGCTTAACTACAGAGTTCTAATCAGACAGGCTCTTGAAAAGAAATGTGCACCTTGTTTACATGAGTCATATCACTTAGTCATTTTACCCTTTATCATTTAGGGATGTTACATCATCTATCAAATTTTGAAGGCCCAATAGAACATGATTGTGTGTCTAGAGAGGACCCTACTATCAGGTGGACCACAAGTTGTGATATGATCATACATTTCAAAGGACGTGTATGGGTGTCATCAGATATTCATTAGAAGATAATGGTTTACTTTCATTCCAAAATTTGGATAGTTCATATTTTTGTCACCAATGTGTATCGAGATCTACATAGTCAGAATTGGTGGAAAGGTATGAAGAGAGATAAAGCCGAGTTTTTTATGAGATTCTCTTCATGTTAGCGGGTGAAGGCGAGGGAATCAGTGACTAGAATAGCTTTTAGAGAGGTTAACCATTCCCATATAGAAGTTTTATGATGTCACAATGAATTTTTTGATGGGTTTACCAAGTTCTCCTGGAGGGAATGATGCAAAATGGATTGTTGTTCACAGAATCATGAAGGTATTTCATTTTTTCCAATCAAGGAACCATTTAGTGTTAATGATCTTGGAAGATTGTATATTTGAGATATTTTATGTTATCATGGGGTTCTGCTCTCTATTGTTTCAAATAGGGATACCTAGTTTACTTCTCATGTCTAGTAGGGACTAACTAGGGATTGTGGTACACAGTAACATATCAGTACAACATTCCATCCCAAGAATTATGGCCAATAAGAGCACACAATAAAGGTGTGGGATGACATGCTTCGTGCATGTATCTCGGATTTTGGGGGTTCTTGGGAGAGACCCATACCCTTATTTGTGTTTTCCTACAATAACATATTTTAGGTGATAATTCAAATGGAACCATTCACAGATTTGTATGAACGGCCATGCCGATCACCACTATATTGGATAGTGGTCGGGGAGGGCACTATGATGGGACATAGTCTAGTCCAAGAGACCACTGAAAAGGTGGAGTTGATTCTTGATGAGGATGTATACTGCACAATCTCAACATAAATCTTATGCTTATCGACAGAGACAACCTCCAGTGTTCGTGGTCGGAGATTATGTTATCATATGTGTCACATTAAAGATGGGACACATGAGGATTAGGAGACATAAGAATATTTCACAGGATACATCAGGCCATTAGATGTTTTGGGGAGAGTCAAGACAGTTTCCTATCAGATGCAGTTACCTCTATGGTACCTTCCTATGCACAACATCTTTCATGTTTCTCACATACAATGTTACTTATCAAAACTGTCTCATGTTTCTCATCCTGAGGGGGTTTAGTTATATGTGGATTCATCCTTGGAGGTTATCCATATTCAGATTGTGGATCATAGTAGAAAGGTTTTTTGTGGTCGGTTTGTTCCTCTAGAATGGGTGTGATGGCAGCATGAGCGAGTACAACATGAGATTTAGTAGAGGGAGGCTGACATTTCATCACAATGAGAAGAGTTGTTTTTTGTTCCTTCTACACCACCCTTGATGAGAAAATAATGGATGGATTTCTTTAATGGATAAGTTGGTAAGAACTCAGATATTTATTTCCAGTATGGATATTTGTTTCTGGTCATTTTTTTAGGAAAATGACGAAATAGAAATTTTCAAAATACACGATGTGTACTCTTGAGAACACGCCGTGTACCCGGTTTCTGCGAGTAGCTATGTACTGCTCATGTAATGTATGAGTACATGGCTGTGTAGGTGACCTAGATGACTGCCAAAAGAGGTATCTACCTAAGTCTAGTACACTGTGTGTATATTAAATAAATAAATTGTGTATTTTCATTTTTTAGTTGATTAATCAATGTGGGGATGCATCTAAATTCTAGAATTCACATTTTCTCCTTATGTCTAATATAAGAATGCAATGAATGAATGAGTAACTTTTATCTCCTCTCATTTCTCTATCCTATATTAGAATGAGATGACTCCAGGTTCATTGAATTTCCAATAGTGATTTATCTCTTCCCCTAGAGCATCTCTTCCTTATATCTCCTCTCTTGTTATTTGTTCAAAGTTAAATAATTTTGAAATTTTTTAGATCTCCAATGTTCAAGTACAATTCAATGGCCTACGTTTTAGATTTTTCAGTATATAAAATCAAGGTAGGTGTTTTTTTTCATTGAATGTTTTCAGATTATATATGATTTGAGTGATGAATATCCAAGTTGGGGTATTGTGTGTTATGGATTATTTCCAATATTTAAGTCCTTTTATGGTGTGTTTAATGAGAAAGGGTTATTTTTTTATGCTTAAGGTTTTATTACCTTTATTTTGGTTATGTTCCCAATGTTTTATTGACTATGGCCATGGGTTCTAGAAAACACGTTAGGATTGCTTTGTTTTCAGTTATTAGTGTTGATAGGATTATGTTATTGTTTATTTGAGATGCATGTGTGTCACATTGTGATGTATGACCGAAAGGAATTTACTGTGAGAGATTCATGAGATATGGTAATTTATATATTTGATTGATTGAATGAAAACCAAAATGTATTGACTGCGAGAGTTGTCAGGTGGTCATAGACTAGTGGGGTTAGATGATGAGAGCTAGCCAGTGGTTCATTATTAAATGAATGTTAGACCATAAAGAATTGATTTTTAGAGATTACAGGGTTCATTATATCCTAATGATTCTATGAATTCCAAGGGGTATTTACCCTGAGAGATACCCAGGTTGTGGTTTGTAGTTGATTAGTACTATATGGGACCATATGGGTTAGACTGTCTGAACATTCCCAGATGGTTAATACTGATTATTGAATTTATGATATGTTAATCCAGATGGGTTAGACTGTGAGAACATTCAAACTGGGTTGCTTTTGATTTATTATGACGAGTATTCCAATTCAAAGGTCAAGATAGGACATAGTATTAATCGTTAGTTTAGATAGTCTTCAAAGACATTTATTTGTTATATTATACAGGGGAAAACACTTAGGATATATCCCGAGATTAAATTATTAATTAATTTGATAATTAATAAATTTAAATGAATGTAATTTAATAACTGTAGAATTTGTTTACTTTTGGGCAGTCCTTAATTTATTACTTCATTTCTACTTGTTACCTGTAAGATATATATACCCTGACTATTATGCACAGATCCTTTTGTGGTTACCAACTGTGATTCATCTCACAACCTATTTGGGTCATTCTTCTAGACCTGAAAAGATTATATGGTTTCCGGTTTAGATAAGGGAATGAAAATTTTACATTAGGACCGTGATTGATTATTGGAGTTAGAGATCATGGGACCATGTTGATGCTTGTAATGCTATTGTATTTTTTTCTAATTCAGTACTTTGGTTTCTGTATTGTATTTCTATAATTGTGAATTGTTTGTTAATTTTCATAGACATATGCAACATTCATCATTTAAATATGTGCTCCAGTTGTTTACTGATTATCTGTCTTCCATGGGGTACTCATTTTTTATGGTATTACTTCTTTCATAGTTGTTTATCATTTTTTATTCCACTTATTATACTCTGCGAATGAGGGAATAAGTTCCCCATTATAAATCCCAAGGCCCTTGCTGCTAGTCGATGGCCTCTCAGGTTTGGAAAAATGAACCTAAGGCCATATGAAAAACTGGTTACATGGATCCTTTGGGCGGCACCCCGAATAGGGACGTTACATGAATGAGTTCTATAGATTGACAACTTACTGAGATGAATTGTATATAACAACATAATATAATATTAATTACTTGACTAGTAGTTGTGGCTATAATTTTAACATGGTTCCTTATAATGAGGAAATTTATTAGAGAAAAACATGTTTATACTCCCATCCAGGGTAAGCATCTCAATGCTGATGAATATATCAAAATTTACGATCCAAGAATGGGTAATCACCCCGAAGTCGGTTATTGAGGATTTGGGGAATGATGTCGGAAATAGAACCCATATAAAATCTGGATAGATTATAAAGTGCCTTTAAAAACATTAATGACATTTCCTTCAAAACTGTTTAACCATCCATAATTTGGGTCATCGATTATTTCTTGAATGAATGATGTACAATATTTTAAAGTATTGTTATTATTCCAGTTACCATAATACATTATTATTTTTATTTAGATATGATTTTGATGTATGAATTATGATTGTGAAGGTACGGTCTCCCCAATAAACCACATGGACCATCAATTATAATTAAAAACATATAGATTAATGGGATGCAATCATGAAGTCATGTTTGAAATTTAATTTTTTAAAAGTGAAAATTATTTTTGATAATTCTTGGAATGCACAACTCCATACCCAAACAAATGATTATTATTTAACAATGACCACTACAAAATATTCGTTAATTTTGCGGGTATTAATAAGATGATTTAATTTATTAAATATGTGTATATATATTCACAAACGAACATAAATATATTGATAAAAATATTGAAAATTGTCTCTTAATTTTGGATAATGTATTTTGTTCATTAAAATTTGTCATTATAAAAAAAATTATTTAATTTTAAGGAAACATTTATTATAATTATTTTTATAAAATTATAAATATTCCTATCATATTAATATTATTTTTTTATATCATCATATAAATATTAAATCTTTTTGATTTGGTTGATTTTTTGGGAAAATATTATTTTTTTATTCAATATTGAAAAATACACATTTGTATGAAAAAGATACATTTAATTTGATAAATTAATTATATAAATATTAAAATGAATAAACAAATTATATTTAAATGTATCATAATTATAATTGAGTAATATTTAATCAAGTTAATTACATTTCATATATCATTATACTAGATCATATAATAAGATTATTCTTAGGTATGAAACTTATTTTTATGATTTTTTTTAAAATGAGTAAAATTTATCTATAGTAAATAATTAAAATAAAACCTAATGTGGAAAGATTTAATTTTTTTTGTATTAATTACCTTTATTTATAATTTTTAATTATTAAAATAATTATTACTTGTTACAATTTTAATGTAGAATCATCTTTTTATAGAAAATTTCTTTATAAGAAAAATGAATTTCATCCTTCTTGTGGGTTTTATACTATATTTAATATGTCCCCATCTATGAATCTATTTTGATAAAAAGGATTAGAAATTTTAAAATAGATTAATAAATATTATTTAATAAGGTAATCTATAGTTTTTAATAATATTCATAGTAACCTTATTAAATATTTATTATCACTGTAAAAAGTAAATGGATTTGTTATGGGCAAAATAAATTTTACGAGGGATGAAAATAATGTTACCATTAAAAATTTAATATTTATATGTTAATTTAAATATATCAATTATTATATTGTTATTTACATTTAAAATTCTTAAATAAAGATTTGAAAAAAGAAATTTATTTATGTATTAAAACATAAATTGTATTTTGAGTCCTATATAGTTTTAATCATGATATATTTATCATAAATTAATGTTTTTCAAAAGAAAAAATTTTTTAATTAAATTTTATCATTAAATTTTATATATTAAATATAAATGATAATGTAAATATTATGATCTCTGATGTAATTATTTGAAGGGTTTGAAAAAAGTTAATGTTGAATAAAATCAACTCTCATTAAAATATTATCATTGTTATTAAATTTAAAATAAGCATATATATATATATAAATATAATGATAATATATATATTATATTTAATACCATCATGTACAAATTACATGATATGGAATTATTCATTATTTTATTAGGTGACCATATTTTCTGGTAATAATTAAATATGGTATAAATGTATGTTGTGTATATTGAAATCATAGTGTTAAAACAATGATGTAATAAACAATACAAATGGTATAAAACAGTATATATTTGATTCCAATTTAATAAAATGGGGTTCAATTTATTTTATTCATTTTAAAAATACATTATGAATCATCCATAATATATAACATATATTATGTTAATAATATCATTTTTTTATCAACATGACAAAATTTTTTATCACAATGGGTTATATTTTAAATATTTTTACCCCTGGTAGTATAAACTATAGAAAATGACTAATATTTTGAATGAAATAAATGGAAAAAAATCAATGTTTTTATTTTTTGATTACATTATTTTATAGAGTTTTAAACTTATATTTTTTCATAATAAACATTTTCCCTTTAATTTCCTTTATAAATCCACACAATTTGTCGTTAATATATCTCAAATAATAATGGAGCTCATACATTCTTTGATATACCAAGTCTAGAGTCCCACGAAGATTCGCCCAATCATTCAAGAAGCTCCTCCAAATATTTTTGAATCACCCTCACAGTATATGTGAACTCCCTCTCTTATTTATTACAAGAACAACATTAATGATATGAATCTTTATTGTATATTTTTCATATCGGGGTATGTTTTTAGACATACCGATAAATATCCCATTGGTGTTTTTTTGAATTACAAGTCATTTATTCTACCTTGTTTTCATGTTTACCGTTTTCATTACCATACATAAATTTATCAATAGATTTCTCTCTATTCATTTCCATTGAAGAACCATCCTTGTAATTATAGTTTATTCTAATGGTGTTAGGTATTAAATCCACTATAAATAGAAAACGTTACCATTTATATACTAAAACTAAAATATTATATATCCCCACTCATTAAATCATTTACCTAATCCACTATATGATTAATATTTTTTAGGGTTCTTCTCTTTATTCACTATATTCAAATAGATTATTTATGTAATTCAAATTTTTTCGAATTAATATTCATTGGAATTTATTTTAAACATCTCTATTACATTCCGTATGATTTTAATTGGATGATTAACCCATTTCACTATGATTTATCTAATTGATGATTGATTATGTACCCCAATTATTCTTGTGAAATTATCTTAGGAGTTCTCATGCATGAGTTTAATTAAAGAACCCACCATGTGTAATTACTTTTTTTAAAGATTCTTTCCGATTTATTTTATTCAATACATTTAATACAATATTTTTTACTTCCATGTGATTATATACCACATTCTATATTAGTTTACCATTTTTTTTAATATTCATGTACTTATTTAATGTTTCTGAAATTACTCAATTAATTTACATGCCAAATATTTTTTATGTGTACACTCATAACCATTTCCACTGAATTATATTTATATATTTGTACCTAAAATGAAATTATTTATGACATACAGTCATGTATCACACTATTATTGTTCATGGGATTAAATTTTATAAAATATTATCTTACATTATATGATCAATGTTGAACACTTATTTATGTACAATATAAGAATGTGTTGGCTGCACCCTGATAGATCACTAATTGATTGTGTAATGTTGTTGTCACATTAAATTCCATGTATTGTGGGTGTGATGGTATCATAAGAACATTACATTAATTTATTAGTGGATAAGGATGAATTTTGTTTATGGGTTATGGTTTATATATGATTTAAAATTACCATATATAATTTATGTTACCATGATATATTAGGCCTCATTTTTATGATTATCATATTCTCCCTTTTTATGTCCCACTAAAATTATTAATGACTAAAATTTAATAACTTATTCATTTTTTTATTTTCTATTTCCCATACTAAGAATTATACGTCACCCCATTCATATGTATCTCACATAGTTATCCCATACAGATTTAGAGGATATATTATTTCTAAGAGCTTGTATGGGATTTTTTACAATGTTGTTTTATACCATGTTCAAGAAGTTATTATTTGTTCCAAATTACCAATTACACTATAATTATTAATATTACGGGTTGTCCTATGAGTAATATTATTTAATAAATCCAGAATAATTTTTTATTAAAAAAATGTTATCATAGTTAGTATCAACCAATAGTTTAGTTATTTACTGGATTAGAATTATAAAACTAATGAATTTTTTTGCAATAATAATAACCACAATAATACATATTAATATATAGTAATGCATTGTATATTTGGTTTCAAATAAAATAAATCCCAATACCAATACTAAATGTGGATGTATAAGTGGAACAAATATGCATAAGGGGAATCTAGAAAAATTTTCATATGTTAGAATCTATAAAGAACTGGAGCAATATAATATGCCTTTTTGTGCACTTGGTTTGAATATCCTGAGAGATATAATTTGGTAAATTAATAATCTAAATATGAAAAATTTCTATTGGAATAAAATTAACATTAGAATATATTAGAGGAAACAGATAATGGATAATATAGATTGAAGCCGTGAAATTCATATTTTATGGAACTAGATGTCATTTATATGTTGTAAATTTAATGTATTTCTTTTCGGAGTTATGATTATAATAGATTTTAATTAATCATCCCAAATTTTCCATTTTTTATAGTAAATGGAATGATATATGAAGAATAGAGTCAAAACCAATGTGATGGTAAATATGATGATTGACTAAATGATGATCCTAATATAAACATAGATAATGTAAGATTTATTTTTATTATTCCAATCCAAATATGATAATTTTAAATTAATAAAAGTGACATAATGGAATGTACAATGATATCAATTAAGACGAGTAAAAAGTATAAATGATGTTTATCAGATAATGGATATAAAATAATGATCATTCAATTTAAAACATGATGAAAATGTTTATTGTGGTGACAAGGTAAATAATACAAAAGAACTGGAATGTGTTTTATTTGTGGGACAATTGGGTATAAATGGGTAGATTCCATAAAAAAGATGTTTATGGAAGAAGGGAATAAACTATATCCCACATAAAACATTATAGGTTAATGTCTTATTTGTGAAGAATGTAGGGTTTATCTTAGACAATGACATAATCGTAGAGATTAATCCTGGTTTAAGGAAGATCAATTTCATTTGAAATCATTGATGTGTAAGGATTAAAATTCTTATGTGATAGTATTTGAAAATTATGTTAAAAAAGTATTTCAGTGAAATTAACAATTTAATAATCATGAAAATTATAATTATTTACTAAATGTATTATTTATTTAAATATATGAAAAATATGTTGAATAGTAACAATTTTATATAAAACATATTTATTGATAAATAGGTATATTTTGAAACAAATGATTGGGGTATTGGTAACCCTTAATATTTTTTAGATGTATCGATAATCCTAGAGTGTCTTTTGAAAATATTTAAAAGTCAAATTATATGTATAAAAGATAAGATTCAACATTTTGGGATTTATATGATTGAATAATGGTATGATTAAGGATCATTTGGAAAACATATTATGGGTGTGTATATTTATGGATTTATTATTTTATTAATGATATTTTAGTATAAATTTTAGTATATTGAGGTTTATATAATGATTAAGATTAATATAAAAGATGATATGAGACATAATCACTTACTTTTATAGAGGTTTAATATGAAGTTTCTGAGACAACCATTGAGGTTAAAATATTCTATATTGTTGAGATTATTGTTTTTATTTTGGACATATGAGTAATTATTTTTGGAATAATATATGTTAAAAATTATAATATTTTTTCATTATGTAGATTAAAATATATTGGTTTATGAATTTTTGGAATCATATAACATTTAACTAACAATTCTGGATTTATTAAACACAATAGTAAAATCAAGTTATTCATTGAGGATTATGTTGTCAGATAGATGATTATACAAGAGAATTAAGAATAAAAAAACTCAACTTGAAGGCTCGCTAATAGGGGAATGTGATGAGATTATAGTAGAAATATATTATATGATTTATATATTCTTTTCAAATATGAATGTTTACTTATATTCATATTGATTTTGGAAATGTAATTCAATAATTTTTTGATAGTAATTATGATTTTTTTTCATTTTATAAATTTACTGTATTTTAATCCATCACATACTTAAGTTCTTTTAGTTGCTAATTTTATCATAATTATATACTCTATAACGTTATTTTGTTTAATTTTAATTAGTTTTTTCATTAAATGTATATATTGTCACTTCCCTCAAATGTTCTCAGTCTTTGATACCTAGTTATGTGATGACCTTCATACATCCCCTACTATCGTTTTGAGTGGATGTTCTATTAAATATTGTTAGAACGTGGTTTATCAATAATGATATTTATATGTTTCAAAACATTTAGTATCAATATAAACAAAAAATTTAAAGGGAACTATTCATTAATTATGAAATAATGTTTTTCCCTGTTATTTTTAAAATAGAAAATTATGTTTGATATTGCATGTGATACTGAACACTAAACCCAAAAAAAATTATTCATAAAATACAACCATTAAAAACTATATATTAATTTTTTGGTTTTGAATATGTTAAGTAAATATGAAATATATATTCTATAAAAAATAATTATTGATAAATTCTTAGTAAATAGTCACTCAATTTTTTCTAATGATTTTAATTATTCAAAATTTAACTTCTTCCATAATTATATATTTTTATTTTATTAAAATATATTCAAATTATTTTATAGAAAATTTATGAAATTTATTTGATATATTTAAATGAATTTTTTTGTATCATAATATCAACATTAAATTATAGAGTGTAATTTTTTGAGAAATTTTTTTTCAATTATTAGTTAAAAATAAAAAGGTTTTTATAAAACTGTCAGTTTTATTATTAAATTATTTAACAAAAATTATAATTATAATTATAATTTGATATCATTGATGAATATGTATTATTAATAAATATTTACTCTAATTAAATTCATTTAAATGATCTTTATATCATATTTTTAATGATTTTATTTTTATGATAATTTCTTTTCTGGAAACTTTTTAAAATGAAAATTTTAATATATTATAATTATTTTAAATAAATGAAAATTATAAACTATTTAATTGAAATTTTAAGACTATATAAAGAAATATATGAATTTGGATTCATATAATGAATATTACTATTTTTTAGATTAAATTTAATACCTTCTTTTCGATAAATAAATCATTTTCAGAAAACTGTTTTTGATCGTGCTTCTAGGATTTATATAAAATTAATCTTTTCCAACTACGTGAATTAATTTTGATAAAATACTATTATTAATTATAATATTAATAATTAATATTAAGTTATATGTTCTACATAATTTTTTATCAATATGAATAGTAATAGTAGTAAATACTTATTACAGCCACTAAAGGAACATATATTAATTAATGAAAAAAATTACCATGTATTATACAAGAAGTAACTCTAAGAGTTTGAATATTTACATATCAATTTCAAAGTTATAATAGTTATTGTTTTATCTATTACTTTACAAATTATTAAGTAATTATTCTGATAGAAATTAATTTTTTGGTGTGTTGAAACATAATTTATATTAAGGGTAATATATAATTTTAATCAACATACTATTTTTTAATTAAGTTATTTAAAATAAAATAAAGTTTTATAGAATTTTTTTCTTAAATAATAGATGTTAAATATAAATTATGATAGAAATTTTATATTCAAATTCATTTGTTATAATGGTTTGAAACCTGTTATTGTTAAAACATAAAACATTTCTCAATAACTGAAGACTGTAATATTAAAATTGACAAATAAAATATTTTGATATTAATTTGGATTTAATTAATATTAGTTTTTGAAATCATAATATTCATATTATCAAATTTTGAACATTCAAAATTTTTTATAGCCCTGAATATGTTTTGTACAAATGAATTACTTTATTCTTACTAAAATATTGTTATTGAATTTATTTTATTAATCTAATAATTTCTTATGAATCCCTAAAAACATATATTTTATTTTATTTTTTTAAAATCAATTCTATATAAACATAACTTATGTCCACAGGACCAAGAGTAATATTTTAATAATATTAGCACATAGAAATATAAAATCATTACATCCAAACTAATTTGGTTTAAAAAAAATTCAAAACCCATGTTATGGATTGTTTTCTTTATTATTTTTTATATATAGTCAAAAACATTTGTTTAGTAAATAATAAATAACACCCCACTCTTCCAATATAAAACCACTCATTATCCCATTTTTTCAATAAAAACCTTTCATAATATATTTTATATTACTTATCATTTCTATAGTCTAAAATGATGATCCCAATATCTCCAGAAGTTCCTCTCAATATTTTTGAATCCCCTCTCAATATAAGGGATCTCACACTCTTCTTTTTATTCAAGCACTTTATTTATCTTATGACCCTTCATTCCCATTTTTTCATGTATGGTTATTTTATTCTACTTCCCTCTTACCTAATGTATTATTTCCATGTTATTAGATTCAACTTTATATATCATTAATCCCTCCCATGAACTATTATGTACACATGTTATGAGGATGAAATTGTCATTTTATTTTTCATATAAAAAGAAGGTGAACATTCTCTTTTATTTAGAAAAAGAGAACCTGCATTTTAGTTATCGTTTTAAATCTAAATTGTATATATTTTCATTAAATTATTAATTTAAAATATTTATCCATATTATTTTGACCTTTTTCCTATGTTTTTGCTATATTAGTATTTAATAATTTATTTATCTATCATCACATCGATTCAAGAATATTCTATGTAATTTTCCAATTGATTCATAATTGGTTAAGTTGTCATGAACTTATAAATATCCCACTACAATAAAATGTATTTCATAATTATTGGATATCATTTATTCCATATAATTATATAATTTACCTAATCTGTTACTTTTTCAAAAATTTGTAAGGGATCATTTCTTTATCAACTTAATCCAAGAACCTTATTTAGGTAATGAACATTATATTCCAATTTATATTAATTGTATATAATTTTTCACATCTCACTTAATTTCCTTGTAATTTCATCTCTTGAATTCCCACTTTCACTCAAACTATTCATTCTCATGATTCCTTATGTACCCCTATTATGATGTCGAAATTATCTAACACTTTTTCCATGGTTAGTTTTTATTCAAGAACCCTACTTATCCTAATCATATTAATTTGAAACATTTATTGTTGTATTTTTTATTAAACATATCTCAAGTATTTACTTTTAATTCCATATGATTGTATACCTAATTATCTATATTTTCACAATTTTATGAATCATTGAGTAATATCACAATTCTCCGAATACAACACATTAAAATTATACACCATACATTTATAATGTATATAATCATACACTTATAAGCACATGATTATTATCATAGTTGTATAAATAAATAATTTATTATGCACTTAAATATATCTTACCTTCAATTATCTTTTATAGGATTATTTGTGATTAAATATTTTCTAACGACATATGATCTATTTTGAAGAATAATCATAGACACGATATGACTACCATGGTTTATCCCGAAATAGTATTGTAATTAATTAGGTATGCTTTTACACACAAGACATTAATTTTATATTTTATAATAGGATATCTTAAGAACATTATAGTATGATTTATTGGGATCTACCCTTCAATTATGTTTATGACTTCGTGTTTACATTTTGTGCCACATTCCCATACTGCCTTTATGTTATCAATCCATATCATGCCTTAATGTTCAAATTTATGATTATCACCCCTTATATGACCCATTTATGATAATATTTTCAAACAATTATTATTATTGTTAGTTTTATTATTTTCAAATTTTTTCAAGGATTTAAATATAATGCTTTTTTTGTATCTCCTCTGGTGAGCCTATTCAGTTTTAGTGGAGTGATGACTTGTAGGATTATGTTTCAGTTTTTTTCAACAATATCATCATATCTAATGCTAAAGATGTTATGATATTTATCTAATTACTAATGAAACTAGACTTCTATATCTTATGTAATTTATTAGGTGTATTTTTATTTAAACATCATAGATTCATTTTTGTTAAAATCAATGGATTTTATAGGATATTTATCAATTTGTCCTGAATTGACTGATCATTATTGAAGTGTTAAAATTTAATCAATTAAAAATATATTCGGTTAGCTTAATGTTACATGTTGGATATGTTTTTACACCATATATGTGTTCTTTTCTATATTTATTTTGGAATTTTGTTATAATGATTTTAATGAAAACCACCTCTTATCCAATGGTGAACTATGTGATGTTTTAATAATTATTTTCTTCATTTTCGAAAGAAACTTATATGTATGGATGATTATTATGTGAATGTTGGGGTATTTATTCACCATATAATACATTGGTTAAGTATTTATAACTAAAAATAGGATTTTGATAATTTATTATTGATGGTCTATATACAATGTGAATCTGAAAGTGATACACGCTAAATTGATTTAATGGGAATTAAAAAGTGAATATTAATTATATAAGATTATTGGAATTTGGTAGTGCTACCTTGTCAATTTTATTTATGGGTATACAATAGGATTTCCTTCCACACCATTTTTATGGTAATGGGGATGTGTTTCATACTTTTCTATGTTAATGGTACTCATGTTGTGTTTCCTACTTCACTATTTTTAATGAAATTAGTTTGCATTTCAAAGAACACTATGTTTTTTGGAATATATTATTATTTTCTAAGATAAAATGTTTATGGGTATCGATTAGTGAATCATAGTACTATATTTTATGATTTTTCACATATTTTTGTGAAATATTTTACTACTATAAGTCATTTAAAAAACATTACATGTATTCATGACTATGATAACACTACATATATCATGTTTATTTCCTCATGTTTCCCCACTAAAATGAAATGTAAAATTTTTTATATTTTTAGAATACATGTTTTAATATCTTTTATTATTGAAAACTCAAACTATTCTAGGTTATTTCAAGAAAAATACATATCTCCCATTTTCATGGTTTCTCTCATGATTATAAACTAAAAAATGATTTTATGTGGATAATTTTTTTCCATTTCTGAGAATTAATGAACACCATATTCTTATATATCCATTCATATGGATACAATGTTGAGTATAACATAATAGTAGACAATAATAGATACTAGTGTGGCATCATTAAGGTGAAATATTCACAATATTTTTTTATAAATAGGTTTCTTATCTAACATGCGAATGATGCAATGACACCATATGTAATATTTATTGTGATATTATTTATGTGTTATAATATTTATCTTATAGGAATTTCGTAAAATGTAGATAGGATCAACTCACAGTTTAAAAATTTTGGTGTGTACTTAAAATTATTTATAGAATGTGGGTTTTCATGTATAGTGCATTTCATATTTTATCAAAGAGTGGTTTAGTTTTTTTAAGGGATTTGATAAAATATTATTTATATTATATTGTTAGATAATTATTGATAACCCTAGAGGTATTTCTAATATATACGGATTGTTATTGAATAAAATCATGATTTTTTGTAATATTTAGATGTTATTGTTAATATAAAAATAAAACACTATCTTGATGCCAATAATTATATATTGTTATAGATCGATTTATCATTGTGGTGAAACCCCCAAAAAAATCTTGTTTCATATTTATTTTATATTTACACATGTGCACAATGAATAACCCTTAAACAAAACCCATATATAGATGGTTCTAGGGGATGTGTTTTGGTTAATCCCATTTTAGCACAATGAATTATGAATGATTTATTCCCTAATTACATTGTGGGAATAGTTTAAGATATATGAGATAATAAAACATAATGTTACTATGGTTGAACTGAGATTGATTTAAGATGAAATAAAATCTAATGAGTTAGAAGAGTTATAAATTTTGATGGAAATTTTATTAATAATATTTTAATGATAATCTATTAGGATATTAGTTATTCCATCCCAAAGATACAAATATTTGGATTTACATATGTATAGTGTAAGGATTAGTTGAATAAAAATGGGAGTAAGGGGAATTGGAGTGATTGTCCAAATGAACAACCAAAAGATAAGGGAGTGGGATTATATAAGCATATTTTGATTCTCACTCGACTATCCCAAGGAAAAATTATTACAATGAACTTTTTGAGATATAATATATATATAAGATGGAGAAAAATTATATGTTTTTTCTATGTGATAATGTCCACCCTTAATCGGTGGATATTTTATTCATCTTATTATTGAAAAATTGTTGAGTGTGATGTAAATGGTATTTTTCTGTTGTTATTAGTACATGATAAGGATGGATTGGACATTTAACATTTCAATAGTGGACTAACCAATGGTGGACTCTTACAAATTTTAAAAGGGAATGGGATGTAGACTATATGGAATGTGAGGAGTACAAGAAAATATTATTTATAAAATATTTCCATTAAACACTCCTCGTGAAAATGGTGTGAGAAGTTATATTTATATAACATCATGGGGATCAATCTATTAGATAAAATAAAAAACTATATCCAATATATCACAAGGTATGCCGCACATTTTTTTACTAAAACTCTGTATGATAGAAATGTTAATAAGAAAACTAATGTTAATTATATTAATGAAATTAGATATATTTTTTTTTGTTTATTATGATTAAATTGTTCAATGTGTTCTTATGGGGGTGATTGAAAAAAAGAAACTATAATTATTCAGGATGAATAAATAGGAAAATAGAATATTCTGAAATCTCAGATATTAAGTCTAATAAACAAATGAATCTCCATTATACAATATTCTAGAAATATGGTAAGGAGAATGAATGTAATTGTATATAAGTAATGAGAATATGCTTCATGTTTGGTAGTTCCATATGTACCACACAAGTATTTTAGGAATAATTGTATTATGAATCAATTTTTTTTGATATCTTATACGACTTGAAACATCGAGTTCAAAAAAACCAAAATATATTATTAATATTTTTTTAATACAACTATTCTTAATTATCTCTTAATAATGTATACATGAATATAATAAAAATTATGTAAATTTTTTTCTGGTTGTATATAAAAAACATATCGATAAAAAATTATTTTAGTTTTATTAATATCTTTATATGTTCCCAAAATACTATATTCTAAAAAAATATTTTATATTATGAAAAATATATCAACTTTTATACTTATAACTGTTATATTTTTTTCAAATAAATAAAATTATTTATTTAATTTTAATAATAAATAATATATTTGAGTGAATCTTAAATATTTTTATAAAAAGATTAATTATTTTAATAGAGAAAAAATTAGTTATTATTGAAAATAACTATTTAATTTAAATAATTAATAAGAATTAATATATTTTAAGACAGATTCAAATTTAAAATTTGTTAAATTATATAATTGTTAAACTAAATACATCAATTTAATCAATTTCATATTTTATTTTTATTCTAATGTGTTTTAACATTTATCCATCTTCTATTTGGAAGAAATATTTCTCGTTACATTTGTGAGTTTTATTTTAAAATTAGTTTTTCATATTCCTTTAATGGAATTTGAAAAACATTGTTCCATATTTTAATATGTAATAATTTATATTCTATAATATGATAAAATTATAATTCAGGGAATATTACTAGTAAAAATATTAAAAGTTAATTATAATGATTTAGGTAAAAATTTGATTTCTAGGGGTGTTAAATATAATATATAAGTTGTGAAATTACAATGAAATTTGTTATAACGCAATTTTATTTCAATATGTATACCTTATATAATATGAGGGTTTTTAGGGAATTATTTTTGATCATTTCGGAATTTGAAAACTATGGCAACCCATTATTTTATTCAAAACATCTATGTGTGTCCTCTCCCCCACTTATTGAAGGTCATCAGCCAATTCTCTACTCTTCACACATAAAATACCCTTTGGATAATCATATAACTATCAAAATGAATTCATTAATTATATTTCTTCTTACTATAAGACTTATTTTAATCGGCGAAATCACATATAAAGGAATTAGATATAAACATAATGGTTCACTCCAACGAAGATGCACATTTATTATACACATGATTTTATTTTTTTATTCCTCCACCAACATTAAATATTATTAAACATTCTAAATATATTTACAATAGTATCTCTAATATATTGGGATGTTCTTATGTTAATATCATGACCTAAATATTTATCCTCTTCTCCCAAATTGGGAATGAAACCATTGGTCGTTTTTACGGTATAAAACCACCACACGAACCGATGCAATTCAGTTTCCATCACAACTTTTTAAAGATGAATATAATTACAAATTTATTATTTATATATGACCTATATAATTTTATTAGGCATCTGGAATAATTAAGTCACATGTTTATTTTATATTACATTACATGGTGTAATGATAATGCGAATATTGTGTATCTTGAACTACCCACACATGAAGTTATGTGATTCATTTTTTATTAATGCTACATAATCATCGTAATAATGATTTTTTTACAACGCTTAGATTTTATGAAATATTTTTTTTAAAATTAAATCAATAATTTAATAAAATTTCATAACACAAAACACTTATTTTTCCATTCCATAAATGAAAAATAAAGTTTGTTATGAGTTAAACATAACATTATGGTTTCCTTGTGTTACATTAAACACCATTCATTGACTACATTACTCACAATAGCGTGTTTAAAAAATGGAATATTATTAAAAAATTATTATTTAATTCAAAAATTTCCACCAAACCAATATAATGTACGGTGTGATTGGTATTTTCTAAATATTGAAAATTCAATTATAAATGAAAATAATAAAAATTTTGAAAATAAAATAATATGTTTTACAAATATAAATTTTTATTCACACAATTATGTTTCAGCACGCAAAAAATTTCATCTAAAAATTTCATGATATCTATATATTATATATTCATTTCAATCTATTACATTCATCATATGTGTTTTCTATAAAATAAATAATAATAAACCAAATTTTATGCTTGAAAAGTGTTTTTTTAAATTAGTTTTTCTCTATTTGTGTTGTTCTCATAAAATTAGTATTATTATCTTTACGAAAATTAATTTTGTAAAATTTAAATTTTTGTAAATATGAACATGAAATTTTTCTTATGGTAGATTTTTGGGATTTTTTAAAATTATTATATTTTATTAATAGTGAAATATATCGAATTTTATTTTTTAGCAACCTTTTATTTTAAATAATTTACGATTTTTTATTATATATGGAATTTTTTAAATATAATAATCTGTTCAATTTTGTATCAATTAATATGGTTTAGAACATTTGAATAAATTTCATGTTGTAATTGTATATAAAATAAATATAAAAATTTAATGTTTTGGAATGAAATATATTATGTGTTTTTCCAATAATTAAATCCACTCATTGTTACAACATTTAGATGTTGATCTAGCATATATTTACCTAGGTGTTAGACACCAAAAATTAATGTTAGACATGATGTGAGCATTAATCAGTACATGAAAACAATAGTTACTACAAACCTGTGTTGACCCTACTAGTGGATATATAATAGAAAATTTAAATTTTCATTTTGAACCATAATGAAGAATTTAAATATATTATAACCATGAAAACTATACATTAATTTTTAGGTTCCATGGTTTTATTAGAAGTTTATTTTATTTAGATATTCTACAATTTTTTTCCATAACTATTTGTTTTCCCCCTATGATTATTATTTCCATAAAATAACTTTTTTTATTTATTATATATTTGGAATCTAAAGGAACCACAAATGAGTTGAAATCAATGAATAATTCAATTATTTTCCTCCTGAGAAACAAAATTTTATGGTAGTTGTATTGAAAAAAATATTCATTTCATATAAAAATACTTTCTCAATATATGAATCAGAATGAAATTCCCAAAAAAACTAGATAGACCAAAATTATATTTAGTCCATTATAAGGAAAATTCATCCGTCATGTAACTGTTCATTCGATGAACTATATCTTGAATAATGTGTTTGTACTAATAAAAAGATATATATTGTCATACAATACTCAATCCATTGAAGAGTCATTTTGTGTGTCTACCATTTGGTTGAAAAAATGAATGAATGGTTGACTCTCATCATGAATAAAAGTTTACAATATGAAATTCACTCCATAGTGTGGGATGATCTGTAAATATTATTTTTCAATTAGTACATCCATTATATGATTAATACGAAAATTGATGAATAATTTATTGATATATACGATACGAATTTTAAATTTGATGGTACATATGAGACAAGTTCGACAATGCTTCTCAGGTATGCTATAATAATTATCAATGAACATGATTGTATATATTTTCCATCATGTGGTTTTAATGTGAAAAAATATGGATTTCAATAGAATCTCTAAGAACCATGTGTATATGAACATTATTTTTCCATCCTGCTCAATGTGTGTAAGTAAACACAGAGGAAACTATTATATGAATAATGATATAGTTTTTAAATATTTTGGTGATTGTCCCCATGAATTTTTTTATGTGATGGGATGACGTTAACATAAGATGTAAATATAGAGAATACTCCATTGAATGAACCAACAACACTATAGTGTTTCAAATGCAATAAATATGAGATCTATGATAACTGATTCTAAAATACAACGTATAATGATATTGTTCGACATCAAAAACCTCATAATCCAATGTGCAAGGTTTAATTTCAATTGATCACTATTCCAGTTGAGGTGTGGGATAATAATGTGGTTTATTGTACACTTACCATCCTATATAAAGAATCTAATATACTATTTGACACTGGATCTACCCATTCATTTAAATATATAAATTTCTTCAAGGTTATAAAGACTCCACCCACAAAGTTATATTTATAATTACTTTTGAAATACCCTTATGGTATGACGATCACATATCTTTTATATAATTCCTCTTCATTTCATAATTTTGAAAATTTTATTCATATAAATCATGTAATTCCACATATGTTTAAATTTTGTGTTATTATATGAATGAATTTGATTTCCTTATTTAAACACAACAAAAACGTTACAAGAAGTGAAATAATTTTGGTTTTCCTGTAAAATCCCAAGGATACCTATTATTTCAATTATAAATATGAACATATAATGAAAATCATATACACAGTATGAGTTTTGATTTATATTAAAAAATGTATCTTATATCATATTGTCGCATAGAAACTAAAAATTATTGATATTCATATTATAAATGACATTGTTGATCTATTTCAAGAATATTTTAAATGTCTTCAACTGAAATGTGAAGATGAGTTATCAATTAAACTCGTACATATTGAATTATATCTATGAAGAAATAAATATATAATTACTTTGATTTAGTAACAGTAATTGAATAATAGAATCCAGGTTAACCTTGAAATAAAGTTAATTATTCCAATTCTGTCACCATAGGGTGAAATTGTTATTTTTCAGAAAAAAATATGGATCTTTGAAGTTCTATATTGATTAGTTGAATATGATGAATATCTTGATCATGAACATGTATATTATATCCTATATGTATGGACTATGTAATCAACAATTAATATCTATATATATTTCCAATATTGACCATTGTTTCATATATCATCTATTGTTGGTAAAGAATGAGGATATTCTCAAGAAACCAATTTGAAAATGGTTTGGAAATTGTGAGTATATAATGATGTAATTTAGTCTTACTAATTCCTCCTCTATCTTAATTGATTAAATTTATTGAATTTTAAATTCCCTTAACATGTTTATGGTAGCCTCTACAGGAGATATTCATATAAAATTAAGGAGTCAGTAAAGGAATTAAGATAACCTGATAATTTTACTAATCACCTTATAGTTGGAGAAACTATTTTAAAGAATTACTACGAGAATTTCAACATAAAATATATTCAATTATAGGCCATATAATCAAAATAGTGGTTATATTAATGGATCTATCATTGAAGGATGATGTTAAATGTTGTCCCAAAACAACCACAATGACTATCATCTAGATTTTTCAATGGTTTTTATGATATTATAAACTATTTATAGAGAATTTCTCACAACTATTTAATCCACTCACCAAGTAAACCCATAAAGAATCCATGTTTCTTACCATATTAGAATGTGATGATAATTTCAAGGAACTGAAGATATTAATAGTCAATGAAAATATTATTACTGTACCATATAATATAGAGGGGATTTTAATATTTAGTGATTCATATATAAATGGATTATGGGGTTTCCATGTATATAATGACATGGTTATAGAATATTCTTCATTGTAATTAATTGTTGAATATAATGTTTATCTCACTATTGATTTGGAGATAGCTATGACAATTTGTTCATTAATGATATAGAGGAAGAATATTTTTGGAGAAAAAAATAAAATAATATACATATTAGAAAAGATAAAGGTATATATTTTAAAATAATTAGTTAAACATGTATCATAAGAGATTTTTATAGATGATTAATGATTATGAATTTTAATTAAATTTCCAAAATGGGAATGAGAACAATGTGGAGTATGATTTGAGTCAAAAGGTTCATGTCATCTTATCCCAGATGAGGATAAAAAATATCTAACATATCATGATTTAGAAATGGTGTATCTAGAAATCATGATGTAAGGGTAGAAATATTTTCATTGTAAAATTAATGGTTAACCATAATTCGAATAGAATATTATTGTTATAAAAATGGATGTTATATTCTTATAGAAGAATGTATGATATATTAAAAAGTTTTACAATTATATTGATGGAACAATAAGGTTGTGGAATAGTGTATGTGTTCCACCAATAATAGTTTTGAAGAAGTATTTATCAGAGGAGGCACAAAGTTCATTATTCCATATTAATCTTGGTAGTATAAAGAGAAATATATATTTCAATGAGTGTTTTGGTGGGATTGGTTGAAGGGATTATATTAAAATGTTTGTATCTCATGGATTGGTAGTTTAATGACGTAACGTTGAATGATAAATTATTTTATTTTTTATACCCCATTAAATCATGTATTACTAAACATGGATGGTCACATGGCCTCATGATCGCCTCACCACACACTATAGGCTGCTCACTAGCAACGAGGGTAAATAGTTCTATTTTTGAAGGACTATACTCTCATGATCATATCACATGGTGTGGGTAATTAATTAATAAATAGAATATGTAAAGTAATGAAAATTTAGGTATTCAAAGTAAATAGTCTCTAAAATAGTAATTATCAGGAAATATGAGACTTCATATACAATGTTATGTGTAAATCTAGGTTCTTTGGAAAATATATGATTATGTTGAAGCATAAATTAAAAATAACTCCTTGACAAAAAAGTATGAAATGAACAAATTTGGTATGTCTTGTAGTACATGATCCAAGGAATGATATGATTATGCCAATATCCCATGATACTAATAATATAATCATTAATTATCGAGTTCTTTCCCTTTTCCCTAACTACGTCCAATAATCTTTTCTGGGTACCAATCAATGACATGAAAATATTAAGATGTATACATAACAAGAAACTGGTAAAGATGTCTATAAAAAATATTAACATTTTTTAATGGACATAATAATTTGAATATACTATTGGTAAAGTTTGAATGTAAATGATATGTATAATAATTCCCATAAACATTCCAGCATCTTGGAGAGGGAAATACATTATGTATATATGAACATAAACGTATGGTGTGAAAGAAACTACCAGCTCTGGAATACATCACATATTAAAAATTATTAGACATATAGGGGATAGGTACCTAATATGTAGACCAAGGCAACCTCCTCTAATAAAAGTAACATGGAATTGTGTCAGATATACATGTTCAAGGATCCTTGGGACCACAGACAAGGTATCCAAATATGTGAATATATTTTCATCTATGTATGTTATATATGTCATACCTAAACTTCCTCATCTATGTGTTTTCATAATAATTATCATATCCCTCATATTAATCATCATTTATAGAAAAACAGAAAGATAAAAATTGATATGTAAATAAAATATAGGTCTATTTTCGTGTCCATACCCATTTCAAATCTGACAATTCATTATAATAACCTTATTTAATCAATCCATTAACTCATTTTATTTATTTATATCTCTAAAAACATGGTTGGAAGTATCATACAGAAAATTTGTGGTTCATTTATTTAGAATATGATTGATCTATCCCCATAAGATGTCTAGTTTCATTTTGACAACGTCCATAAAAAAGTAGTTGGTATGTGGGCATCAAATTAAAAGTTGAAAAAGTAATTTTTTTGAATTAAATACTTTCAGAATAATGATATAAAAGGTTGATAAAGAAGAAGAAGTAATAAAAATTAATAAAAAATCATGGAAAATGTATTTACCAACAATATTATAGAGGTATAGGAACAATCATATAGTATCATTACATTTTTTAAAAATATGAATAAAATTGAAGCATAGATAAATAATAATAAAATAGGGAATTTTACATCTCACTAATATGTACTAATGATAGTGAGGTATAGTGATAATATAATGATGTGGATTGATTTAAATACGAAAATGAATCCAACCTGAAAAAAATGGCTTAATTAAAGACCAGGTTGATATGATAGCTCAAATCATGACATTAAATGTGGGAAGAGAAACAATAAGAGAAGTGTATACTATGCATTGAGAGGTGAAAAGTGGGTGAGTGTTTTGAATGATATAATGTATAAATAAAAATTCACCCTTCATTAATATTTTTCAAAGGTTGAAAACACATTTGTTCAAACCATGCATCTAGCATGCATAAGTCATAGTCCTTGTGAATCCTCACATGGTTCTCCCACATGGTTCCAAAAAACCATATTCTAACCATGAAAGGTCACTTCATATGTATTACTATGGGTGTGGTCTAGGTGCACGTTTTTCTAAACTATTTTTAGCCCTATTAATCACCTTTATAACATATATTTTATTTTATCAGGGCCATACAGCTTCCTTTTCACTGTTTTTCAAATAGTGATTCCATTTATTTGGGTCATAATGTTGAGTCACATGGTTTATAATAAATATTTTTCAACCATTGAGATTTTACAATGTTATAAACATTTTGTGATTTAGGTTACAAAAATGACATATTCACTCCCAAACCCTTAAATAATCTCTTATATAATTTTATTCGAGTAATAGTAATGCTAAAAAAATATAAAATTTACCATTTCATACAAAAAAATACAATTTTTTTGAATGTCGCTACTTAAGAACCCTCTTACTAGAGTTTACCTTATATGTGAAATATGGAACTATAGTAGAAAATATTGGAACAATGTGCAAATACAAAGACCTCTCATTCCTAGGCCTTTTCTTATACACAATTGTGCCTGCACATCACCCATACAAAGTGAACTAAATTCATCAAGTATGCTTCTTTCTCCATTGTTCAATAAAAATAGGATTATCCTTAAAGTATATATCTACCTATAGATAATTCTCATCATTGTATAATATGATAGATGGGTAAGAATATTAGTGGCGTAACTGAGAAATGTGAAACACATTGTCTATAGATCTATATCTATTGTGGATCTGTATTACATAACCAACTAGTTCTTCCCTTTTCATACCCTCTAAATGTGTATAAAAAATAGATAAAATCTTCCTTATCCACCTCATCCATTGAAGACCCAGTATAGTAGATACTCTTAAAAAAACTTGATCCCAAGCCTTGAACTGTAGTGTTCATTGACATCGATTAGTAGTGAACTTAATTATAGATTTTGATATAGTCTTTCACTTCCGAATCAATTGGAACAACGTTAATGTTTCGTAAAAAATATGGTGTACATGTATTTTTTCCTCTATTACCACTAACCATCTCAACAATGAAAATAATTTCTAACCATATAAGTCCTTAGAAGGATCCTTCTATATCATCACCTGAAATATTCTATTATACATAACCATGCGTAGAGTGGTAATTTTCTCCCATGAACCTCCAAAAATGAGGAACCATTCCTTACAAACAATTTAATACCTATATTATTTGATGAACTTGCCTTCCGTATGAGGGTAGTAGTTTTTTAATAAGAATTATTTTCTTACAAAAAAATCGTCTACAACTAATTCTATAAATTTGATGTGACATGAATATCCATGCCCATAAAAATAGTTTGTGAGTCTCTATGACGTCAAATAGTATTTCGGACATAGAGATATCATGTATCTTCTACAGAAAGTGTATACTTAATAGATAAACTTTAATAGACCTTGGGGATCCTTTAAAAGATCACCAATACCACATTTTTTATTTGAGGAGAATTAGTAATCTAGTAAAAAAATCTATGCTGAAGTCATCATATTTTCACATAGGATTGAAATATTGTTTTAGATACCCTAGTGGTCACTAGGGTTCTTACATTACCTACATATAGGTGGAACACGTAGTTACAAAGTTAACTATTCCCATTTTCATAGTTGAACACTATAGTTGGAATCATAAATCATGATTTATGAATTTAATATTAGGGTGTACAACTCATTTAGGAGTATGAGATACTCATATAAATTCATGTTAGATGTATGAAGGGACACATATATTCCAATGGAGGTAGATGACCTCTACCTCATCAAATATCCATCAAAGAGGTAGATACTCTTATAAATAAGTATACTATAAGACTATTCCATAATCATCTATATGTTGCACCATTTCATTCTCTCTTAGACTGAATGTCTCTCAATAAATTATGTTAGTATAACATTCCCATTGAGATCTTGGATCACTGTGATCATATTATAATGAAAAATACATCAACTGCCACTCTCTATTAGACATTTTAACTACCTATATCTTAATAATTTCTCTAAATGAATCAATTACAACATTTAGAATCCATGGATTATAGGAAATCTCAATAGATATTGACTATAGGTATTCAATGAAAAATCTATACAAGAGAATTTTGTCATAAAGAGGGATGTTTTTTTTGGGTACTTTGTAGTTTTTAATCACTGTAAATATCTCCCCATGAAAATAATGCATCCAAAATTGAAATGTGTGTAGTAAATCTACCAACTTGAGAGAATGTGTATAGTAATTCCTCTCATTATCACTCAATTGAAAACCCTCATAAAACATTAAATGATCATCCTACATCAAATCTACTATAAGATTGATATATGTTGTGTCATATCAAATTGTTTTTCTCCTTCATATAATGGTCCTAATTAGGATTGGCATAAATGTTTGTGTACCTTTAGTATACATAAGGAAATTAAAACATGATTTAGAACACATAAACATAACTCTCTTCATGGAAATTCCTATGAGTGGTGTTTTAGGACATGATAAATAATATATAATGTTCCTCTAATAGACATCCATCCCCATGAAACTATTGATTCCAAATACATTCATGGATACTCACATGAAACCCTAACACTAACCTTTCCTATGTAAAAAAACACACATATATAAAATAATATTACCCCAAATGTTAATATTGTTGTTACAAATATGCAGTTTTAATGTTTATAATAAAACTAGTTTTCTATTAGTGGATTCAAAATGATTTTACGATCAATGGAATGAAGTTGTTAAATGTGATAATATACCCAGATATCAACCACACAAAACACCATTAATGAATCCAGATAATGGTTAAAACATGATGTATCAAATCAATAAAAGAATGTGGATTGTTCATCAATCCCAATAATATAAATGGAAACTCATAAAGACCATACCTTTTTTGGAATGATGTATATGTTATGACTAATGTTATATGCAATACATAGTTATATCTTGACCTCAATTAGATATCTGATAAAACCCATTCTCTTGTAAGTTGTTCAAAGTGATCAATAATTTTAAGAACAAGATATCAGTTATTTATAGTATGTTATTCACTTCTGAAAATCATCACGAATCCAAAGTGTATCATCCTCCTACATGGTGGTAATAATAGCTGAGACCTAAAGAAAATTTATAATTTGTATAAAACAAATAGCTTCTATGTCCCCTAGCTACATCTTCAACTCTTGAAAATCAATAGTTGTCATCTTATCAAGTGGAAAGGAAAATATTTATGATCCTAGAAGTATCTGAATTTTGAACTAAACCACTCCCTCATGAGGTAATTAGGAAAAAAAACAAGTAATTTTACCATAAAATTTATAAATATATTATACAAATAAAAATGATGTTCTCTATGATCATATGTATAACAGATTACAATATGGGCTTCTACTCTTTCAAACCCATTATTCTCTTTTCCATCTATAATGTTTTGATATCCCATTATCCCTTGTTAATATATCTACACACATCTAGTTACATGAACAATACCATGCAAATATATAATTCAAAAAAATGATTGAATGGGTCCCATATCGTTGATTTTGAGAATGACATTAAATCATGTCATATCAAGGATGAAGAATTCCCCAAATAACATTCTATAATGGGGAGTTCCTTAAATTGGTTTTTACTTTTTAGTTTATTCCAAATTGTGTATCAATACATATTATTTTATATAAATATTAAATTTAATGGACAATAAATTTTACAATAGACATTGAAAAAAATTTATTAGAATCAATAATATGAAATAGAAATATTACAAGGAAGATACTAGTAAAATCATATATCCCACTAAAAATTGAATGATACACTGGTCTTCTATAAAAATATGCGCTGAATAAATATAACATGATGCTGATCCTTAATATTCTACATGAAAACCCTAATTATGATTTTTAAGGTTTTTTCACATTTCCATAGATCCATCATCCATTTCCACCTCCACATTTTGATTAGCTTGTATTGCTCCAACTCCCTACAAGACATGAAGATATTGATCCATATCTAGAAATCAGAGTCACTATAGAGAAACTCTTTGTGGTCAATAGAGGAAATATTCTACAAAAGTACTATAAATGGACCATACTACAATAGGATTGATTCTAAATGGGGGACCTATCTCACTATGTTTTTACATTTCCAATCTTTTGATATTTGGGAAACAAGAAATCACAGATAGCATTATCGCTCTGACTGGTACATCTATCCCAAGTGAACTCTAAGAAATGTTGCCTACCCCCAAATACTTTACCATTTGTCTAGGGATAGATTTCACACTATTAAATAATTCTATAGTACTTCGGATTATGATTAGTAATATGATTTGGTTTTACTATTTTAGACTTGGTAGTCAACTGAAATATGTTATTCTAAAATTTAATATGATGCCTCATCCTATACTCAAAATGTTTCACATTGGATATATCAATATCATTATAGGTAGTTGAAATGATATAAATTTCAGGAATCCTGATGAGTAATATATCATAGGAATAGTTTAATGATCTAGTTTTCTAATATATTTGATTGGTTAACCATCAATTTATTGGGGAAAAAGTTATTATAAATAGTATATGGAATATTATTATACATAATTTCTAACTTCTAATGTCCATTTCTCTTGATATCGCATATATGTTTCAATGAATCATGATGCATATACCTCTTGAGTTTTTACAACCTTTCTAAATTCATCTCTTGTGGGTCGAAGAGATAAAAAATGGTCTCATGTGATAAATATGTTTAATGGGGACGAAAATATCCCAAGAATATAGGTGGATGATTTTGCTAAATCTCTTACATAAACTCTATTATTTATAAGGCGTTTTATATATTCATCATGCATAGTTATCATAAGATTAATAATATCTTTACAAAATTGAGAATCATATCCCATATCCTGAATAACATGTGGTTCAATAGGTTCCACAACATGTGGTAACACTAGTGCCTCAGGGTCGACCATATTTGGAGAATATATATACCCAATATCCTACATCATTAATAATGGATTATTTTTTTAAAATATATCTTCAAATTATTATAAAATACCACATATATAATTTTACAACAAATTTCATGTAATATAAATGAATGGTTGGAACTTTTTATCATATATATATATATATAACTCTCCTATTCGTTCTCCAAAATTTTATCTTAGGAGACATGATAAACCATAATGAATAACATGTGTCACTGAATAGTTCCCAATACTACATTATATTATATAACGAGTTCTATTATTTATTTTGGGGCTCTTGAATACAGAGTGTCAATTGAATGTTATAAATGAAAACTAACTTTTTTAGTATTTGGAATCCCCTCTAACTACACCTATATTTTCTCTATGATTTATCAATAATAAATTTAAAACCCAGACTACTCAATTGATGTACAATTCAAAATTTATATAAGTACATTATTTATAAATTACAATTAGTAATTCATGTAATTGTATCTAACTAAATAAATTCAATTAAAAAATATATCAGGTAACAAAATATGATTGAAATAGATGATTCACCGTTCCCATTTTATATATTTACATGTACTAATTATATTTTACATTATTTTATTGTATATAAAATATTCTAATGATTAATTCTATATAACCTAAATTGAATAAAAGAATTAGTTGTTAATTTCCTAAGTATGGTATAATCATTAAAATACATGGGAATTTTTATGAATGATGATTAAATAGTAGTTAAGAATTATATAAATATTGTTTTCCTATATTAATGTTATTTTCCTAATAGATATTTCACTAATGGAACTTAAAATACTATCATATAGTCAGGTATTTAAACCTACATAGAATAATATAATTCAATGGAATATTAATCACTAAGGTTATTATAATGATGTATAATCAATGATTGGTTATGATGCTATACAAAGGATAAAGTAGAACCAATAATATTAAAAATCTAAACCACACCTCTTATTTGTCCTTCGATAGTGATATGACAGAAAATGTAATAGTATAATCCAAAAATTTAAATCCCATACAATGTAATTTTGGTTTTCCCTATACACAAGTTATCTACTCATTACTATATGTTGATTAATCATTTCCTACATTTCATAGTCTCATATGTATGAACCTAAAATATTAAGGAAAACAGAATTAACACTCTGATACCAATTTTTAATGCCATGGAACCAATTAAATATCATAAAAGAGATCATGGTTGGTCTGATGGTCTAAAACATCCATCCGTGTATGCTACAATCTTCCAACTAGTAGCGATGGTCAATTGTCGTACACTATAAATACTAAACCATCATGATTAGATTAACCAACTGGTTGTAATGAATGATCAAATAGTGTACTAACAACAATTAAAATTAGTGATATGAAATTATATGATCCATAATGTACTAAAAAGGAATAAAAAATTATTGTCACATACAAAATTCTTAGTATATCATTGGGAACAAAAATGAAAGAATATTTGGAAAAAATCATTGAAAATAAATACATGGATAAAAAATTATGAAAAAATAAATCTGCAATAGCATCACGAGTGATGGATTTGTCCCATTCACTTAAGCTCTAAGGATATTAAAAATAAAGAATCCATGATCAAGTGCATTCAAATTTCTTTTCCTACATCCATGATGAATTTACAAATACAAATCAGTGTCCTGATCATGTTTTGACATATATATAATTGTTCACCAACAAGGGTGTATATATTAAATCTATCATGAGTGTGAAAACCATAACCATGTGTTAGAATAATATATAAATCTATAATTTAAATGATATATATTGAAATGTTCATAAACAATCCAACACTTATGGAATTATTTAATTAAGTAATAGAAAATAAAAATAAAAATAATATATGCATGTAACAACTAGCTATACGAAATTCCATTTATATAGAATTATAAAACCTAAATGGGATATATCCAAAGGTTGTAGACAAACTATACCTCCACAAGTTCATGGAACATGTAATACCGCCAAAATTATACGGGATATCAACCTATGTCCAAAGTATGTGTAATCATAATATTAAATGATATATGTGTATAATGTGGTAGGATGATCCATTCAATGTTCCCCCATTAGTGTCACAATATAATGATTATTGTTTATATACAGTAACACTGACCGGTTTAATATCGTTACTCACCATTAGTGCTATAACAGAACAAAAAAATTCAGGAAGTAAATTTTACCCATGTGTTTTCTAGTTTCTATAACAAATAAAATCATCCATTTCAGTATAATAACATTATCTAAAATATTTGTTAAATAATTTGATATATTTTATGATACCAAAATATGTTGGAATTCTCACACACCGAATGGGGTGGTTCATGGAATAGGATGATTAATTAACAAACTATAGAGGTGGTTTAGTTTGAGGCTCAACACATCCAAAAAAAATTATGATTCTATGTTGGAATATAATTAAATTATAAAAAAATTAATTTGGGAATTTAGTAATTTTTGTAGAAAATTATTGAATTTTTGATGTGGGGGACAATGATGATAACCCAATTAACATAATAACCTATGGGTAAAGGTACACACTACATACCATGTATATTTAGATAAATAATCAATAATTAATTTCCCTCATTACATCCTAAATCCTATGAAAATGGAATAACATAATCAATAACATAAAATAGGGAATATATTACTTCATAAATAAATGATAGAAGAATTTGACATAAACCATTAAATCATGGAATTGGATTGAAATACATACATAGGGGAATCCAATAATACAAAAACTGGCACATTCAGAGTCCATAGGGAAGAGATGCATCCAATACTAGGTTTAAGAATGAGGGTTAATTCATTAGGATATGTGGGTGATCTTTAAGGAGAGGGTAAAATATGGGTGAGTCTTTTAAAAAGGTAATGGAAAATTAAACTCAAAAAACATTAATAGGTCACATAGATGGACATAACATGTTCCTAGAACATGAATGCCAATGTCCATGAGCATCCCTTAAATGGATATTATGTTTAGTTTGGAAAAATTATTCTAGAACAATGTCAGATCACTACTAATGTGTCATCAAGGGAGTGTGATGTGTGCATGGTATTCTAAACTATGTGCAAACTGTGTGAATCACTATGAATGTTTTCTACATTTTTGCATAGCCATTCAGCTTTAATCACGTGATTTCTAAAACCAATATCACTTTTATTTTATATTCTTCGTTGATCCACAAGGTTATTACAAGCTACTCTATAACTATACACATCATACAAAATTTTCAAAAATCATAGATCCCATCATTGAAAAATACATGTATTCTCCTAAAAAATTATTTAAAATATTTGGAACATTAATAAGAATAAACCAAAAAAATGAAACTGAAAATAAACAGGTTCATCCATCACCATAGTATTTTGGTTGTCAAAAAAGTGTTCAGGGATGTTACCTCCATTACATATACACTATTAAAAATTGGAAACCATAACAATATATTTTATCATCAAATCACCTAAAATGTCTAAGAGGAACAATAATATATGGATTTTAGTCAATAAACAAATAAATTAATAAAAATTCATCAATATGAATGGAAATATCAATTTGGAACATCGATATCAGAAGAAATGGACGAGAAGGAATGATCCATTCAATAACACATAAGGGAAACACAATGTTGACATGAATGTTTTACTGATAATCATTGGTGTGATTTGGAATTTTAAGTTAATGATAAAGAATAAGTTAGAATTAAAAAATAATATATGTTAAACATATTTTTATAGAAGGAAATTTAAGTCCCTATGTATATTAGTCAATTTAAAATTGATTATTTCATCAAGATGTTAGCATTTCAGTTTTTTCTACCTCTATACATCACTCATTCCCAAAATGAGTTCCATGTATTATTCCTGAAGAATAACATAGCTGAACCTTCACGTGAATACAACAGAGGGTTGTTATCTTTAGATCAATATCAACCTTATAAAAATGAACTACTGGGGACATTTTATAATATAGATAAATTTCTACAATATGGGACCACAAAACTTGTCAATTCTTTATTGCATAAAATAAATTAGAAACCCCTATGTGGGAATATAAGGATGCAATGAGGAAGATGTGACGATTTATTTGTATACCAACCTGATTGAATTTCCATGTTAAATGCATTCTAATTGGGGTATACTGTTACACCCCATTCTATTATGAAATATTTCCTTCGAATAAATTCTATTACATTGAGAGCAACTAATATATGGAACACTTATTTATAAAGAACCAAAATATAATATTTATTTAATTATATAAAAAAATCATTTTTACCAGGTCACTAAACCTATAGGAACGAATTGGAATAAAAAAATTGAATATAATGTATAATTTTTTTTATATAAACACATATTTATTAAAAAGTAAACTATATTATATACACTATTTATATGTCTCCAAAAAAAATTGTACAAAAAAAATATTATACAAATTTTTTTGAGGGAATAATAAAATAATTTAAATGAAATTTATAAATTATGGTAGAGAAAAAAATAATTTTTAAATATACATTTCAAAATTATATTAGCATTATATTTTTCTTTTTTTCTAAAAATATAATTGTTTGGAAAAATCATTATAAATTCCAGTTTTGATTAATTGTCTATATTTAATTTAAATAAATAATAAATTTTATGATTTAAAATGTTTTTAAATTTAAAATTAGTTCAAATTTTAAATTATAAATCAAATTTAGTTGATTTTATTAAAATTAATTTTTAATTTTGATTTAGAATATTTTAAAACATATGAATATTTTCTTTTTAGAATACAAATGTATAATCACTTCTACATGAATGATTTTAAATTATATTTGGCATCATATATGAATTGACTTTTAAAAATTGGATTCCATATTTTTAATTAGACTGATGTTATTATAAAATATGTAACAAATTATTTATTTTCATAATTAATAGTACAAATAGTAAAACATTATAATTGTAGTTAATGTTAATAAATATTTACTAGGTTATTAACAAAAAATATAAATGGTAAAATGACCATGAAACTGGTACACAACTCATTTCATAGCTATATTTCAATATTATATCCTATAAGGTTTATGAATGACCTATTTTTATTCTTTTTGAATGTGAAACATTTTGGTATACATTATTCCTCTCAAAACATCCATGTGTACCCTCTCCTGTGCTATTAAACGCCACCCCTCCAATCTAATTAAAACACAAAAAATAATTGGTTCAACCATTACATAACCAAATAGATTCCTGACTTCCATATCCAAATCCCATTGGTATTATTTTTATTTTCAAGTAATCCAATGTAAGATTTTTGAATAATCCTAATGAAGCTCATTTAAAAAGAGGTAAATTTTTTAAATTAATGTTTTTCATTCATTTGAACCTCCAAAATAATAAAATATTATTAAATCATAAGGATAAAACAAAATAAATATGATAAAAATTATAATATTTTCAAATTAATTCTGTTACATATATTATTCTCCACTTCCATCAAATTCGAAATGAATCCAGAAATCGTGTGTTCGATTGACTACCCCCTAATGAACTGGTGTTATTCATTTTCAATACCCACACATCAAGGGTGAATATAATGATGGAATTTTTTATATATTATATTTATGATAATATTATACTAATATATTCATTATTCCACATAAATAAATTTTATTTTTAATTCGTTGAGATATGATTACATCACTAATGAGTAGAGAAGACTACGGCTCCACGATGCGATGTGATTCATTTTCCACAAAGACATTATATGTATGGTCATAATGTTCTATTTAATTAATATATGTCACATATATAAAATAATATTGACTATTTATGGGGTATATTTTATTAATATCTACTTATTTTGATCCATCTAGAAAAAGGATGCAACGTCCATGAGTATACACTACATTCACTTTCAATGAATGGTGTGACATAATTTCTATATCTAAAATTAATTTATTACTATAAAAACATATATAGTAAATATATATGGTACTTCAATAATTATTAAAATTATGAATATAATCGGACCATGATAAATTTAAAAGGTCAAATTATACGAATAGAAAACATACTTGAAAAATAAAGAAGCTATTACCCAAAACGTTAATTTAATAGGGATTTTCTGATAAGTGTTTTATAAAATGTTCAAATTATATCATATATGATATAGAAAGAAAATATTTTTTTATAATATATATTTAATATATTTATATTTGTTATACAACAGGTTCTAACATGTATAAGGAATGTTGAGGCTTCATGTTAGGGTTTTTTCGTAATTTTTTGTCACAGAGACCTTCATTATGTCATGCATATATATTCATTAATATGTTGTATAAAATTCATCATTGTCATTCAATAAAATAAATTTAATTTTTATAATGATATTTTATATTTATTTTATAGTATTATTTAATGGGACTTATGATTCAATTGTACCAGAGAAATAATATTTTAATGCTACAATCTCAACATTTCAAAGGATTGTATATGATTATGATTGAAATGATAATTATTTTGATTGATCTCTCAAAACAATCATTACATTTATTCACTACTAGTAATATCATGAAAAAAAAATTCCATGACATTTTATTATTATTTTCAAGAGAATATTAAAAACAAATATGTTTTATTTAAATAAATTGGTTTATCTATTTGGTCAGTGATCCTTTTTTCAACCATATCAATTAATTATAGATCTGTTTAAAAAAGTGTCAACATTATCCAAATGTATTTTTAATGAAATTTTTAACAAAGTTTAAATTTATTCAGAATAAATTAATAGAATCATCATGTCATTTTCCAAAAAAAATCTTGTTTGAAATTTACTAAATATGTAAAAGGAATAATTGTTTTTTATCTTGTACTTCATGAACTGTCTTTGATGCTTCTAATGATGATCAATGATTTAAAGAGTTATTTATTTATTTCCAACAAATTTTTTCAATGGAATGCTCTTAAAAAAATTGATTCCTTTTTTTAAATCTATTTTCAATGTGATAAATAGTATTTTCATAATGAAGTGTAACATGTGATCTTTTGAAATAATTATTCATGTAATATTGTATCCTTTTATGTAACTAAATCATTTTTTGGATATTATAAAAGGATATATTTCTTATTATTTCTCCAAAGGTTTTATGTTTATGATGATAATATATTTTATAAACCCGTTTCTTTTTATAATTTATACATTGACATAACTCTCATGAAACCATCTTATTATCCAATAGGATATTCGTTGTTAAAATCATGAAATATATATGAAGCACATTTCAATTTTTGGTTCAATGAAGTGATTTAATACTTAATAAATCAATGTTTTCATGGGTATTGATAGGATGTTGTTTTATTGTCTTTTGAATACATTTTTATGATTTCACTACATGAATTGTTGGGTATATGTCTCTATCCAATGCATTGTGTAATGATTGAAATATCCTAAGATGAATATGAAAATAATGTGTATTGATCCATGCTAAGTTTGATAAATTTTACACTATTATATATTTGGGAGTGAAACTAGAATACTATGATGGCTTGGGTAGTGAACATAATCAACTATGATATACTTTGATGTGAGCATTTCATGCTATAATTTTTTTCTAAGATTAATTGTTTGTCACAACTCTATGTCTTATTCAAATGTAATTTTATCATTACATATTTTCATTGATTACCTTAGGATTATGGTTTTATAATCATGTTATATTTATTATATGACTCGTGATTTTGAGCATTTATATATATCTTATAGTTTTCAAATATTATTGTCAAGTTCTTATACCAAAATACAAATGTTCTATTAACTTATTCCCTTGTTTGAACTTATTCAACATCTTGTAATACAAATTATTATCATTATTTGTAATAGGATATTACTATAGGTATTACATGTGATATGTATAGGAATGAGGTTATTAAACAAGAACTATGTGGTATAGAATATAGAACTCATATGAACGTGTTGACTACGATTCCATGTCTTTAATGGAGCTTCGACTTTATAATTCTTAGGAATGTTATATTGTAATGTAATTACAATTCATTAAAAAATTTAATATATATTTATTATTGTCATTTTTAATTACAATCCATCTTGTAATGTGTTGTTGAATGAATTGATGAAGACCAATTTACATCATAGAGGTAGGTAATATCCCAAAATAAAAATCTCCCACAATACTATGATATAATTTCATGTTGATTGAGTATTAAAATACCAAAATATTAATACAATGGATAATGAGATTAATTGAAATTAGAAGCCTCCAATGCTAATGGAAGAAGGTAAATCATATGATATTTTTATAGTTTATGTAGATTCTGATAATTAAAGAACACATATACTCATCTCTACATTTTTGAAAGCATGTTTTTGTTTTATACTATGTACCAAAGTATTTATATGATTATCTAAAAAAAGGTAAATCCCCAAACATTAGAATTGATTATTTAATATAATTTATTTTTCTATTTTATACCATGTTTATTTGTAACTGATCATTCCTTTTAAAAACCTATTATACTAGTTTTATAAAAATCCAATTGAATATTATAATTAGATTGATCACATGTACATATTGCAAAGCAATATATATAATGATTAAAAAAATATCATATCAAAATATGTTATTCCATAACTGAAATAAAAATTATGAACATCCTTCATGTGTAAATTTTACAATTTGGAACTATATACTGAATATTTTTAGAATCTTAGCTAAAATTACTCGTTTAAAACACAATGATATGAGTAATTAGATTATACTGACAAATATATGTTTCCAAATATTTTATGGTGAAAATATATCCAGAAATTATATTTTGAGATCAATAAATAATCTAAATACCCATTGATATTTTCATTAAAATATGATAATTTAAATTTTGATTCTGTAATTTATTTATTGGCGAGAATGGATCACACTGTGATTTTATATATATAACATTTCATTAAAGAAGATAAAATATTTTTAATTGAATATAACAAATGTTATAGTGTAAAAAATGATCAAAAACAGTTTAGATTAATATTATCAAAAAATGTATGAGAATAATAAAACCACAAGTGAATCAAATGATATTTAAAAACTAAAAATTATTACATATAGAAGATACATATATTATATGGTTTAATATTTAAGAAGACTATTCTTTATCAAATAACATCTAAATTACTATAATATTTAAATCAATCAATTATAAATGATTTTTATGAAATCAACTAATGTTGAAATATATTAAACAATATATTATCATTCCATAAATAAGAATATTGAATGAAATAATTTTAGTTATATATATTGTTTCAAAATTCCAATTTATCAATAAAGGATGTTTATATTAAAATTATAAAATTTATACTAAAAGGTAAATTTATTAATTTTATCATATAAATTTTTTAAAAAATAACTATAATTTCTTATTACACATTACAATAATATTATCTGACGAGTCATTATGTGTTTTTTTAAATTAGGTTTACTGTAAAAAAATAATCTTTTCTATGGGGATATATTAAAGGAATATTATTGAATAGAAATGAATTTAAAGATCATGAAAAATTTTATAAATAAAATAAAAATAATGAAAAATAAATCATTTAAAAATAATATTTGAAATTATTTATTATGATATTAAAAGTTTTTTAAGATTAATAATAAATAGACCAATAGAATTGTTTATATTTTCTTATATTAAAATTATTATTTAATAAAACAAATATATAAAATATATAAAAATGGATTGAATATTTTAGAATAATTCTATCAAATAATTTAATAATTTCAACTTCATTTTTTCATAAAATTATAATTACTTCAATTACAATTATTGACCATGATAATTGTAAAACTAAATATTTCATGGTATTTTTGGTTTACATTGTGTATGTTATCTAATAGAAAATATAACAATTTCTAAAAATATCCATTAATATATTGTTAAGACCCCAAAAAAAAATATTACCACTCGTTAAAATTTTTATAAAAAATATATAATATTTATTAAATTTAGTGGGAAACAAATAAATATCAATAAATATTTGTTATATATATAAAATGATTTAATTTGAATGTTAATTTTTTATTATTTTTTAATTTAATTAGTTTATAATTCAATGAAATTTAGGGTCATAAATACCAAATTTCATAATGGGGGTTAAATTATATAATTTACATAGTTAAAAATATAGTTACTAATGTAAAACAATAATCAAATGTAAAAAAGGGGGTTAAACCCATAATAAACTTTTTGAACATGACTAAAAATGAGTGGTGAGGGTTTTACAAAAACATACACCCAATTATCATTTTTCAAAATTTTTTAAAAAAATTTCCTTTAATAGAGTCATTGAACTATAGAAATACAATGGGTGTTTTCAAAAGATTTTGTTTCCTCACTAATAAAGGGGGAAATATATACTCTTAAAGATACACATTCCCATAAAAAACCAAGAACCTATGATCAAATTACTCCCCTATAAGTTCCCTCCATGAAATAAATCACATGGTATGTATAAGTTATCATAATCCCTACATTTCCATGGATATCATCAAGGAAATGTTTAACATCTAAAAGTTAGTATTAATTTATCATTATCAATTTATTTTTAGTATTTGACATTCAATCATTTGGTAATCAGAGTAATATAATGACCTTGTTATAATTAATAATCTTGCAGTTTATGATATTAATGGTACAATCATTTTTTTATTCCCTCTCAACTAGATAGATAATAAAAAAATTGATCATTCATTCATTCAGACTACCACCTTCACTAAATGACGTCTCCCAATTTTATCCAACACTTATAATAACTTGTTTTAATGTCGTAATTTATTAAAATAATTATAAATATATATTATAGTAATGGAGATAAAAACAATAATATTCATTCATTCATTGACACTCATTGTGGAATAATAATGTTTCTAGTGTGATGTGTGAATTTCCACCTCTATAAGGTAAAGTATCTCATTTTTTATTTAAAGTCATTATTATTTATTAAAACCAATTTAAATATAATTAAATCAATTAGAATATAATGACTATAAAATTTTTATTAGGAAATTATGATATTATGAAACATATACCACTTTTAGTACCATAATAGTCTATTATTTCTTGTATGTCAATGTTTGGATAGTTCAATCAAATTACATGAACAATGAAACAAAAAATTATCATGAATAACTATGGGAATGAAAATAATAATTTTATAATATTTTTTTAGAAAATTATAATTTATTTATGCATCAAAAATATTTATATTATGAAATCTTCTTTTTATTAAAATATGAAATATTATCCTTGTCATTATCAACATAATCCAACACCAATTCAATTAAAATGAACAATAAACAAAATAGTTATAAATTTGTATAAGATCACTATAAATAAATATAAGTAATATTATTTAATACCATAAATTTCGAAGCACTTCAAATGATGGTTTCCATTATTACTTACATATATCGACGTCTAATCCATGATCAAAACATTACATTTTAATATCATAAAATGATAATAATATGTGATAATTATATTTTATTTTCATAATAAATGAGCATAAATGTAATATATTAAAGGAAATGTATAAAAATTTTGTTTTGAAGTATCATATTAAGATAAATGATTTATAATTTATAAGGTTAGAGCACATTCCGAAAAGTTGGTTAATAATGTTAGTAGTTCATCAACTCAAATATAATTCCATTAGAAATATATGTTATAATTATATAGGATATCATCTATAAAATGTGATTACTACATGAAGAATTTAATTTATTATATTCCTAAATTTTTTATATTGGTTAAATGTAATTCACTTTTATTAATTGTATTACGATTTAAAAGATACAAAATATTTAAAAACATTTATTTACCCAAGTCCCTTCATTGTTTTATAAGGCTTATACTTGAATGAATTTTATTACAGGTATAGTATTATCTAACTTTTTTTTATTTTATTAATTAATATAATTCTATATAGAGAAAATTTTAACACCCCTTCATTTTAGAATGTATTTCTCTTAAAATTAATTTAATTTCATTTATACCTTACACTACATGAAAATATGAAACTAAATGAATAAGTGTATAATATATTATTATAACATAGATGGAAAATTGATTTAATATTTTGGAATTATAAATATAATGTTATTAATTTTGGCTTTAAAGAAAAATATATTTTTAAATATGTACACATTTTTTAGTAAGGTCATTATATGCATCAAAAATACATTTTCCTTCAAAACATATTCTTATTTGGTTTTGTGAGAAAATAACAAACCTAATTTAATCCACATTTTTTAATTTTATTTTAAAAATGTAAATTAATTAATTAATTACATTTTTCAAAATTTACACAGAGTTACTATTTTTAGAATTTTCTATAAAAAAATCACCCCACCTAATAATGATACATATTAATCATTATTTAAAAGATATATTATATAATTTTTTTACCATGGTTCAAAATATTTAAAAATTATATTAAATGTTTAATTATTTAATTTATATTTACAATAATACAATTTATGAAATTTCAATAAATTTTTTATTGACTTTTGATTTTAATACTTTTTATACATAAAAAATATTTACTTTGTAATACTGATTGTCTTGATTATTTACTGGTTAAAAATTTAGTTAAATTCATCATGTTTAAGGAATTTAAATTAATAAAATAAAATAATGATTTATACTAATAAATATTCATTTTAATTTATGCCATATTCATTTTTATCATAATGAATAGTAAAAATATATAAAATTAGTCATTAGAGTTATGGTAAAAATGAAATTACTTAGAGGTTAAACCAAGAAATAAATATGTATATTCAAATTAAACATGAATAATTCATATTTTTTGGAAATATTTTGACCTTATACTATCCCTCATTCAAATATTTATACATATGGTTGCATGTGGAAGGAGACGGTATTTTATATATTATAATATTTTTAGAATTTCTAATTGTGTACTCTCAATAACATTTAAATGGAGCCCCTCGTATAATTTTTTTACATATTTTTTAAATTTTATAATGAAACATTCATTTAAAATTATCTTCTTAAGATCATTAGATAGTATGTATAGGTTATGTTATTCTAAAATGTCTATTATAAGGGATATTATAAATATATCTAAAGGAGTCCTAAACAAAAAAGAGGCAATCATCACACCCCAACTATTTCAATTTATTTCATCTTATACCTCCTCTAAACATATGTTACTCATCATTTATTAATAATTTTTTTCTTAAATATTCATAATTTATTTTATAATTATGAGACCACCAAAATCTATCTATTATTCTATCAAATTATTACTAAAATTATTACATGTGCGTGTGTGTGGACAACCACCTCCACACAAAGATAAATCTTATTTTCAATTACAATCATTCATGGATAGTGATTAAGAATATTTTAATATTTATAAATAGTATTTATATCAAAATTATGCATCTATTTTTATAAAATTAAATCATTGTTTTTAACATTATATTCGTTAAAAAATTATAATATATCTCATGTGTATCTGTGGACTTCCACTGCCAAATAACTATGTGGATTCATTTTATATTCCTCTTTACATTGATGTATATAATATTGGCTTTAAAGAATATATGTTATATATATATATACATATTATACTAATAATACTTTATATGTGAATAACTATTTTACTTTTTTAATTCCTTTTTTCAAAAAGTGACAATTGTGTTCTTGTGTTCAAATGGACTATCATCTCCATAAAGTGTTTAATTAACATTTTATAACTAAATTTTAATATTAGTCAATGTTTTATAATAATAAATATATATGATATTAATTTCATTATTAAATTTACAGTGATGATGAAACCATGATCAATGAACTAGGATTCTAAATACCGAATAAGAATTTAGAATAAAAATGAAACTATAACACCAATAATCGATTATATTAATAAATAATTATTAACATAGGTGTTTTTAAATTTAATAATATAATTATATAAAATGTTATGTATTGGTAAATTATTTTTTTATTGAACTATAATAAATATAAATTTAGTTTATATAGGGGAAGAGTGCTTTGATATAATGTCAATTTGATTCAAATATTATTTTCTATAATAAAAGTATTTATCATGTTTGTTTATTCATTTGTTTTTAGTGATTATATTTCATGATGTGAATCTAAATAATCTTAGTAAATTTATACTCCAATTATTATTTATGGATATTAATTATCATCAATTAATTTTACTCTATTTTTGAACTCTATGTAGAGAATGAATATTTTTATGTAAAACTATCTTTATTTCTCTATTTGAAAGAAATTTATTTATATTCTATATCAATTTTTTCTAACATGTGTTAAAAAATATTATTAATAATAACATATAATATTTATGTTAGTCTAATTTTTTTTAAATTTAATAATTTAAATTAAATTGAAACTTTAATTTTTTTTAAATGAGGTACATTTTATTTTTACCTAAATTATGAAAGGAACCCTAAATTTTAAACATAGATCAGTAGTATAATGTCAAATTTCAAGACCACTAAATTTTTTTAATTTTATATTATAAATTTTGATTTTTTAATGAAAAATTTCCCTCAATTATAAGAAATTTCATTAAATTAAATATTTTATTCTAAAGTGGAATGTGTATTATCTATAAAAAATGTTTTAGAGAAAGTTTAAAGTCATTTTTCATTTTTGAAAACAACATTTCATTTACTTTTACAATACTCAGGTTATTTGGATTCCATAACTTTTTATTCTCTTAATATTTTAAGAATATTCTGATGATATTTTTTTGAATCTCTTTCATTTTTAATGAATAATGATATGATGAAAACTATAAAAGTTTACGAAACATTTTTTCATTTCATAAGTTGGTATATATAATAAATGAATAATGATATTCTGGAAAATAATTAAATGGTGCTATTTTTCCATTTAATATATCAAAAGGTTTTAAATAATTTTTATAAAGATATATGTAAACATTCTGTGGGATTCATAGGCCCATGGAGGCACATTATTAAGTAAACAAATAGTAAATATATTATATCCCATAAAAAGGTTTTCTGAAATAATAAAATAACACCAAATAGAGTCTTTTATTGAATACATAAGATATCCATTAAATCTAGATATTGGGTTTTAAATTATTCATGAAAAGAACATTTTTCGAATTGAGAGATTTGTTAAACATCTATCATGGGAGAAATAAATAAATGGAAAATTTCATCAATTACACAGTTGCATATTTAAATTTTAGGACCTAATAACCACTATATAATAAATTTTATGGAAATTCATAATGGTATGTAACATAATCATATGGGGTGAGAGATGATTCATTAGAAGAGTGTCCTTGTTTAATCAATTATAGATCAATCTTTTGAAATTGGTGTTCTAAAAGAGTTCATTCATGTTACTAACGACTGTGACATGCAACCATTATTTATTTTTGATTGATATAAACATTGCAATGTACTTTTTTATTTTTTTATTCCACATTCTTTCAATTTATTTATTAAATAAAATAAATTCCACTAACATATTAATTCATGTTTTTTTCATGCTTTCATGGATTTTTTTATCTTCCATGAATTAGGAAATTTTGATTTTTGATGTTATGATATTTAATTAACTCTTCAATAGTATATTATAAATAATTAGATTGTGGACCATACAAAAATCGATCATTGATTAGTCATCATGTCTATATTTTTGGGTTTTATATCCACATTCCCCATGTGTTCATCAATGGTATTCCATGGACCTATAGATTGACAAATTCCATTTAAATGATCATAGTCTAACTATTCATTAGTACAATGAATTCTTACTATGTGATATGGAATAATATCCACTTTATGATAGTGGTTGATGATTATTATAGATAATTAGGTTCATATTTAGAGATCATTGGTTCATTGTTTCTAGCATTCCGATGACATGTTGCAATGCTGGCGATTGAAGATCAAATATAAAAGATGGAATTAAATTTATTGAAACATCCACGATTGTTCAATCCAATATCATTGTTAATCATTGTGTAAATTATTCAAATATATACTTACCACTCCATCCATATGTTTATCTCTTGGACTAGAAATGAATAATATGATACAATGACCGTGGATTCCAACCCCCAATTGGCCCTAGGATGGATAATGTCACAAAGGTTTTGTAAATTTCCAAATATGGGAGGCATTAACAATTATAAGTGAAAATAATATGGATATAGGATGTATTAATCCAAAAAACTCCAAAAATGATTATAAAATAAAGCAAAACCATCCCAAAATGCATGTATAAATCAAAATTGATACATATACAAGTCTCTAAATTAAATCCCAATGAAAAAAATATATGGTAGAGACACAGTATCAACTCCAATGGACCAAACATGAAATGTCCATAATGGTACCCAAATTCTTCTGGGTAACCTAAAAATTGGTGTTATATACCAATGGTGAGAATACATGTATACATAGTTGAAAAACACAAATTATTTCATGTAGATGTGAAAAGTGAATACCAATGAACCAGTAAGAAAATAGACGAACCAACTAGCACCAAAAAATATATACTGACAATCCCAACCTCACCAAGGCATGCTCACCAAATAATATAAACAACGTGACTTAATATAATGTAAATCACATGGATTATTTGGTACCCACAACACTTTTCCATTGATTATAAACTCTCATTGTCATGACCCCCTCCCCACATTGTGTACCCCTCATGGGTCGGCAATGTGAGAAGTGAAAAAGTGACCCCTGAGTCCCTCCTCCAGTGTGCCCCATGTTAGCGACTAGATTCGAGGGAATATTAAACAAACAAATGGGAGGCGTTATCATCTAAGAGAAGAAATGTAAAAGAGAGAAATAAGGCACAAAACAACTAAATGCAAATCAGACTACAGTATAAAATAAATACAAAGGGAACATATGTAATGTCAGGATAATCATTTACAACTCAAATTGGAAAAAACTACATGCACCCAAAAGAAAGTTAAAACAACTACAACCACAATCCCGAATAGCTTTTATATCCCCAAGCTTGTAAGAACCAACATTATCTCCCAAATTCTCCATGTGACCTAAAGATACATTTTATATTTACACAGGGTTATTATAATAGTATATTCAGTAGGATCATCCCCAAACACTACTAGAATGGGAGGTTTTCTGCACGCCTCTTTACAAACTATTTGCTTAAACCATTGGTAAAGAAGGGCCAGGACACCCTTTACCAATGGTTTCCTAAAATCGTTGGTAAAGTGGTGTTCAACCCAACCTTTCCCAAGGGTACAGTAGAACCATTGGGAAAGGGTACAACTTTACCAATGGTTCACTAGAACCGTTGGGAAAGGGTACCTTGAACAACCCTTTACCAACGGTTTTTAAAAACCGTTTGTTATGATTTACCCCAAATACACTCGGCCGCCCCTCTCCACCATTCGTGAGAAAGAACCCTAAATATACAGTTCCCCTCTCATGACATCCCCCATCCGAACTGCTGAAACTCCATCAGAATCATCTCAAATCAGGTATTTTCTTCTTTATAAACATAAAATATTTAAGTGCTACCTTGTTTTTATTGTTATTCATCTAATATTTTAGTTTTAAGTATTGATTTTGATGTGTATATCATTTTTTTTATTTAATCTATACTTTCTCCATTAAAATCCATTTAATTAATTAAATATTTAACCCTTCATCGAAGAAGAAACATATCAAATTCATTACGGTTGGATTCCAGATTTTCTATGTATGTGTTTTTATGATTTTTCTTCATCTTATAATTTATTGTTACTTGGAAATTTATTTATATGCATTTATTAATTTCTAGCAATGTTTCTCTGAATGTTTTCCTTAAAATTACTTCTGAAATATTATTTAAACCTATTCACATTGAATTGAAAAAGTCATTAATTTGATGACTATAATTTTGACATCATTCATGTATTTATGAATTATTCAATTCCATGACTATTTAGATTAATTTTCAAAGAATATTTAAAGAATGAATTGGTGAAATTGAGTCTTTGTCTCGTATTTTTATTCAAAGAATGAAATAAATTGATTTGCATGAAATGATTTGACCTATTTTATGTTTTCTAAGTAGTTTCAAATGATTTAATTGTGAATTGAAAATGAACCCTCTTGGAATGATTTTTTAAATTAAAATTATTTGGTAATTTTAAATTAGATATTTATTCATGTGTAAATAGGTTGTAATCCCATGTTTTGAATTAATATTGAGAATTTTTAATTGTAAAACGTCCTTTAATGCCTTTGGGATGTTTTGAAATAAAGGATTTTTTGAAGGCCTGTTTAGAATTACATGTTAGTTTTTGGAAGGAAGTTGGTATAGATAATCTTTATAAATATTGAATTAAATAAGGGGTTTTGAATTGAATTGAAGATTTTTTACCACTCAGATGTAACATTATAAAGATCCTCAATTGTAATAATTTATTAATGTAACTTGCTCAATTCTTGTAATTACAATTGATGGATGTTGAAAATGGGATTATTCACATCGATGGATATTGGGGTGAGATTGAGATATTATTTAAGGTCTGAATAATATGATTGATATTGATAAGGATCATCATTGTGATCCTCATAACTTCATTATCTTACTCACCTCTTTTGACTAGTCATGGTGACATAGATAGTTATATGGGAAAATATAGATTTATTATTCACTAGTCGACTCATACCTCATCAAGTGGAATCCACTACTGGAAATCTATGTTTTCCCAATGCTCCTATACCAACGGTTCCTAAAGGAGGCCTTTACCAATGGTTTCATAAAACAGTTGGTAAAGGAAGACATAGGTGATTTAAAATGGATTTCAAAACATATTTCAGAAAGGATTTAATCTTGAGGAATGTGTTTTATTAAAATCATAATATTTTTAATAAGGCTTGTGTAATGTAATTTGTTATAGTACACTTTTCATGTGACTATGTTTGGTATTTAGTAACACATGAGATAATTGGTGTGTGAGAATGTGTTGTGAAATATATTCCATGGTTGGTTGAAGATTTTATTTACGTTTTGACCCTATTAATGAGTTGTTTTAAAGATATTTTGTGATATTTACCTTATGTTTATTGGTGAAAACTGGGATCTGTAGAGGTGGTTCATGAATAAGACATATAATTACTACTAAACATGTGGATAAACCATGCATAATAGTGAATTATTTAAATGATTGATGTTTTTAGTCCCTTTTTATTTGTAGTTTCTTTTGATGCTGTTGATTCTTATTAATACCTAAGATGGGAATTTATTTTAGTTTCTAAATCGGTTGAGACTCCCCCACCATGAAGAGTGTATGAAACCTCTAACCTTATTTAATCATTCAGTTTACACAGCCTATTCAACCTCTACCCTCATTTAATCAGTGAACTCAAGTCATTAATTCATGCCTTCATCCTCCCTAGCATGTAAGAGATTGAATGATGTAAACCCATACTCACATGATTTCTTACATTAGATAGTGTCCAAAATATGGAATACGAGATTTTGAATTCATAAGTTATCTAGGATCATATATTACATATCCCCCAAGATGATTGTACTAATATAACTTTATGTTCAATTAAATATGGTTCTCATTGTACGTTGTATATTATGTGTCCTTCTTGGACAATACTCACTTTTATGATGGTGGGGTGCTTTTCACTACCCATGCTGTCAAGTGGAGACATCCATAAAAATGTAAGATAAGTCACAAGTTTAATTCAGTAATGTTGTTATCATTGACATAAATTAATATTAATATCAATTATAAAAATAAATGTTTTTGTCTATATTTTATGAAATTAAATCTTTTTACAATCCATAAACAACCTATTAGTGTAGAAGCCTAAAATTTATTCACCCATGGGGTGCGCTTGACTTGTGGAAGTAATTGGGCAATGAATGTTATGTCCATAGAGGGGACAATAATGTGTTATTGAATACGAGTGAATGATTTTGGATGCCTATAACACATAATGGGTCCTGAGGCATGTTCCTCTTATAGACCTAATGAAAATGAATATAACTAAATTTTAATTTAATTGATGAGTACTTCTTCTTTACATTATTTTAATAGTCCACTACATTAACTAGAATCTTATTATTTTATCTTTTACTTAAATGTATTTTCTATTAATGTTCAATTCTATTAAATTGATTTTGACAAAATGACTTATATAATTTTATTTACATAATGGATAGAAGTTGGATGTATGAAACCGATCAGATATCAAGCAATTTTCAAAAAAAAAATTGGAGTGCTTTATAGATTTTTCATTTCACAATGCCTCAGATAGTGGTAGCATACACTGCCCATGTTCCAATTGTGTTGTTAGACCTTGGTTGAGCCGTGATGAAGCCAGCTACCACATACCCAAATATGTTTTTCAAGAAAACTACTTTTTCTGGTATCATAACTGGGAGAAAATGAAATCTCAAATTGGTGATGATCGAAATGAAAGAACTGGAATGAGGAATTTGTTAGATGATCAGTTTCGATTTATTCGTCATCATGAAAAAGAACAGATTTAAACTCCAAAAGAATTTTATATGAGTACATTTGATGCATCTAGTGAAAATGATGATACTGATAGGGTTAAAAAATTGAATGTTGCGGCCACGACTCCAGTATATTGACATTGCAATAAAATGAAAAAGTTGGAATTTTTAATCTGATTTTTTTCACGGGAAAACTATGCATGGGATTTCTAATACATCAATCGAATACATTCGTACACTCTTGAAGGATTTACATCCATATGATGCAGATATTCACTCAAACCACTATATGGCATAGAAGTTAGTTGAGGAACTTGGATTTTCGAGAAACAAAATTCATGCTTTCTCGAAATATTTTAGTTTATTCTAGGAGGAAACCGATGAATGAAATGATTGTATAAAATGTGGAACATCCCACTGGAAGTCAAAATCTGAAGGAACACCATCCCGCATTCCATAGAAAGTAATGTGGCACTTTCCATTGATCCCTAGACTCCATAATCTCTTTATGTCTTATGAAATATCAATAAACATGAGATGGAATTATACTGAGAGAAAGAAGACTAATGATGAGTTGGTTCATCCTTCAGATTGATTCTCATGGCAGCGATTTGATGCTCGACATCCTATGTTTGCAGTTGACATGCATAATGTGAGGCTGGATCTTTCATGTGACGGTTTTAATCTATTGGGGCAGATGATTACATGGCATAACACATGTCTAATTTTTTTTCAAATTTATAATCTTCCCCCATGGTTGTGTATGAAAAAAGCTTTCACATTCATGAGTATACTCATATATGGTATTTATGATCCCGACATGTATATTTTTGTATATATGCATCCTTTAATAAAAGAGTTGAAACTTCTTTGGGATGTGGGTGTGCGCACATACGCTGCATGTTGGAAATAAATATTTTAGATGCGTGTTGCACTTATGTGGATGATCAATGATTTTCCAGCTTATGCAATGATGTCTGGATGGAGCACGAAGGGAAAACTATCATGTCCAGTTTGTATGACGAATACATAAACTAGAAGACTGAAACATCATTGTAGTTTCAGATTTATGGGACATCGAAGATTCTTTCCAAAGGATCATCCATATAGAATGAATCTTCAATAATTAGATAATACCATAGTGGCTAATGATCCACCTCTACATATGTCTGGAACTGATGTGCTTAATGAATTGAAATATTTCAATTTTTCATTCGGGAATGGTTGAATGAAATCTGGAAAGAGAAAGAATGTTTCCACTGAAACATGTTATAATTGGAGGAAGACGAGTATCTTTTTTGATTTTCCTTATTGGTCAAAAAAAATTTATGAAATTTCATACACGTAATGCATATTGAACTGAACATATGTGAAATTTTTCTTTCGGTTCTTCTAAATATCAAGGGGAAGACAAAAGATGATTTACGATCTCAGCGTGACTTGGTGGATTGGGGCATTAGACCAGAATTGCATCATGTGCGTATCAATGAAAATAAATGGAAAAATCCATGTGATTCTTATGTGATGCCACCTATGGAAAAAAATAATTTCTGGATGTATTAGAGACAATTAGAGTTTGTGACGGCTATTCAAGCAACATTTCTGAACGGGTCAACAGAAGTGAGTTGAGGCTAAATTTTTTGAAGACACGTGATTATCAGGTTCTACTGCATGAGTTGCTTCCAATAGCAATACGTCATCTTTTGTCTAATAATGTAAGGGTGATTGTTATTTGGTTGTGCCATTTTTTAGAGATCTTCATGCTAAGATGTTTTCCAATTCATTCTTGAAAAAAATGTTGATAGATTCCCCATTAATTTTGTGTGAGTTATAGAAAATATTTCCTCTATCATTTTTCAAACGCATGCTGCATCTGACTATTCATATTCCCACTTAAATACTTCTTGGAGGACCTGTTTCCTTTCTTTGGATGTATCCAACGGAAATAAATATGTACAAATTTATGTCTTATGTCTGAAATAGGAATTTTTTCGAAGGTTCTATCATGAACGGTTACTTGGTTCATGAATGTATAGACTTCTACTCAATTTATTTGACTAATATTACTACAAGAATGAACAGACCAATGAGAAATGAAGAAGAATTGTATGAGATAATTGAACCCAGGTTTTCATCACTTCCTCTTACAGGAGGAATTCCTGGATCATATACATTGAACACATTAAGCCATGATGAGCGAGAGATGGAACATCACATAGTTTTGTTCAACTGTGATTTTTTCGATGACTATATCAGGTAACTATATTAAATATGTATACCATATAAATATATCTATTAAACTACTCATATTTTCTATCTATAGGTAACATTAAAAAAAATTAAAAGTAGAAAACATCTTTCTTTATCTTTGAGAAGGAGAGAGACTTTTCATAGAAAAGAGTTTTCTTCTTGGATAAAATTGAAGGTAAAAATATTACTTTTTAAAATAATTATATAAATATTTAATTATGTTTATTAGTCATTTATATTGCAGGTATTGAGTTTATCTGGTGAATCTATCTCTAAGGAAATAAGAGCTTTGGCTATTGGTCCAGATATCATGGTTCATGACTGTAAATCAGTTGTTATCAATGGGTACAAGTTTATTGTCAAAGAATGCACAAAGAACATGAAAACACAACATTATCGTGTTATGGTTACTACCACAACAGATTGTTAAGACAGTGCATCAGATAGTAGACCGTGATTTGAAAATGTGGGTTATTATGGAGTTGTTGACAAAAATAATAATATTGGATTATTACTCTCATGGACGAGTCACAATGATGAAATGTCATTGGTTTGATTTGAGGATGATACATGGAACATTTATTGATGATTGTGGATTTGGAGTTATTAAAATGGATCACACTATTTTTACGGAATAACTATGTGTGTTGACATCAATGGTTAAACAAGTTTTTTATGTCAAAGACCAACTTCGACCTGAATTTGGGGTCATAGTTAAAGTAATTTCAAGACATATTTTTTATGATGGTGATAATGGAATTGACACTGTCTCTAGTACCATTGAAACCAATCCATTTATTTATTTTGATGACTCCAGTAGCTCAATTGTTATAGTTGATTGTGAACATGAAGTTGTGGTTGAATATATATAGAATCATTCATCCATGTTCTCAATTCATTTTTTTTACCTCAAGTAGGGTTGTTACGGTTTGAAATATTCAAATTGATTTAGTATTGATCAAAAATATGTTTTATCTGACATGACCGTCATGAGAATTTTCGATGTTTATTGGTTACAGTTTTATTTGAATTGAATTTTCTAATTTGGAATTGAACTGTATTCAATCCTAGTCAAACGATATTTCTAACTTCGAGAACATTACAACATTTAGTATTTATCAAATCCATTCAAGCACTTCTAAAACAATTTATAGCTAAATTACCAATGAATCCCCCTATTACCTCAAATATTTAGTATTTTGGGCAACACATTAGATTCGTTTTTATATTTAATTACACATTTGTTTTCAAAAGAAGGAAATGATGCCAATTTAAGAGAGACGAAGGAAAAATAATTATGGAGAACAATCGTCGAATGTCGGAGATGGGAATTCCACCATTAGTGCCTATAGTGAGTAATTTATTTCAAATATATATATTTAAGAATATATAATGTCATGGGATTCATTTTTTTGAAATCAATTATGTATGATCAACATATACGTCGACAGTTATTTGACAAGGAGCCTAGTACTGGTCCTAGTACTCAGAACGGTGGTATGAGGAAGGTTCGTACCAGAGGCGGACGAGCAGCTTCGTGTACCCGACTAGACCTTTCCACTCCCACTAACATTTCATCATTCCCACAATCTGATCTCAGTGTGTCATTAGGGACACACAAGATATTTAGGCCTCCCATTTTTCCGCCACCTTTTGAATCTTATGGAACATCTTTTTCATATCCCATGATGATTCCCACTCCCCATCCAGAATCCAGTCATATAGCTGTCCCATCTACTTTTCCTTATACTTTCGTCTCTCCGAGATTCTATATTCCATCTTCTTCGACTTCTGTTCCACAACAGGGTGTTCCATCGATTTATGTGGTTCCAGCGGCAGTCAGCGATCAGAATGGCTCAATTATATTTATTGAACCCTCAAAAAATTTTCTACCAATATTTATTTTCATTATAACACGTTTTGATAAAATATTTTTTTTTCTTTCATGAAAAATACATCAAATGATAGGAGGCGGGGGTAGGGGAATATATGCATGCATGTGGTGTGGAACCGCCGCACACAGGTAATGGTGGATTACAATGATGACAACCAAATGGTTGAGAAAACAGGGCATCAATGTTGGAGTTTTTTTGGCAATGCATTCCAAATAATCTGAAATCATTCTCATCAGCATGATTTTGTGGAGAAAGTTTCCACATGAGGTCATGGGTAGAGCTTGGGTAGAGATATGGGTAAAAAATTCTGTTGTATTTAATTCCATGAATTATTTTTGTATTTATATGAATTAATATTTTTTTGTCAACTTCAATATAATTTTCTCGAACGTGAGGGTGCACGATCGGAACATCTGAAGAATTTAGGTGACCCTTGGAGAGTCCACAAGATTGAGTTGTATATTGGCTGGCATGCTAGAGTTGGCACTAAGTTATAGGTGGTACCAGTCATGGTTGATTGTCCTATAGAGTAGTACCGGCAGATGATTACCCAGTGGAAGACTACTTAGTTTAAGGTATTAATTACATTTGAGGTATTTAAATAACAACTTCGATGTTTTTCATTAATATTATCCTTTTCATTATAGAATTTTATTTAAGTATCATCAGGAAAAAATAAAAAAACATTGATGCAAAACAATACCTCCACACACTGGGACGTACTACAATGCCAGATCATGAGAGGAATCTAGTATGACAATTGTTTATATGTTTTCATTACGACAGAGAGTTTCTTTTGATTCCTCAATTATTTAATCGTTTTCTAATGTTTTCATATAACATTAGTTTTCAATGTCATTGTAGAGGCTACAACTGAATATTGAAGGACGTGTGCCACGGGCAAAACTGTTTTGCTCGAGTAGACGGAAAAATGTTGGAAGTGCCGTCAAAGAACCGACTGAGCAGCAGATTTTATGTTTTAATCTATTGATTTTAGATTTTAATATCTATTTTGTAACTTAATAATATATTTATATTTGTAACAGGATACATTAGAGGCCCTTGATTCCCAAAAACCAGAAAATTTTGGGCCAACTAATCACATACATTTGGTGTTGGGAGAGGACCATTCTGGCAGAGTACACTGCCGACCTAGGATAGCCCCGACGAAGTATTGGCCCTCCTCAGGTACGAGTTGTAGTTCCCTCGAGATGCAGCAAGATATGGCATATGTAGAACAGGCTGACAAAAGGGTCTTAGAGATGGAAGAAAAGTCTGCTAGGGAAAACAGTGCACTTATGAAATTTATTGAATTTCTATTTCCAACACTTCCACCAGAGTCCAGACCATCTTTTGATGAATATATGTCATCGATACATTCTATATATGGTGCACCAGGTGGTAGTTCTAGTGGGTTCAAGACGATGTCTAGCCTGACGATGATGATGGTGGGGAGTTTGATGTGGAAGAATAAGGAGAGGATGAGGTCGAGGCCGAGGAGGAGGGTGAGGCGGAGGGCGAGGGCGAGGAGGAGGGCATTAAGGAGGTTAAGAACGGTGATGGGGATGGGGACGAGGGTGATGATGATGTTGATGATGGTGATGGTCATGTGGAACAAATTGATTCATTACATTTTGACTAATATTACTAAGATTTGATGTTTAATATAATATAGTTGTTGCTTTTATCTAGACCCGTAGTATTGTATTGGTGTTGAGTTATTTTTATATATTTTTTGTTTTCATGGACTTTGATGTATTTTAGTTGTTGTTGTGTATCTTGGGCATGTTTATAGAGTTTTGTGTGTTTAGGAACTCCCTGGAAAGCTCCCCTCTTGCCTGGCCCCTGGACAACCCCCACGATCCTCCTCGGACCCCAGATAGCCCCCCAGACAGCCCCCACCCTCCTCCGTGGTCCTCAGGCAGCCTCCAAGACACCCGCAGACAGCCCCCCCTCCACCTCCTTGGACCCCGGACTGCCACCCAAACACCCCCAGAACAGCACCCCCCCCCTCCGCACAGCCCCCCCACCCTCCTCCGTGGTCCTCAAACAGCCCCCCAGACACCCCCAGACATCCCCCACACCCTCCTCCATGGATCCCCAGATAGACCCCACCCTCCATGATTTCACATGTATTTTTTTATTTATCTGATCATGCAATTTTACTTAGTATTATTAAATTTTTGTATTTCTTGAATTATATGAATGTCTTGTTAAGATTATTATCTCATGCTCATCAAATGCATGTGATGATATGTTTTAATTTTAATACAAATCCTTGTGTACATTCTCCATGTTATCTGAATGATGCATCGTTTTAATTTTTTTACTTGTCAATTGATAAGATAAGACATGGGTCACTTGTTAAGGACTCATGGACATACTCGTCATGCTCAAGGAATTTAGACTTGAAATTCCATGATGTATGCTTTGGATTCTAGGTGAGGGCTACCCGGATGGTTTCTATTAATCATGAGTGATATTGGTTCCTTAAAGATAAACCAAGGACATTTCTATTTTTCAAGTTGGTAATACCATGGCTCAGGTGTGGCTGGCACCACTCAAAATGTCTCACGATTATTTGAAATAGACAACATTTTAAGTGAAAAAAACATGTGGCATACAGAAAAATGAACAAAATCATTTGGATTGTGTCGATACATTAGGTAAATGATCCATGGGTCATTTGTGACTTGTACGAGTCAACCCCGTATAAATCTGAGGTGCTGTGTGGCCAGTAGTACTCTAACTATGTATCTTTTGTTTAAAATAGATGGGATTTTAAGTGAAAAGGACAACTGACTTACAGAAAACCAACGAAACACATTCGGATTCTATTAATACTTAATCACAACTATCCATTGGTCATATGTGACGTTTACGAGTCAACATCGGCTCAATCTGAGGTGCAGTGTGGCCGACACCATACAAAGTGTCTCACTTTTGTTTGAAATAGATAACATTTTATGTGAAAATTACAACTGACATACATAAAACCTACCAAACGCATTCATATTGTGTTGATATTTTAGTAAATTGATCCTTGGGTCAATTATGATGAGTACGATTCAACCCCTCCACAATCTGAGGCCCAGTGTGGCAGAAACCACTCAAAGTGTCTCATGTTTATTTGAAATGGACAACATTTTAAGTGAAAATAACAACTCGCATACGTAAATCTGACCAAACAATTTCTGATTGTGTTGATAATTTAGAACAATGATACATGGGTCATATGTGACATGTACTAGTCAACCACGCCTCAATCCGAGGCACGGTGTTGCTGTCACCACTCAAAGTGTATTTCTGTTATTTAAAATGGACATCATTTTAAGTGAAAACTACAACTAACATATGGAAAACTGACCAAACTCATTAAGAATGTTTTTATGATTTAGGACAATGTTTCATGAGTCATTTGTGACGTGTACGAGTCAACCCCATCTCAATCCAAGACGCGGTGTGACTGGAACCACTCAATGTTTCTTTCTTTAGTTTAAAATGGACTTCATGTTAAGTGAAAACAACAATTGACATACAGAAAACCGACCAAACGCATTTAGATTCTGTTAATACATTAGGAAAATGATCTATGGGTCATATGTGATGTGTATGAGTCAACCAAGACACAATATCAGTCGCAGTGTGGCCAACACCACCCAAAGTGTCTCTTATGTTTTAAATGGTCAAAATTTTAAGTACATATGGAAAACCGATCACACGTACTCTGATTGTGTTGATAATTTAGAACAATTATCCATTAGACATATGTGACGTGTGCAACTCAACCTCTCCACAATTCGAGGTGCGGTGCGGCCGACACCACTCAAAGTGTCTCTCTTTTGTTTAAAATGGACATGATTATAAGTTTAAAAAACAACTAACATACGGAAAACCAAACAAACGAATTTAATTTATGTTAAAACTTTAGTAAAATGATCCATGGGACATATGTGTCGTGTATGAGTCAACCCCAGCTCAATCTGAGGTGCTTTGTGGCTGACACCATTCGAAGTGTCTCACTTTTGATTGAAATGGATAACATTTTAAGTGAAAAGTACAAATGACATATAGAAAACCGACCAAATGAATTCGAACTGTGTTGATACATTAGGAAAATGATCCATGTGTCATTTGTGATGTGTACGAGTCAACCCCGTCTAAATCGGAGGTGAGGTGTGGCCATTAGCACACTAAATGTGTCTCTTTTGTTTAAAAGGGATGGGATTTTAAGTAAAAAGAATAACTGACATACAGAAAACCAACCAAAAGCATTCCGACACTGTTGATACATTATCACAACAATCCATGGGTCATATGTGACATGTAAGAGTCATCCCCGGCTCAATCCAAGGTGTGGTGTGGCCGACACCATTCGAAGTGTCTCACATTTGTTTGAAATGGAAAACATTTTAAGGGAAAAGTACTACTGACATACAAAAAATGACCAAACACATTAATATTTTGTTGATACATTAGGAAAATGATACATGGGTCAAATGTGACATGTACGAGTCAACCCCACCTCAATCTGAGGCCCGGTGTCGCCGGCACCACTCAATGTGTCTCAGATTTATTTGAAATGGACAACATTTTAAGTGAAAATAAAAACTAGCTTACAGAAGACTGACCAAACGCATTTAGATTGTGTTGATACATTTTCACAACTATCCATGGGTCATATGTGACGTGTACGAGTAAACACCACCTCAATACATGGCACGGTATTTCCGAAACCACTCAAAGTGTCTTTCTGTTGTTTAAAATGGACATCATTTTAAGTGAAAACAACAACGGACATACAGAAAACTGTCCAAACACATTCTGAATGTGTTGATGCTTTAGGAAAACGTTCCATGAGTCATTTGTGATGTTTACGAGTCATCCCCATCTCAATCCAGGATGCGGTGTGGCCGGAACCACTCAAAGTGTCTCTATTTAGTTTAAAATGGACTTCATGTTAAGTGAAAACAAAAACTGACATACATAAAACCCACTAAACACATTCATATTCTGTTGAAACTATTTAAAAACGTTCCACGAGTCATTTGTGATTTGTATGAGTCAACCCAACCTCAATCTGAGGCCCTGTGTGGCCAGCACCACTCAAAGTGTCTCAGTTTTTAGTTCAAATGGGAAACATTTTAAGTAAAAATAAAAACTATCATAAGAAAAACTGACCAAACGGATTCGGATTATGTCGATACATAAAATAACGATCCATGGGTCATATGTGATGTAAATGATTCAACCCCACCTCAATCTGAGTCACGGTATTGCCGGAACCACTTAAAGTGTCTTTCATTTGTTTAAAATGTACATAATTTTAAGTGAAAACAACAACTGACATATGGAAAACCGACCAAACACATTTGGAATGTGATGATGCTTTAGGAAAACAATGCATGAGACATATGTGACGTGTACGAGTCATCCCCGTCTCAATCCAAGACGCGTTGTGGCCGAAACCACTCAATGTTTCTCTCTTTAGTTTAAAATGGACTTCATGTTAAGTGAAAATAGAAACTGATATACCGAAAACCAACCAAACACATTAAGATTCTTTTGAAACATTAGGAAAATGATCCATGGGTCATATTTTATGTGTATGAGTCAACCACACCTCAATACGTGTCGCAGTGTGGGCAGCACCACCCAAATTGTATCTTATGTTTAAAATGGACAACATTTTATGTACATATGAAAAACTAACCAAATGGATTCGGATTGTGTTAATACTTTATAACAACGATCCATGGGTCATATGTGACATGTAAGAGTAAACCCCGCTTCGATCTGAGGCATGGTGTGGCTGGAACCACTCAAAGTGTCTCTCTTTTGTTTAAAATGGAATAAATTTTAAGTGAAAACAACATCTAACATACGAAAAACCAACCAAATGCATTCGAAATGTGTTGTTTCTATAATAAAATGATACATGTGTCCTATGTGGCGTGTAAGAGTCAGCACCACCTCAATCTGAGACCCGGTGTGGCCGGCACCACTAAAAGTGTATCTCTTTTGTTTCAAAAGGACATCATATTAAGTGAAAACAAAAAATGACATATGGAGAACTAACCAAACACATTAGGATTCCATTGAAACATTAGGGAAACATTCCATGAGTCAAATTTCATGTGTATGAGTCACCCCAACCTCAATCCGAGGCGCGGTGTGGCCGATACCACTTGAACTGTCTATCTATAGTTTAAAATGGACAACATATTAATTGAAAACAAAACTAACATACGGAAAACTAATAAAATGCATTAAAATTCTTTTGATACTTTTGGAAAAAGTTACATGAGTCATTTGTGACATGTAAGAGTCAACCCTGCCTCAATCCGAGGCCGAGTGTGTCAATCACCACTTAAAGTGTCTCAGGATTATTTGAAATAGACAACATTTTAATTGAAAACAACATCTTACATAAATAAAACCGACCAAACACATTCTTATTCTATTGAAACATTAGTAATGGATCTATGGGTCATATGTGACGTGTACGTGTCAACGTATCCCCAATATGAGGTGAAGAGTGGCCGGCACCACTCGAAGTGTCTCTCTATAGTTTAAAATGGACTTCATTTTAATTGAAAACAACAACTGACATATGATAAACTGACCAAACACATTTTGATTCTATTGAAACATTAGCAAAATGATCCATGGGTCAGATGTGATGTGTAAGAGTCAACCACACCTCAATCAGAGTTGCAGTGTGGCCGGGACAACTCTAAGTGTATTTCATTTGTTTAAAATGTACAAAATTTTATGTACATACTGAAAACCGACCAAACGGATTATGATTGTGTTGATACATTGGAAAAATGATCCATGCATCATACATGACGTGCACGAGTTAACCTCACCTCAATACAAGGCATGGTGTGCCCGGTATCACTAAAAATGCATGTATTCTGTTTAAAATGGATATCATTTCTAGAAAAAAACATTTAAATGTGTATGTTTAAATGAATTATGTTTGTTAATAATTACATTATGAATTCTGGATGTGTATAGTTCCAGATGAATTATATGTTAAATGTGTATGAATTTGTTCTTTATATGTATGTGTTAGTTGGTTATTATAGGTACATTATTCGAAGAGGATATCGGGGAATTACCTGAATGGATGGACACCCTCCAATGTTGTGAAAATTGCAGGATGCTGTGCAATTTCCACAGCATAGCCTATGCCGATGGTTTCAAACAAATGTCATAGGGTTCATTGAATTTTTTTTACCAATGGTTCAAAGAGAAACATGTGTAAAAATACATTCCCAAAAATTTCTAAAACTGTTGGGAACCATGGGAAAATGTTGTTTTTGCCAACGGTTCTGGGGAAACCGTTGGGAAAAACTTTTCCCAACGGTTCCCATAACCGTTGTCTTAGGCTAATTTTTTAACCTATCCCAACGGTTCTATGTAAACCATTGGGAAAATATATCCCAATGGATTACATAACAATGGTTCATAAGACCATTGGTATAAGGTATAAAAATGGTTTTTGGCCTTTCCCAATGGTTAAGAACCGTTGGTAAATCATCATTTTCAAGTATTGAATGCCTCTTGTGAAAAACTAAAGAAATCATTGTAAAGAATAGTGAACAAAAAGTGGAACTAAATCAGACCATAAAAGGTATACTAAGTTCCCAACCTTACTGTGGATACTCTCACCAAGTATTTTATACAAGAGTATTTAATATAATGAAGAATATCAAGGGTACCCCACTAATACATACCCACTATTTTCCACTATTTCCCAATGTCGCACATCCTATGTATCTATCTTTAAAAATGAATTTTTGCAGACACATGTCCAAAGCACCATAACATTAACCTCATGTATGAAAACCACCACATCCATGTACACAATGTTACCAGGTAGTTTCTAGAATCCTTCACAACTCACATATCCTATATCATAAGTAATGAATTATAACTCAAGACATTATGGCCTACACACCGATTAAGGATCCTCAAGACTTCACACCCTATACTCATTATTCATATAGTAGTCCATAAGAATCTATATAAAGAATATATGTGTGTGAATAACCACATGCCATTACAGCCCTCTACACACATATATAGGTACAAGTAATTGATTTTCCTTCCAGAACAAGTAACTACCAAGATATGAGAGTGCTTCCAAAGGGTGTAGTCATTCATCCATCATCCAATCAAAATATTGGGGAAAACACCCCCAGGGCATAGAATCACTGGTGTGTCAGTTTTCTTTAACTGACGGGGTGGAGTAGTTTATAGAAACAAAAAACTTACAGAATATACTAGAGCTCACAACCAAACTATGGGCATAACCAAGTCTTAGACTCAACTGAAACTAACATCTCGTGGACTCCCCGCTGCCACTTCTAGAAATAGGTATCCTATTAGAAAACAACAATTTAAAGAGAATGATTACATAACTTCATTTTTTTTATCATGTGTACTTTACATTCATTAATTATTAAAACATTAATTAACTTTTAATAATGTCCACATTATATTTCATTAGCATCGCACCAAAAGTTTATTGTTCATTTCAATTGCAACCTCATCATTGCGTCCCAGCAAGATCCAACCCCATAGGATAAAATCATTCATTCAATACTTTATTAACAACATTATTACTTTCCCATATTCCCAAGAATTCTATTAAAACATTCTATGAGACTAAAAACAAGGGTCTCAACACGGTTAGTAGATGAAATATCTATCGTGACTTTTCCGCCTATAGCTAGAGCATAGAAACATCATCACTCAGAAAGCTAATCATGGAAAGCATGTGGCATACCATGTGCATATTCATCCCTTTTGGTAGGAGGGTATGAAAACAAACTGCCTTTACCACTGGGAAAAGTATGGAAGATAAACAACCAACAAGAAACAGCAAGCATCCAAACACTCACATATAACGTGTTCCATCACTCTGATGTCCTCCCCACACCCACATGCATAAACTGAGGCGTCTCACCACTCTAGGCGGCAACTTCTAGCACAACCAATAGGCCTCTCTTCCACCACATAACAAAAAATACTTCCAGGATCAAAACACAACACAAGCATAAAGAAAAAAACATTATATCAACTGGTCTCTTATCCCTTAAGAAAGAAATATGGTCACACAGAACTGTACAAGGCAATAACTTTTATCACAAAATCAATCATTTATTCTATCTGGAAATAACTGATTTATTATTTGTAGGTTCCACCTATGGAAATCCTAAATAGTAAGATGTACCAAATAATTAACAATGCTTATTGCATCAATTTAATTAACCTAAAATCACAACAAGAGGAACCAGATTCATTTACATGCCTCTTTATCATTTGTAAAAAAATTATCTATTAATTCCAACATTACAGTGTTTACCAATTTCTATCAAGAAAGAGCTAAACAAAAGAAACATAGATATCACAATATCTAGAAAAACAATTGGAAATAACATTCAATCAATATCAATTTATTTATCTGTTTAAAATCATTATTATGTCTATTACATTGTGATCAAGTAATCTAAAACATGCTAACTATACCATTTCAAAACTATTTATATAAAATGAATCCCCAACCCCAAATAGTTCTTGACATTCTTTCTACGAGAATGATCCACACAATAGATTACAATATCCTCTACTGTTAAAATAGTATCCACTTGAGGATGTAGAGACACCACCACAACAGTCAACACCCCCGAAAAGTCCATTAAGAACATGGAGACCTCTTTCCTTAAAACGGAAAGGAGAAATAGAAGGAGATGATCCAAACGAATGATGATATATCGTACCTTATATCGATCATTGATCGATAATTATTGTTTGCATAAAAATAATGGGGTACCTATCCAAGGTGGAAGGTTTGTCTACAAAACACATATTGGAAGGAAAGTGTGGTTCGAGCATCTCACATTAGATAATAAGGGGGAAGAACTATGGAGGAATATATCTCGTCTCTTTTGAATATATAATGGAGCAATGATATAACATAGGGTGGGTTTTACATTAAAAGAGGGTCACATTATACCCCATGATTTGACCTTGTAAAATCATCCTGATCTGTAGGAAAAACTAATATTGGAGTTATGGCCTTTGAATAATCTTTTGAGTCCTTAAAACGAGGACTTAAATGCATTTTACGTCAAAGGAAACGTCAAAGTGGTGAAACTGTAGGAAGCTGTAATAAATGTTCATGAAAATGTAATTTGGAAATGGATGTATAGGCTAAAGTTGGAACCCCACAATTCTGGAATCACAATTCAAGAACATGGAATTTTTCAAAGGAAATAGAGGCTCCTGTTGGAAACTCACCATTCTAGAAACATTGTTCATGGACTCGAAACGTGGAAAAGGAAATAGAGGCTACCATTAGAACCTCACCGTTCTTGAAACACCTTTCATGAACTCGAAGTTTGGAAAAGGAAATAGAGGCAGTCGTTGGAACCTCACCATTCTAGAAGCACATTTCATGAACTTGAATTTTTTAAAAGGAAATAGAGGCCACAGTTGAAACCTCACCATTCATGAAGCATTGTTCATGAACTCAAAATTTAGAAAATAAAATTGAGGCTACAATTGGAAACTCACCATTTTGGAAACAATGTTCATGAACTCAAAATTTGGAAAATGAAATAGATGCTATATCTGGAACCTAACCTTTCAGGAAACATTGTTCATTAATTAGAAATTTGGAAAAGGAAATAGTGTTTGTCGTTGGAACCTCAGTGTTATGAAAAAACTATTCATGAACTAAAATTTTGGAAATGGATATAGTGGCTACCATTGGAACCTCACCTTTATGGAAACAATGTTCATGAACTCAAATGTTAGTAAAGGAAAAAGAGGCAACCATTTGAACTATTCACTGGTATAACATCAGAACTATTCACAAGGATACCATTGGAACTCTTCACATAAGCCTACCATTGGAACAGTTCAAAAGGCTACTGTTGGATCTGTTCACCTAAGCCAACCATTGGAATAGTTCACAACGCTTCTTTTGGAACTGTTCGAAAGGCTACCTTTGGAACTGTTCTCATAAGCCTACCGTTGGAACACTTCATAAGGTTTTGGTTTAAACTATTCATATAAGGATACTATTGGAACTACACAAAAGGATTCCATTGGAACTATTAAAATAATCCTACCTTTGGGACTGTTACCAATGATACCATTGGATCTATTCACTTAAATATAAATGTGGCACTGTTCACATCAGTCTACCTTTATTCACATCTATCTACAAGTAGAACCTCACTGGTATGCAAACCTCGACGGTCTTGAAACCTCACAGGTCTGGAAATATTGTAGAACTCAAAATTTGGAAAACTATTTGAAATAAGTCATCTCGACCTCCCAGAACTCCTCAAAAATCAAATTTTTGAAATGTAATGTAACAGAGAGGTCCAAGACATTACATCATATACCTCTCAAAACATTCTTATTCTCGAGATTTCAAAACCCAACTAAAGGGAAACTGAAAATCAATCTGAAAAACCACCCATCAAGATACCTCTAAAAAGAGAGCAATCCTTATGAAAAAACCAAAGAATTCAATCTCATAAACACAAAAGGTCAACAACCAAAAAGAGAACATATATATTTTTGAACATGAAAGAAGTTAACAAACCAACGTCTCAGGGTAGTGAGCATGTATCAGTGACTCATGTTCCCATTTACTCTCATATATTCCACCGCGTCACCAGAAGACACGAACCAATGGTATTGAACGCTCACGCAAGACATTCTTTTTGCTATCTTGTACCTATATTGGCAACTCCCCGATGTTTGCATCATCATCAACATTGATCTCTGCATAATTGAAGATGTGAGAGCATCATGAACATAATGATAGATCTGTGATACATTGAAAACATCATATATCCAGCTAATATATAGGGGAAATGCTACTTTATATGACATTGCTCCCACAAGAGCCAACACGTCAAATGGTCCCAAATCCTAAGGAGAAATCTTTCTCCCATGACCAAACATTTTCTGCCCATTACGGGGAGTCACCTTCTGAAACACATGATCCCCAACATCAAACTCTATGGGTCACCCCATTTGATCGACATATGATTTATGATGATATTGCACTATCTCCATCTTATCATGAATAAGATGAACCGTCTCTATTGTATTCTTTACTAGTTTGAGTACAAGAATTGCTGAATCTTCGACCCCAATCCAACATAATATAGAATGGAGATGTCGTCCAAAAAAGGTATAAAATTTCTCCATACAGATGGTGGAGTGAAAAAAAAATTTGTAAGAGAACTCCACCTAGGTTTAGAGCCTCATCCACGAACCTCCAATATCCAGGACACTTGATTGCTATATGTCTTCAATAGTCTGGAGGGTTATGTCTATCTGATCATCCGTTTGTGAATGAAAAGCAGTGCTAGGACATAATTGAGAACTACAAGAATGATGGAGACCTCTCCAAACCCTGGAGGTAAAATGAGGATCTCGATCATAAATTATCAACCTTGTAACTCCCTGAAGTCTCACCACATCCTCCAGATAAGGCCATGACAAAACACCCACTGAGCATGACCCCTTGATCACTAGGATGGGGGATGATTTTGTTAAATAATCCACCACCACCCAAATAGTGTCATGTTCTCCCTGAGCTCTAGGTTAACCTGCTAAAAAGTCCAATGGGATGACCCCCACATCTGTTGAAAAACATCTAAACACAGGAGTAGGCAACCAGGAACACAGTGTTGGACTTTAACCTATGGTAGACTAAACATCGTGACACAAACTATGAAACCATCCACTTCAACCCTAGAAACCAAAAAATGACCCCTCAAAGATCAGTACATAATTTTCACGCCATGATTCACCTCTACAGGATAACTATGGAAGTATCTGATAATAGTCTCATGCATCATCAAATAATCAAGTATCCTTCTATGAAAAAACACTCGGTGTTTTTCATCCTCAAATGAACCATCAGGGGCCTCTCCATAAACACCTTGGTGTTCTAGACCTCCAACTGATGATTCTTCTTCTGGGAATCTTCCACAAGCTACACCTAAGATGGCTGAACCATTATATATATAAAAAACATCAATCTACAACTCCTCCCTTATCGATATGTAATGCTAAATGTTCTTCTATAAATCTCCAAGAATCACCAGATTCACACACTGCATCACTACGTGTCATCCAGATTAGCGCATGAGCTACAATATTTACCTTTCCTGGGGTTTATGATATTTCAAGGTTGTATTCATGTAAGAACTCCATCCACCGATGTTGTCGCAGGTTTATGTCAAGATGGGGGAAACATACCTCAATATCCTATGATCGGTGAATACCACAAAGTGATTTCCTATGAAGTTATGTCTCAATAACATCTGTGAAAAATGTACAACTACCAAATCATGATCATTGGTGGAATAATTACATTTTTGGGGGCGCAACTACAATGTCCCATAAGAAACAACTAATCTCTGCGAAATCAGAACACAACCTAAACCCATATGCGAAGCATAAAATAAAATATCAAACTGAACTCCCTCTACTAGAAGCCAAAGAATTCGAGCACTTACAGACTTCTCATTTAAATACCCTAAAGCTTCTTGATAAGCATCTTTCCACATGAACACCTGACCCTTATGGGACAATACCTTTTACAGGAGTTTCCACCTAAGATAAATCGACTATGAACCACATGTAGTAGCCTACAAGACCAAAAAAACACTGCACCTCTTCCACTATATTGGTGGCTTTCCAAGGCACATCAACTTCTATCATTGATGGATTCATATCTACTAGCTACTGGGAAACAACCAGACCCATGAAACAGACTTCTCATGCCCAAAACTAACACTTCGAAAACCACCTGAATAGCTGGTGTTGATGATGAACTACCAAAATAGCATGTATATGCTCTTTATGCTCCTTCTCAGACATAGAGTACAAAAGGATGTCATTGAGGAAAAAAACCATGATCATAAACCAGAACTCATGGAACACCACATTCATCAATCATAGGAGCGCAACTAGATAATTCGTCACACCAAACAACATTACAACAAAGTCATAATGTCCATGACGACAACATAAAATAGTCTTCATGATATCCTCATCCTTCACACACATCTGATGATATCCAAACAACAATTTAATATTTGAGAACCAACATGCACACTTCAGTTGATTTAACAAATAATCAATTTAAGGAATAGGATAGCGATGCATCCTTGTCACTTAGTTTAAGTGACGATAACCAATACACGTCTATAATCAATTGTCAGCCTTCCCTACTAATGGTGCACCCCACAGTGACATACTCTGCTAAACTAAACCTCATTTTAACAGACCATCAAGTTGTTTACATAGCTCTTTTATCTCATAAGGGTATATCTAATATAGAGTTATAGAGATATGTGATTCTCCTGGTTGTAGAACAATCCCAAACTCTATCTCCCATCGAGGGGGTAATGCTACAACAACTTCTGGAATAATATCATGTTACACTTATATGACCCTAAAAACACCTATTGTTGTACATAAATGTAAATTATCATCATCTAATCCCTCTAGGGTGATATAGACAAAGCATTCCTCTGACCAATCTTAGGGTCTTTCTAGGCAACAAACACCACTGACTCCCCATCCACATCGAAGAACACAACCTTCCTCTAGGATAAATAAATTATATAATGCACAAAATACAACCAATCCACGCTGAGAATGGCCTCATATTGGTTTATCCGTAGATAAATGAAATCTCACTAAGAGCGGTGATACCCCAACACTAACTCACAGACTCTACATACATCAATCAAGTCAGCTCGACCTCCAACTGGCGTAGTCAACGCCAAGGGAAATGGAAGACTCACTAACTGAAGTCCCAAAGCATGGACTTTGGTAGGTGATATGAAGGATTATGTCTCTCTGGAATCAAACTAGGCATACACTCAGGTAGAAAACAAAATATGGGTGCCTCAAATGACTTCTGGCTCGCTTGGAGCTAGAAACTCTAAAGCATGAAGGAGACCATGACAGCCTCCAAGACCTCTATAGCCCTGATGATGACCACCACCATGGTTTCATTGTACACTATAAGGACAAGTAGCATCATGGGTTTGTCCTCTGCCTACCCCATATACCCTCTTATGATCCCAACATAGTGAAACCTTATACTGCTGCCTCGACTAAAACTACCTCAATGGAAAAAACTGGAGTAGAACACCTGGTGCATGATGACTCCACTGAATGGTCTAGAACTATTTCTATTGATGACCTTGACCACCATAAGAAAAAAAGGTCCATGATCCCTTTTCCTAGACCGAAGATATGCTTCCCCCAGAGAAACAAAATTCTGAGGGACGGGACCTACCCCGAGCCGAACGGAAACAATTCATCGCTGGAAAATGGGAACCCCAGACCACACCTCTTCTTTGTGAGGAATCATGACGACTTCCCCCTCATGATGATCTGGTTCTATCCAATGTCATGTCAATGACCTCTTCCCTTTCCAACACCTCATGACATGACTTCAACATAAATTTGGTGACCCCGACGATGAATCACTGGATGCAAAGCCTCCTCGAAATGCATCGTCCCGACCTCTTAATTTGGAAATATTTCCAAAGCATATCGTAATAGTATCCTAAGAAGGATTAAAAACTCTCACATACTAGAACTCCCCTATTGAAGGGTCTGATGCTTCTGGTGACTATACGCCTTTGAGGTTGAAGAAAGAAACTCGACTCTAAACATGCCTCAGAACTCCTTCCACTAGATCGATGACTCCTTGGGATCGCCAAGGAACACGCACCACCACTACCTCGCATATCTATTTTACATCGTCCCAAACAAGGACACCCAGTGCTCCTTTCGATCACTGATCATACTAATTCCTATTTCGACCTACTCTAACCAATCATCCATGAATGCATTTGAAACAGAGCCCTCGTACTTCTACAAACACAGGCGCTTAAAATCTTATAGTGTCCTCATCCATGTGTCGTCATCGTTGACCTCTACCCTGCAATGATCTGCTATAACAACCTACTGGAAATAATTTACGTGATCCTGGACTGGACTCTGACCTATAGGAATACCTATAAAATAAAAAACAGTTAGATCTCCTAAACCAGTAATATAGAAGACTCGGCATTAATCAATTAATTATTTCCTTTTATTCTTTTTAGGTTAACCTATCCCAAGTACTACACTTTCAAACATAGGCACAAAGAAGACTGGTGAATGATCATTTCCTAGGTATCAACCATGAAACAAGTATCACCCCATTTAGTATCCATTGTAATCATAAAGGTCCATGAATCAGATAATATGGGGACCTAAATTCTTATGTCTTAGTCGGCCTCCGGTGCTTACATCACCTGCTAAACTTGTCTCACATTGTTTCCCTACCATCCCATGCTACCTCACCTTTCAATATCTACAAACTCCATCATATCACTTAACCAGATCCTTTGATACCACTCTGTCATGACCCCATCCCCCCATGTTTTACCCTTCATTGGCTGGCAATGTCAGATGGGAGATAGTGACCCCGAGTCCTAGCTCCAGTAGGCCCTCGGTTGGTGACTAACTCAAAGGGTATAATAAAAACAAAAATTATAGGCATTACCCTATAAGAGAACACATACGAAAGAGAGAGACAAGACATACACCAACAAAATCCATAACAAGAAAAAAATAGAAATTGAATCCCATGAACACATACATAATGTCGAGAAAAAAAACTACAACTAAATGGTTAAAAACTAAATGTTAAAAAAATAAAGTAAAAAATAGTAGCTACGACAATCCCAAACAGCTGATGCAACCACAATCTAGTTGAAAACATCTTGATCAAAATTCTTTTCCAACTAACATGAAAATACAGTTTATATATACATTGGGTGAGTATAATAGTATACTCAGTAGGATCCTCCCCAACGCCTTTGATGAAACATTAATGAATGCATGCTAAAGCATATTTGACCACAAGTGAAACTAACTCATCCCCTAAAAAGTTATTTTATGATCTCTACCTCACCAAGGCTATTATCTCCAATTATTTCCTATAAGATTATATAATATGATAATTAATATCAATGGTACTCTGCTACTACTTCCCACTGGTTTTTTTCTTTTCCCAAGAGTCTCACATCTAATGCCTCTCTCTCCAAAAAGGCATTCCCATAGACACCTAGGCGATGCACCATAATATGCACCTCGTTCAACAAAACCACCATGTACACAAAGAAAAAGTAACTAGGTAGTTTTTGGGATCAACCAAAACTTGCATAACATGTATCATACGTCAGCAATTATACCTCAAGAAACTATAGCTCACACACTGAGTAAGTATCCTCAAGCCATCACTTACTATACACGTTATTCCTATAATAGTCCATAAGAAACTATATTCAGAATATATGTGTCTGAATAACCAAAAGCCATTATATCCATCTACACACATGTATGGGTAACACTAACCATTTTACTTACCAGCACAAGTAACTACAAAGAAAAGAGAGCTAGGACAAAGGGGTAGTCATCCTTATATCCCCCACCAGAATGATGGGGAAAACAAACATAACTCTCAGAATCACAGAGTTGTTAGTTTCCTTAACTGATGGGGTGAAGGGGCGTATAGAATCACAAAAATCATATAATATACTATAGCTCATAACCACACTATGGGCATAACCTAGTCTTAGACTCAACTACAACTAACGAATCTCGGACTCCTGGATGCCAATTCTAAGACAAGGTTTTTTATATGCACCCAGCCATTTAAATAGCATGATTACATTTATTCATTCCCTTTTTATCAATTTCACCATACATTCATTAATTATTCAAAAATTAATTAACCATTAATAATTTCAACATTATATTTCATTAACATCACACCCACAGTTCACTATTACTTTAAATTGTAACCTCAGCATCGCATCCCAGCAAACCCCAACCCCTTGGGTTAACATAATTCATACAATAATTTATTAACAACATTATTAATTTCACATATTCTCAAGAATTCTAGAAAAGAATTATATTCTACTAAACACAAGGGCCTAAACACATTAAGTAGATAAACTGCCAATCAGTTATTTGCTACCTATAGCAAGATCATAGACCCATCCTCCCTCAGAATGCTAAATATAGAATGCATGTGGCATACCATGCACATCTTCATCCCTTATATAAGGAGGGAAAGAAAACTAGCTACCTTGAGCAGTGGGAAAATTAAAGAATATTAACTACCAACAAGAATCATCATGCATCTAAACAATCTCATCTAACCCATTCCATCATCTCAGGTGTCCTCCTCGACGCCCCATGCATCAACAGATGCATCACACCACTCTAGGTGCCAACTTCTACCACCACCAATAGGCCTAGCTTCCCCAAAATATCACAAATAACTATGAGGAGTACATCACAACACAACCTCTAGAAAAAAAACATCTTATCAATGGGGATATTTTCCCTTATGCAAGCAATATAGTAACTCAGAACCCTATGAGGGATTATCATTTCTCAAAAAACCAGTGATTTAATTGATCTGGAATTAACCAATTTATTATTTTCAGGTACCATCTATGGTCCGCCTAAATATTAAGCTATCATAAATAATCTAACATGCTTTCTACATCAATTTGATTAACATAAACATACAACAAGAAGAACCAAGTTCATTTACATTCCTCTTTATCTTTAGCAAGACGATTATCAATAAATTATGGCATTACATTATTTCCAGATTTCCATCAAGAACAAAAATCTAATCAATGAAAACATAGATATCACACTATATAAAGAAACAAGAGGAAATAACAAATGATAGATATCAATTCATTTATATGGTTCCAATATTTATTAATTAAATTCCATTGTTATCCAGTGGGATAAAACATGCTAACTCTATAGTTTCACATAAAAGAATAGAGAACAAATGAATCCCCTTCCTCAAAAGGTTCTTAATGTTCTTTATACCAGAAAAAATCATAAAATGGATTATGATATCCTCCCCTATGACAACTATATCCACATGAGGATATAGAGACACCATCACATTGGTCAACACCCACGAAAAGACTTATAGCATTCAATAAAATGGAAAAAATTAATAGAAGGAGATGAACCACAATGAATGACGATAGATCAATACATATATTGAAGATTGATCAATACTGATTGGTTTCATAAAAAAATTGTGAAACCAATCCAATGAAGTATGATTGACTGTAGAACTCCTATGGGAAAGAATGTTGGGTTCGAGCTTCTCACAAGAGATAAAAAGGAGGAATAACTAGGCGGGAAGATATATCATCCATTTAGATGATTTAACATATCACTGGTTTATGATATGTTGGATTTCCCATTAATATCGGATTGAATTATGCTAAGAAGTTTGAACATGTAAAAGCATCCTCATCTTTTGGAATAATTAATATAGGAGTTATGACCTTTGAATCGACCATAGAGTCCTTAAAATGAGGCCTTAAATGTATTTTATATCAAAGGAAATGTCAAAGCGGTGAAATTATAGGAATATGGAAACAATTTTCATGAACTAAAATTTTGGAAACAGAATTAGAGGCTTCTGTTGTAACATAACCATTCTATAGATACTGTTCATGATCTCGAAATTTTGCAATAAAAATAAATGCTCCTATGGGAACTTCATCTTTATGGAAACCCTGTTCATGGACTCAAAATTTGGTAACAGAAATAGAGGCTATTAATGGGACCTCAATGTAGTATAAACCTTTTTTATGAACATGAAATTTGAAAAAGTAAATAAAGGCTACCGTTGAAACCTCACCATTCTAGAAACACTATTCATGAACTCGAAAATTGTAAAATTAAATAGAGGCTACCATTGGAACCTCCCCATTCTAGAAACACTATTCAAGAACTAAAAATTTGGGAATGTAAATAGAGGCTATCGTTGGAACCTCCCCATTCTGGACAAACTATTCGTGAAGTCAATATTTGGAAAAAAGAAATAGAGGCTATTGTTGGAATGTCACCATTCTGGAAACACTGTTCATGAACTCAAAATTTGGCAAAGGAAATAGAGGATAAAATTAGAACCGCACCTTTATGGAAACACTGTTCATGAACATGAAATTTTGGAAAAGGAAATAGAGGCTACCTTTGGATCTGTTCTCAAGGCTACCATTGGTACTGTTCACATAAGCCTACCATTGGAACTATTCACAAGGCTACCATTTGAACTATTCACATAAGCCTATGTTGGTAGTATTCACAGGGATACTGTTGGAACTATTCACATAAGGCTACCATTGGGACTGTTCACATAAGCCTACCATTGGAACTATTCACATAAGCCTACCATTGGAAATGTTTACAAGGCGACTGTTGGAACTGGTCACATAAGCATACTGTTGGAACTATTCACAATTCTATCATAGGAACTTTTCACAGAAGCCCATTGTTGGAACAATTCACAAGGATACCATTGGAACTGTCCACATAAGGCAACCATAGGAATAATTCCCATGGCACCCGTTGGAGCTGTTCACATAAGCCAACTAGGGCACAATTCATATCTATCTATCGTTGGAACTATTCATATTAGTCTATCGGTGGAATGTCATTGGTCTAGATACCCCACGGGTCTGAAGACCTCACCGGTCTAGAAACACTATAGTACTCAAAATTTGGAAAAGTGTGGGGAATAAGTCACCTTGACCTCCTAGAAATCCTTACACACATGATTTCAGAAAAGTAATGGGCCATAGTGGCCTAGGCCATTACACTCATATTACAAAAGAATATGTCCTAGAACTCCCAAATCTTCACAAGATTCAATATAACAACCCACCTGTAATCACCTTTTCCCGTCATCATGTCACATTTTCACACACCATATCTCACAAAAAAATCCCTCCCACACTCACCTTGGCCTCACAACACATCATTCCAGTAAACACATAGGCCTCAAAACAGATCAAATTCATCCCAATGACACCTGGGAATTTGCATCACAAATCATTCTAATGTCACCTAGGAATTCACATCAAAACTCTTCTCAAAGACACTTGTGAAAAACAAATAACCAATATACACATGGGTTATTAGATCTCACCACATCCTGCCCAATGAAACCGGAGTCTTTATTTCATTTAAGAGGATGCAAGGAAGCGTGGTTAGACCACTATCCATTCTACCTATGGGTTATTTTGAAAAGATACCATCTCCCATGATGGTGGGGGTGTTTGGAACATAGTTCTCAGCGAAGGTGAGTTGTCTTTGGAAACCACGAGATCATACATGATATATAGATATAGTATTGAAAAACATGATCAGATCTTATAGATAAAAAAATAAACAACCGCTCATAAGATCTAATACCTGTGCTACTAGAAATATATGCAAGACACCATAATCCAAGATCATAATCCACAAGTTTCGTTGTACATTTTTTCTGCAGTTAGCTTCTTATTAAAATTCATAAATATCAAACATTCCCATATTAACAACACATTGGTTCGCAAAATTCCATCCTTTTATTTTTCATTCATTTTAAGTATAAAATTATATTACCATTTCAAATTCAACATTTTTTATATTCTTTCCAATAATGGATATTCCATTTTTTCTCCATACATCCCCTGAAACCAGTATTAATTCAACCAATACAATAACTAACATAATGAATGTATCATCACATAATAATATAATACTCTCTTTCCAATAATCCAAAATAATCACTAATTTAAATACACATCCCCATTTTCATCCTTACAACACATCCACACCATAACCATCATTGGATCCCCATTATACCTCTGTATAATCACAAAGACCACATCCCCACATCACAACCACATCTCTTCCACCTCCCCAACACACATCACAACACATTCATATTCCATCCATCATATCTCCAGATCCAACCCAGAACACACAATTTAGTACAAAAACACGTTACATCACATAACAAAGAGAAACATACATTCAGATAACGCAGGGATTACATAATTCAATTTAACTTAATGTATTGTGTTATCACATAAATTGTATAATATAGGGGATTCATTTATTTTAAACAAATTTATGTGGTTATCCAATTATATAATAAGATATGTAAATAGTCACATTAAAGGCATGTATATAATGACAAAAAAAATTTCCCAAAAAATACCGCAAATGACCATGATTTGCAGTGGATATTTATCCCATTTAATTCAAAATATTGTTCAAAATATCAATAAAATATAAGTATCAAATAATAAATTTCCCATCCCATTTATATATTTATAATATAATTCAAATTATCTATATTATTTTTGATGAAAACAATTTCCTAATAGGTGATAATAATAATCCCATACTACATGATACATATAAATAGAAATGATGGAAAACCCAACTTTGAGGGAAGAATCCTTTTTCCATGAAATGGGATACAAAACAGGGGGTGTGTATAGGAGAAAACTTTTAATGGGGGGGACTCAAAAAAACCGATGCAAATTGTTTTAGAACTCATACGGGAAAAAGGATTTGGTATGTCAATTATCAAGAGAATGAAATACCCAATTAGAGTAGGATGTAAATTTCTTTAAGAAAGACTAGATCATGATCATCTAAGATTAGATATTGTTTAGAATTGTTATTAATGGAGTATTTTAATAAACCTTGTTTCTTGATCATTTAAATGTATCCTTACATTGATGAATTTTATTATATGATTGGAATCATATTAATTACATTTCAAACATCTTTTATGAGGCACTAAACCCATTTCACATCATAGAAGTCATAAAAAGGGAATAATTGGAATACCTAGAAACACCATTCACCTCCATCACTAGGGATACACCACCAGACATGTCTTTGATAGTGTGTAACCTAAAGGGATACACTACTAGGGATCCACCTCTAGTGATACACTATCAGGGATCCATGTATAAGGATCCACCGCCAATGAGCTACCCCCATAATGTCCCCACAATATGATTCACCCCCAGCGAGTCACAACCAATGAGAAACCACTAGAATAATCTATAGAAAGGATGAGAAACCACGACAATGTGATACCTTTGGAATGGTCAAACTATAGTAATTTTCTCTACATTGGAAATGTCTCTCCAATGGAATGTATCACTGTTATAAATCACACACCTTTGTAAATGTCTCACCAATTGAAATGTATCACCATTGAAAATGTCTCATCATTAAAAATGTATATCCTTCGTAAATGTATCACTGATGGAAATGTATTAACATAGGAAAACTCAAAATTTGGAAAACACATGATATGAGTCACCATTAGAATGAATCAAATATCCAAAAAACATTGTGGAATACCCACAAACTCCTCAAAAAATAGATTTCATACAAAGTAGTGCACCAGAAATTATGATCCATTACATCATTTACCTATCAGATTATTCTATCCCATGAGAATTCAAAACCAACATAAAAGAAAAGAGGGGAATGTTCTGAACAAACATCCCTTTATATACCACTGAAGTTTATAAATATATTTTGAACACAATAGCCTATTGGTAAAGAAGTTCAAATCCTCATAATACATTAAACATAATCTCGTGGGGGGTTCCTGTAACACAAAAACAAAAACACATAGATAGGTATAACAAGTATAATATGAAATAAATAACAAAAATTCTACAATAATTATATAGTGGACGGTGAAATTTTCAAAAAACATTCTTCATGTGGTTTTAAATAGATTGAATATATATTATATAGGATATAATGGTGTTATACCTTTTACTATAATGACTTCACTTAGTAGTTACATTATACAAATGCCCATATGAGAAATATCCTCATATTCTAATCTAGATAATTTAAATTTGAAACATTTAAAACAAATAATTCTTAAAAAATCACAATAAAAAATGATTTCCTTGATCAAGTTACATTTTATTAATAACATAGAAATGCCATTTATGACAATTTATTGAACTGTGTTGGTGAAGAAGTTTAAAATATGAACATGATTACTCAAATGATCTATAAATTTTAAACCATGTATCTCAAAATTTTGTTTTGGAACTTGATATGTTTTGAAAATATTATTATTAAAACATTCACATGAAAGAATTTGATTTAGTGAAATTTTTGTCGGGTAAAAAACTATTTTGAGTTAAAACCAATTTTGGAATCCATCTTATAACATGATATTTATTAAAACACTCTATAAAAACTCTATAAACATGTTTTGTAAAACAACTTTTCATGAACAAGTTTCTCAAGACCACTTACATAAATTTTAAGGGTTCATTCATTAAAAATATATATTTTTTAATAACTATGTTATAACATTCTATTTTCCAGGTTAATAATAATACAGTTTAAGATCAAATATCGAAAACACGAATTAAAAAATGGACTGTATAAGTAATATAACATTAGTTTTAAACATACCAGCTTATTAAAGTTTAAAATTTTTCCATGTTTCTCATCAAAACATTAATTACAAACTATATACTTATGTAGATATAGAAAGGGGTTTGACATTTCATATTTCCATTTTTCAAAAGTGCATGTCATTATATACATATTTTGAAAATAGGATTCCTCTAACAACATGATATGTTATATTAATATTGAAATATATACCACAAGAATAATAATCCAAGGAAGACATCCACCACACCATGATATTGTTTTCTTTAGGTGACACTTACTCACCTACAGTGGTTTAAAACTTGTCGTAATATAATACATCTTGATGCGAGGAAGTAGTTTCCCTTAGTTAATATGTTTTTAGTCATAACAAACTACATAAATATAAGATAATGCATAACAAAACCAACCAACATGGGGGTGTTGAATATTTATTAACACTTCCTTTTCTATAAACATTTTGGCATGGGAGGAAAGCCCATCTTCATTTATTTATTGATTTCCAAAATAACCAGTTGATTTTATTACCTCCACAGATGTATTTTTTTTACGAGAGGTGAGTTATTATATCAATAAAAACGTATCACAACACAACACAAAATATATATATCTTACCATAAAATCCACATATATATTCCACTACACATCAATACTACTACACAACACAACCATTGGGCGAACATCCCATACAATAAAAACATTGACATGAACTTTCACAAAACTGCATAATCAAACCACTTTACCATCCATAAGGAAATAACCATTCTATAGAACAACCATAAACATTTAATCCTCCACACTTATATAACCATCAATCACTACCAAAATAACAAATCAATCCCCAAGCACAAAAATCAAGGAATCTGTTTTTCATGTTGAGATATTATCCACATTGGGCATCACTAACATGCTACTATTGATTCAATCATGTCAATGTATAACTCTGATTGATTAAGGTCCATGATTCCCCCTATTCATATGATTGATGTTTCTAAATCAAATGTCACATAAGGAATCAAAACAAGAATAATCAGACATATAAGCAACAAATAGAATCATCTTGAACTATTAAGGGGCTTACATTATTTCATCTTAGTGCTACACATGAGCACTTTCACCCAATTTTAAATTCTATATGTAGAAGAAGTTAATTAGTCAAATATAAGAATTATAATTAAATAATGTGTGTTTTTAATCCAGAATTCATGTCAAGGGTCTCATAATCTACAACACTCATAGAACCAACAAGGTTTCAAAAAACTCATTTTTTTCAAGGAATTACAAAAAATTAATGAAATGTAATAAATGAAACCAAGAACATCACTAAATGTTTGGTGGTTACATATCTTTAAAAAATCATGTCTTGAATTTAAAATCGGGTTGACATGAATCCATGTTAATGGAAAAAGAGCACACATGTTATATCAAATATTATATTTAATATGGCAAAACTGAAATTCTGGGTTCAAATTAGTATCAATGAAATACACTTACAACTGCATTTAAAAATTATACATGCAGTTTTTTTGTATTCAATACAAATAAAAAATTCCATAAACAATAAACTGTCATAATAATCAATGTAAAAAAACCTCTGGAAAAAAAATTAAAACTACACATATTGTACTAATATGTTTCACGATTTATCAATCTCAGAATAAAAATTCCGTAATATTTACATGGATCAAGAAAACATGAATTTTTAAAATAAAATATAAACTACACGGTTATATTAATATAATTCACAGTCTTTCATGCTCAAATATTATATTGTAGACACACCATTATTTTTTAATCATCATAATAAAACCTTATTTCTATACATGAAATTTAAAAACATCACATGTTGTATTACAATATTCCATGCTTTCTCATAGTCAATATAAACATTAATTAGTCATTTCGTAGTAAATAATACATTATTATATACTAAAATATGGAAAAAATGATTGTACATACATATTTAAATTTATCTTATTCAATATGATACATGCACATGTATGTCATACTAAAATTTCCCTAGTTTCCACACCAATGATTTGTACTTTCGACATGTTTCCGATAACAAAATACTCATGAAATAAATTGTGAGGATTTTTTATTTCAGTATTATAAAATTATTTACAGTCATAAAATAATATGTTGAATCACATATAGAGTTCTAATTCTAAAAAGATACAATAAATCAAGCATAAAATTTTCTAGTATTTATAAATAATTTTCACATGGAATTCTAACCTAATTAATGCGTATAATATATGGTTATATCAATACGATATAACTGTAATCGAGGGTAAAAATAAGAATTTGATTATTCTTGTCAATGACTACAAATTGAAAATAATTTTCAATAATTTATATTGAAATTTTTAAATTTTTATGAATTCAATTATCTAATGCCACATTATAAAATATGCATAACACACATTCTTATGAAAATGTAATAATGGGGAAAAACACAATACATATTATCCATCATATAAACTAGAGTTCTTGTAAGAATTTTTTCAATGTAATTTACTATATAATTCAAGTGTGGAATCTACATCGAGGTTACATGCTTCATATGGGTTTTCTAAATTAATCATATGGTCTACAGAAAATACATTATTAATGTTTCTCTGTAAAATTCAATCAATAAGAAAAAATACAATGTGTGTCATACATTTATAACAACGGAATGAAAATAAAATTTATTAATAATAATTCAATCATAGAAGGGAAAATAAAATTTCAAACCTCCACAAATTTTCAAACTAACATGTCATGCCAGAAAACAAAAATATTAGCCTTTATTAATGGTTATTCAACAACTTATCTAAAACCAATTGAATTTTATTTGATATAAAAAGAAAATAATGTAAGAGAAACACACATAAAACTTCTTGATCATTTAATTAGTATTATCTTAAAAATAGAATCAAATTTCTAATAAGAACATAAGTCATTATGATTCATATACCTATACCATGTATCTAACCTGCATGAAGTGCCTCCTCACAAGGTCGTTTGGTAGGATCTGTGTCCATAAAATGGATCATAATACCCTTAAAATCCTATTTCCTAGATGGTATCGCTAGCCAATGTCACATACCATGGTCAACTAGCACTATTTAAATTCCAACTCATGCATTATATGTTGTGGATTACTCCGAACTCCACAACAAATCTCAACCATAAACATTGATACAATCATTTCCTGACCCCACCCTCTATAGATACTCATACAAGGATTTCAATTAAGAAATAAAGATAAAGACACCCGGGGTCCTTCCCCCAGTAGGCCCCTGGTTGGCGATTAGCAGTATGGGTATACAAATCTCACCACTTGGGAGGAATTAAACATTATAGGGAAACATGATAAGGAGATATGTTGTATCAAAAAAATCATCTCCAAGACACATTGTAAAATAAACGGTAACCACCCCACAATGATTTTATAAATAAAAAATGATACATAAAAATTTCACCAAATGACATCTTAAAAGAAAAAAAGAAAAGCCATTGACCCATAAATAACTCCAAAGGACCAATCTAGATATATCCTGTATAGTCCACAAATTCATCCCAGAAACATGAATTTTTTTACTACGTAGGGTGAGAATACCTCATTACATAGTAGGAAAAACAAACGTCTCCCCTAAACATGTCAAATAGCATAATAATGCACCAATTAGAAAATCGTAGAACCAACCAGCACCTATAAAAGTATACTAACATTCCAAAACACACCATGGATTCCCCCACAAAATAATTAAAACCAATTAATATAATATAATTTAAATCACATAGATGATAAGGAACTCCACACAAATTTCCCACTAATTCGACACTCTCACACCCCAATGAAAAACATTCAATGGATCCACCTATTAATATTATTCCTCACCACAACCCACCCACAGAAACTTGGGACTCTAAACGCATCTCTACCACACCTGCATGACCCTCACAAGTCATTCAGCCTACAAAAACCAAGCCCTAAAAATGTATCCATCCTACATAGAAATAAGATTCAGAAAACATCACATATCATCCCAAAGTAACCTAAGAATTCACATAACAACCCATCCCATGGACACCTATGAAATCACATCACAACTCATAATGAAACACATGGGAAAAAACCCTCACCCAAAATAAACTAGGCTTATACATCTAACCATATCTTTCATAGAGAAACATGGTTCTTCATCACATGGAGGACAGAGCATGGAAGTGGGACTGGCCACCCAAGCATCCTCCTTCTATGAATTTCAGTAAAACACCCTCCCCCATAATGATGGGGGAGTAGAACATATTGTGAAAAATAGGGTGTGATGCATATATAAATAATAATGAAACAAAATATATATACATATAGTATTGAAACCCACTATCCCATCCTATGAGTTTAGACATAAGGAACAACCCATCTCACAAGGTATAATAACTCTGGTGCTAAAAATATTTTCAAGAAACCATTCAAGAAGATCATAAGACACGAGTGACATTGTACTTTTAATCAAAATTTAACTACCTATCATATTTGAAATATATCAAATAATCCCATATTAACAACACAAAGGTTCTTTAAAATATATAGAGTCACCACCAGAGAATCACTTCCAGATGAGTCACTATTAGTGAGTCACCTCCAGAAAAGTCACCACCAATGAGATACCACCAGGACGAGCTACTAAGATGATGAGATACCTCCATAAAGAGATGCCATTGGAAGTGTATCACCATTGGAAATGTGTCTCCATTAGAAATGTCTCACCAATGTGAATGTATCACCAATATTAATGTCTCACCATTAGAAAAGTGTCACCATCGGAAATGTATATCCATTAGAAATGTTTCACCATTGTAAAACTGAATTTTTTTAAAATACAGCAAAGGAGTCTCCATTGGACTAACTCATATGTCCCAAAAATACATTGTACTACCATTAGAGACCTCAAACACTTTATTTATCACAATATAATGGACCAGATATTCTGCGCTATTATAGAATTGACTATTGTGGAGGAATATGGATGTCTTATAGAACTATCTGTATTTTATATTATAATCCAAAATATGTGGTGTGTACTCTGTAAGGATACCTTTTGTGAGGTCCCCTACTATGACATTAGGGTTTCCATGAAGTGAACTTTATCACATCCATGTGACATGTGTCTCACATCATGGCATGTGAGGATAAAAACATAGAGTGTGCCCTAGGTTAAATGTGGACAAAGGTCATTCTTTTATCTCTAGGGTTATCAAGTGTGACTATTATTTTATTTAAGTTTGATGAAAACCCATGTGGTTTCTATATTACCCATGAACCAACTCATTCAACAATTCAAATATTGGTTCATGGTAATATCCATTGCTACAATATTAATGTAATCCACTATAATAATATACATGTTTCAAATATATTTGATGTGTTAGTTTAATCATTAAAAAATACATTTTTTAATGACTTATGATTTATTCATGATTAACATGATGATTAATTCTCAAATTTATTGAATTAAATAATATAATATTGATAAGATAAACAATATGGAACAAAATTATATAACTATCATATATTATATATAATATCTTTATGAAATACTATAATTAAAAAATATGTAATTATTTCTCCATTGATTCTAATGAAAACATATATATGTTATACAATCTTTGGATTCGATGATTTAATAATATATTACATTCAACATTGATACACATTTTCCCATGAACCTCTAAATGTTTCTGTAAGAATCTCTATAAGCTATCCCATTAGAAACTAAATCATGCATATGTTCACATTGATTTACTGTAGAATAACATTAGTGAAAGTTTATATCCAATATCTCTAAAAATGATTGTTTTGGTGGAGGAGGATCACTATCTATATATTATATCATTCTAAGAGAGTGAAATATTCTCGGATTCTATCTGATTCTATCAATATGTCATTATTCCCAAAAAAATTAAATGGGATCTGTTGGAGAAATAATATAATTACGTTTATATCTCTATGGGGAGAAAATAAGTGTTACTTATGTAAATATTTTATTTTTCCCGATGAAACTCCTATCTATAATAATAATTAAATTATTATTAACCTAGTTCATTTAAGTAAATTTTATTTACTAAAAAACATAAAATATTTATTATTTCTCCCTAGATATTTAAAAAGTGTTCTCCAATCCTCTAAATAATTTATTATGACATAAAATATTTACTATTTATTTAACAAATAAATATCATAACATTATTCGCCACAAAATAATTAAAAATTATATTTAATAAAAAGAAAATAAATATTTATTAAATATTTTACCCATAAATATTCTCTCAAATAACTAGTGACATAACATATTAAATAAAAAAATGAATACTTTTTAAACCATGTAATGAATAATTTTTCTGTAAAATTGATAATTAATTAATATACTTTTTTCATCTATGGTTATAGGTACAGTTACTGTGTGACCATTTAGGCTTTACTTTTTGTGGAATTAGTTAAAGAAGAACATAGTTTATGGTTCTTATCTAAAAAAAACACCATGGCTCTCACAAAGAAATAATTTCATTTCATGACTACACTAAACCAAATATAGATTCTAAGAGTATAAATAATACCCTTATCATGATATCTACATTAATGAATCTTTAATTCCAGTGATATCGACCTATATTATAGTTACCTCTTTATATGACATTCTGTCATTAAACATTCCTATATGAACCAATATACATTAATTTATTTTTAAATATAATTAAATACAATGGCCAGAGATATCAACATACAATAATGTAATGGAATGATAAATTTGTTCTCTCATTACATGTTAAGGAAATTTTACTTATAATGAACCTAATGTACAATACCTCTTTATGAACATATGGTATCATAGAATTAATTAAGACATAAAATTTTTGGAACTAAATGCTCATTAATAATTAAATTATGTTTTGAGAATCAATATATGAATCATTAGATAGAAACATCAAACGAAATATATAATTGTGGATTTCTAACAGAGGTCTCATTGAAATAATATCCTACAATACATGTAACCAAGGGCATACAATGTGAGACGGTGACTCACGGTCCAATGCTTCTCGAACCCTGATAGCATGTATTATTTGTGTCCCTAAAATGATTTCATCTAGATATATAAAATATATTTTGGAATAGAATCATAGATCCTCTTGGTTTTCTACATTGTAATGAAAAGTTATTACAATTTAGTGGGATAGTTACTGTTATAACATTATAAAAAATTATGTTATGAATAAGAAAAATCATTATTTGATAATGAGTGTATTAATATTCAATAAAAATACTAGTAATTATAACATATAGATATGATTTTTAATGAGTACCAACTCCCACAGAGTCCCTCATATACATGGTCCATCTAATAACAACTGTTAGTTTGTTAGATATAACATGAAAATCAGGATTCTGTTGATATGGGATTATATTTATAGATATCTCCACATATTTATCCAAGAAATATCTACATATAATAACTACACCACTATGTGAAAAATTTCTCATAAGGAGATACAACCAGTGTGTACATTTTTTATGGTGGGACCATGAATGTATTTTAAGAGCTACTGCATTAATATTATCAAAAAACGTGATATTTTATTTTCTACTAGATAGTAAATAAATATCATACAAAATGCTTCAAATCTAAATGATTATATTGAATTACCAAAAACAATGTTAAATTTGGAATCCACTGTAAAATCACTAACAATTGGGTTCATTGAACATTTCATAATAAAAATACTCTATTGAGAAAGAAAACAAAATGTCCCATTGAAATTAGATCATTTGGAGTTTTCTAAAAATATTATTAGCATAAATCCTCTAGGATAACTCAACATATCGAACATACACAAGGAGGAAATCATTATTTTTTCTTCTATGCATAAGGATATCATTAATACTCGACCATTTTTATTATAATGGATCATCTATATATCTTCCTACCATTCATAATGCATAGGAAACACTATGTCTTATACATAACACATAATATTAGATTGATATTATCAAAGAAGTGTATATGATATTATTCATTATCTAGAGATCCTATAATGGTTGAGGTGACATTTTCACAGAATAAATCATTAAATGTTATAATAGAACCAATACAAAAATTGATTTTGACATACTAAATATATTTATATTATGGTCAATATATCTTCCTTAACATAATCTGATAACCCTATTGGATATATCATGAATATACATGATACATAGAATGTTGAAAGCTTCCCCCAATTCCCTTATGGAGACATTTTTTTAATCGGTCCTTAATAAGTTTTAGTACTTGTATTTCGTTTCCAATAACTGATATTTCATTAACTTATACTATTATTATAACAACTGAAATCCAAATATTTATTTTGTAAATTAATTTTCCACATTTTTTCTTAATGAATCCAAATTATTTTAAATATTCATTGAATATAATATTTTTATTACCCAGATGATTTTTCAATCCGTAAATGGCTCTCTACAACATAAAAATATTTTTGGATTCAGCTTGAGTCTTAAAATGTTGTAGCATTTGTATTAGTTATGTAACTATTTTTATGCATTTTTCATATGTTTAAAGTGGTTGGTAATTATTGGGATAGTATGGAAGGTTTTTTGTATTGTTTAAAATCTTTTCTATGGGTGAACTATTGTAACACAATTAGTGTAAACCATGATTTTAACATCGTAATCTATGAAAAATGAGGCAGTGGAATTCACACTGATAGGGCACAATTTTCATAAAAATGGATATAAACCATGAGGTACAAACTTTGGATGGTAGTTGAATCAATATTACTACATTATTTGTCTTACAATACAAGAAAACAATGTGGGGCATAAAAAGTCGGATTTTAAAAAACATGAAACTATATATTTAACCTAAAGGCCACAAATATCTACACACTCCAGCATCACTTAATATATCTTCCTCTCTATGGTGGTACACCTATCCCTCTCACCATGGAATAAAATTAACCTGTTTTCTTGATGGGTTGAAGGTGATTATCCTCTGACAAGACTCTTCTCATAGTTTTTTTCTCAATATCTAGTCCTCACCCCCTCAGTTCTCTAGTTCTACAACATTCATAGGTAGATATATGATTTTGGTTTCCTAAAATTATGATAGTAGGGATTGTTGATGTTAGGAAATGATATCTATGGCAGTTCTGTGGAGTTTTCACCCAAATATTTTGTGCGGTTACTCGTTGGTTGATTTCTCCAATCCAAAAAGTTGGTGGATTATATCTCAAAACCATTTTTTTAGAACTAATGGATTAATTTAAAATATAAAAGTTATACTTGGAAAATATGGTTGATGTAATATGTGATGCTGGGTTTAAACCCTTTTTGGGCTGATTTGGTGATTTTGGTGAAAATGAGATTTTATTATGAAAGGGTCTCTATTGTTAGATTTTAAAATATTGATTTTAAAATTGGTGGATTGGTTGATATTTGAAAAATTCTTATTGAAATTTTTTAACAATTTTTTTGATTTATTAGAAGGTGATTTCGCATGTTTTAATTGAATTTTTGATGTGTTTAAGGGATTTTTTGGTGGGAAAATGGTGCAGTACTATGGCCTGAAATATGTTTTTGGATAGGAGTTGGAATTTGTTGATTTGATTTATGTTCTTGTTTTTGGTAAATGTTATTTTTTTATTCTTTGGATTTTGTGTTATCAGGATGGGTTGAATTTTTGGATAGGGGAATTAAAGGATCACCCTTAATGATTGTAATGCGGGCATGATGTACAACTATAAAAATGGGACATTATTGGACATGAGATTCCACTATCAATTGTATCACCGAGCATATGTGTAATGGTTTGAGTATGTTTTCGGTAGACTTTCAGAAACATTGAATAATTTTTGTTATTCTAATATGTGTTTTGAAATGGTTAATGACATGTTTGGTTTCATTCATTGGTATTGTGTTGGTTGGTATAATATGGGTTGTTAATGTTGTGTTTTACTTGTTGGATGTTTTTTGTTTTATAGTTATTTATATATTGTTTTTATATAAATTTTTCTAACTGGTTTTATACTGGTGGAATGTGTAGGGAAGTCATTTGTGGAAAATCTTATGCGTATTATTAAACAACCCAAATATTTTTACTTTGGATCTTTTGTAGATGTTGTGACCCATAACTTAGGAAATGATAATGATTCACGTTCATTAGTGGTGCACCATAATGCTTGGGTTGTCTTGAGGTTCTTGAAGCATGGATCTTGGTTTATAGCTTATAAATATGCCACAGAAAAAATGTGATATATTGTTTAATATTTATCTTGGTACATTAATTTTGGATTATTGTGGTTTATTTTTGTTGTTATTTTGGTTATTAACATATTTTGTAACATTCGTGACATGCATCATGTTGTGGTTTTTATAAAGACACATTTTGTTACATATTTTCATTCCAAGGGAAAATAATTCCCTTAATATTTTTGAATTTATCAATACTAATTGTTAGAAGTTGGTTCCCTAGGAATTCTCCTTAATTAAATGTAGCATTAAATATCCTTCTCATGAAAATGATATGGTGTGGTACATTATAAATGGTATTAATTTCCTTTCCCATTGACATTCAAGTTGTTTGGTTTTTGGCATTGATTTCCATTCTTGGATTTCGAAGTCTCTCTTGGTGTATACCTTGAGTTGGGACAGTAGGAAGTCTTGTGATTTTCGAAACATGAAATGAATTGTATAAAATGACATATAAAACACTTTTATTCGGAATATAGAGACATGAGGGTGCGAGGGACATATGTGTATTAGAAACACTTATAGGTATGTGTTCTCATTGGCTTCGATATAGACAAGGATATTCGCTCAAAATGCATTGTATAAATGAAATCCCCCTACAGATTTCATATTTCATTAGGAATAATGATTATTGTTTCTATATGAATGTGTATATTTTTGAAAAATCTAGAAATTGTTTTCAAAAGTTAGATTTTGAAAAAAAAAATAGGGGACGTGCTTTTTTGAAAATGGTTGACTTCCAAAACGTTTGGGATTTTAAAAAAATGGCTGAGTCTCATAAATATTGGATTTTTCAAATATGTGTTGTGATAACTTTAATGTCATATAATTCTAAATTATGAGCCTTCAATTTCTAAGAATTTAGACATTTTGTGATTATTATTTGGATAGAAATTGCACTTAGTATACATTCGTGGAGGCCGAATGGGGGATGATGTGGAAATTTTGGTTTCAACATATCATTAGGGGAACCAGCAGCTAGTGCATAATATAGTGAATGATTTCCAAGCTATAGAATGTGGGAATATATGTAATTAGGCGATTCATGTGGATCACTCGGTTCAGTTTGAAAAGAATAATCCACACATTTTTCTGGGCGATTCCATGCTTGAAAGGGAAGAAGCATGGTTGAACAGAATAAATAAAATATCGAATATATAGGGAAAACTGATACATTTGAAAATGAATTTAGTGGCGTACATGTCAGAATTTCAAACATGTCCATGGTTAATGTTGGCGGTCTCGGATGAAACAGACCAAGGTATGACATGGGAGGGTTTTGAAGATTTGTTTTTATAAACATTTCTACCCTCATGTGCTCAAAATCCTGAACACAAAATACTTCATTAGCATGAAGCTAAAAAACATGGTTGTGATGGAATATAATGATATGTTTATAAACATAGTATGGTTTTCACCCAATGGGGCGGCTAGTAGAACCTAGAATCCATAAATCTTCAAAGAGGGCTTGAGGTAATAAATTCGTTCCAGAATTGTAGTGTTATGTATAAGTGAATATAAGAAAATTTTGAATACATAATCTGTCGATGAAAGAGATATATTTTGTGCTATCATTGAATAATTATTTTAAGTAACCATGGGGTAGATTGGAACTATAATGTAGGAATCAACTTGAAGAGGGAAACTTATTTATAGGGTGCGATTATGGTTCAGAATCTGATGTCGGGATCATGGAACCATTATCTGATTCCTCAAATCAAAGAAACATGTTTTTATTGTGGCTATACAGATCACATGAAGTGAGATTTTATGGAACATCCCCGAGCATGTCATAATAGAAATCAGAAGAGGAATCTTCCGAATTATTGTCCTAATTCTCTATGACTTAATGTTCAAGGTAGTATATATTGTTCATAGTCATCCTATTCCATTTTGGGGTGAGGGGAAGAAGTATACTACTCATTAGTAGAGTTGAGTTAGTCGTGAATATTGTAGGAATATCATGTCTCCTAAGAAAGGGATGTTTCAACATAGAAACAAAGAGATGGGTGTGGAAGGAAAGATGCTGTTTAGATCCAAGATGGTTATAGTGGATGATAATTCAGGAACACCCACTGTGGGAGGTACAATTCATTTGAATTTAACACATATAAATGTTTTTTATACAAGGGAATATCATTCTTTTATTGCATCTCATATTTCTTATTTTCTTGGATTAATAAGGGAAATGATTCCTTCTTTTTTAAAAACTTAAACTCCTCTAGGTCAAATAGAGTGTTTTGACTTCCATTATAGATAGTTTTAAATATTTATGGATGATGTTGAGTTGATATGGAAATTATACAAGATTTAGATGGTTGAAAATGATATAATCATAAGTATGTATAGGATGTAACGTTTTATGAAACATATAAACTGTTCTATGTGAAAAGTGAGTTTAAAAATGGGTGATGGAATAAAACATATCCTTAGAATAGTGACGAATTAAAAGGTTGGTCCATCCAGATTTTTGGAAAAATAAATTGGGACGATATCATATTAGTAAATGGATTTGTCTTTGGGATAAATGAATTTGTTTGGAAGAAGTCGTTTTCTAGTAGTAGTTGATCAGTCTAGTAATGTATTTTCTATATAATTCACGGGTTCTCAACCTATGAGAGTAGTGGAGTTTCTATTTGGTCTCCTTCAAGGGAAAAGTCTATTCAATCTTCATATTAACGTAGATCTCATGTAATCATGATCAAATTTAATATGATTTTGGAAGAGGTAGGAAAGAAAGGGTTCATCCGACCTAGCACATCTTTGTGGGAAGGTCCAGTTTTGTTTGCTAATATGGAATACGAAACTCTTATCATCTGTGTAGATTATCATCATCTTAACCAAATTACGAAAAAGAATTCATATAAACATCCATGCATTAAAGACCAATTCAATTAGTTCAGGGGATATAAGTGGTTATCTAAGATTGAATTCCGATTAGGGTATCATTAGATGTAGGTGAGGTTGAAAAATATCCACAAAACAACATTCATGTGTGGATATATCCATTATGAGTACATCGTCATTCCTTCTGGACTTAAGAATTCACCAGTGCTATTCATTGAATTGATGAATAAGATATTTCACAGACATATGGATTTCATCATGGTTGTGTTTTTGGAATATATACTTGTGTATTCATGGACAATGGTGGTGCATGAGTAACACCTAGTAGTAGTATTGGGTATATTGAATGTTCATCTATTGTATGCCAAAATTATCAAAGTGAGATTTTTGGATGTAGTGTGTTTATTTCTGTGGCCATGTTATCTTTTAAATAGGTGATTTAGTATATCCATAAAAGATATAGGTTGTTATGTCTTATAAATCGTCGATGATTGTTATTGAGATACAGAGCTTCCTTGTTCTCATTGGGTATTATTGACACTTTTTTTCAGAATTCAGACGACTACACTTGCGAATGAAAACATTAAAAAGAAAGATAATTCCATTTTAATGGATTGAGATATGCCAAAAATCTTTCTATGGTCTTAAGGATTTCCTTACATCAGCACTGATCATGGTTTTTCCATAACTAAAAAAGGGAGTGTGGTTTATTATGATAAATTAGGATTAGTATTGGGTATTGATCTCAAGAAAGGGGAAAGTGTAGTTTCATATTTATCATTATAGTTGAGGTTTTATGAGATGAAATACAAAAACATGATTTGGAGTTGGCAGCAGTTTTTCATACTTTGAAAATGTGGGGTCATTATCCCTTGGGACATAAATTCATAGTGTACACCAATCATAAGAGATTAAAGCCTATCTTCTGATGAATTTATCTGAATTTGAGGAAACAAATATTTATTAAGTATCTCAAAATGTTTGAAATTTACATGACTATAGACTGGGTAATGGTGATTATGCTTCTGATGCATTAAAATGAAATTCATATGCCCACGTGGTGAAACATGAATTGGGTCAGTATATGTTTATGTCGGTTATAACTGGCGTGTAGTTAGAATGAGAGTACAAAGTTGGTGTATGTTTTTTCATTTTGGTCACATAGGTTCCTCAATTTGTTGGTATTGACAATGATAACAGGATGTCTAAACCAGAGTGTTCATAAATCAGGTCAAAACTCAATGGGGCAGAGATCATTGAGAGCTGGAAACTGGATAACAATTCGATGTTGTTCATTGGGAATCTAGTGGTAGTACTAGTTTCTTTTCAAGAGAAACTGCTCGGTTATTATCAAATTTCTAGACTGGGTATGCATCCATGGATTCATAAAATGTACAAGGAGTTAAAAACATATTTTGAGTGGGTAAGAATGAAAAGGAATTTGGACGGGTTGGTATCGAGATGCTTGACTTGTAATCACGTCAACGTTCAGCATCATCACCCAGCTGTTATGTTGCAGCTTTAACCTATATGAGTATAGAAATTGGAGTAGATTATGAGGGATTTTTTTCCTGATCTCCCTATAAAAATGAGGAAATATGATTCCGTATAGGTGATTGTTGATTGACACACAATGGTAGGTCATCTCAGCTCGGTTCATGATTCTCATTTGGTTTACAATCTATCCCAAATCATATAAAAATATATGGTATAGAGTAATGGTGTACAAATATCAATTATATCAGATATAGATTCGTGGAACATGTCTAATTTTTGTAAATCCTTGCAAAAATCACTTGGGTCTTAGTTGATATAGAGAATGTCTTATCATTCTATGATGCATGTGAAATCTTGGGGAATGAGATAAATGTTAGAAGATATTTTATGATCTTGAGACATGATTTTTTTTGTCTCAAGGGAGGACACCTTTTCATTAGTATAGTTCATATATAATAAAAGATATCAAGCCTCCATACATAGGGCTTTGTTTGAAATATTGTATTTTCATCCAAGTCGTTAAACACTTTGTTGGGTGGAAACTATGGAAATTTCGACGATTGGGTTGAGTCTTTCACTAGAGAAACATAGATGATTATGTTGATCAAGGAGAGACTTGAGGCATATCAAATTCATCATAAATTTTAAGGGTACAAACTTCAACTACCATTTTTATTCGAGGTTTGTAATTATTTTATCTTTAGAATATCTCTATGTATGGGACTTCATCAGTATAGAAACAAGGGAATTCTATCAATGAGTTGTACTGGAACATTTTTGATACTTGACCGTCTTGGAGAGCTCACATATTACATGAATCTTCCATCATTGTTCAGTGTGGAACACAAATGTAATCTATATGTCAATGTTGAAAAAGTATCAGCCGGATCACGATCATCTGATTTATTTGGATAATTTTATGTTGGAGTTGAATGCTTCTTGGAGAACATGCCAATGCGGATTGTGGATAATCAAGAGAATGGTTTTTCATTGTAAATTTATCTGTATAGTTTGTGTTTTATGGCATAATATTCAGATTTAGGGGAAAAATTGGGAGAAAGTGAAAGATATGGCCATGAAATCGCCCAAGCTCTTTCGAAAAAGAGATGTTTCATAAATTTCCAAGGACATAAATAACAAAAGAGGGTACAATATAGTACCCATGGAATGATTGATATATCCCTTGTTTATTTTATTTTATTTTTTTAATGGGTTTGGGTAATCTTTGGGAGAGTTTGGAAGTGTTTTTTGAAATTTTTAGAATCATTTTTATTGGTGAAATTTTTTATTATGGTTTGTGTAAACTAAGCAATAAACCATTGTATATATGCAACATGAGGATGTAATTTTCACACAGTTGGTGCATTTTTTTCCTACCCATGCAGTAAACTATGAGGAAAAACCTTTGGAAAGTAGTATTAGCATGGTAAGAACATTATTTTTCTAATCGTGGAAGATAATAATGTGTGGATATAAATTTGGGATTTTTAAAAATTGGATAATCGGGATTAAACCTAAATCATTCACAACATCCTACCACTCAATCATCACTTGATATATCATCTCCTACAGGGATTGTTCAACTCAAATTATCATCTTTTAAAGAAATAGATGTGATTTCATGGTTGGATGAAGGCGATTCCCCTCTGGTAAGTATCCTCTATTTGTTGTTTAGTGTTTTTCTCAATATCTATTCCTCTCTCTGAATTGGATTCTCAGATCTACATTGGTTTTATGTAGATCAGGGATATTATTTTCCTAAAATGATGATAGTGGGAATTTTTGATGTTATTAAAATATTTCTATGGAGGTTCTATGGATTTTTCACATCGATTTGGTGTGTGGTTGTCATTGGTCTATTTTTACGTACCCTAATATATGTGGTTTTTAACTCAAATCCATTTTTCTTGAACTAGAATTTTTAATTTCAAATATTTTTTTTCTCAAACATGTTTTTGTATTAGATGTTAAATGATTGGTTGAAACCCATATTATGATGATTTGGTAATTTTTGTTAAAATGGTCTATAGATGGGAAATGGGTTTTGTTGTTTGATTTTAAAATGTTTATCACAACAAAAAGTGGTATGTTTGACATATCAAAAATGGTTTATTAATTTGGGTTTTAAATAATGATATATTTTATTGGACGGTGATTTGGGTTTTATTTGGAATTTTTTTGTTCATTAGGGATTTCTTGGTTTGGAAATGGTAATGTAGTATCATTTGACATATGCTTGTTGATAGGTGTTGGATGTTTTTTATTTTCTCATTTTATTTTTAGTAAATGGTATTGGATTATTTTTTGTCTTATGTGGTATAATAATTCGTTGGATCAATTGATAGTGGGCATGAAGGATCACCATCAAGGATGGGAATGAGTTTGTGAAGTACCACTATAATTAGGAGACTATATTATACATGAAGTTCCACTATCAATAGTGACACCAAGTTCATGTGTGATCGTGTTAGTATTTTTGTGGTAGGACTGAAAACACATGGAACGATTTTGGTTTATCCAATATGTGTTTGGAAATGGTTAAAGACATACATTTTTATATTTTTCGGTATTTTCTTGATTTTTAAAAAATGGTTTCGTAAGGGTTTGTTTGGATTATTGGATGATTTTTATTTGTTTCATGGTTTAGTATAAATTGATTTATTTAGGTTGTGATAACCATTTTTATCAGACTAGAATGTGTTGGAAATTCATTTCAGGGAAACCTGATGATTATAATTACTCACCCTTTCTTTGGAACTTTGGTGCTTCTATAGATGTTGTGCCCCAGACCACAGGTAATGGGAATGCTTGTCATTTACTTTGTGGTGAACCCAGGTTCTTGGGATTTCTTATTGTTCTTGGAACATAAAGATTGGTGTAAATTATCGATATTTGTTATTGTTTCATTAGGTTTTAATTTATAGTCTTCCTATTTGTATCTGATTTTTGATTACTTTCATTTTGATTTGTCAGTCTATTGGGTATTTTCCTATTTTGTAACAATGATGACAAGAATCATCTGGTGTATTTAGATAATGTATTTTTTGGTTAGATATTTTCTTTATAATTGAAAATAGTTCCCAAAATATTTTTGAAGACCATCACCTTAATTTTCAAACTTTTGCACATCGGGAATGTCTCTGAAGGCCGTGTATCATTCCATAACCTTCTAAATAAAATGAAAATGGGTAAGACATTATATATACCCTTCTAGATCAATCATTAATGAATATTTGTAAGGTTATAATTAAAGAAATTATTTGTAATTTCCATATTTAATATTTTATTTTCTTTGTAAGATTATATAGTATATTTAATTCAAGTGGATTTGAACCTGGAATCCAGTGAAAATGGTTCATTATAGTCAATTAATTGATGTGGTTTAAATAATTTAACACCATTCATTTGTTTATATTAGTTTTCTATATCATCCAGGTCATGTTTTATTTTGAATACCCATTCTCACCCAATATTCATCACATAAACTGGTGGATCAACCATAACTAAAAATTTGTACTGATACAATGAATCATTTGGAAGCATGATGGAAATTTTCCCACTTCTATTTTTTGAGCTCTATATTTCATCATTATAAGAAACAGTTAGATCATTATCAACCACAAACTTGTCAACATATTCGATGACTAGTAATCCATAAATATTTGATTATCTAACCATTCTATTTCTCTTATGATGTACATTTTTCCATGATATACTTTTCCATGGGGACCACATGAATAAGGTCTCATAACAACTCTTGTGTGTCTTGAGAATCAACATCATTGATGTCAGTCAATCATACACTATCATTTTTTGAGGATTTGTTTTCTATATCAAGAATAATTTCATTTATAAAAAGTGACTTTCATGTCTAAGGGGTTTTATAGGTATTATCCATTTGTTTCTATGGTATAATATATAATGATATAAAATTTTCTTAAGGTTCTATCTTTTCTTATAAATTGCCTTATCAAATTGCCCCCAAAATCATATACATGTGTGTTAAAATATTTGTTTGTTTACAATCCATATATCAAGTGAAATTACATTTTCTATTTTATTTTGGGATCCATTTAATTTCTAAGACACAATTTTTAATGCATATCCCAAAAATGATAATGTAATATCTTCTGGACTCATCATCGAACATTGGGTATATACCAAGTTATAGTTACCCCTTTCTCTAAAACTAGTCTATTGTGGTATTAATGATGGAATGAGTTCCTAAATAATATAATTATCTAATAAAATGTTGATAATCTATTAGTTAAGGAATTCACCACCATTAAAGGATCAATGATGTTTTTCTTCAATCCATGATGATTCTCTACTATATTTTTTATTTCATTGAATTTCATATAGGACACAGACCAATACCACAACATGTATAAATATAAATATCTACTCAAGATTTTAAAAATGTATGATGTAAGAAAATCCATTCTAGATTCATGAGGAAACTGTGAATACGCAATTATTGTTTATAGGTCCTATAAACACGATTCACATCATACAATGTCCATAAAATATTGGGTTGTCATTTTTTATTTATAAATTAGATTACCATTTTCCAAGGGGGTTTACCTCCCAATACTCTAAATATACATCTTTATAGATATTTAACAAATTATTAATATTTACATGGACAATGTAGTGCTTTAATAACTTGGATTTATATGATTCAAGGGAACATGAATCATTTTTTATTTTTAATAAATCATTTGTATAATTTAATTCATATGTACCATTATTTATATATTCCATTACCTCGTATATGATTTCATTAAAATAGATTTTTTTTAATATTTTAGGAATTCCCATTAGGATCTAGGTTGCATATTGAAATTATTTTGATGGTAATAGTATTTATATAATTAAAATATCATAAATCAAAATACATTTTTATTGGAAAATAATGGGGGTAGTCCCCAATGACTGTATCATTGTTCCTCTAACAATTGGATTCATGAAAATCCACCTATAATCTATCCATTATTTAGAATATACATTATTCCTTGATTTTATTTTATATATGAGAACCAAAATTGTAATCGAATACCCAATTCATTTATATTGAAGGATTTCACAAGATAATTAACACCCCTTCAGCTACCCCACTCATTTTGATATTGTTCATCTTCATGTGGATTTTTATTCCATATAAAAACCACACTAACTTCTTTTTCCATTACCAACCTATAGATATAACAATTCCTAGATTGACTATTCTTGAGAGAAATATATATTTTATGAGTTTTTGGCCTCTAAACCTTATTCTTAATTATCATATTTACCATATGGTCTACATGTTTCTTATCCCCCATTTAAATATCCACGTGGTGAATTAGAGTAAGATCCCAATTTATTGTATTTTCATTATTCATCATGATATAAATAGAAATAAAACTATATAAGTACTAGGTTCATAATGATTGTATTAGATCTGTTCATAAAACATCAAGGAATTTTATCACCCTTATGTCCACGTATTCAATGTAGGTTATATACATGACTATATGAGGCCCACCTCGAACCGAATCTCCATGATTTTTTGTAAAAATACAATAGGACATATTATATATTTTTTTTCATCCATCCTCATTATAATGTTCATAAAAGTAATACATTATGATGTAAGCATCCGTGTCCCCATATTGATTTATAATATTTGAAGTAATGATTGATTTCATGAAACAATGATCATATGTATCATTGGCTGAATGTTTCCCATATAGTGAAACTCCTTCCTCAATATCCTATTTACCGTGCATGTTATTAGTTGAATGGAATGAAAAATAGGTTACTATTCAACTCCATTAAATATTTTCGAGTGAGAAGGTTATATATAACAAGTATGTATTACATTGAAATGTTTAAATTCATGTTTATTCATATTTTTATAAATAATATGAGATGGTTTTTATTTATTTATTTGATAAATGAATATAATTAAATTAATATTATATATAATAATATAATATTATTTTATTGAAAACCAATATATCACACTTTTGACTTCAATGTATCCTATTTTTTAGACATTATTGGGGAAAGGATACATATTCCCTTTCATATCGTGGTGAATTTTCATGATCACATAATTTGAATTGTTTTAGATAGGCATTCAAAATTCCTTATACATTAACACACAACTCCTGATTCTATTTATTAGACTCCCTAATCCTAAAATAATTATATTGGATTCCATCAATCACTAAATCATAGTTACATAATGTATGAAATTGGAAGTAATCTGTTAATGTGAAAAATGTTATTTTAACCTAAAACATTATTTAATAATTCCTTGATAATTGATTAGAGCACAACCTTGGCTAGTAATTAACTTGAAACTATGATTTTAATTTAACATCAGTAGTGAAAGGTCGTACCATCATAATATATAAAATTAATGGATTTTATCTTTTTGAATCAATTAAAAATTAATATATTTTTTAAAACAATGATCATATTAAGTGGTTTTAACTATGTGATTAATTTTTTCATTCATAATATTCTAAAATATGATTTTTTATATATTTTTATACATTTCATGTTTGTTAATTTATGAATTTACCTGATCAGAAAGAAACATCTAAAATTAAATTTCCATAAAACATGCTATACATAAAATAATAATGTGATATTATTAGAATAATTTACAATTTGTTAGTTTCTATTGTGAGTGATAAAATAATAGTTGACCTATGGGAGAAACAACATGAACTATTATTGTTTCATTTTGAATATTTCTACCCGTATACCAATGTTTCTCTCTTGATTTTGTTTTAATTCTGATCCAAAAACAGTTTAACTCTTCTAGCTTGGAAACACCATCCATTACATGTTATTTTACTCACATGTTACTGAGGGGATCTAAAATATTTTAAATGGGTTTTCAAAATAGAAACCATAGACATGTGGTGACTTAAATAATTTGATGAGGGGTGAAACATAAGGGAAAAGTAATTCTTCAATAAATTAAAATAAAATAATAACATATTTAAAGATTGTTTCAATGATCATGATCATCCAAATAAATGAAAAAAATTATAAATTATATAAAATTATCAATATATTATAATAATTAATATTTATATTAAATTTAAATTAGATAAATTAAATATGATATTTTATTAATAAACTATTTTATTATAATTCACAAAAAAATATACCTATGATTCTGATACATCAAGAAGTTTATAATGAAATATTATTGTATTAAATATATTGTAAACAAAAAATGTACCACAAAGGAAAAATATTGAGTACTCATTAAAAATAAGAAAAATTTAATTCATTGATATACTATTTACTCTCATAGAATATAACATACATGGATTATCATATAATTTAATGAATTTTACTATTAACATAATGAATATAGAAAAACCTAGAATTTATTATTGATGTAATATTTTGAGGCATGTATTGTAATAATTGTATTACATTCTATAAATGATATGATGTTATAAACATTGCAAAAAATATTAATTTTTTATTTAATATATATAATTCCCATAAAAAACAAGTACAATCGACATAATAAACATACCCAAAAAAATTTTATGAGGCTAAAATAGTATAATAAATTTATATTTAATTTTTTATAATTTGGAAACATGCCATATCATGTACATTCTAGTTGATCCTCTTATATTATGGTCACTATCAATCCATGGAACATGAATATTTACTCGGTGTGTCACTATTGCAGTGAATATATTGTATTAAATGGAGTTTATCTTGTTTTAATTGCATGTTCTCTCTGAGTTACACTTTCACCAATCATGATGACCATATTAGGATAAAGGAAAAAACAACATGTATATGAATCTATAGGATGTTTACCATTGAATATCATGTTCTATGATGGCTTCATCAACACAATATTTGTAATTAAACATAGCATTATTAAAAAACAATCTCAATTCTTGCAATATTTCAAAATTAAATTTTTATTCATTTTACATGAATACATGGTTTGTACCAATGGGATACACAATTTTTACTCATGTGTTTACTATCCAGATTCCCTAGAATATCCAAATTAGTTCATAATATGTATTTTTCAAAATTAAAATTAATAAATATTGATATATCTATGAGTAATGAATGATAATAAATAATATCTCTCAATTTGGATTAGATAACGATTAAAATTGATTTCAAAAGTAGTTCAAATGTGTAAATCAATCAAATAACATTAAATAATTATAAACAGTTATAAAACCACAATGATTCCAATTAGTTATTCTTGTCTAGTATAAGTTCTAGAGTCAGTATTTCCATCTCAGTATGTTGTCTTAATATATTTTTAAAATGATATTTAAAAAAAATTATAATTTACATTATCAATGAAATTTAATTAGTGAATATTGATATGAGAAAGAACATAAAAATGATGTTTTATCATATATATATATATATGATAATTAATATGATATATTAAATAATTACCTTCGTAGTAATTATTTCTCCATTTATGGATGTGAACTTTTATCTACGTCGTATGGTCTTTGAGTTGGCAGATTCAATAATATATTTCCTCCAGTATGGATCCAAACATGTTTCATGAACCTCAAGCATTAGTATATGAAAATCTATGTGATTTCATGATATATACAAATGTATACAATGTTTTCTTTTGAATTCCCTCTAAATTTATTAATGGAAGTGTTCTATTAGACCTCTCTATAGATGACAGTAGTGTGGGTTAAGGTCCTATATCAATTTTTGCCTTTATTGTTGCAGATTGTTCTCTCGAGGATTTCTAAAGGATCCCCTATACATGTTCTTGTGCAATACAAAATTAAGTATTTGTGCTAGAGAAATAATATAATTTGGTTCATATTTTTCTATCGTTAGAAAATAAAAATTTCATTTGCGCCATTTTTTTAAACGACTTTACACCATGTCTATGTTAATATTATTATTATTATTTTGATATATGTGATAAAATAAAAAATTAAATTAAATATTATTTATTAAAATAGAATTCAGTATATAATATTTCGCATTAGTACATTGAACTATGTCAATTATAATTTTATAATATGTTTCTGACAATGAATAATTTATTTTTATTAAATAAATAAACATCACCACAATATTCACCATACAATAAGAAATTTATTCAATTAATATATTTTTAATATTTAGTAAATATTCTTCTCTTAAAATATTTTCTAAAAAAACTGGTGATGGAATATATAAAATCTACAAACCATTATTAATTATTATCAAAAATGTAGGAATAATATATATATAACGTCTTAAATGAAAAATAATATTGTTTTGTAACAGAGTATCTCGATACAGTATCTGTGTAAAACAATTTTCATCCTTCTCTGTGGTATTAAGTGAATGAGTAGTCATGAACACCCATAGTGGGAGGAAAATTCTTTTAAATTTAACACATATAATGTTTTTTTATACAAGGTATTATCAATCTTTTATTGCATCTCTTGTTTTTTATTTTCTATGATTAATAAGGTAAATGATTCATTCTTTTTTAAAATATTAAAATTATCTTGGTCAAATAGAGTGTTGAGTCTTCCACTATGGATAGTTGATTATCTTTTTGGATGAGGTTGAGTTAATTGGAAATTCTACAAGATTGAGATGTATTAATATGAAATAATCTTAGGTTTGTCTAGTTTGAAATGTTTTATGAACCAAATAAACTGTTCAATGGGAAAAGTGAGTTTTATAATGGGTGATGGAATAAAACATGTCCTTAGAAGAGTGAAGAATTAAAAGGGTTGTCCAACCAGATTTTTGGAAAAATAAATTTGGACGATATCATATCAGTAAGTGTATTTGGCTTTTGGATGAATGAATGTGTTTGGTAGAAGATATTTTCCAATAGTAGTTGATCATTCCAGTAATGTATTTTCTAAATAATTCACAGGGTCTCAGCCTATGATAGTAGTGGAGTTTCTATTTGTTCTCCTTCAAGGTAAAAGTATTTTCTATCTTTTATATTAACATAGATCTCCAGTAATACGGATTGAATTGAATGTGATGTAGCAAGAGGTAGAAAACAAAGGGTTCATCAGACCTAGTACATCTTTGTGGGAATGACCAGTTTTGTTTGTTAAAATGGAAAATGATACTCTTATCATCTGTGTCAATTATCTTCATCTTATCCAAATTACGAAAAAGAATGGATATACACATCCATACAATAAATAAATATTCAATTAGTTTATGGGAGATCAGTGGTTCTCCAAGATGGAAGTTTTATTAGGATATCATTAGTTGTAGGTGAGGATGGAAAATTTCCCAGAAACAACATTCATATGTTGATATAGCCATTATGTTTACATGGTCATTCCTTTTGTCCTTAAAAATTCAACAGTGTTGTTCATGGAATTTATGAATAAGATATTTCACAGATATATGGATTTCATCATGGTTGTATTGTGGAGGATATACTAGTGTATTTAGGGACAATGGAGGTGCATGAGTAACACCTAGTAGTAGTATTGGGGATCTGGAATGTTAATCTATTGTATTCCAAAATTATCAAAGTGAGATGTTTGGATGTAAGGTGTTCATTTCTGTGGCCATGTTATCTTAGAAACAGGTGAATTAGTATATCCATATAAGATATAAGTTTTTATGTCTTAGAAATCATCGAGGATTGTTTTTGAGATATAGAGCTTCATTATTCTCATTGGGTATTATTGACATTTTTTCTAGAATTCAGATGACTAGACATGCTAATGAAAAAATTAAAAAGAAAGAATATTCCATTTTAATGGATTGAGATATGACAAAAATCATTCTATGGGCTTAAGGATTGTCATACATCAGCACTGATCGTGGTTTTTCCATAACTATGAAAAGGGTGTATAGATTATTATGATTCATTAGTATTAGTATTGGGTATTGATATCAAGGATGGGGACACTTTTGTTTCATATTTATCATTATAGTTGAGGTTTTTTGAGAAGAAATACAAAAAACATAATTTGGAGTTCGCATCAGTTTTGCATGTTTGAAAATGTGTTGTCATTATCCCTTGGGACATTAATTCATAGTGTAAAACAATCATAAGAGATTAAACACTATCTTCTGACTAAGTGATCTGAATTTTAGGAAACAAAGATATATGGAGTATCTCAAAATGATTGAAATTGACATGATTATAGACTCGGAAATGGTGATTATGCATCTGATGCATTAAAATGAAATTCATATTCCTACATGGTGAAACTTGCATTGGATCAGTAGAAGTTGATGTCAGTTATAACTGACATTTCGTTTGAATGAGATTACAAGGTTTATATAGGATTTTTTCATTCTGGTCACATTGGTTTGTAAATATTTTGGTATTAACAATGATAACAAGATGTCTAAACCAGAGTGTTCAGAAATCAGGTCAAAACTCAATGGTGGAGAGATCATTGAGAGTTGGAAAATGGATAACAATTCAATGTTGTTCATTTGGAATCTAATGTTAGTAACAGTTTCTTTTCAAGAGAAACATCTTTGTTCTTATCATATTTCTAGACTAGCTATTCAACCATGGATTCATAAAATGTACAAGGAGTTAAAAACATATTTTTAGAGGGTGGGTATAAAAAGGAATGTGGACGGGTTGGTATCGAGAAGCTTGACTTGTACTCACGTCAAGGTTCAACATCAACACCCAGTGGTTATGTTGGAGCTTTAACATATATGAGTATATACATTGGAATAGATTATAAGGGATTTTGTTCTAGATCACCCTATAAAAATAAGGAAATATGATCCCATATTGGTGATTCTTGATCGACTCACAATGTTAGGTCATCTCAACACGGTTTATGATTCTCATTTAGTTTACGATCTATCCAAAATCATTAAAAAATAGTTCATAAAGAAGAGTAATTTAAAAATTTCAATTATATCAGATATAGATTCGAGGTATATGTCTAATTTTTGTAAATCCTTGAAAAAATCACTTTGGTCTTATTTGATGTAGAGCATGTCTTATCATTCTCTGATGCATGTGAAATCTGGGGGAATGAAAAAAAATGTTAGAATATATATTATGAGCTTGAGACATGGATTTTGGTGGGTCATGGGAGGACACCTTTTCACTAATATAGTTCATATATAATATAAGTTATTAAGCCTCCATACATAGGGCTTTATTTGAAAGATTTTATGGGCATCCATGTCGTTAAACACATTGTTGGGTAGAAACATTAGAAATTTTGATGGTTGGGTTGAGTCTTTCACTAGAGAAACATAGAATATTATGTTCATCAAGAAGAGACTGGAGGCATCTCAAATTCATCATAAATTTTATGGGGACCATCTTTAAATACCATTTTTGTTCATGGTTTGTAATAATTTTCCCGTGAGAATATCTCTTGGTATGAGACTTCATCCGTATGGAAACAAGGGAATTCTATCTATGAGGTGTACTGGAACATTTTTTATACTTGACCATCTTGGAGAGATCACATATTTTTTTACTCTTCCACCATGGTTCAGTGTGGTACACAAATGTCATCTATATGTTAATGTTGAAAATGTATCAGTCGGATCACGACCATCTGATTTATTTGGATCATTTTATGTTGGAGTTGAATTCTTCTTGGAAAATATGCAAACACGGATTGTGGATAAGCAAGAGAATGTTTTATCATTGTAAAAAAATCTATATAGTTTGTGTTTTATGCCATAACATTCAGATTTAGGAGGAAAATTGGGAGAAATAGAAAGATATGGCCATGCAATGGCCCAAGCTCCTTCGTAAAAGAGATGGTTCATAAATTTCCTAAGACAGAAATAAAAAAAGAGGGAAGAATTTTATACCCATGGATTGATGTATATATCATTTGTTTATTCCATTTTATTTTTTTAATGGGTTTGGGTAATCTTTGGGAGAGTATAGAAGTGTTTTTGAAATTTGTAGAATCTTTTCTATTGGTGAAATGTTTTATTATTGTTAGTGTAAACTAAGAAATAAAACAATGTATATATGCAACATAAGGATGTGAAGATCACATAGATGGTGCATGTTTTTCCTACCGATGCTGTAAACTATGAGGAACAGACTTTGGATAATAGCATTAGTACGGTAAGCACATTATTTTTCTAATCTTGAAAGATAAAAATGTTTGGATTTAAATTTGGGATTGTAATGAATGTGATACTCATGATTAAAACTAAATCATTCATAACATCCTCCCACTCGATCCTCACTTGATATATTATCTCGTCCAGTGATAGTGCACCACTAATTGTCATCTTGGAAGGAAATTAATGTGATTTCATGGTGGGATGAAGTGAATTCCCCGCTAGTAAGTCTCCTCTATTTATTGTTTTGTGTTTTTTCCAGGATATATTCCTCTCTCTCCCTGAATATGTTTCTCAGATCTACACTCATTTTATGTAGATAAAAAAATAATTTGCCGAAAATGATGATAATGGGAATTGTGGATGTTATTAAAAGATTTCTAAGGAGGTTCTCTAGATTTTTCACATCGATTTGATGTGTGGTCGCTCATTGGTCTATTTCCACATACCCTAATGTATGTGGCTTTTATCTCAAATCCATTTTTCTTGAACTATAATTTTTTATTTCAAATATTTTTTTTCTCAAACATGTTTCTGTATTAGATGTTAAATGATTTGTTGAAACCCATATTATGTTGATTTGGGATTTTTTGGGACAATGGGCTATAGATGTGGAAGGGGGTTTGTTGTTTGATTTGAAAATGTTGATGAAAAATAAGTGTCATGTTTTCTTTATCAATTTTTTTTTATTAATTTGGGGTTTAAATAATGATTTATTTTATTGGAAGGTGATTTGGGTTTTTTTTTGGAATTTTTGTTGTTCATTATGGATTTCTTGGTTTGGAAATGGTGGAGTAGTATCGTTTGGCATATGCTTGTTGATAGGAGTTAGAAGTTGTTTATTTTCTCAATGTTTTCTTTGGTAAATGATATTGTATTGTTTTTTGTCTTGTGTGGTATAATAATTGGTTGGATCGATGGATAGTGGGCATGAAGGATCACCATCAAGGATGGGAATGAGGGTGTGAAGTACTATTATAAATAAGGGTCAATATTGGACATCAAGTTCCACAATCAATAGTGACACCAAGTTAATTTGTGATCGTGTGAGTATGTTTGTGGTAGCAATGAAAACACATGGAACCATTTTGGTTTATCTAATATGAGTTTGGAAATAGTTAAAGACATGTATTGTTACATTCATGGGGATTTTATTGATTTTTAAAAAATGGATTCATAAGGGTTTGTTTGGGTTGTTGGATGTTTTTTATTTATTTCATGGTTTAGTATAAATTGATTTATTTAAATTTTGATAACCATTTTTATCAGACTAGAATGTGTTGGAAATTCATTTCAAGGAAACCTAATGAGTATAATTACTCACCCCTTATTTGGAACATTGCTGGTTCACCAGATGTTGTGCCCCAGGCCATAGGTAATGGGAAAGCCTGTCATTTACTTTGTGGTGAACCCATATGCTTGGTATTTCTTTTCATTCTTGGAACAAAGATATTGGGGTAAATTATAGAGATGTGTTATTTTGCCATTAGGTTTTAATTTATAGCCTTCCTCTTTGTATCAGATTCTTTATTACATTCGTTTTGTATTGTCAGTCTATTTGGTATTTTCCAATTTTGTAACAATCTTGATAAGAATTATCTAGTGTATTTTTATAATGTCTTGTTTGGTTGGAATTTTCGTTATAATTGAAAATTGTTCTCCAAATATTTTTGAATAACATGACCTTAATTTTCAAACTTTTGCACATCGGGAATGCCTCTGAAGCCCATGGATCATTCCATCACCTTCTCAATCAAATGAAAATGGGAAAGACATTATATATACCCTTCTAGATCAATCATATATGCATCATATGAAGGTCATCATTAATGAATTTATTTTAAATTTCCATCGTTAATATTTTATTTTCGTTGTAAGATTCTATAGAATGTGGAATTCAAGTGGATTTTACCCTGGTATCTAGTGAAAATGGTTCATTATAGTCAATTAATTGATGTGGTTTAAACAATTTAACCACATTCATTTGTTTATATAATTTTTATATGTCATCAAGGTCATATTTGGATTGGAATACCCATTCTCACCCAATATTCATCACATAAACTAGTGGATCAACCATAACTAATAATTGGTTCTGATATAATGAATCATTTGGAATCATGATGGAAATTTTCCCACTTATACTTTTTGAGCTCTCTATTTCATCATTATAAGTAACTGTTGGATCATTATCATCCACAAACTTGTTATCATTTTCTATGACTAGTAATCCATAAATATAAGATTCTCTATCCATTCTATTTCTCTTATGATGTACATTTGTTTCATGAGATACTTTTCTATGGGGACCACATGAATATGGTCTCATAACAACTCTTGTGTTTCTTGAGAATCAACATCATTGATGTCAGTCATTCAAACACCATCATTTCTAGAGGATTTTTTCTATATGAAGAATTATTTCATGTATGGAAACTGAATTTCTCATCTAAGGGGTTTTATAGGTATTATCCATTTGTTTCTATGGTATAATATATAATGATACAATATTTTATTGAGGTTCTAGTTTTTCCTATATAGAGCCTTATTAAATTACTCCCAAAATAATATACATGTATCTTAAAATATTTGTTTATTTACAATCCATATATCAAGTGAAATTATATTTTCTATTTTATTTTGGAATCAGTTAAATTTCTATGACACAATTTGTATTTCATATCCCAAAAATCACAATGGAATATATCTTGGACTCATCATCAAACATTGGATATATAAAAAGTTACTGTTACTCCTTTTTCTAAAACTAGTCCATTGTGGTATTAATAATGAAATGAGTTCTTAAATAAAATAAGTATCTAATAAAATGTTGACAATCTATTGGTTATGATACTCGTCACCATGGCAGGATCAATGATTGTTTTTCTTCAATCCAGGTCGATTCTCTACTATGTTTTTGATTTCATTAAATTTATTATAGGACATAGACCAATACCACAACATGTATAAATATAAATATCTACTCAATTTGTTAATAATGTATGATGTAGGAATATCCATTCTAGATTCTTGAGGAAACAGTGAATACAAATTATTGTTTATTGGTCCTATATACATGATTCACATCTTACAATGTCCATAAAATATTGGGTTGTCAATTTTTATTTATAAAATAAATTTCCATTTTCCAACTGGGTTTACCTCCCAATAGTCTAAATATACATCTTTATAGATATTTCTCAAATTCATAATATTTACATGGCCAAGGTAGTGATTCCAAAACTTGGATTTATATGAGTCAAGTGAACATGAATCATTGTCTATTTTTAATAAATTGTTTTTATAATTTAATTCATAAGTACCATTATTTATATATTCCAATACCTAGTATATGATTTCAATAAAATGGATTTTTAAGATTTTAAGAATCCCCATTATGATGTCGGTTGGATATTGAAATTATGTTCATGGTAATAGTATTTAAATAATTAAAATATCATAAATCAGAATTCATTTTTATTGGAAAACAATGCTGGTAGTCCCCAATGACTATAGCATTGATCCTCTAACAATTGGATCCATGAAAATCCACCTATAATCTATTAATAATTTAGAATATATATGTTTCCTTGATTTTAATTTATATATCGGAACCAAAATCCTTTTCGAATACACAATTCATATATATTGAAGGATTTCACAAGATAATTAACATCCTTTTAGATGCCCCCTCATTTTTGATATTTTTCTTCTTGATGTGGATTTTTATTCCAGATAAAAACCACACTAACTTTTTTCCCTTTCCCAACCTATAGATATACCAATTAATAGATTGACTATTCTTGAAAGAAATATATATTTTATGAGTTTTCGGCCTCTAAACCTTATTCTTCATTATCATATTTACCATATGGTCTAGATGTTTCTTATACCCCATTTAATTATCCACATGGTGAATTAGATTAAGATTTCATGGTATTATATTTTCATTATTTATCATGATATTAATAGAAATAAAACTATATAAGTACTAAGGTCATCATGAATGTATTATATCTATTCACAACACATCAAGGAAATTTATCACCCATATTTCCATGTATTCAATGTATTTTATATACATGACTATATGCGGCCCACCTCGAACCGAGTCTCCAAGATTTATTATAAAAAACAATTGGATATCTTATATATATTTGTTCATCCCTCTTCATGATAATGTTCATAAGAGTAATAAATCATAATGTAAACATCCTTGTCCCTATATTGATTTATAATATTTGTAGTAATGATTGATTGCATGCAACAATGATCATATGTTGCATCGCTCAAATGATTCTCATAGACTAAAATCCCTTCCTTGCTATCCTATTTACCATGCACGTCATTAATTAAATGGAATGAAAAATAGGTTACTATTCGACTACATTAAATATTTTATAGTTAGAAGGTTATATATTACAAGTATGTATTACATTGATATGTTTAAATTTATGTTTATTCATATTGGTACAAATAATATGATAGTGGTTATATTTCTTTATCTGATAAAATGAATATAGGTAAATTAATATTATATATAATAATATCAAATTATTTTATTGAAAACAAATATATCACACTTTTGACTTCAATTTATCCTATTTTTGAGATTTTATTGGGGAAATGAAACATATTACCCTTCATATCAAGGTGAATTTTCAAGATCACACAATTTGAATTGTTTTAGATAGGCATTCCAAATTCCATATATATTAACACACAACTCCTTGATATATTTATTAGACTCACCAATCATAAAATAATTATATTGGATTCCATCAATCAATAAATCATACTTACATAATGTATGAAATTAGATGTAATATGTTAATGTGAAAAATGTTATTTTAACCTAAAACATCATTTAACAATTCCTTGATAATTGATTGGAGCACAACATTGGTTGGTCATTAACTTGAAACCAAGGATTTACTTTAACATCTGTAGTGGAAGGTCATACCTTCATAATATATAAAATAAATGGATTTTATCTTTTTGAATAAATTAAAAATTAATATCTTTTTTACAACAATGATCATATTATGTGGGGTTAATTATGTGATTAATTTTTTCATTGATAATATTCACACATATGATTGTTTATATTTACTATACATTACATGATATAAATAAAATAATAAAGAGATATGATTAGAATCATTTATAGTTTGTTAGTTTCTATAGAGAGTGATAAAATAATAGATGACCTAGGGGAGAAAAAACATGAACTATTAGTGTTTCATGTTGAATATTTAGACCTGTATACCAATTAATCTCTCTTTATTTTGTTTTCATTCTGATCCAAAAACAATCTTCCTCTGCTAGCTTGGGAACTCCGTCCATTACATATTATTTAACTCACATGTTACTGAGGGGATCCAAAATATTTTAAATGGGTATGAAAAATATAAACCATATAAATTCGGTGACTTGCATAATTTGATGAGGGGTGAAACATAAGGGAAACATAATTCATGACTAAATTAAATTAAAATAATAACATATTAAAATATTGTTTCAATGATCATGATCATCCAAAAAAATGTAAAAAATTATAAATTCTTTAAATTTACAATATATTATAATAATTATTGTTATATTAAATTTCAATTAGACTAGTTAACAATGATATTTTATTAATAAAATATTTTATTTTAATTCACAAAAAAATATACCTGTGATTTTGATCCATCGGAAATTTTATAATGAAATATTATTGTATTAAATTATTTATTAACAAAAAATGTACCACAGAGGAAAAAAATTGAGTACTCATTAAAAAAACCAAAATTTAATTCATTGATATACTATTTACTCTCATAGAATATAACATAGATGGATTTTCATATAATTCAATTAATTTTACTCTTAATATAATGAATATAAAAAAACCTAGAATTTATTATTGATGTAATATTTTGATGCATGTATAGTAATAATATTATTACAATATATAAATGATATGATGTTCTAAACATTGCAAAAAAATATTAATTTTCCATTTAATATATATAATTCCCATCACAAAACAAGTTCAATCATCATAATAAACACACCCAACAAATTTTTATAAGGATAAAATAGTATAATAAATTTATTTTTATTTGTCATAATGTGGTAACATTCCATATCATGTACATTCTCATTGATCCTCTTGTATTATGGTCACCATCAATCCATGGAACATGAATATTTACTCGACGTGTGACTATTGCATTGAATATATTGTATTAAAGGTAGTTTATCTAGTTTTAATTTCATGTTGTTTCTAGGTTACACTTTCACCAATCCTGATGACCATATTGGACTAAAGGAACAAAAATTTATATGATGTTATAGGATGTGTACCATTGAATATAATGTTCTAAGATGGCTTCATAAACACAATATTTGAAATTAAACTTAGCATTATTAAAAAAATTCACAATTCTTGCATGTTTTCAAAATTAAATTGTTATTCATTTTGCATGAATAAATAGTTTGTACCAATGGGATACATAATTTGGGTTCATGTTTTACCTATCAAGATTCCCAAAAATATAAAAATTCATTCATAATATGTATTTTTTAAAAAATAAATAAATATTGATATATCAATGAGTAATGAATGATAATAAATAATATCTCTCAATTTGGATTAGATAACGATGAAAATTGATTTCAAAAGTAATTAAAACGTGTAAATCAATCAATGAACATTAAATAATTATAAACAAATATAAAACCACAACGATTCAAATTAATTATTATTGTCTTGTAGAAGTTCTAGTTTGGGTATTTCCATATAAGTATATTGTCATAATATATTTTTAAAATGATATTTAAAAAATTATAATTTACATGATCCATGAAATTTAATTACTGATTATTGATATGAAAGAGAACGTAAAAAATGTAGTTTTATCCTATATATATTATAATTAATATGATATATTAAATAATTATCTTCATTGTAATTATTTCTCCATTTATGGATGCGATCTTTTATCTACGTCGTATGGTCTTTGAGTTGGCAAATTCAATAATAGATTTCCTCCAGTATGGATCTAAACATGTTTCTTGAACTTCAAGCATTTTTATATGAAAATCTATGTTATATCATGATATATCAATATGTATACAACGTTTTCTTTTGAATTACCACTTAATTTATTAAAGGAAGTATTCTATTAGCCCTCTCTATAGATGGGAGTAGTCTTAGTTAACGGTCTATATCAATTATTGAGTTTCTTCTTGCTGATTGTTCTCTCTAGGATTTCTAAAGGATCCCTTATACATGTTCTTGTGCACAAAAAATAATGTATTTGTGATAGATAAATAATATAATTGGGTTCATATTTTTCTATTGTTATAAAATAAAAATTTGATATGGGCCTTTATTATTATTTAAAAAAAAACTGCTTAACTCCATGTCTATGTTAACAAGAATATTATTATTTTATGAAATCTGTAAACTCACAAATGAAATTAAATATTATTAATTAAAATAAAATTCATTATATAATATTTCTCATTAAGACATTCAACTATGTCAATTATAAGTTTATAATATTTTTCGGACATTGAATAATTTATTTTTATTAAATAAATAAACATCACCACAATATTCACCATACAATAAACAATTTATTCTATAAATATGTTATTAATATTTACTAAATATTCATCTCTTAAAATATTTTCTCAAAAAACTGGTGATGGAATATATAAAATCGACACAACATTATTAATTATTAAAACACATGTGGTAATAATTTATATATAATGTGTTAAATGATAAGTAATTTTATTTTGTATCTGAGATTGTTGATACAGTATCTGTGTAAACGAATTTTCATTTTTCTATGTGGCATGAAGTGAATGATCTGTCAGGAACACCCATAGTGGGAGATTCAATTCTTTTGAATTTAACACATATAATGGTTTTTTTATACAAGGGACTATCATTCTTTTATTGAATCTCATGTTTTTTATTTTGTTGGATTAATAAGGAAAACGATTCATTCTTTTTTAAAATCATAAACTCCACTTGGCCAAATAGAGTGTTGAGACATCCACTATGGATAGTTTTTTATCTTTGTGGATGAGGACGAGTTGATATGGCAATTATACAAGATTGAGATGGAAGAATATGATATAATCCTAGGTATGTCTTGGTTGCAACGTTTAATGAACCATATGAACTGTTATATGTGAAAAGTGAGTTTTATAATGGGGGATGGAATAAAACATATCCTTAGAAGAGTAAATAATTAAAAGGTTGGACCATCAAGATTTCTGAAAAATTAAATTGGGATAATATCTTATTAGTAAGTGGATTTTTCTCTGTGATTATTGAATGTGTTTGGTAGAAGCTATTTTCCAGTAGTAGTTGATCAGTCTAGTAATGTGTTTTCTAAATAATTCACAGGGTATCATCCTTTGAGAGTAGTGGAGTTTCTATTTTATCTCCTTCATGTGAAAAGTATTTTCTATCTTCCATATTAACATAGATCTCCAGTAATACTGATGGAATTTAATGTGAAGTCGGAAGAGGTAGAAAAAAAGGGTTCATCCAACATTGCATGTCATTTTGGGAAGGGCCAGTTGTGATTGTTAAAATGGAATAAGAAACTCTTATCATCTGTGTCGATTGTCGTCATCTTAACCAAATTACGAAAAAGAACTGATAAAAACATCCATGCATTAAAGACCTATTCAATTAGTTTAGGGGAGATCAGTGTTTCTCTAAGATGGAATTCTGATTAGGATATCATTAGTTCTAGGTGAGGATGGAAAATATCCTAAAAACAACATTCATGTGTTTATATTGCCATTATGAGTACATGGTCATTCTATTTGGAATTTATAATTCACTGGTGGTGTTTATAGAATTGATGAATAAGATATTTCACAGATATATGGATTTCATCGTGGTTGTATTTGTGGAAGATATACTGGTGTATTCATGGACAATAGTGGTTCCCGAGTAACACCTAGTAGTTTTTTTTGGGATCTTGAATGTTCATATATTGTATTCCAAAATTATCAAAGTGAGATTTTTGTATTTAAGGTATTCATTTCTATGTCCATGTTATATTTGATATAGGTGATTTATTATATCCATATAAGATAAAGGTTTTAATGTATTAGAAATCGTCGAGGATTGTTTTTGAGATATAGAGATTCCTTGTTCTCATTGGGTATTATTGACACTTTATTCGGAATTCAGATGACTGGACTTGCTAATGAAAACATTAAAAGAAAGAATATTCCATTTCAATGGATTAGGATATTCCAAAAATCATTCGATAGGCTTAAGGATTGTTTTACATTAACACTCATCATGGTTTTTCCATGACAATGAAAAGGGTGTGAGGTTTATTATGATGCATTAAGATTTGTATTGGGTGTTGATCTCAAGGAAGGGGAAAATTTTTGGTTCATATTTATCATCATAGTTGAGGTTTTATCAGAAGAAATACAAAAAACATGATTTGGATTTGGTAGCAGTTTTACATGCTAAGAAAATGTGGGGTCATTATCCCTTGGGACATAAATTCATTGTATACACCAATCATAAGTGATTAAAACCTATCTTATAGAAAAGTGATCCGAATTTGAGGAATCAAAGATAGATGGAGTATCTCAAAATGTATGAAATTGACATGAATATAGACTAGGTAATGGTGATTATGCTTCTGATGCATTAAAATGAAATTCATATGCCCACGTGGTGAAACATGCATTGGATCTGTAGATGTTGATTTTGGTTATAACTGATGTGTCATTTGAATGAGAGTACAAAGCTGATGTAGGTTTTTCCATTCTGGTCACATTGGTTCCTCAATTTTTCGGTATTGAAAATGATAACAAGATGTCTAAACCAGAGTTTTCAGAAATCAGGTCAAAACTCAATTGTACAGAGATCATTGAGAGTTGGAAACTGGATAACAATTCGATGTTGTTCATTGGGAATCTAATGGTAATACTAATTTCTTTTCAAGAGAAACTTTTCTGTTCTTATCATATTTCTAGACTGGCTATGCATCCATGGATTCATAAAATTTACAGGGAGTTAAAAACATATTTTCAGTGGGTGGGTATGAAAAATAATGTGGATGGGTTGGTATCAAGATGCTTGACTTGTAATCACGTCAAGATTCAGCATTAGCACCCAGTTTTTGTGTTGCAGCTTTAACCTATATGAGTATAGATATTGGAGTTGATTATGGTGGATTTGTTTCCTGATCTCCATATAAAAATAAGGAAATATGATTCCATATTGGTGATTGTTGATTGAATCACAATGTTAGGTCATCTCAGCTTGGTTCATGATTCTCATTTGTTTTGTGATCTATCCCAAATCATTAAAAAAAAGTTGGTAAATAGGAATGGTGTACAAATTTCAATTATATTAGATATAGATTCGAGGTCCATGTCTAATTTTTGTAAATCCATGCAAAAATCACATGGGTCATAGTTGATGTAGAGCATGTCTTATCATTTTCTAATGAATGTGAAATCTGGGGGAATGATAAAAATGATAGAATATATTTTATGTACTTGAGACATGGATTTTTTTGGCTCATGGGAGAACACCTTTTCATTATTATAGTTCATATATATTAAATTTTTTCAAGCCTCTATACATAGGTCTTCATTTGAATGATTGTATGGGCATCTAAGTCGTTAAACACTTTGTTGGGTGGAAATAGTATAAATTTTGATGGTTGGGTTGAGTCTTTCACTAGAGAAACATAGAAGATTATTTTGATCAAGAAGAGACTAGAGGAATCTCAAATTCATCAGAAATTTTATAGGTACCATCTTCAACTACCATTTTTGTTCGAGGTTTGTAATAATTTTCTCTTGATAATATCTCTAAGTATGGGACTTCATCGGTATGGAAACAAGGAAATTCTATCTATGAGGTGTAAAAAAAATTTTTATACTTGACTGGATGGGAGAGGTAACATATTAGTTGACTTTTCCACCACGGTTCATTGTGGTACACAAATGTCATCTATATGTCAATGATGAAAATGTTTCAGCCGGATCACGACGATATGATTTATTTGGATCATTTTATGTTCTAAATGAATGCTTCTTGGCAAACATGCCAATCCAGATTGTGGATAAGAAAGAAAATGTTTTTCATTTTAAAACTATCTATAACGTTTGTGTTTTATGGCATAATATAAAGGTTTAGGAGGAAAAATGGGAGAAAGAGAAAGATATGGTCATGCTATTTCCCAAGCTCTTTTAGAAAAGAGATGGTGCATAAATTTCCAAGGACATAAATAATAATATAGGGGAGAATTTAGTACCCATGTCTTTATCTATATATCCCTTGTTTATTCCATTTTATTTTTTAATGGGTTTGTGTAATCATTGGGAGAGTTTGGAAGTGTTTTTGAAATTTTTAGAATCTTTTCTATTGGTGTAAGGTTTTATTATGGTTACTGTAAACTAAGTAATACACCAATGTATATATGAAACATGAGGATGTGAATTTCACACAGTTGGTGCATGTTTTTCCTACCACTGCAGTAAACTATGATGAACAACCTTTCGATAGTAGCATTAACATGGTAAGAACATTATTTTTCGAATCATACAAGATAACAATGTGTGGATTTAAATTTTGGATTTTTAAAAATGGGATACTTGGGATTAAACTTAAATCATTAATAACATCCTCCCACTCGATCCACACTCGATATAACATCTCCTCCAGGGATAATGCACCTATAATTATCATCTTGGTAGGAAATCGACATGATTTCATGGTGTGATGAAGGTGATTCTTCTATGGTAAGTCTCCTCTGTGTGTTGTTTTTAGATTTTCCCTAGATCTATTCCTCTCTCTCTAAATAGGTTTCTATGATCTAAACTCATTTTATGTAGATCAAGGATATTATTTGCAAAACTTTTTTTAGTGTGAATTTTGGATGTTATTAAATGATTTCTATGGAGGTTCTCTATATTTTTCACATCGATTTGGTGTGTGGTTTCTCATTTCTCTAGTCCCCATAACCTAATGTATGAGGCCTTTATCTCAAATCCATTTTAACGATCTATAATTTTTAATTTCAAATAATTTTTTTCCCAAACAAGTTTGTGGATTAGATGTTAAATTATTGGTTGAAACACATATTATGATGATTTTGGAATTTTTTTGGAAAATGGGCTATAGATGTGAAAGGGGTTTTGTTGTTTTATTTTAAAATGTTGATCAAAAGAAAAGTGGACTGTTTTATTTATCAAAAATGGTTTATTAATTAGGGATCTAAATAATGATTTTTTTATTGGAAGGTGATTTGGGTTTTTTTGGAATTTTTGTTGTTCATTAGGAATTTCTTGGTTTTTAAATGGTGGATTAGTATCATTTGGGATATTCTTGTTGATATGAGTTGGATGTTGTTTATTTTCTCATTTTTTTTTATGGTAAATGATGTTGGATTATTTTTTGTCTTACGTGGTATAATAATTGGTTGGATCGATGGATGGTTTGCATGAAGGATCACCATCAAGGAAGAGAATGAGGGTGTGAAGTACCACTATAAATAATGGGAAATATTGCAAATGAAGTTCCACTATCAATAGTGACACGAAGTTCATGTGTGATCATGTGAGTATGATTGTGGTAGGTGGAAAACACACGGAACCATTTTGGTTTATCCAATATGTGTTTGGAAATGGTTAAATAAATGTGTTGTTACATTTTTTGGTTATTTTATTGATTTTAAATAAATGGTTTCGTAAGGGTGTATTTGGCTTGTTGGATGTTTTTTATTTGTTTCATGGTTTAGTATAAATTGATTAATTTAGATTGTGATAAATATTTTTATCTGACTAGAATGCGTTGGAAATTCATTTCAAGGAAACATGATGAGTATAATTACTCACCCCCTTCTTTGGAACTTTGGTGTTTCTGCAGATGTTGTGCCCTAGACCATAGGTAATGGAAAAGCGTGTCATTTACATTGTGGTGAACCCATATGCTTGGGATTTCTTGTTTTTCATGGAACATATTGATTAGTGTAATTTATCAAGATGTGTTATTGTGTCATTAGGTTTTAATTTTTAGTCTTCCTCTTTGTATCAGATATTTCATTTCTTTCATTATTAATTGTCAGTCAATTGGGTATTTTTCTATTTTGTAACAATCTTGAAAAGCATCATCTATTTTATTTAGATAAAGTGTTGTTTGGTTGGATATTTTTATTATAATTGAAAATCTTTCCCCAAATATTTTTGAAGACCAAGACCTTAATTATCAAACTTTTTCACATAGGGAATGCCATTGAAGTCCATGTAGCATTCCATCACCTTCTCAATCAAATGAAAATGGGTAAGACATTATATATACCATTATAGATCAATCATATATGAATATTTTGATGGTTATCATTAAAGAAATTATTTGGAATTTCTATCTTTAATATTTTATTTTCGTTGTAAGATTCTATATTATGTGGAATTCAAGTGGATTTGAACCTGGAATCCAGTGAAAATGGCCCGTTATAGTAAATTCATCTATGTGGTTTAAACAATTTAACTACATTCATTTGTTTATATTATATTTCTTTATCATCCAGGTCATATTTATTTTTGAATACCAATTCCCACTGAATATTCATCACATAAACTGGTTGATCAACCATAACAATGAATTGGTTCTAATATAATGAATCATTTGGAAACATGCTGGAAATTTTCCCACTTCTATTTTTTGAGCTCTCTATTTCATCATTATAAGAAATAGTTGGATCATTATCAACCACAAACTTGTCAACATATTTGATGACTACTAATCCATTAATATTAGGTTCTCTATCCATTATATTTCTCTTATTACATACATTTGATTCATGAGCTACTTTTCCATGGGGACCACATGAATATGGTCTCATAACAACTCTTGTGTGTCTTGAGAATCAACAAAATTGATGTCAGTCATTTATACCCCATTGTTTTTGAGGATTTATTTCTATATCATGTATGATTTCATGTTTGGAAAGTGATTGTCTTGTCTAAGGGGTTCCATAGGTATTATCCATTTTATTCTATGGTAAAATCTAAAATGATACAATTTTTTTGAGGTTCATGTTTTTCATATATAGAGCTTTATCTAATTACTCCCAAAATCATTTACATGTATGTTAAAATAATTTTTTATTTACTATCCATTTATCATGTGAAATTACATTTTCTATTTTATTTTGGGATCAATTAAATTTATATGACACACTTTTTTATGTATATCCCAAAAATGATAATGGAATATCTTCTGGACTCATCATCGAACATTGGATATATAACAAGTTATAGTTACCCCTTTCACTAAAACAAGTCCATTGTAGGGTTAATGATGGAATGAGTTCCTAATGAATATAAATATCTAATAAAATGTTGATAATAAATTGGTTATGATATTCACCAGCATGAAATGATCAATGATTGTTTTTCTTTAATCCAAGTCAATTTTCTACTATATTTTTGATTTCATTAAATTTCTTATATAACACATACCAATACCACTTCATGTACAAATATAAATATCTACTCAAGTTGTTAAAAATATATGATGTAAGAATGTCCATTCTAGATTCTTGAGGAAACAGTGAATACACATTAGTATTTATCGGTCCTATAAATAGGATTCACATCTTACAATGTCTATAAAATATTGGGATATCAATTTTTATTTATAAATAATATTTCCATTTTCCAACTGGGTTTACCTCCCAATAGACTAAATATACATCTTTATAGATGTTTCTCAAATTCATAATATTTACATGGCCAAGGTTGTGATTCCATAACATGGATTTATATGAGTCAAGTGAACATGAATCATTACCTATTTTTAATAAATTGTTTTTATAATTTAATTCATAAGTACCATTATTTATATATTCCATTTCCTCGTATATGTTTTAATTAAAATATTTTTTTTATGATATCATGAATCCCCATTAGGATCTAGGATGGATATTGAAATTATGTTCATGGAAATAGTATTTACATAATTAAAATATCATAAATCAATATTCATTTTTATTGGAAATAAATGGGGTTAGTACCCAATGACTATAGCATTGATCGTCTTAAAATTGGATGCATGAAAATCCACCTATAATATATCCATAATATATAATATACATGTTTCCCTGATTTTATATTATATATGGGAACCAAAATAATTACCGAATACACAATTCATATATATTGAAGTATTTCACAAGATAATTAAAACCCCTTTAGATTTCCCACTCATTTTGATATTGTTTCTCTTGATGTGGATTTTTATTCCACATAAAAACCACACTAACTTCTTTTTCCTTTCCCAAACTATAGATATACCAATTCATGGATTGACTGTTCTTGAGAGAAATATGTATTTCATGAGTTTTCATCCTCTGAACCTTATTCTTCATTATCATATTTACCATATGGTCTAAATTTTTCTTATACCACATTTAATTATCCATATGGTGAATTAGAGTAACATCCGATTGTATTATATTTTCATTATTTGTCATGATATAAATAGAGATAAAACTATATAAGTACTAGTGTCGTCATGAATTTATTAGGTATGTTCATAACACATCAAGTAATTTTATCACCAATATTTCCAAGTATTCAAAGTCAATTATATACTTGACTAAATGAGGCCCACCTCGAACCGAATCACCAAGATTTCTTGTAAACAAACAATTCGATATCTTATATATATATTTTATTCCCTCCTCATGATAATTTTCAAAAATTTAATACATCATGATGTAAACATCCATGTCTCCATGTTTATTTATAATATTTGATGTAATGATTGATTTCATGAAACAATGATCATATGTAGCATTGTTCAAATGTTTCTCAAAGAGTGAAACCCTTTCCCCGCTATCCTATTTACCATGCACGTCATCAATTCAATGGAATGGAACAGAGGTTACTATTCGACTCCATTAAATATTTTCTAGTGAGAAGGTTTTATATGACAAGTATGTATTACATTGATATGTTTAAAATATAGTTTATTCATATTTGTATAAATAATATGAGAGGGGTTTTAATGATTTATCTGATAAAATGAATATAGGTAAATAAATATTATATATAATACTATAAAATTATTTTATTGAAACCCAATATATCACACTTTTGACTTCAATGTATCCTATTTTCGAGACATTATTGGGGAAAGGATGCATATTACCCTTCATATCAAGGTGAATTTTCATTATCAAGTAATTTGAATTGTTTTAGATAGGCATTCCAAATTCCATATACATTAACACAAAGCTCCATGATCTATTTATTAGACTCCCCAATCCTAAAATACTTATATTGTATTCCATAAATCAACAAATCATATTTACATAATGTATGAAATTTGAAGTAATCTGTTAATGTGAACAATGTTATTTTAACCTGAAACATAATTTAACAATTCCTTGATAATTGATTATAGCACGACATTGGCTGGTCATTAACTTGAAACTAAGGTTTGACTTTAACATAAGTGGTGGAAGGTAATACCTTCATAATATATAAAATTAATGGATTTTAATTTAACAATTCCTTGATAATTGATTGGAGCAGGACATTGGCTGGTCATTAACTTGAAACTAAGGTTTGACTTTAACATAAGCAGTGGAAGTTAATACCTTCATAATATATAAAATTAATGGATTTTATCTTTTTGAATCAATTAAAAATCAATATCTGTTTTACAATAATGATCATATTAAGTGGGATTAATTATGTGATTAATATTTTCATTGATAATATTCATAGATAGGATTGTTTATCTTTTTTATACATTACATGATTGTTAATTTAAAAATATACATGATCATAGAAAACATATGTAATTAAATTTCCATGAAACATGATATAAATAAAATAATAAAGAGATATGATTAGAATCATTTAAAATTTGTTATATTCAATGGTTAGTGTTGAAATAATAGTTGACCAAGGGGAGAAATAGCATGAACTATTAGTGTTTCATGTTGAATATTTTGACCTGTATACCAATCTATCTCTCTTGATTTTGGTTGAATTCTGATCCAAAACCATTCTACCTCTGCTAGCTTGGGAACTCCGTCCATTACATATTATTTTACTCAAATGTTACTAAGGGGATCCAAAATATTTTAAATGGGTTTTCAAAATAGAAACCATAAACATGTGGTGAATTGCATAATTTTATGAGGGGTGAAACATAAGGTAAAAAATAATTCTTCAATAAATTAAATGAAAATAATAACATATTAAAAGATCGTTTCAATGATCATGATCATCCAAATAAATGAAACAAATTATAAATCCTATAAAATTGAAAATATATTATAATAATTAATATTTATATTAATTTACAATTAAATCAATTAATAATTATATTTTATTGATAAATTATTTTATTTTAATTCACAAAAAATAAACCTATGATTCTGATCCATCCGAAATATTATAATGAAATATTTTTATATTAAATTAATTGTTGACAATAAATGTACCACTGAGGTAAAACATTGAGTACTCATTAAAAAAACCAAAAATTAATTCATTGATATACTATTTTCTCTCATAGAATATAACATACATGGATTATCATATAATTCAATGGTTTTTACTATAATATAACGAATATAGAAAAAAAATAGAATTTATTATTGATGTAATATTTTGATGCATGTATAGTAATAACTGTTGTACATTCTATAAATGCTATGATGTTCTAAAAATTGAAAAAAAATATTAGTTTTCCATTTAATATATATAATTCCCATCACAAAACAAGTTCGGTCAATATAATAAACTAACCAAACACATTTTTATGAGGCTAAAATAGTATAATAAATTTATTTTTAATTTGTAATAATTTGGTAAAAGGCCATATCATGTAAATTCTAGTTGATCCTGTTGTATTATGGTCACCATAAATCCATGGAACATGAATATTAACTCGATGTGTGACTATATCATTGAATATATTGTATTAAATTGTGTTTATCTTGTTTTAATTGCATGTTGTCTCTATGTTACACTTTAACTAATAATGATGACAATATTGGACTAAAGGAAAACACAACATGTAGATGAAGATACAGGATGTCTACCATTTAATATCATGTTCCTATATGGCATTATCAAAACAATATTTTTAATTAAACATAGCTTTATTAAAAAATTCATAATTCTTGCAAGTTTTCAAAATTAATTTTTTAATCATTTTACATGAATTCATTATTTGTACCAATGGGATACACAATTTATTCTCATGTGTTAACCATCCAGATTCCCTAGAAGATCCAAATTAGTTCATAATATGTATTTTTTTCAAAAATTAATAAATATTGATATATCTATGAGTAATGAATGATAATAATTAATATCTCTCATTTCAGATTAGACAACGATTAAAATTGATTTCAAAAGTAGTTAAAATGTGTAAATCAATCTATGAACATTAAATAATTATAAACAATTATAAAACTAAAATGATTCCAATTAATTATTATTGTCTAGTATAATTTCTAGAGTGGGTATTTCCATCTCCGTATATTGTCGTAATATATTTTTAAAATGATATTTATAAAATTATAATTTACATGATCAATGAAATTTAAATAGTGAATATTGATATAAAAATGAAAGTAAAAATTGTAGTTTTATCATATATATATATATTATAATTAATATGATATATTAAATAATTATCTACGTTGTAATTATTTATCCATTTATGGATGTGAAATTTTATCTATGTCGTACGGTCTTTGAGTTGGCAGATTCAATAATAGATTTCCTCCAGTTTGGATCTAAACATGATTCATGAACCTCAAGCATTAGTATATAAAAATCTATGTGATTTCATGATATATCCAAATGTATACAACGTTTTCATTTGAATTCCCTCTTCATTTATTAAAGGAAGTGTTCTATTAAACCTCTCTATAGATGAGAGTATTGATGTTTAAGAGCCTATATCAATTATTGAGTATGTTCTTGTAGATTTTTCTCTCCAGGATTTCTACAGGATCATCTATACATGTTCTTGTGCACCACATGATGAAGTATTTGTGCTAGAGAAATAATATAATTGAGTACATATTTTTCTATGGTTAGAAAAAAAATTTGTTTGCGCCATTATTATTGTTTTATAAAACTACTTAACTCCATGTCTATGTTAATAATAATAATATTATTTTATGATATGTGAAAAACTCAAAAATAAAAATAAATATTATTTATTAAAATAGAATTCAGTATATAATATTTCTCATTATGAAATTAAAATGGGTCAATTTTAAGTTTATAATATTTTTCAGACATTGAATACTTTTTTTTATCAAATAAATAAACACCGCCATAATATTCACCATACAATAAAAAATTTATTCAATAAATATATTATTAATATTTATTAAATATTCATCTCTTGAAATATTTTCTCAAAGAACTGGTAATGGAATATATAAAATCTAAAAACCATTATTAATTATTAAAACACATGTGGGAATAATATATATATAACGTGTTAAATGATAAAATATATTATTTTGTAACTCAATTTCTAGATAGAGTATCTGTGTAAACCGATTTTTATCATTATTTGGGGCATTATGTGAGGCATACCAAATTCCAATGTTATATTCAAGAAATATGATAAGAAATCCATCAAGAAAAATTTATTGTCGTAATGTTAATAAACCACATAAAGAGACTTATGTTGTAATATAATCCATTATATATATATATATATATGTATAATAAATCATGTTTAATGTTGGTTCCATCAACTAATTTTCTCAATTTATTATTTTTTAGCATTCCATATATCGATATTCCCTATAGAAATCCATGGCCATGTATTTATATTGGAAATATATTTTTTATCAAATTGACACCGATGTCATATTTAATAAGATAAAATATAGGATAAATCATTTCGATTAATTTTCATTAATTAAACATTTCCCATGATGTTTCCATAATATTATACCTCAATAAAAATGTATTTCATAGTGGTTTTCATCAATACCTCAATATACACAAAAATAATACTCATTAAAAATAATCACTAATTATATAGATCAATAAAAACATCCACGGAGAGAAACACCCAATGAGTCATATAAAAGTTAATTTCCGTCTAGAATGTCTCTTTATCCAAATATCATTTACTAGATATTACCATGTTCATAAATCATGAAAGGATTCCCCAATGTCATCATCATCTCTACCATTGATATCCAATAAAAGTTTTCTCCCTAAACCAATTCATATGGATATGGGACATATTTTGAAGAATGTTGACATATATATCAGGGATTATCATCATTTTAAGAATCTTTTATGACCTTTTAGATTGAAAACTATTATTATGATTTTATCACAAACAATTTTATATAGACGAAAAATCATGATTTTATATATAGATTATTAATATTATTAAAAATGAATATCACTTATCATAATGTAAGAATATGCTTTTCTATGAAATAGACTCCATCATCCTCCACCAAAGTGGAACCCGAGGGACACTTCTAGATGTTCCTCGAAATACACTGAGAGAACCAAATTTGTTTGATTCTATCAATGTGTTGGTTCTTATCTCCAAAGTCCCACTTTCTATTACATGTCATATTAGTTTATGGTGTGGTATTTGACCTTGTGACGCTTGATAGAGTGTTATCATTTTATACATCCAATAGTTTTATGGGTTTTTGTACTTCCTAGGGGTGGAAGTATAAATTTTTGATTTATGCAGGATTTATATATGATATCAGAACACATCACTTCAATGAACAAATGGGGAAGTTATTTGTATGGTCGGATTTTTTCTATGAGTACTCTCCGCTATTATGAATGTTAATTAAGATCACCATTATATTGAGACTATCAGAAGAGGTTGTTGACTATATGGAAAATTTTTATTCCTATATGATTGAGCATTGAAGTGTTTCATTATCGACACAAATTATGGTTGCCTATGGGTCCTAACTATCGAGATCAGATCAGTTGAACAATGTGACGCATGATCTTGATCATACACTAATGGATTCTCCAAGATTGAATGGAGACACAACCTTATGGGTTATTACATTATCATATATTCAGACCACACGAGTCTCAATAATATCTTCTCAAGGAATGATTTTAACGTGAGATAGTGGTGACCACTAGAGATCCCCTATGATTTAACATCAAGATAGGTTTCACTCCATAGATAGGGAACATGGTGGAAAATTCTCTCAGTATGAGATCTTGAACATAGCTGTTGAGAAATTATTTAGAATGGTTGTACATGATGTAGTTTTCTATACTTGATGAGGACTATGAGACATTCCTCTAGAAAATGGTTATTTGTCCACGTATTCTATATTTATTTATAGAGGATCAATTCTTACAAACCAATAGTGAAACCATGTTTATATATATATATGAATCAATATCTTGATTTAATTTTTAATTGTGGGAAGAAAATAATAATTTTCAATGGGAAGAACCAATTTCTTCATTTTTATCATAGAATGAATCACCCTGTAGATGAACAAACTATGTATATGAGAATATTTTTTAGTTGATTGCTTGAGAAACATTCACATGTACGTTAATGTATGAATCCATAGAGTACCCATGGTCATTATTTATTAATGTGATGATTGTTTTGGAATGGATTTCATGAGGCATTTGGGACTCCATTAAATTTTACCATAAAGTTACACCACCATAATGAAGGTTACACTGACTATACCTTTTAGATTCTAGGTGACATGTTGTGGGATTTCATGTTGTACAATGTCCGTATATGGATTTATCACATACCATTGGTGATTATTTTATTAGAAAAATATTTAAAATTCCACCATCAGTATAAAATTGTACGTGGAATTCTTTTTGAGACCCAAAAATTCAATTCTATATTGGTTTGATCAAGTAATGTTATTATTAAAGGACCAACATTTTGTGTAACAAATAACATAAAATGATATAATCACAATGGAGTAGTGGAGGACTACCCAGATCCATTGGATGTCTTAAAATTACAAAATAAAGGGTTATATGGATTTCATGGGGGGAGAAGTTGTGTAAAAATAATCACAACATCATGTTGATTGTGGTTATTTTGTGTGGTGTAATGTTTTCTCTAAAAACATCCATTTTAGATACAACATATGGCTGGCGAGGTGGCATACATCATGACCCTAAAATCATAGCCAGATTTGGTTTTTGATTTATTATATCTATCATAGATGAATAGGTAATTGAATGAATCATAAAATCTCATTGAATAAGGATATATGAAAATATAGAATTTAGTTACAAATAATAACTACTCAACAGAAATTATGGATTGGATGGAGAAGGTCCAACAGGGGTGATTCATTCCCTTAGTCAATTCCTAGTGGAATCTTGGAAATACATTGTTTAGAACCTGGGAAATGGAGAACCAAATACAATGCTTATACCTACATCATTTTAGGAAGTTCTTTAAACTTTATAAGAGTAAAAACTAAGGTTAGTGAAATGTAATGAATATTTTTTATCCAAGTGATGTATTGAATATTTTGAATATTATTTTTAGATATATGAACTAAGCTATCATATTTTTTAAAGGAACTGGAAGGATTTTAATTGATATAATAAAAATATTATATATATTAACTCATGCATAATAAGTTTCTCCAAAATAATATTAGTAATGTGGAACTATGTCTTACATTTTAAATTTGAGGATTCAATTAAATATAAAATATTGGTGTATCCTAGGTGATATGTAACCATTATTAGAGTCACATGTTTTGTTAATGACCAATTAGGGGAGAATTAATTTAATGTAAAAAATTAAATTAATTTATTTCTTATTAAATATCCCATATTTAAAATATACTCTAAAAATCCACATTATGGAAATTACAGTGGTTTATCCACCAATCTCGAGGGATTGACATAAGATTCAATTATAGAGTGTTCATGGATGATCAATTGATGGTCATTATTTTTAAATGAGTGATCCATCCAAATCATTGATCTCACCAATGACTGTAAGGTGAAGATTTTATCAATCTTTTATCGACCTAGATTTGGTGTAGGTTTTTCACATGGGTTTGATTAAAAATTAATTATTCCATGAAAAACTAAAATCTATCCCACTAGGATACGGATTCACTATTCGATCATTCTATGAGAATTTTACATTATCTCCTTATAATTATAAATTTGTGATTTTTGGTGAATCCTTATTAAAATTAATATAATTTAATTTATTATAATCAATTATTAAATTATAATATAAATAATTTCTTAGGATCCTTCCTATTGTTTATGAAATGTGTTTTTATCTCCACATTCTAAATGTGTTTATCCTCAACATAACATTGACCAATAGATTGAAAAATTCCATGATAACGATCATTGTACAATAAATCATTTGTGAAATAGACCAATACCATAGGTTTTGGATAATGATAAATGTATTTATCTTGGGATATGATGATGGGTATTTATTAGTATTAGATTTTGAGAACCCAAGTTCATGGTTTTGTCATTCGGATGATGTGGCGTTATAGAAGTAATTCCCCATTAGATTTGATCTCTAGAATTTATTTACCAATTTCCCTCATGATTAGTCAATCCTTTATCCATATTCATCAGTGGGTCTAATGGTGGAATATGTTGTGGTTTTGGTTGTGTTATTGAGTAATATATATTATTCTCCATATTTTTATGAAAATACTAACAATACAAAGTCTTGTTCATAAGAACATGCCCCATGTGGTCTCCTCCTTTGGATCTACAATTTATATGAAGTGAAAAAGTTTCAAACATGTACTGAAACAAGCCAAAATTTATGTAACCGAAGGTTACTAACCATATTTGTACTGCTACATACATGATAAAAATCATGGTAACTATGATAAAGAAAACTTGAGTCTAATGGAACTAATCAATACCTGAAGACGTCCATGCACATGAACATTTCAAAATTTAAATGGAATGCTGTAGGGAACATCATAATGGGATAAATTTCATTGGAATACCTTTGGTATAGATAATAGACAATTTACAAAAAGTACATTCAATGTAATTTCTTTAGGAATGGTAGAGGCACTTCGTCTCCTTAGTATAGCGAAGTGTTAGTTGGGTGTGTTCTATGGGTCCATCCCTACGAGGTAAATTGTCAAATTACATTAAGATCATAGGATTATTATACCGTTTGTAGTATTATTCTATGATAGGGTTCTTATATCCACATAGGGAACATTCTATGAGATCCTTTATCATTCATTATTCGTTAATGGGTTGGTATTGAGATATCGTTATTACTAACATTCATGGGAATACGATCCACTAAATAGAGTGTTATTCTTGGTAGGGTCTGGTATAAGTTAGTATATATGGGTTATATCATCTATTTATATGAATATATCATCATAGTACATGTTATTACCTTCTTATAGATTTTTTTGACGATCCTAATTGCTCATTTAAGGACCATTAGTGATTCTATGGCTCGTGGAGTGAGTTATCCAAAAGGAGGATTACATTAAATACTCTAACAGAATACAATACATGGTTGCATAGATGATATGCCATTGAGATACAGATTATTTCATGAGTTTATATTTGTTTTATTATTTTAATATCTCATATTTTGATTGTCCTATATTTGTGACATCAATATGACTATCCTCATGGGGATTTATGTCAGGAGATTATGAGGTGTCCTCATACACATTGTTATAATCACCCCAAAATGGGTTCAACATATAAATGTCATCTCTTATATAAATGATAGTCCTTCAAATGATGTCTTAAGATAACACCTATTAGACTTGGAATTTTTTAGAAAAACAGAACGTGGTTTGTAGAAGATGATTCATTTGGTAGTAGTCCCCTCCACAAAAAGTTACACTATATAATTAGTTTAGATTATATTTATTTGTTTATTTTTTAATTTTAGTAATTATTTCAATACTTATTTTTAGGATAAAGATGTATATCGGAATTTGGGATATTGTTGTATTTACCTTTCCCATTGTATTGTTATTTGGTGATGTTGGGATAGGTACATGGTTCGTAGGAAAATGCCTCCAATGTGTATGTTGTGAATAGTTAATTCTAATAACTATATTGGTACTTCTTGATGAATTAGTGGGGTGTAAAACTCTTATTTTGATTGAATAAGAATCCCTAGGGATCAGGAATTGTGACACAAATAAATTAAATTGCATTATGTTACTCAAAGAACTGAAATTATATAGAACCCCAATGATTTGGGTATAGATAGATATGTAATGATATATTAATGAATATAATACGAAGTGAATACAAATTTGCAATGGAATCTATCTGCTATGACTTTCATTTTAATGAAAAATTTCTAAGGATACGATGATATGAGGAGTGAACCTAATCAACATTGATAACGATCCTTGACAAAGGCAATAATTTTAAAATTATCTATGATTTAACCAAAATAATGTATTTTTTAATTTATTCTTTAATAGATCATGTTTTCTTATACAGATGTCATTCATTCTTTTTTAACTAATAATATTTATTCCATAACTATGGATTATGGTATTTGATATGAATGGTATGGTTATAAAATGTAATCCATCTATTCTTAATCATGTATTGGTATATTTTTTGAAAGAATTGTTATCTCCCTTTTTTACCCTTACATATCATCTGAGCCATCCCTCTGATATTTTACCATGACAATGGTCATGAAGAAATATTTTACCTTTTATTTTTATCTGATTTGTTAATGATTTGATGAACATTTATGAATAAATTTTAGAACTATTATGAGTATTTTATATGTATCTATGTTTTAAAAAATAGTAATCTTATATGATTCCATAATTTATCATTATGTTATACTCTAAATACCTATCTAATAAATTTTCATATTTATTAAGGAATTGTATAGTTAAATATAGTTTTTATCATATAAATATTTAGTTGACATTTGAAATTATGATGGGAAAACATCTGCGAAAACAGATAGGAAAATCCAATATATAAGAGAACATTCTGAGATATGAATATATATTAATATGGTGTTTTATTCCGAGAAAAAATATTGTTTTTAGACACAATAAGTGGATGTGTTTATAAAATGATGTATTTTGGGTAGTTACCCAGAAATGAGTTCATTAAGTATATCTAAGATATCATTATAGTGAATGGTTGGAATAAATTTACTAGAGACATTGAAAAATTATTCTTCTAGGATATTCTTATGTTAATTCTGATTTTATATTTGAACCATTATGAAGGATTAGAATATATGATGGTAATTAATGTCTTAGATTAAATTAATGGTGACAGAGGATGAATTGAAGCTGCTAGGAGAAAGAAATCCTATTAATGAATTTTAGTGATTGATTACTCTGATCAATGATACATGATGGTCATGTTTAACAATTTCATTTTATTATAAAATTTAACATAGAATACTGATGTAGATATGGTAACATTTTTTATCAAAAATTGATGCTTCCAATTTTATCTCAACTATATGAATTTCTATATATTTAAGAAACATCCACATAATAGAAATGGAAAACCCAAATTATTACATATTTAATTAGTAATGAAATCCATTAATGGAATAATGATCAAATTTCATGTATATTATTCTTATTTGATTGATGTTGTGGGGAATGTACTCCCTAAATATAATGATATTTCCACTCTATTTAAATTTTATTTTAGCTTATCCATTGATTGGAATTATTTATATAATTCCAACGTCAATTTTAAAGGAATGATGGCCCTATTTGTTATTTAGAACCATCATATTATTTTATATCAGGTTGATGATAAATATGATGTTGTATTGGAATGTATATCAGTTATATAGGTACTAATTCTAATTCAAATGGTATTTTTACCTAATATGGATTGGTATAATCTAAATATAGATGATATACATGTTATGTTAAGGTTAGAATAGTATCCATGACTTCTAATGGCTCGTGAATTATATTTTTCTATATAATTAATAGATGATGAAAAAACTATTTATAATACTCCATATATAAGGGACCTTATTGAGTTGTAGGAATTGAAAAAAACTCATGTATAATATTTCAATGTACTTCATTCATCCAAGTGTTTAACCATGGGGTTCATGTGATCTTATTTAATAATAGATATATTGATCAATGTGACTTTTCATTGATTATCAAGAACCAAATATGATAACAATTAATAATAATTATCATATTCTCTATATTGATGATTTATTCGATCAATAATGAGGTGATCATTATTTTTCGTTGAGTGATCGTAGATATGGATGTTGTCATTTGATTTTCAAAATAGTAACATAAACAAAACTCATAATATGATGTATGGACCCAATTAATTTATATTTATTCCATTTCATGTATATAATTCAAAAAAATCATCACCTATTTCATGAATAGTGTATTTTTAAATTTCCTTCGACTAGAAGTGTTAGTATCCATATATGATATAATTATATATTCCATGAGTCTAGAATAGTATAAAGATAACATGAGTATTTAACTGAACACCCTAATGATTAGTTTGATAAATTAAAATTTCATCCAATAAAAATTTTGGATTTTTTTTCAATATTGGGTCTTACAATTACAAAGTGAGGATATATCATTTGTTTATAATAGAAAGTAGTTGTTGAAAATTGGAATAGACTAAAAAATGTGATTTGGTTCTATCATATTGTTTGTTTGGATAAAACTATTGAAACATTATGAAATATTTCTCATGTATTTCTAATATAATTTTCATGTCACCTCTAATGGGACGAATGTTCCCAATGTAGAATGAATGTTATGAAATATCAACGTATGCACATGTGCCTCATCCAGGTTGGGGAGGACTTTTATGTGAATCCAGGCAGAGGCACAATTATCTAGGTACTATATCTGTACTGTAGCGGGACAGTTCAGTACTGTTGTAGGTACTGTAGAGGTAAGTGTAGAAGGCACTTTTTGGCACTGTAGCTACTAGGAATTTTCCCACGTTTGAGCCTTTAGGCCACCAATTTGGTCCCTGATCCCATTAAGGCCTTCGGGCCTCCCAAGCCTTCATGCCAATAAGGTCTTCAGGGTACCTCAAGGCCTTCGGGCCCCCTTAAGTGTAGATGCAAACCAGAAAACCTAAAGGGAACAACCTCTATAAAGAGGCTGACCAAGGAGAATTCACCGTAGTCGATGCAATGAGGATTGCAAGAATGAGAGTGTGTGGAACCTGACATCAGGAAAAGCACTTACATTCACAAGATAACAATGTCAAGCAACTATACGAAGGTAGAGAGATGATTTCACAATGAAGATGTTGGGGAGAAGCAGTTCCATGTAGTTAGTCTGGGTTGTAAGTAATTTTTTAACCCCACAGGTAATAAATTTCTCTATGGCTTTTGGGCCATGTAATACTTATGCCTACATTTCTTGTAAGGGTTCCACCTCACCCCATTAAAGGTTTACTATCAATAATAAATAACAAAATGAAGGAATTCGGGCCATTAGATGGATGAAATATCATGGTACTGATATAAAGGTTATTCAATGCACATTTTCATACCCATTCATATACTAGACATTGGTTTTTTGATCTATAATTATGCACCACAAATGTCACTGGGATGAATCTTCCAGTATAATGACATTTTTTATAGAATTTTCTTTCACAACAATGAATTGTTAATGAGAAATATTATCAGATACATGATTTGGAGATGGATGTGGTACATTTTCTCATTAATTGTTGGGTGAAATTATATTTATGATGAAAGGTGTTAGATATGTGTAAATAATATTAATTTATTTTTTATATTTTATATTCACTCAGATAGAGATGAATATTTTATAGATAAAATGTTTAGATTTTATTATAGATAATAAAATTATAATACATTTTAATCTTGGGATAAGAGAACTTGTTCACTTCTTCTTCCGTTAAAATAATTACGATATAAAATATTTAATTTGGACCACAAAATATCAATAATTTAATAATTCAAATGATGTATATAGAAATCGCGAAGGAATGGTATATGTATCATCTTTATTAAATTAATTTTCATCAATATGTTCATGTGAGTATTATATAGGTACAAATTGAAAATTTATAGGTACCAAATAATTAATGAAATGTTATTCAGTCAACTACATTTTTTATGAGATGATATGTTTCTAGAAACATGTTTGTGAGCATCCCATACTAAAATTTCTAAAGTAGCCATTGTATAATTCTCATTGATTTCATTATCAATTCATCATTGATTAATGATTATTTATGTAATTCTAGAATATTATTTTTGGAGGGACACCAAAATAAAATATATTAGATAGTATGTTTCTCAATGCTTTGTAAATAGAACATCGAAGGCTGAGAAACCTAAGTCTAGGGGAATTTTATTACCAATAACCATGCAATAATGTAAAAAAATAACATTATATTTTATCATCATAATCCATGAAATTAATAATTTTGATAACTTTTTTGTTGTAGTCAATCACCTTATGGTGGTAGAGAAATTCATTACATTTATGGTGGATTTATATCCTGATAAACTTTCAAAAACATAAATTAAATAAGAGGTAATGTTTTATATATTACTCAATTAAATTATATCATATCAATATAATGTTTTTATATCCTAATTAATTCAAATCCATCATCATGATATAGATTAAGTGTTGGGTTCTATTACTTCTTTTCAATCATCAGATAGATTGTATGTTTGAGAGATCCACTCAAACTGATGAGGGTATGTACAAGACTTATTATATAGATTGATATTGTGTGTGGGATCAAAGGCACCCCTTATTACAATATTACTAAATCTTTATATTTATATTATCTAATCAGATAGTTCATTATGAATAACACTATATAGGTAAGTGGAGAATAATAAAATCATGGGAGGATTTTACTGAATTAGATCTACTAGGAGATGAGATATCTAAATAACTTGATGATAATGTTAGAAACATTTAGAAACATATCAAGGAAACTGAGAGTTATATAATAATTATTCTAAAAATATTTGGTGAAATATGGAATTAAAATATGGTGAGAATTTATTCCTATTAATTTAAATATATAATAGTTTCATTATATTTGTATAAGTGGATGTTAAGACCTCTGTATGTTGTTCCCTTTATTAATTTTTACCCTATGTAGCTAATAGATTTATTCCATTCCACTTCCCATTAACCTCTCTCAATATCCTAATATATTGCATGTATCTATCCTAATTATTTATATAACTGATCCTAATCTATTACTAAACAAATAAGTCTTATTGGTGGATCGTGATCATTACTGTGATGAGGAACTTCTTTAAATCTCAAATTTTATATTTAATTTTATACATAAGGAGGCCACTAACAAGGTTAATGTTATATAGAGGAACCCTAAATTTGAAAAGGTTACAACGGATACTTAGAATGAGCTAAAATTGGGATATCATCATTTTTTTTATTGTTGAATAATTTTTCGGGAGAAATTAACATTATCATGGGGCAGAGAGATAAAAGTTAAGACCCCAGAGATTTTAATATATATTTTTTCAATTAAATTTTATATTAATTTATTTCTTGTGATAAATTCAAATCGAAGTCGAAATGAACTATAATATTCTATAATGTTATGAACATTCAATTAAATTTGTGGATAGAATTGTAATAAAAATACATTGAATATAATGTACAGTCGTTTTAGATAGATAAATTATATTGTGATGTATGTACACAGTTTTTTGAAAGGAAATTTAATTCCGTAAAATATATGGTTCCTTAAAATAATTTAACACATATTCAGATAAAATACTATATTTATTTTGTGCCACATTTATAAAATGAATTTTTCAAACTGTACTTCATTTTGAAAATCAACATTTCAATATTATTAGAGTAAATTTAGAATAATTTCCGGAAAATATTTTTTTTAAAGAATAGTTAAAAACACTATTTTATAATAAAAATGTATTTTCATCTAAAGAATTTACAATGAAATAAAATTTGGGTATGAAACCCATGTATCTATGGATATGTTTACAAATATTGATGAGACCGTGGTCATTTGTGAGTTTTTTCATGTAATGGTTGATAACTGTTTTTGAGTAACTCATAATTCTAGTTGTTATGGATTTGGTTACATATATATAAATATAATTGAACGATGTTTCATTATAAATGTATTTTTCTAGATGGGTTGGAGTATTGATGATGTTTTTTTGAGTTTGATTTGTTTTTATATCCACATAGGTGATTTTTTTCAAGCACGGTTTCATAAAATAATATCTTATATATCTTAATTTTTATGTAGGGTTTCGTGTAGGTGATTCATGTAGATATTTTTTATATATTGGTGAATCACATACCATATTCATACACCTAACCAAATGAGACACGTCTATAAATGATCGACATAGATGATGTAAAACCCTTATATCCAAATGTTTCACATAAACGATTTGATATATAGCCGATTGAGAATCAATTAGTAGATTTGTGATATAGTTTAATTTAAAATAAGGAAAGTGAATATAATGCATAACTATTTCATATTGATTTCCACATAGGGGATTGATTTGACAATAATGACTCATAATCATCACTGTTATTGAATTGAAATTCCATATGTTTTCAAAATTTGTAATATGCTTAGGTGATTTTGTTAATGGTTTTTTATTCCTCTATAATCATACCAATTACTGAGATCCTTATGTTGAATATCATTATATAGATCATGAATCATTATTTATTAAATAATTTCATCCTATAAATGATAGAAATATTTGATATTTAGATTTATTAAGGATGATTACCCCATCAATGAATAGTGTTGACATGAGAGAGGTGTAATCATCGATGTACTAAGTGAGATAATAGTGATAAATCAACAGAATTTCACACTAGATCTAATAGTAAGGGACATAAACATTTTGGGGCATCTAAAGATGTGTATTTTAGTGTTATAAATATGAATGAACTTAGGTATTTATTAAATTGTAATTGAGTTTTTTATATACCATATGTAGTTCATTGAAGACTGAATTTTATGAAATATATTATATCTTATCATGGATTCTCATGGTGGTGGATATATATTCATTGTTTCCTAGGAATCCTTATTTTTTTATCAACATTGAATTTTTAATCATCCAATATATTATATCATGATGTTATATTTTTTGTTTTGATTCGTAATATGTGTAGTGGGGTTCCACATATTATTAAAATCATTATGTATATCATGTATATATAGAAATGAATCTATGGTTGGGTACAGTAACCAGCCTTTCATGGAGTGGTATTCCTTATTTGATCATATCATTGTAAAAATATTAGTGTTACTTGAAAAATTGTTTCATTTAATTTCTATGAGGTTTTGATTTCATCGATTGAGTGGATAATACAATAATAGGATTGATAGTGTTATTTATATTTAATTTTTTTATAAACATCCCTTCATTGATTCAACCCCAAATCTCAATGGAGGGAACCAATCATATAAAACACATCAACTAAAATATTATGGAGGCTCCTCTATCAAGATCAACTAAGTACTAAAGACACATAATATATATTCAATAATTAATAGTGGTGTTCTTGCAATCAATAGAAATAACTATAATAGTTCAAGAATATATTACTTCCCTATTTCATATCAGAAATTTTTGAATTCTAAGATCTATAAACAATAGTATTATCAAATATTTATGAATATTCAACCATTAATTAGGTTGATATATAAAATATGGATGTTTATAGAAAATCTCATAAGGTAATTTTTATGTTTCATAGAAAAAATATTTTACAAAATTATAATTGGAATTAAAAATGTCCATGAAATTTCATTAAAGATAGAACTCAGTATTAAAGGATTCATGAAATTATAGGAGAAGAAATTTTAAATTTGGAGAATAAAATTTGATGATGTCTAGATATAAGAGAATGAAAATATTGAAAGATACTACCAATTTTATAGTAAATTATTATAAATATTCATGGTTTGGGATGATAAATGGTGATTCATAATTAATAAATAATGATTTTTAATGACCTGTTTCATCCCAATGTTTTAAATATGAAAAATATTTATGTTCTCACAATTGATGAATTAAATAAAATTATCTATTATTATGATATTAGAATGATCTGAGTAATCATGAACATGATTTAATGTTAGATTGATATTCAGTCCATGTGAATTCTCAAAACAAACGTTAAAATGATCCAAAATGAAAAAAATAAAATGATGATGTTTGAACTGAGGATTATCAAAAATTCATTGAATTTTTAATAAATAAAATTATTAATATACATCATAAGGTTAGGGAAATATACTACCATGGTGTTGCAATTATAATTAGATTATATACTTTTTGTTAAAATATCATTAATAAAAGACTATTGAACTTTTTACAGATGATGAGGATCATTACAATATGAAATTTGATAAAATATCAAAAGATTCATCAAAATATCATATATGATATAAGAGTTTCAATAAAAGTAAAAGAAAAATCTATGTTTAAAAATAACTGACTATACATCATGTATCCAATCTAATAATCAATCAAATCAAATTCATCAAGTAGAAAAATTCTTGATATCTAATGTTGTGTAGTTTATGAATGTGAATTAATAGGTAAATAAATAATTTTATAAATTAACTTAGTGTTTACTCAAGAGAAAAAATTAAACCTCAAAAGTGGAATAGGATACTATAAAAAATCTAAAATATTTTATGGATAGGATGAATAAATTAATATGTTGGATTTTTACAGTGATGACATGATGTGATTCAAACAGAATGTTTCTATACATGATAAGATTGTAAAAAAACTATGATAAAAATACTCTCAAAAAAGAAGAATAGTATAAAACTCAATAACAATGTAATGAAAAACAAAATGATTTTACAAATTTTAGAGAATATTTCAAGAAATCCTTTCTGACCATAAATGAATCAACAAAAGATGGTGAAAAGTGCCTTCCATAGAATCCTGTTAATTTATATCTCTATTAATTTCAAAATAAACCTGATTTCTAAAACAATGTAGTATATAAAATAATTCTCAGATATACTATAGCCATGATGACTAGTGTGAAATAAAATTCAAAATAAATGTAATAAATGTATTATTTAAAAAGTTAATTTTTCTTATTGTATAGATAACTATAGTATTTTTAAATACAACATAAAAAATTTATTAGGTTGTAACTATTATGGCTATTGATGTTCATGGTTTTGAGTATAATGGTGTGGATTTATTATGTTCGAGAACTAATCATACTCATTATGGGTTAAAATATTAATATAAGAGATTAGAACTCCACAATGGGTGTCTATACCAAGAAAATGAGACGAAATATTTAAAATAATATATCAGTGATAATAAAAATATTCCATCTATCATCACAAATCGAATTTTAATTAATATAAGAAAATTTTCTTATATTTGATCAACATGGGTATATAACATAAAATTTAGTTATCTATGTACCATAATAATTTCAAAAAAATATAAATGAGTTGTATTTATTTATATTTTGGATGAAAACTGAGTTTTTTTTAATTCACATTGATTTTTATATGAAAATAAAGTCATGGATACATGGTAGGTTTACTATACACATGACTAGTGTCACAAAATAATTAATGAAAATAATGAAGGAAATGTACTGAAATTTTAAATGATTATACTATAATAAAATTACAATTGTCTCAACTATGATTGAATCTCATCATATTATCTTTAATGATGTCTAATATTTTATAGGGTTAATTTAAAACATAATCTTTCTGAGTAAACAATTTGAATATAGAAGAGAGGTGTTATTCTAGAAATATTTTTTTATATAAAATGATCATAGTTTGGAAGGATAACTAATCAATGTAAAAATACTATGAAAATTGATTTCCTATTATTCATCCCTAAATATATGTTATCTAAGTGCCTAATAGGAACAAAAATTAAAGCATAAATTGATTTTTAATCATGGGAAATGAAGTATGAGTAAAATTTTAAAGCATGATGTTTTAGGAGATCTTCATAAGCTAAATTAATATATTGATGAATTATTTGAAACCTATTGTAAATTTAAATTGAATCATGGTTATCATAATGCAGTGGACAATCTATCGTAAAATCCCATTATGCTCGTTCATATTGGATTTTTATTGTCCAATGAGTCAAATGTTTACCGAAGGTAATTTGAATTCCTATATATTTTAATTATTTATTATATAAAATATCATTAATTCATATTTAACATAAAATAGTTAGAGGAAATAAAAATAAATAGTTTCTATAAGAATAATGAATTAGGTATTTATACTAATAATCTGAGATGATACAAATTAAGGGGGTTCACTGGTGAAGCTTTTTAAATCTATATTTCCAATCAATTAATAATGAATCTATTTAACAATACAAATAAGATAAAAAAATGTGAAATATAAGTGCAAGAATAAAAAATTTATTGAAAAGACGTGTAATATGATCTCTATTCACAAAATCATAATGTACTTCCGGAGGTAAGTTGAATATACTACCATATATATATATGTAATATGTATGTACTGATAACAAAAGAAAACTATATATGAAATGATGTATATAGGAAATCCAAATGTTAAATAAGTCATAGTTCGTAGAAGGTATTTAGTTATTAGCCTCGTGAAATGTATCCTAGGAAAATTTGATGTGAATGATAAATATGTTACTTTCATGGGAGACCTCTAAAATGGTAGTGGATATAGATGTTGGAAAAAGTATATACACAAGATTTATTTATCCTGTTATGAAAATATTATCTAAAATAATTGAAAAATAGATATAACAGTCGATTAATTTTTGTAATATTCAATATATTTTTGTTTTTTCATATTTTAGAATTGAATTAGGGTAAAGATACAAGGTATGGTCCAACCACTATGGATATTGATTCTAGACAAACAAGTGATAAAGGTGATGCTACAAGAAATGAGAGTACATGATAAAATAAAATGATGAAACATGATAAAATATAAACTATATTTGTAATTAAATATGATATAGTTCAAATTGTAATATAACTGATATTTGAAGATAAAATAAACTAATTTCTTGTATTGGAACACACACAGATGAAAAAGACAATGATCATGAGGATTTGATTCAAGCTATGAATAACAAACCTTAAAATATTGAGAAGAACCACATAAGGGATCTTGTTATGAAAAAACAAAAATGACATTTGTATAATTTTTTTTTTCAAAAACACGATAAATGATCAAGGTGAGGTTTTATGGGACAAATAAAGTTCAGTGTGTAATGTATATTTTCAAATGGTGGGAATTGACAATGAATATAATTTCACATTACTAGAATGAATAGATATTATGACTATATGAATAGTTATGTTACCAAATAAAATATTGAATTTTTATAAAATGAATGTATAATTTTCCCCTATATATAGTGATCTTGAGTAATAATTCAATACTGAACAACAAGATGGTTTTATGATAGGCAATGATAGAAAAATTACAAGAATATCAATATCACATTTTTATTATTTGAAACATAACCAAATAGTGTGGTATTATAAATTGATTGTATTTCTTTGGGAATTTATGTTTACAGAATAAAAATATGACTAGAAATTGTAATTTAAATAAATGAGAAATATCCCCAACATATTGATTGTTTATATACATGAAAACACCTTTTTCATTGAAATAGATAGTCTCATGGAAGAGTTTTATAAGAAGATGATATGATATTATTGAGACTTCAATTCATGGGGAGATGAAACAAATTCTTGGACTAATGATATAAAAGATTCTCAATTAGAAATATCAATATGAGTAATATTATTTTTGAGAATTTATGAAAAATTTTGGTTTGGAAAATAATAAATATATATCAAAAAGAAATTCAAAATGACAAAATTGTTAAAGAATTAATCTGAAAGAAGATTCAATTATAAGAGATTCAATTGAATAAATTTAATTTTTCTTTATCCAATGTCATGAAGGGAATATATTTTTTAGAGATTTACAATGTGTTAAATATATATAAGTGAACCTAAATAGTATAAATTTTTTAATAGTAATAGAATAAGTATATATGTGAAATGACCTATAAAAAATTGGATTTTGTTTAGAGGTTATAATGATATGAACATGTAGAGATTTATAGATATATAATTGGAATTTAACTGTATATATAAAAGATAATAATTTTCTGAAATTTTCATTCCCCAAGAGTGTTATGTAGATTTGTAGATCCAAAATTAGACTTTAGTAACAAATAGTTGTGGTGATGCAGAATATGTTACTTCCAAAATTTATTATTCATAGATGATATTGATAGAAGTGTTGTTAGTATAATTACATATTGGAATTGATAAAAAATTTCAAATTATTGTTGAAAATAAAATAGAATAATGGTTTCAAAAAACTATTAGAACATTAATAACCCAATAATATTGATATAAGATGTAAATTTATCAATGAAATATTTTTATGTTGACATATGAAGCTTGAATACTTTTATATGTAAGATCACATTGAATATATTTTAACAATTGTTATTTTTTAACTTTAGTGTTTAATTGAACTAAGGAGAAAAAATTATGTTCAATCATCTTTTATTTCATTAATTCTTTAGCATGATCCCAATTAATACACATGAATTGATGTTTCTAGGAGAACTCTATTTTTCCTTGTATTTCGTTTCTATGTTGGAATGATGTTTGTGATGAAGGTGGGGTATTATAGTAAAATAAGGGTTAGAAATAAAATGATAATAAAAATATTCACTCCAGGAAGATAAATAATTGAAGGAACATGGGATGATAGAATTGAGGAAGATGAAGGTAGAGGGGATGGTAGGTAGTGATTAATGGGGTGTTAAAAATATTACAATGAAAAATATTATCACAAAATGATGATATATCATGGATTGAATATGTGATATTGGATGTGAAGAAGATAATGGTAGTGTCGAGGGAAGTGGTAAGGAAGAGATACAAATTAGACAATGCTAAATATATTATCTTAGTGCTGTAAAATCATAGTATGAACTTGTGATAATGTTATTAAGGAATATGAATGTATTATGTGTTTCATATTCTGATAAATACATGTTCGAAGTTTGTGGGATGTGGTGGTCTTCAATAATATTATCTCTTAGGATATGATGAAATCGTTTAGTTATTTTATTAATAATGCGATATATTTTTGGTGATGTGGTATTCAATTTTTTTTCAAAAAAATGGGGTATTAAAGAACCTCTTAGAATTTATGCATGTATTTAGAAATCATGATGATCACATTGTCAACGGTAATCTATTTAAAATTTTATTTTTGACAAACTTCTTATATGGAACTCCTAATTATGATGGTGATTTATCTACATTGGATAGATATAAATATCATGGGAAGAGGTTACAAGGTGAATGAATGTGCTTTTAAGAAGGGATTTATGTTAGTTGAATTCTGTATTTTCAATTTAGTGGATTCTGTATCCACGAATGTGTTTTTGTAAAGGGATGTTTAACATAGCCATTTTTTACTGAGAAGAATAGGTGAATGAAATTTTTGATAGGTGATTCCCAAACATAAATTTGAAATATAGGAAAAACACATTTGAATTATCCATGTAACTAAATGCATCTTGTATCCATAACATTGACATAGCCAATTTTGGAATCCATATATCCAAATGTTTCAAAAAGATACAATCAAATGTTTCAGATTGAGAATCACATATCTAATTGATGAATTAAATAAATAATGAATTAGGTAGGTGAGTATTCTATGTAATTTATTTGTATTTATAGCCATAATGGAGATTTATTTCACATATCCTATTTATTTTCATCGTTTACTAATGATTGGAATTCATTAGGTTTTTAAAAATAAAATTATTCTGAGTTGATTTTATGGATGGATATTCATTCATAAAAAATATCCTCGATTGAGTAATGGATTTCGAAGAGAGTAAAAGATATCATAGGTATTTAATCATTATGAATTTTTTAATGTAGTAATTGAAGTAAGGTTCAAATTTTTTTTAATTTACTGTCCATACCCCATCATCGCACAACATAGAGATTATATTTAAGAAATCATAGATTCATAGTGTAGAGGTAATCATTAGAAAACAATAGACTCACAACATCGTGAAGATAGATAGAGAAAAAAAAATAGCAGTTAAAGCCAATTATTTTTTCATGAATGATATATAAGCCTAACTCAAGTCTACCTCATATTTAATTCTTGTACGAGTATATATTGAGTTCATCAGATTTAGGATTTCAATATAGCCAATACATTCAGGTATATCCTTGAGGTTGATCAAGGTATATTTTTTTAATCAAATAAACCAACGTTATCTAATATTATTCATCGATTCTGAATATAAGTTTTTTACTAAAACATGAAATTTTATTTTTGGGTATTACTCCAAACATTTAAGGTGTGATTCTACACAAATACTTACTTGTGGGATTTATTTGGGGATATTGTGAATAGAATATCATGTTTAGTGGAGTGACCGACCACAATAAAGATTATGATTCTACATCAGATTTGAACATTATATATATATATATATATATTACACAATCTTTCATTTTCATTATTATCATGTAAGGATTAGTATTTTTAGGTGGAATATACATTAATAGGTTACATTAGATTTGTTTTGTGTAAAAAAATTTCCATGCCATCCCACCACTATATCAACCATACCTTCCCTATGGATAAAATGATTATAAACAATAAAATATTATTAAAATGGTTTTAAAAGATTAATTAATTCTATGATTGGAAAAGTTATCCAATTTATATCGTTTTAATCAATTTTATATAGATCATTTATATTTATATACATATAATTTTTATACCATGGAAATGTTTTCCTTAAACAACCTTTTATTGATTTTTTTCATGATTAATATAATGTAAAAACCACATTTTAGGTGAATTTAATTTGATAAAATAGATTCTATATTTTTAATCATATTTCCAAATGTTTTTAGTGATCCAAGATTAATATTTTTTTCATAATGAATAGTAAAAATAGTTAAATTTAATCATTATGATTGATGTTAAAATAAGTTTATTGAAAGTTAAACTGATATATAATGGTATTTTATCCATTTAATCAATTTAAAAACTATTTTATATCCATATATATACCTCACATGATAACATATTATTGAATCTATAAATCTTGAATACTTTTCCATAGGTATGACCATATTATATTTCATTTTTCAACAAATTCATAGTATTTATTGTCCTCCACTTATAAAATAACACCTCATTTTCACAAAAATACACCACATTGGGAATTATATATTGATGAAAAAATTCCCAATACAAATATCAAATACCAAGTCAATGATGTAGAGGTTACTATCTACTGTGAAGATGATTCCAAGGGTCCTTAAGAAAGGGCATAATGGAGGCCTACCAAATAATTGGAATCATTTTATCCTTCCACTATTAGTCTATTTGATATTAATCCTATACTTATTCATTAGTACTCATCATTAAAAAATTAATATTCCATAGTATATTAAAAATTATATTATGATAATGGAACCACCAATATCCACACACAATTCCATAAATTAGGAATTGGATGTCTCACTTTTGCATACATGTGGACTACCACCACCACATAGTGATAAAAATTACATTCCATCAGAATAATCCATTTATGATTATTATTATATGATTAATGTTTATAAATTATAATTATGATATAATAATTCATCATTAATTATAATAGAAAATATATCATCATAAAATCCATTCCATTGTAAAAAGATAATGTTGTTTTTTGCATACATAGAGAATACCATCTCCAAGATGCAATGTGATTCATATTTATTGATCTTTACATTTATGGAAATGAAGATAAATTTAATTAATATATAAGATATATATTATATAATAATTAATATAGAAAGGGATATTATTTTATAACATTGTATTATTTAATCCATAAAAATTTAAAATATCATGTATGCATAAATACCACATACATTCTCTATAAAAATGTAACTCATATTTCAATTTCAAACTATTATAATTGACAAAAAAAATATAATTATAAATAAAATATAGTACATTTCAATCATATACTAATTTGGGATTTAATTTAACCAATATTAATTCTTATAGACTAAAACTACCAAAATTATATTTATATAAAAAATAAAATAGCTAACACGATTATAATATTTAATTATGAAAATATTAATTAACTAGTACGAAAATGTTATTAGTGAATAATATATGATATTGTATGCATATACATGATTGTAGTATAGAATTTTAAAAAAATTAATTTCTTATATATGAATTTATTTTTATTTTTTGGAATGTTAATCAAAATGTAATGGTTTTGTGTTAAAATCTAAAATTTATCCATATTGTTAATAATTATGATTATTTTGGAAAACATTGATGATATAACTCTAAGAATAACTATAATTGTTTTCTCATATGGTAAATTTTGGGGATTACATGCATTATTTTAATTTTTTTTTCTTTAAGAACATAACATAATAAATGAATATTTTATGAAAAACTGACATTATTTAAATCTGTGGAAGGAATTCCTTTTCCGTATGTTTCTTCATTTTATAAAAAAATTCAATAATAATTTAAATAATTTAAAAATACTATTTAATGTAATTTTTACCCATGAATCACATCTAAAAATGGTTTAAATGAAATCATTGTATCATTACCTGTAGGATTAAATTATAACTTTTACTGAAAATGTGATGTGAATTTTTATTTCTATGTATATAGCTCGATTGGATTTTCCTTCAATCATAAACTCAAAAATATTGGATTAATCAATTAAAAATTAGAAATATTATTTTTAAATAATAATTTTTTTGGAATTATTTAATTTAAATATGTGATTTCAATAGGAATTAGTTATTTTCCTCACGAAATGATTTACATGCCTTTTAATGGAATGATTTATCTATAAAAACATTACATAATGTTACTTATTCATTAATGGGGTCACAATACAGTTATAACATCTTTATTATTTTTCTATATTGTTTATGATGTTCAGGGTGAGTTGTTTATAAAACCAAATTATTTTCAAGGGTTAAAATAATGTAGGATGATAATATGATTATGAAACTAATTTCAATTCCAAATTTTCATATATATGATAAATCATTAATGATCATGTAAAAAACATTTAATTAGATTTTGATGATGTTATTATTGATCCTAGAATAATATACCCATCCAATGCATCGTGAAATTATGGATATCCAGTTATATAATAACGACTGAAATGTGTAGTAATTGAATCTATCCACAATGATTGTTTAGGGAGTGAAACATTACTAAGGATAAGATATAATGAGGATTAAGGACAATATGCTATGACAGTCATAGAAGTGGTATAATATTTAAAGATATGAATTTCTAATCATCAGGGTTTTTCACAAGCTTTTGTCTTTTTCCAATGTTATGCTCTCAATTTAAATATTCATTGATTCCATTATGATTCATGTATTGTGAATTAAAATAAATTACTACATGACTCATAATTATAATCTTTAATATATAGGGTAATTATATGAGATCATCCATTATTATGTCTCCTTTCCATTGATTATGAATAATGTGTTTATGTATGATATTTCTAAAATTGGATAGAGTTATGGAGAACGCAACGACAGATAAAGTAGGTATATCATGAAAACTTTGTTTTGGTATAAATGATTCCATATACAATAATCCTATATGATTCTATAAAGTTTGATTATGTAAGAACCCAGGTTTTTAGAACGGGTCAAAATCCCGACCCTGTTTGAGTTTTTGACTGGTTTCTGAGAAAACTGGAGAAAACAGGAAGTTTCCGGAAATGTCCAGACTAGACACCATGTAATTTTATGTACACTCCGTGTATATGTTAATTGAGTGTCGTTTTGTGTGCTTTCCAAGTACATGTTGTGTTATGGCCATGTAGAAATTTCTCACTACACGGTGTGTAGTTTTAAACATGTAGTGAAGCCCCGACTATGTGGTTGTTATACATGGCGTGTAGGCATGTTGGCCGAGTAGAACCAGGTACATGCTATGTTCCCCTTGGACACACCTCGTAGTCTATCCTTGTGTAAGGGATATACATTGTGTGTGGTTAATTCGGTGAGGAAGGGAAGAGAAACCTGGTACACACCGTGTACCCATAGTTGCACGCCGTGTACTCAGGTCGGCATGATCGGAATATAATTCAGTGGAATTCCAGCTGCCCAATGAATAGTTAAATGATATACATAGCATTTATTCCTAAAGTACACATCGTGTAGTTGCATTTTTTTGCGTTAAAACAAGAGGTAGCCTTGTATTAAGGTAAAAAACAATTCCTTTGCCCGGTTTCGCAAACCAAGCCAGACGAAACTATTTCCTTCTACTGATCGTCCGTCCGAGACCAGTTTAGAACTCGGATTAATGCATTGGAACCCCCTAGGTATGGCCTTGATTCGTCATTGGCTGTTTGTCTGATTTTTGTTCTAGAACGTGTTATAGAAGTATGAACGATATTGAATCATTTGTAGATTTACCACGTTTTAGACCAAATTGGCAGCTGTTATCGGAGGAGTAGCATCGTACGAGTCTCAGGTAGGTGGTGCATACCTCATTTTGTGTTTTCGTGGTTGTTAGGGTGATGTGGCCTTTGGTGCATTTTCAGGTATTTTGCGCGGGACCCATTTTATCTTCTATTACATATTGAATTGCTTGTGGGGCCTATGGAATGCCTTTGGGTATGCCATATTACCAGTTTTCGTGAGAGGGCTAGGTGAGGGGCAGTGGCTCATCGAGGCATTTTGTACGAGGAACACCAAAATGGTTTTAAATAAAATATTAATGTGTTAAACTGTTTAGTTTAATTTGTTAAAGCCTGTTATAAATTATTAAAGGCATTTAAGACCTCAGTGCTGGTATGGGACATCATCTTGCATAGTGCAATTCAATTGTTTAGTTTGTTTTTCCTGGTTATGTTTTCTGTTTGAATATTTTATATATGAAATTACTGAATTGCATCTCCTGGACCCTTTTTGGGGTTTGTTGGGCTTGTCCGGTTAAGCTTGAGTGATGCTGATCACAGGTTGGGGCTTTGCCTAGGTTACATGGGTGGTATTGACAACAAGATTTGGCGTCATGGACATCAGATTGAGGCAGTACAACTATAGGTTGGGCTTGGCCTAGGTTACTAGGATGGTGATGCCATTATACATGAGTGGCATGGTTGCAAGTACACGAGGTGTCAGATGAGTTGGTGTCTTGGGTATTATTTTTTTGATTACCGCTCACCTGAAACATTGAGTAGTGTGCATGAAGAGATACTCTACAATGACGTGGGTTTGACGAATCATGTGGGTAGAGGACCTAATAGTTTCAGATAGGTATTCTGGTTGGGGAATTCTTGCCGTAGAAATCCACGTGGGAGGTGTGGAGCCTTCATGGGATGTGCGTGCCCCCAGGACGTCGGTACATGAGACACAAGGGGTCATGAGGCACACGGTGCCGAGTTACTATTCATTGGCGTGCCTTCGGGACTTCAGTACTTGATACCTAAGGATTCAGAAGTCACATGGTGCCAGGTTTCTATTTTTGGTCGTGCCTTCGAGACGTCGGTACATGAGACGCGAGGTGTCAGGTGGCACATGGTGTCAGGTTACACGACAGAGATTCTGGCGTTTGCCGAATTAGGTGACACTCCATGGTGGCTGTTGAGCACTAGTGGAGTTTGTGTTTATTTGTGAATTGTACTGTTTATTGAATTCCTTGTAAGTGCAAGACTACTTAAGCCCATATATTTGGTACACACTATTGGGTGGTATCTTACTAAGATTTGTCTGACACCCTAGACGGGCCCATCGGGATGTGTGCAGACTTCATGGATTTACGTGTAGAAAGAGGCCAACTTCAGGAGTTGGGATGTGTTAGTTGTTGAATGGAGATGGTATGTTCCTTGAGTTCATGCATAGGTAGGTTTTACATTGTTTTGTTTTATTTTTTTTGTCAGCATGCATTCTTGTTATAGCTACTATTTGTTAGCCATTTGAACCCTTTCTATATTCAGCTGTGTATGAGCTGCTTTGGATGCATGTTTTACTATTTAGTTGTAGTTACATGTTATCAGCGTGTTGTTGTTATATTTACTGCTTCTGTTATTAATCTATATTGATTTTCTTCCGCTCTGTGGGTCTGGTTTGAGTCTGTTGAGTCCTTTATTCCGCTGCATCTTTATTTTTATACTTGAACCAGTACCATTATTATGATCCACTGAGAGGGTATAGCTTCCTCACTATACCTAACAGACCTACACTGGTAGTCGGTAGCCTTTGGCATTCAGGGGAGGTGCACCAAAGGTAGTAACACCAGATCCGTTTGGCACTGTTCGGGTGTCTGGTCGGGTCCGGGTCGTGACAAAGTGGTATCAGAGGAGTTCTTGACAATCATTTAGTAGCAGTGTTTTTCTGTCTACTAATGAGATTAAGACATCTCTTTTTTATTTCTGCTGGTTTTACTATTTGGGATATGGTATACTGGAGATAGGTCGTTGTTAATGGAACTGGGTTTCTAGCTTGTTCTTGGGTGCCTACAGCCCCAGGTATGAGGGATAGACCATGATGCCATGGGTGGGAATCATTGTTTTTCTTTTCCTCAAGTTACAATTTATATGACTTCTACCTCGGTGTCCCACTTGGAGTGTGCTGTTATTGATTGTGATATGTGACCCTTGACCTAGTATGGTAAGGGAGAATTGGACCTTGGGCTAGTATGGCAAGGCTAATTCTCTTGGCTTTTGATAAACACATTTTTAAGGGTAATTCAATTTCATAATTTCACGTATGCTCTTTGATGTTATAATACCAAGTGAATAAAATCAATTACCATGATTGTGTGATTTGAAATTTGAATTGGTGAAATTATTGATAAAATTGCTCGTTGTTTCAATGGGATGTGTAATGCTTTATATATTTGTAGAATTGAATGTTGCAGGATATTTGGGTTTGGATCTTATGAGAGAAGGAAAGTACTATGGTTGAGGAAGTGTAACTGTCAGGATTGGGTGACTCGGACATCAGTTTGAGGAAACGTGAGTTGTTAGGATAGGCATGGCCTGAGGTACTTTTTATTCTTGGCACTGTTGAGGGTGGGTATGGAGGCCTTGAGGTTGGGATGTCATGGGGCATGGGTTGCGGTGATGGGGGAGTAAGGGTAGTTGTTATGCACTTCCTTTTAATGCTTTCCTTATATGAATAAAATATATTGTTATAGATATATATGGGTTGTATGACCATTTATGGTATTTAGCGGGTTACCCCTTCACGACTCGATAGAGCACCAGGCAGGAGATGATATAGTGCCACAGGATGAGGGGCAGAATTTGGTACAGGTAGAGCATGAGCTGCAGGTACAGGCTCCGGGACAGGAGTAGGTTAAGGATCCAGTGTATGCAGGACAGAATCCGGGTTTGGCATCGTTCAGTTCGTGGCATCACGAGCAGCTCTAATCTAGCCTGGTGCGGGTCTTGCAGGCGATTGACAGAGGCACGTAGGGTACAGAGCCTTCTATGGCGTATTTGACACGAGAGTTCCAGTCGTTGCACCCACCGCATTTTTAGGGTGAGGGTGGTCTGCTAGTAGCTGAGAATTGGATAGAGAATATGAGGATGATCTTCGAGCAGCTCGAGATGCCTCCAGGGTGGAGGATCAAGATGGAGATGTGCATGCAGAGAAAATCAGTGAAGCGTTGGTGGGGTGTACAGGTTTAGGCTCGTAGACACAAGGGACTGGCATAGAAGGACATCGAGGACAGGTTTTTTGAGAACTTCTACTCGAAGACAGTAAGGGAAGAGGGAGATCAAAAGTTCTTGAGCCTTCAGCAGGGAGACTTGTCCATCATGGACTACGCAACTTTTTTCACAGAGATTTCTTGATATTCACATGGTATGGTAAGTGATGATGCGGCAAGAGTGAGGCACTTCTAGGATGGCTAACGACACCGCATTCATGTCCAGGTGAACATATTATGACCGAGTTATTTCTCCATGGCGGTGAATCAGACCCTCATAACAGAGGGAAACAAGAGTCAAAAGTCATGCTTGGGCATGGCGACAGCTTCAGGCGATGGTTCAGATAGCAAGAAGCGAGGAATGGATGAGTTCAAGTAGGGTAGTCAGGCAAGGGATTCATCTAGACCACCTTATGGTAGTTCTTAGGTGATTTTCTTTTAGTGTGGACATCTGAGACATGTTCGGGAACAGTGCGATAGGCCTCCGAAGGAGTGCCGGGCATGTGGACCGGACATGCAACTCGAGAGGATTTGCAGGCAGCCATCTCAGATATCTGGAAGGCAGGGACCAGGACAGACTATAGCGTCTGGAGTTGGTTCGGGTTTGGTACCCTAAGAGGGTAGTCGAGGTTCAACTGTGCGTGGAGGTCAAGATAGAGATGGTGGGACCCATCTGAGGGGTAAGTGGCCAGTGACATGAGTAGCATCATAGGGAGGTCAAGCGTCACACAGCCGTGTTTCATTCCAGGTGCACGTCGTGGAGCTGCCAACAGATGAGCAGGCTGGTGAGCCGACGACAGTTAGAGGTAAATCTTGGTGTGGTCGGGATCTCCATGTTTCCATTTTGGCATGACCTATAGAGGCATGTCTGTTTGAGTGCACGTGGTGCACAAGATCTATCTGGACTAACTAGATGCTAGATAGTGGGATTGGCACCACATCGGGTGTGTGACATATATATATATATATATATATATATATAGATGTGTGTGTGTGTGTGTGTGTGTGAGGGTCTGAAATGCGTAGCATCAGGGCATCAAGGATGCAGGTTAGTTGAGGGGCCTTAGGCATCGGGGCATCGAGGATGCATGTTATTTGAAGTGCTAGGCACCAGGACCTCGTAGAGGCAGACACCGATGCAATGCAGGTTACGTTGGGCGTCAGAAGCGACATAGGATAACTAATGGGGCATAGTGGTGACAATGTGTCATGGTAGAACTATGCATCTGGAAAACAGGTTAGTAAACCGTGTTTTCTTTGAGTATTGTTGGGTAATGACCAGGTTAGGAAATTTCTATGGTGGGGAGCCCCTTGAGGAGTTTAGCCAGGACAGCTGAGACTGGGGAAGTCCGGGTTAAGTTGAACAGAGTGGTATGATTGGTGCCATATTCAGGGTTTTTTTATAGCTCAGGGACAAGCTATGTTAAGGTGGGGAGACTGTAAGAACCTCGGTTTTTAGAACAGGTCAAAATCTCGACCGAGTTTTAATTTTTGACTGGTTTTTGAGAAAATTGTGGAAAATGGGATGTTTCTGGAAATTTCCAGACTACTAGCCGTGCACTTTTATGTACACGACATGTATATATTATATGAGTGTAATCCATGTTCTCTCCAAGTACATGCCGTTTGATGGCCGTGTAGAAATTTCTTACCACACAACGTGTAGTTTTAAACACGTCGTGTAACCCCGACTGTGTGGTGGCTATACATGGCGTGTAGGCCTGTTGGCCGGGTAGAACCAGTTACATGACATGATCCCCTTGGACATGTCATGTAGTCTAGCCATGTATGAGGTATATACATGGTGTGTGGGTAAGTTGGCAAGGAAGAGAATAGAAACTTGGTACACTCCCTGTACCCATAGGTACACGCTGTGTACTCATGTCAGCAGGTTCAGAAAGTAAGTCGACGCAATTCCAACCCGAAATGAACAGTTAAATGATATACACGGTGTGTAGTCCTAAAGTACATGCCGTGTAGTTTCTTTTTTTGAGTCAAAATGGTCAGTATCCTCATATTGAGGCAGAACACAATTCCTTCACCTGGTTTCGCGAACCAAGCCGGCTAAACCTATTTCCTTCACTCGATCGTCCGTCCGAGAAGGAATTGGCCGCTTTGTCTGATTTTCGTTCGAGAAGGAGTTATAGGAATTTAAACGGTATTGAATATTTAGTATATTTACTACATTTTAGACGGAATTGGCGGCTATTATCGAAGGAGTATCATCGTACGAGTCTCATGTAGGTGGTACATACCTTATTTTGTGTTTTCGTGGTTGTTTGGGTGATGCGGCCTTCAGCGCGTTTTTGGGTATTTTGAACGGGACCTGTTTTATCTGCTATTTCATATTGAATTTCTTTTGGGACCTATGGGATGCCTTTGGGTATGCCATGTTACCAGTTTTCGTGACCAGGCCAGGTGAGGGGTCATGACTCATTAGGGCCTTTTGGCTGGTGAATGCCAAAATGGTTTTAATTAAAATATTAATGTGTTAAACTGTTTTGATTAATTTTTTAAATCCTGCTAAAAATTGTTAAAGGTATTTAAGACCTTACTGCTAGTATGGGACAACACCTTGCATAGTGAAATCCAACTGTTTAGATTGTTTTTTCAGGTTATGTTTTTTGTTTGAATATGTTATATATGCAATTGCTGAATTGCATTTGCTAGACCGTTTTTGGGTTGTGTTGGGCTTGGACAGTTATGCTTGAGTGATGCTTATCACAGGTTGGGACTTTTCTCGTGTTACTTTTGGTGGTATTAACCATGGTATTGGGCGTCATGGACATCGTCTTGAGGTGGTATGACTGTCAGGTTGGCCATGACCTGAGTTACAAGGATGGTGATTCCATCAAACATGAGTGGCATGGTCACAGGGGCACGAGGTGTCAGATGAGTTGGTGGATTAGGTACTGTTTTGGTGATTACCGCTCACCCGAAACTTTGAGTAGTGTGAACAGAACGATACTATGTGTTGAGGTGGTTCTGACCACTCATGTGGTTAGAGGCCCTCGTAGTTTCGGTTAGGTATTCTGGTTGGTTGTGCTTGCCGTAGAATGCCTCGTGGGAGGTGAGGAGACTTCATGGGATGGGCGTGCCTTCGGGACGTCGGTACATGAGACACAAGGTGTCAGTAGGCACATAGTGCCGGGTTACTATTCATGGGTGTACCTTCAGGATGTCGGTACTTGATACAAAAGGTGTCAGGAGGCACATGGTTCTGGGTTACTATTTTGGGGTGTGCCTTCAGGACGTCAGTACATGAGACGTGAGGTGTCATGTGGCACATGGTGCTGGGTTACACGATAGAGATTCCTGTGTTGGCTGATCCAGGTGACACTCCATGGTGGCTGTTGAGAACCAGGAGAGTTTGTGTTTATTTTTGCATTGTGTTGTTTACTTCTTTCCTTCTAAATGCATGATGACTTAATCACGCATATTTTGTACGCACCGTTGGGTGGTATCCTAATGAGATTTGTCTCACACCCTGCATGGTCCATTCGGGATGCGTGCATACTTCATTGATTTATGTGTAATAAATAGTCCAGCTTCCAGAGCTGGGCTGTGTTAGTTGTTGTATGGATATGGGATGGACCATGATGTCATGCCTACCTGGGGTTTACTTTTTTTTGTTTTATTTTCTGTTTCAGCATGCTTTCTTGTTGTAGCTACTGTTGGTTAGCCATTGGTGCCCTTTTGATATTCAGTTGTGTATGACCTGCTTTTGATGCATTTTTTACTATTCAGTAGTAGTTACATGTTATCAGCATGTTGCTTTTATATTTACTACTTCTACTGTTTATCTATTTGGATTGTGCTTCCGCTCTGTGGTTCTGGTCTGAGTCTGTTGAGTTTTCATTCCGCTACATATTTATTTTTATACTTGAACCAATACCGTTATTATGATCCTCTGAGAGGGTATAACCTCATCATTATACCTAACAGACCCTCACTGCTAGTCGGCAGCCTTTGGCGTTCTGGGGAGGTGTTCCTAAGGTAGTAACACCTGACCCGTTTGGCACTGTTTGGGTGGCTGGTAGAGTCTAGGTCATTATAGATTATATGATGTAATTAATATTAATCTAATAGTACTTAATATTTATATATGAAAATTATGGTACTCCATAAAAATATTGTTTCAATCTGAAACATAACTTCATCTTATTCGACCATCGTAAAAAAAATTATATTCTTATTATGTGATGAAATTAATTATATGTGAATGAATCTTTATGAAAATTCATTTACATATTTTAGAATAATTTTAAAAACTATTTTAACACATTAATATTTATAAAAAAAATTCTTATAATTTTATAATTTAAATGTTCCACTTTTAGATGGTCATCCGGAATTTAAAATGAAATTGAAATACATATAGTTTAAGAATTAATTTTTCAGGGGTTTTTATTTCATTAAAATATAGGTTTTTCAAGAATATTTATATTGACATTTTTTTATTGAAAATCATATTTTTATCTAAATAATGATTTTTTTAAGTTTATTCAACATCAAGTTAATTATTTTAATGGAATCATTTTTTTAAAGTATACATGTTGTTCAAAAATCAATATTCCCATTTAATTTTTATGTATCAAAACTAATTTTCTGAAAATTTTCTTATTATGTTTTAAAATTTATATAATTCTAATTATGTTAAAAAGAAGATAATTTTATGGCAAAATCCATTTTCAATATAATTATGTTTCATATAATGTCATATAAATATTTTTCATGAAACCATCAACAAAAAAAAAATAATTATTTGATGGTAGAAATATTAACGTTTTAATTTTAAACAAGAAAATATATGTATCCATGATTATAATGTGATTGTTAGGGTATTATATCACAATAAAATTAATTGGTTCATGATATATATCTCATGATATGAGTTTATGATAAATTATTGGTTCTTTATCCTCTATGGAAATCACGAAGCTAAACATACTCCACCATTTTTTGTTGAATTAGGAGGCAATACATGTTCGACATAGTTTTTGGGAATTATGTTTTTATTGTAATCTATGTATATTGGGACCTTTCAGTTCATTAAACTCATCTATGTTTATGTGGATCATTTATTCATTCCCACTTCACTATGATTACAGGAATCATGAAGTGTTTTTACTCTAATGTGTATATAGGTATATAGAAGTGTTTCAACCGTCACTATATTAATTGGAATCAGGTAAATTATCATACTTCTATTGGGATATGAGAAAAAGGTAGTGAATCAACCTGATGTTTTTAATATTTTCATGTTTAATTATATATTCCATTTACTGATTTTATATTAAATGTGCAAAATTTGTGTGAAATATTAATGTTTTAATATTAAGTATAATTTTTGAACATTTTTAGAAGTAGTCCAATTGAGTCAGTTTACTATATTAATAATAACTATCACTATACTTATAAGGCCCCAGCCTTAAACCTTACTTAATCTTGAGTTATTACAACATTACACATTGAGGATCTTTTCGGGTTTAGAGTTTTAGAGAATTAGATCATAAAACTTGCATTACATTCCACATATAAACAAAGTGGTTACATAAAGATAGTATTCTTCATTCCCATCAATGGAAACACATTTAAAATAAAACATGGATTATTTCTTGACACTTCCTTGACACTATCATCATATCATGTACCTTTCCCTTGACCTGTGAAAAACATTTCAAAAAAACATGGGATGAGCATAAAAAGCTCAGTATGGGTTATAAAAACATGGAAAGGAAACATGAGTTCATATATACATAAGAATGAAATCATACTTTACCCATAAAACATAGGCACTTTAACATACCTCATAAAATCATGAATAAATCATAGAAATCATAAGACATAAAGGTAACTTGAGGCATCCATAACATTCTTACGTAGGGAGTAACCCTCTTGGTTACGTTTGGAATACCCATCACAGTATATTCCCTAAAATATCTTCGGAGAAACCTTAACGTTTCACTCCTTCGCGTTACCCAATGCATTGGAGAGCTATAACGGGCTCACCCGCCCTTAGTTTATCACGGAACCACCCGTCTTCATAATAATGCCCAAGAACCATAACATAATCATATCACATAAAACATGCATAAAAGAAACATAACATTTCCACATTTCAATCACAAGATATCAATACAACACATTGATATAATAAAAACATTATGAAAACCATTTTTAATACCAAAATAAAAGAAAATTAAAACATGGTATTTATTTTTCTTTTAAAAAGATGGTATGGCTTGTAGAGGAAGCCGAAACTCAAATAAAGGTCATGACGGCGGGGAAGTCGTTGTCGCCGTATACATACGACAAAAACATTCCCTTGTGTCGTTTAGTAAACGCTTAATATAAAAAAGATTCCTTTTGAATAAACTTAAATGTAAAAGGGGTTTATACACCGTATAAAATAAGGTTGTGTATAAAACAAAATATGCCTCAATGAAAGGAGATTGAGACGAAGTCCCATACCTTGGGTCCGACTTGACTCGATCATTCTTTAATGTCCTGAATAATAAACACGAGTTAATCTCTACTTGCTTATGAATATTTTTCAAGTTCATTATCCCTTTTATACCCTGTTATGAACATCATGTAATCAGTTAAGTTAATAATGTTCATTTTGTCGGTATTTGGTTCTTATTTCAAAAATAGACTTCTTACACTTACATGATGTTAATTTGGTCATAGGTTCGTTATATCCAGAATGATATTAATGATTTGGATAACATATATATCAAATATATTCATCATATACATGTATTTATAATATTACATCACATTTAGAGGTAAGAAATGTAATGCACCGTTCATTGAGACGGTATGCCGTACGTACGCATGAACACTACTTCCATTTCTATTTCATAATTTATGGAATGGAATCATAATGATATAAGAGTATATTATAATTCCAGTATAATAACATATATAATATCATTAACTTTATCCTTTACACATCCCACATATGGTATTAACGAATCAAATCACTTTCAGGGGGCGGTAGTTCGCACTTCCTAAAAAGAGGATATCGTGTTTACCCATAATGGAAACCATAAAGGTATGCCCAAAATGAAAAAAACAGAAGCTTAAGGAAAAGATAAACATATTATATATCATATATAAAAATAGTGACATCATAATGACCACCTTTGAAGGTGTTAAATGAGTATTGAACAATCACTGTTTCGGGAGTCAGAATTTCGCCATCCACGGAAACCGTATGTTCTTTAACCATTTGATGTAGTTGTGTGAGAGTGTAGCTCAAATAAATATTATAACAACATCCTTGTATATTGAATATACTGGTGTTGTTACAAAATAAGTAAATTAGAATATTTTAGGGGGTTGGAGAAGCAAAATAAAACAAATGAACATGAGAGAATGAATTACCTTTAAAAGTGTAACTCCTTTTGATTTGAGACTAAAGGCTTCCTTTGAAAGGATTATGCCCAAAGGGAATCCTCTAGGATGAGGAGAGGGATGTGGAGAGAGTAAATGGTCAGGGTTTGGCCGAGCCAAAGGCTTGAGGAGTGTGTGAAATGTGGTAGAGGTGGGGGACTTTTATATGAGGAGAGGAGGGGCACTTTTGGAAAGTAAAGAAATATTACTTTATTTGAAAATGTGTTTCGGTTTTAAAATGTCCCACATTGATATAATTCGTGGATAAGGTGATAAGGGTTCGAAATCCACTCATCCAATTGTTTTTGGCCATGTGTAGTTCATATATTTTACATTGTCTTTCCATTTTATTTAAATCGTCAAATAATGATGTCATCGCTGCATCATTATTATGTCATAAATAATTTAATTTATTTAATGTCTGAAAATCATAAAAAATTACGATGATGTAGGAAATATTTTTATCTTTCCAATGACTATTTATAATCAAATATCTTATCTTTATAACCCCATGTAAAAATTGTTTTCGTAAAACATTTATGTTTGTGTCATTTTTACTTTTACATTAAATAAAAAGTTATTTATGTCATTTCCCAACCAAAATGTCTACATGGGGTCCCCATGTTGACCCATGGCTTGTCTTGGTCGGCCATGACACAACCAATAAGTTTGGGACAAGTTTCTAGGTCATTTCATATTATTAAAGCATTATTTATACCTTAAACTACCCTAATTACCACTAATCATGATTAAAAACTTAATAAGTTACTATTCACCAAAAAAATATTTTAATCCCAATGAACCACATTTTACTTATTAATGACAACCATGTATGTAGGATTTTCAAAATTCAATACACATTAGTGGTAAACATTCATTTAACTGAAAAATCAGTTTGCTTGTTTACCACTTAGTGGTTTCACTATTCATCAAAAATTGAAGTTTTTCAGAAAATTACCAAAAATTCACCTTAAGCTATATTTGACATTCCGAATTCAAAAATGAAGTCTATTTTACAAAATTCAAATCCTATAAGTCACATTAATTAATTTAATAATTAATTTCCGCTGCCATAGCAAATAGCGTGTTTTTACAAAACAATATGTATCAAAAGATTGACACCAGTTTAAGTCTAATTTCAAAGTGAAATTGATTCCAATGACCACCATTGGATAAAATGGTAAAAATATATTCTAATTTCACTTCAAAACCAATTCAAAACATAATCTAATCATATATATAAATTAGATTAAAAAGCAGTTTTGATGTATAATGCAGTATTTTTCACTATTCATTAAAAACTGAACTTTGTCAGAAAAATACCAAAAATTCACACAAGGTAAATTTTGATGTCCCAATAATAAAGTATAAGTTTATTTTGAGAAACATAATTTATAAAATTGTCAAAAGATAGATTCAAAAATGGTTTTCCATCAAAAGGCAGTAAAACAATCTTTTAAGAATATTAGTGTATTCCATGCATAAGATTGTATTTATTTTCATTTTAAGCCTCTATAACACTATCTTAATCATTAATAGACATAGATAAAAATATCTATTATTCATTACTTACTTGGGATGTTACATCCTTCCACCTTTAGAAAATTGCGTCCCCGCAATTTATTTACTTATCTAATAAATGGGGGTACATATCCCTCATTGCATTTTCAGATTACCATGTTGCCTCTTCAATCATGTGGTTTTTCCACAAAACCTTTACCTGGTGAATCACCTTATTCCGTAACACTTGCTCCCTGTGGTCAAGAATCTGGACCGGTTGTTCCTCATAAGATAGGCTCTTTTCCAGCTGAACTACCTCTGGACTCAAAACATGAGATGGATCTGGCATATACTTTCTCAACATCAATACATGAAAAGCATTGTGTACCTGAGATAAAATCGGAGGTAAAGCCACTCGGTAAGAAACTGATCCAACTCTCTCCAGAATTTCATATGGTCCAATGAACCTTGGACTCAACTTTCCTTTCTTACCAAATCTCATCACACTTTTCCTAGGAGAAACCTTGAGAAAAACATGATCACCTACCTCGAAAGATAGATCCTTCCTCCGGTTATCCGCATAACTCTTCTGCCTGCTCTGAGCTGTTCTCATGTGTTTCTGAATCAGCTGAACTTTTTCTGCCATCTCTTCTACCAATTCTTGTCCCATCAACTTCCTTTCACCCACTTCATCCTAGAAAGCTGTAGTTCGACACCGCTTCCCATATAATGCCAGAAATGGTGCCATATGTATACTGGAATGAAAATTATTATTATATGAAAACTCAACCAAAGAAAGATGTTGGTCCCAACTTCCCTGATAATCCATAGAACAAGCTCGTAGCATATCCTCTAATGTCTGAATTGTTCATTCTGAATTCCCATCTGATTGAGGATGAAAAGCTGTACTAAAATTTAATTCAGTACCCAACGACTTCTGAAGGCCTTTCCAAAAGTTAGAAGTAAACCTGGGATCACGATCCGATACAATGGAGAGAGGAACTCCTTGTAACCTAACTATCTTTTTAAGATACAAACGGGAAAGTTGATCAAGAGAGAAAGTATCTCGTATAGCAAGGAAATGAGAAGATTTGGTCAAGCGATCAACAATAACCCAGATTGCATTATTACCTCAAGATGTCTTCGGCAATCCAACAATAAAGTCCATGGATATATTCTCCCATTTCCACTCTGGCACTGGTAAAGGCTGAAGCATCTCTTTCGGTAACTGCCGCTCTGCTTTAACCTGCTGACAAGTCAAACACTTCACAGTAAAATCAGCAATATCTCTATTCATTCCATCCCACCAGTAATACTCCCGCATATCTCTATACATCTTAGTACTGCCCGGATGAGCTGAAAACGGAGAACTATGAGCTTCACATAACAAATCTATCTTCAAATGTGAATCACAAGGCACACACAATCTCTTCCCAAATCTCAAAACACAGTCATTATCAATGTTGAATTCAGGCAACTTACCTTTCTGAACCAGCTCTACCTTTTTCTGCAACTCACTATCTTGCTTCTGTGCTTGCTTGATTCTATCTGATAGAGATGATCTCACTGGTACCTGAAACAAAACAGAAGGACTTCCTGCACCAACAACTTCTATGCCAAATTTCATCAAATCCTTAACCAAAGGATCACGTTCCAAACGCAACATTGTTAATGAAGCATTACTTTTTCGACTCAAAGCATCAGCCACTTTATTTGTTTTTCCCGGATGGTAATGAATTGTACAATCATAATCCTTGATTAATTCTAGCCATCTCCTTTGTCTCATGTTTAACTCTTTCTGAGTGAGTATATACTTTAAACTTTTGTGATCGGTATATATTTCACACTTTACTCCATACAAATGATGCTTCCAAATTTTTAAAGAAAAAACAACAGCAGCTAATTCCAAATCATGTGTAGGGTAATTTACCTCATGAGTTTTCAACTGTCGTGAAGCATAAGCAATTACCTGATCATTCTGCATTAGGACGCAAACAAGTCCTTTCAATGAAGCATCACTGTATATATCAAACTCATAATTCCTAGAAGGTAGTGCCAAAACTGGAGCATTCACCAATCTTCTCTTCAATTCCTGAAAACAATCATCACATTCTCTTGTCCAGATAAACTTAACACCCTTCCAAGTTAGCTTAGTCATTGGACTAGATAACCGTGAAAAATTTCTAACAAACCATCGGTAATAGACCGCCAAACCAAGGAATCTACGAATCTCGGTTACATTTGTGGGTCTTGGCCATTCTTCCACAACTTTTGTTTTTGCAGGATCAACAGTTATTCCATCTTTATAAACAATGTGACCAAGAAAAGAAATTTGTTGCAACCAAAACTCACACTTGCTGAATTTCCCATACAGTTTATTTTCTTTTAAGGTTTGCAAGATAACCCTTAAATGTTTTTCATGCTCCTCTTTAATTTTAGAAAACACCAAAATATCATCAATGAAAACCACCACAAACTTATCCAATAACTCATGGAAAATTCTATTCATTAAGTCCATGAATACAGCAGGTGCATTGGTTAGCCCAAAAGGCATTACTACAAATTCATAATGGCCATATCTCATACGGAACGCGGTCTTCGGAATATCTTCCTCCTTTACCTTCAACTGATGGTACCCCGATCTTAGGTCAATCTTTGAAAAAAACTGAGCTCCATGGAGCTGATCAAACAAATCATCGATATGAGGCAAATGATATTTTTTCTTAAAAGTGATATTATTCAAGGCTCTATAATCAATGAAATGTCTCATAGAACCATCTTGATTTTTAACAAATAAAACAGGAGCACCCCATGGTGATGTGCTAGGTCTAATGAAACCTTTCTCTAATAAATCTTTCAATTGCTCCTTCATCTCTAAAAGTTCAATTTGTGCCCTTCGATAAGGTGGTCTTGAAATTGTCTTAGCATCAGGAACTAAGTCAACAGTAAACTCAACTTCCCGATCTGGTATTATTCCAGGAAACTCATCAGGAAAAACATCAGGATAATCATTTACCACTGGCACATCATTAATCTGAACAATTCCTTTATTTTCAACGACGTGTGCAAGGTAACATTCATTTCCATCTTTTACAAGTTTCTCGGCCTCTTGATATGTTATCAAAAGTAAGGGTTCATTCTTGTAAACAAACTGAAAGTCTTTCTGAAAAGAAACTTCTTTAGCTCTACAGTCAATATTAGCATGGTAAATAGAGAGCCAATCCATACCCAGGATAACATCAAACTCTACTAGAGGTAGAACAATAAGGTTTTCAAGTAGGTTCTTTCCACATATAAGGATAGGAATATTCTTATAAATTCTTTTTGCCTCGACATTCCCCCCAGGTGTTTTTACCAAAAGTTCAGGAGTCATTTATTGAGATGGTATTCCCATTTTACTAGAAAAGGTTTCAGATATGAAAGAATGTGTAGACCCCGAATCAAACAACACACTGGAAAAGTCTGAAAAAACAAACAAAGTACCTGATACAACTTCATTTGATAGCCCGACATCTGCTGAAGTAGTTGCAAAGGATTTCACCACCCCTTTCTGCTTGTAGTCTAACTGCTTCCCATCACTCAAGCTCCTTGTCGGACACTCGTTTGCATAGTGACCCATCTCATTGCACTTATAACATTTCACTAACTGTAAATCAAATTTGTTCTTACCTTCACCTTGATCCTTTTCAGTGCAATCACGAACCTTATGTCCCATCTTACCACATCGGTAGCACTTTCCAGAATTCAGAAGACATTCCCCAGCATGACTTTTGCCACATCTATCACAAACTGGAAACTTAGTTCTCTTACCATCAGACTTTTTTGAAGAATTCTTACCTTTCTCCTGCCACCTCGGTCTCTTCTTCTGCTGGTTGTTATAGAAAACTTGGTCATCAGCAAACTCCATTTCCACCTTCTCAGCACATCGAACAAGATTTTCATAACTTTTAAACTCACGAGAAGCTAATTCCCTTCGAAACTTTGGCTTTAATCCTGATTAAAAACGATTGATTTTACTATCAAGGTCCCGGATAAAATTTGGAGCATACCTTGCCAATCAAGTGAACCATTCTTCATAGGAAGCCACTGAGTATTACTCTTTACTCAATTCCAAGAATTGCCTTCCCATCCTAAGTCGAACAGCCTTAGTAAAATACTTCTCAATAAACATACCTTTGAATTCATCCCAGTCGAGAGCATCAATCTCATCGGCGTCCCTGATATTTTTAACCATAGACCACCACGGATCTGCTTCACCCTCCAAAGGGTAAATAGCAAGACTAACCTTTTGATTGTCTGAACACCCCATTACATCAAAAATCTTCTCCAGTGATTTAATCCACCCTTCAGCTAGCACAGGGTCAGATGATCCTCTGAATGATGGTGGATGTTGCCTCATGAAATGTTCCACCACTGACATGTTCCTCTTCGGTTGATCTGGCTGATCTCGTGCATGGATACCACCACCATTTATCGCTTGAGTCAACTGCGCCACTACTACAACAAACTGTTCAGTTCCAATTCCGACCATTTCTGGATGCTGATTCGGAAGGTTATTTCCTTCTGTATGCCTTCCTAGCACTGCTTCCCTGTTTCCTCTGCGGAAAACCATTCTGAACAAACATGTCTTAGATAAAGCAACATGGTAATCTTTAAATGCTATATCATTTCGAAAAAAATATTTTTGGATAATCATTTAATAGAATTATAACTCCTAAAGTTATCTAAACCAACCTTTGATACCAACTATAAGGCCCCAGCCTTAAACCTTACATAATCTTGAGTTATTATAAGATTACACATTGAGGATCTTTTCAGTTTTAGAGTTTTAGAAAATTAGATCATAAAACTTGCATTACATTCCACATATAAACAAAGTGGTTACATAAAGATAGTATTCTTCATTCCATTCAATGGAAACACATTTAAAATAAAACATGGATTATTTCTTGACACTTCCTTGACACTATCATCATATCATGTACCTTTTCCTTTGACCTGTGAAAAACAATTCAAAAAAACTTGGGATGATCATAAAAAGCTCAGTATGGGTTATAAAAACATGGAAAGGAAACATGAGTTCATATATACATAAGAATGAAATCATACTTTACCCATAAAACATAGGCACTTTAACATACCTCATAAAATCATGAATAAATCATAGAAATCATAAGACATAAAGGTAACTTGAGGCATCCATAACATTCTTACTTAGGGAGTAACCCTCTTGGTTACGTTTGGAATACCCATCACAGTATATTCCCTAAAATCTCTTCGGATAAACCTTAACGTTTCACTCCTTCGCGTTACCCAATGCATTGGAGAGCTATAACGGGATCACCCGCCCTTAGTTTATCTCGGAACCACCCGTCTTCATAATAATGCCCAAGAACCATAACATAATCATATCACATAAAACATGGATAATGGAAACATAACATTTCCACATTTCAATCACGAGATATCAATACAACACATTGATATAATAAAAACATTATGAAAACCACTTTCAATACCAAAATAAAAGAAAAGTAAAACATGGTATTTATTTTTCTTTTAAAAAGAAGATATGGCTTGTAGAGGAAGCCGAAACTCAAATAACGATCACGACGGCGGGGAAGTCGTTGTCTCCGTATACGTACGACAAAAACATTACCTTTTGTCATTTAGTAAACGCTTCGTATAAAAAATATTCCTTTTGAATAAACGTAAAAGTCAAAGGGGTTTATACACCATATAAAATAAGGTTGTGTATAAAAAAAATATGCCTCAATGAAAGGAGATTGAGACGAAGTCCCATACCTCGGGTCCGACTTGACTCGATCGTTCTTTAATGTCCTGAATAATAAACCTGAGTTAATCTCTACATTCTTATGAATCTTTTTCAAGTTCATTATTCCTTTTATACCATGTTATTAACATCATGTAATCAGTTAAGTTAATAATGTTCATTTTGTCGGTATTTGGTTCTTAAGTCAAAAATATAATTCTTACACTTACATGTTGTTAATTTGGTCATAGGTTCGTTATATCCAGAATGATATTAATGATTTGGATAACATATATATCATATTTATTCATCATATACATGTATTTATAATATTACATCACATTTAGAGGTAAGAAATGAAATGCACCGTTCATGGAGACGGTACGCCGTACGTACGAATGAACGCTACTTCCATTTCTATTTCATATTTTATGGAATGGAATCATAATGATATAAGAGTATATTATAATTCCAGTATAATAAAATATATAATATCATTAACTTTATCCTTTACACATCCCACATATGGTATTAACGAATCAAATCACTTTCAGGGGCGGTAGTCCGCACTTCCTAAAATGAAGATATCGTGTTTACCCATAATGGAAACCATAAAAGTATTCCCAAAATGAAAAAAACAGAAGCTTAAGGAAAACATAAACATATTATATATCATATATTAAAATAGTGACATCATAATGGCCACCTTTGAAGGTGTTAAATGAGTATTGAACAATCATCGTTTCGGGAGGCAAAATTTCGCCATCCACGGAAACCGTATGTTCTTTAACCATTTGATGTAGTTGTGTGAGAGTGTAGCTCAAATAAATATTATAACAACATCCCTGTATATTGAATATACTGTTGTTGTTACAAAATAAGTAAATAAAAAGAGTTTAGGGGGTTGGAGAAGCAAAATAAAACAAATGAACATTAGAGAATGAATTACCTTTAAAAGTGTAACTCCTTATAATTTGAGACTAAAGTCTTCCTTTGAAAGGATTCTGCCCAAAGGGAATCCTCTAGGATGAGGATAGGGATGTGGAGAGAGTAAATGCACAGGGTTTGGCCGAGCCAAAGGCTTTAGGAGTGGGTGAAATGAGGTAGAGTTGGGGGCCTTTTATAAGAGGAGAGGAGGGGCACTTTTGGAAAGTAAAGAAATATTACTTTATTTGAAAATGTGTTTCGGTTTTAAAAGGTCCCACATTGATATAATTCGTGGATAAGGTGATAAGGGTTCTAAATCCACTCATCCAATTGTTTTTGGCCATGTGTAGTTCATAGATTCTACATTGTCTTTCCATTTTATTTAAATCGTCAAATAATGATGTCATCGCTGCATCATTATTATGTCATAAAAAATTTAATTTATTTAATGTCTAAAAAACATTAAAAAACTAATATGATGTAGGAAATCTTTTTATATTTCTAATGACTATTTATAATCAAATATCTGATCTTTATAACCCTATGTAAAAATTGTTTTCGTAAAGCATATTATGTTTGTGTCATTTTTACTTTTACATTAAATAAAAAGTTATTTATGTCATTTCCCAACCAAATGTCTCCATGGGGTCCCCAAGTTGACCCATAACTTGTCTTGGTCGGCCATGACACAACCAATAAGGTTGGGACATGTTTCTAGGTCATTTCATATTATTAAATCATTATTTATACCTTAAACTACCCTAATTACCACTAATCGCGATTAAAAACTTAATAAGTTACTATTCACCAAAAAAATATTTTAATCCCATTGAACCACATTTTACATCTTAATGACAACCATGTATGTCGGATTTTCAAAATTAAATACACATTAGTGGTAAACATTCATTTAACTGAATAATCAGTTTGCTTGTTTACCACTTAGTGGTTTCACTATTCATCAAAAATTGAAGTTTTTCAGAAAATTACCAAAAATTCACCCTAAGCTATATTTGACATTCCGAATTCAAAAATGAAGTCTATTTTACAAAATTCAAATCATATAAGTCACATTAATGAATTTAATAATTAATTCCTGCTGCTAGAGCAAATAGCGTGTTTTTACAAAACAATAGGTATCAAAAGATTGACACCAGTTTAAGTCTAATTTCAAAGTGAAATTGATTCCAATGACCACCATTGGATAAAATGGTAAAAATATATTCTAATTTCACTTCAAACCCAATTCAAAACATAATCTAATCATATAAATAAATTATATTAAAAAGCAGTTTTGATGTAAAATGCAGTATTTTTTACTATTCATTAACAAATGAACATTGTCAGAAAAATACCAAAAATTCACACAAGGTAAATTTTGATGTCCCAATCATAAAGAATAAGTTTTTTTTGACAAACATAGTTTATAAAATTTTCAAAAGATAGATTCAAAAATGGTTTTCCATCAAAAGGTAGTAAAACATTCTTTTAAGAATATTAGTGTATTCCATGCATAAGATTGTATTTATTTTCTTCTTAAGCCTCTATAACACTATCTTAATCATTAATAGACATAGATAAAAATATCTATTATTCATTACTTACTTGGGATGTTATAATACTGTTCCAAATTGTGTGGTTCTTGTTTTTTAGGATTCCAATTTAAATATAGAACATTTTATTATAAGGTACCATGAGCCAATTATGCCATTTTAAGGGCCATATGGTCCTCACAAACAAGACCAAAGAATCTGTGAAGAAAAAATTGACTATTCATGAAGATTTATTTACTGGGATAAATATAGTAGTCCAAATTCCATTATTATCCACCATAGTTCGTCGAACAATGTAAGGAGTCTTGAATAAAAATTTAAAGGCCCACTTCCAAACATGAGGGGCCCAAAATATGTCTTGAATTCCAGCCCATCATTTTGTCCATGAAATACAATCAGTACAGTATTCATGACATATCTCATTATGTAAACTTCCAATCTAGATGAGATTTTTTATTCTGAAAGAGGAGATATAGATGGCCGACATAGGTGAAGAAATAATTCGGTTTTGAAGGCATATTTCTAATCAAAAACCTTTAACTTTTAAAACATTAAAACGATGGGATTGAAATAGACAGATTAAAATTGTTTAATCAACCAACCATAACATTGTCTACATAGGTCCAAATGACTCCAACTATTGAGATTAGTAATCAAAATTTATTATATACAACTTTGAAGAAGGAGATTTCTCGATATTTGGTTGTCTGAATAGCCAACGTGGTGATGGATGTGGAGAAAACAATTGGCAATAAAAACAGTCAACTCATTGGGTTATAAATACTCTACCATTCTCTCCTTGAGATGGGTTTGAATTTAAGAAGATAGGAGATCATATTGGAACAAGAAAAGCCTTTCAAAAGGCTTTGGAGGAACCTCCGTACTCATGTTTTCACTTGATAGACCATTTTTCCCCTCTTAATTTTCACTTACATTCGTGTTCTTCTTTTTTGTAATCTTGTAAGTCTCTTTATTTGTAATTCTATTTTAATTAAAGTTACTAATTAAATATCTCTTATTCTCATACACTATCTATAGTTTCATACTAATGTACTTAAAATAGTTTAAATTAATTTTAATCCCCTTCCCTTCTTTTTCTTCCACATTCAATCGAAAATTCGTTTTTAATTATCATCATTGTTCGTCTGTGTGTGTTCGACCTACCACACTTTTCTAATCCCTTTATTTTTATTCTATTCTTAATTTATCATCAAAATTATTATAACCACATTATTAAACACCCAAATGGCTGAGTACATCTCTCATTTGGGTGAGTTATAATTTAGGTATGTTATGTGATTGAGAGCTTTTTCTTGATGAATATTCTTTGAATTAACACTGTGTATGTTGGACTTAACATGTAATGGATTAATGACTTGTTTTGTTTAACATGTGGTTTCCATGGATTATTGGAACCAAAAATACACACCATCAATAATCTATGATTTAGATTAGAACCTTAAATTATGTTAAGTCTTGGATGAAAGCCTTAACACTTACGAATTCTAATCAACATCATCTTGTGACATGAGTGTTAATTTAATGCAACATAAACCAAAGCTCAAGGATATCACAAGATTAACTACCTAATGATGAACTCACCCCAACCTTTATCAATTTGTTAAAACAAACATCATCCATAAATTATTTCATATGATCTTCAAAAAAACCCCCAATCAGAATACAATCAACTAAAAACAAATGACTATTACAAAGTATCATCACCGAGGATTCGACCCGAGTGCTGCTATACAAATTAGTAAAGCACCGGAACATTGACCGGTCGATAGGCGATAATCGAACGCGCATTTCAAATGGAGCGGTTTCTAAGGATTTTGCTTTATGTAGTTATAAGTTTATGTTTATTGTAAAAAAAACCCTAAAAACAAAATTAAAAAAAAATTGAAAAAAAAACACAAATAAAAACCATTCTACCTCTTAAAAATCATACACTGAAAAAAATACAAAGAAAAACTCTTCTTCCTCTTTCTTAAAAAATCTATCTGAATGCTCCGTATCCTTCCAAAATATCCCTCGGATTTTTTTGACCATAAAATTGGGTGAAAACATCACCAACATAGGAGGAACATAAGATATAATCAAATAATTCAAGAACCAGTACTTGTCCAACCAATTGAATTACATATGGACAATCCTAGGGAACAAATAGTTAAAGAACTCGCTGCCCCTAATATCAATTACTAACCTCTTGGTATTAAATATCCAAACCTAGAGGCTGAATTCAATGTTAAATCGTGTTTGATTCCTCTTCTTCCTCATTTCGACCGACTAGAAGGTGAGGATCCACATCTCCTCCTTAAAGAGTTCCAAGTGGTGTTCTCTACCATGAAGCCTCAAGGGGTTTCTGAGGAACAAATAAAACTCAGAGAATTCCCTTTCTCCCAAGATAACACTCTATTTCATGGCTTTACTACCTACCTCATGGTTCCATAACCACATATAATGACATGAAGTGACTCTTCTTAGAGAAATTTCTTCCTGCTTCTCGTATTACTTCTATTCGAAAGGAAATAAGTGTTATACGTAAATTCCCAAGTGAATCACTCAATGAGTACTGGGAGAGGTTGAAAAAGCTTGTGGAAACCTATCCAGACCGTCAAATCCCTGACCAACTCTTGATCGAATACTTCTATGAGGGGTTATTGTCTATGGAGAGAACTCTCATTCATGACGCAAGTGGCAGTGCTCTTGTTGATAAAACTCCTGCAGCTTCAAGAGATCTCATAAGTAACATGGCTGAAAACACACAAAAATTCCATACTCAAGCACATGCTCAAGTAAAACAAGCCCATGATAATCAATCAATTGAGCCAAACCAGATGAAGGAGTGGATGAGTGAACATACAGGTCTTGTGTGACAACTAGTTGTGGCTTCCAAATCCCCATCCTCATCTTCTTCACAATCAAAGTTTCCTGGACCTGTTAAAAACTGTGGAATCTGCAACTCTCCATCTCATCCAATTGATACTTGTCCAAAAATTCAAGAGGATCAATCTGATTCATCTGGGGAAATGGAGCTCAATCCAGCATATTCTCAGCGGAACACCAATCCTCAACTACCAGGTCAGTTTGTTAGAAACTTCAACCAACCTCACTCTAAGCCCTTTCTTCATCCTATAACCAAGTCTTTAGGTGTGGTAATACCATATATCATCCCACTCAATTCCCTCCTCAAAACCCAAACTAGTTTCAATATGGTCAAGGCGTTGGTAACATCCATCAACCTTATCTTTTTTTCCTCATCCTCAAAGGAACAATCCTCCACCTGGATTCCATTATCCTCGTGATTCTTCCCAATTCCAAAACCAATACAATCGCTTTCTGAAGAACCAAAATCATGTTAATCCCAATTTGGGACAAGCCTCTTCGTCCAAGAAAAAATGGGAAAGTGCAGTTGAAGATCTTTCCTCCTTCACCCATTCAAGACTCAAGAACATTGAAACCCAAATTTTTCAACTTGCTTCCCACCTTAGTCAGCAGGAACCATCCAATTCTTCCCAACTTCCAACTCAACCATTACCTAACCCCAAGGGTACTGTAAGTGCAATTACAATTAGATCGTGAACACAAATTGATATGCCGCAAGATATGTCCTACAACCCTCTTATGAATGTTGACCTAGAAAATGAAAAGAAAAAGATACTTTAAAAGGAACCTGAATCCATTCCCTTAACTCCTACAATTCCACATAGGTATCCAATTCCTTTTCCTCAAGATGTTTCTAAACCAAGGAAGTCCTTTGAACCTGATCCTGAAATTATCAACATGTTTAGACGTGTTGAAGCCTACATTCCCCTCTTAGATGCCATAAAACAATTTACTAGGTGTGACAAGTTTCTCAAGGAGTTGAGTTCCCAAATGAGGCAACTTAGGACCTTCTAAAATGTTTCCACCCAGTAGTCTATTCCCATAAAGTGAAAAGATCCAGGGACCTTTACGGTTCCATGCCAAATTAGATGTTCCAACTTTTTTAATTCAATCCTAAACCTAGGATCCTCGATTAATTTCATGCCCAAATCCATATTCTCCAACCTTGGTGTAGGTCCCTTACATCCAACGAGTGTTGTAATTAAGTTTCTCAATCGAAGCACAACCAATCCTGAGGGAATAATTGAGGATGCCCTAGTTCGAGTCAATGATCTTATCTTCAGAGCTGACTTCTATGTCCATGACATAGAAGGTGAGACAACTTCTTTCCAATCTCCTCTAATTCTAGGAAGACCATTCCGTATGACATCTAAAACCAAAACTGATGTCCATGCTGGAGTCTTATCTCGGGAATTTGGTGACCAAATGGTCAAGTTCAATATTTTTCAATCCATGTGATACCCATTAGAGAATCAATCTGTATTCTCTAAAAATGCTTCTGAAAGTCGCTCTGATAGTGTTTTGAATCCCAATCCAACATGTTCTCCATGTTCTACTAATAGTGGAGTTTTTTAAAATTGCATCCTCATTAACCAAGTCATAAATGGAGAGGTTGATGTTGACATTACCAATGAAAACTCCATCGATATAAAGGATCTTGAAAAATCTTTAGAATCTCATCATGCCTCTGACATCCACATATCCAGCTTGGATGATAATGAGGAAAATGAAATAGAATTCAAAATTGTTGATTCATATCAGTTTATCCAACATTCAACATTTCCTATCCGTGATTCTAAAAATTCATTTATATGTGAGGTTAACCCTAAACTAATGTGTTTATGTTGTCATAATGAGAGAGAAGGTTGTGCAATTTGTTCCCTAATTAATAAAGTGATCACTGGTGAGATTGAAATTGACCACTCTTTGGAGAACAATATTGAAATAAAGGATAGTGAAAATTTTATTCAGTCTTATGACTCCACTGATCCTCATTACTCTACATCGGTAAGTGATGAAATAAATGAGTCAAAAACAATTGGGATCTCATACTCTACTTTCCTGTTATCTGAAACTTCCATAAATGAACCATCAAAATTGAGACATCTTCCTGAATTTCCAAGAATAGAAAATCATCACTTTGGGGATAAAATCAGTCGTCACGTTGAATACCAATGGAAGTATCATCATATTCTTTTTCCAACCCCGATGAATTGCAAGTGAAACAAGGAAGGGATGAAATTATCCCATGAATAATCGATCCTCCCAAAGGAAATGTTTTTCTGGAAGCACACTGGAGTTGAGAAGATACATTGGCCACCATCAGACTATGGGTAGACCACTACAACTGTCTAGTTGTAGACAAATAAATGCAGCACTTCTTGGGAGGCTACACATGTTTTCTTTTACTTATATGAAATATTAATTTAATTTTAGTTTATCATTATATGAATAATGAATTTTCTTTTTAATGTAACATCCCATGGTATTGGAACCACCTCGACTACAATCAGATCCCCAACCTCTCTAGTCATCATACAACTAGATATAGATGGCGACCCGCTAAATCCAAACCAGGGGAACCTCTTTAACTCTCTATCTCTCTCTCTATTCCTCCCTCTACCTCTTTCTTTTTCTTCCTCTCTATTTCATTTTTTTAAAACTTTCTTCATCAAACCCTTTCTTTTTCTCTATCTCTTTTGTGTGAGTGTGTATTTTATAGAACACTAAATAAATAAATAAAATATATATAAAAAATCAAGAGTCATGCTTACTCACCATCGAGTTTTGAAAATTTTTCCAACCATTTTAGAGAGTTAACATACATGTTTTCATCTCAATTTTTTTTATTTTAATCATGACTTTGGATAATGAATTTTGTGTCAAAATTAACAAATTTAGAATGCTCAATTTCTGATTTGGATAATGATTTTCTCAAACCGTGAGGAACAACATTTTCATTCATGCCAAGGCCACCTATGGACATCATTTGAAAATGTGTGTTTTCAACCCCATTTGTGAGTCTTGATTTTGTGGACCTTTGAGCTGAATTTTCTACCTTAGTGTGTATTAATATGATAGAAGCATTTTCTGAACCACATGAGAATCAAAATAGCCAAATAGCCTCCCATTTCCCTTACATTAATACTCTTTTTGATAGCCCCTTCGAGCCTATGAAAACCTTATCTTTGATAGCCACATTACAAGCCCAATACATTTTCCCACCCAATGTCAACATGGATTTTCATTGCATAATTTTTTGAAATTTATGTGTGGGGGGAATGTATTTTATTTTTTGGGTACACTATTATTTATTATTTATGAGTTATAATCTTCATGAGGGCAAGAATCCATTTCTGTGTGGGGGAGAGGTTTTCATTCAGTGTTTTTGGGGAATTTAATGTACTCCCATTTATGTAATTTTTTTAAATGTTATTGAAATGTGTTCAAACAAAATCTCAAAAATGATGGATAGAACACAGATGGTCAAAATGGAAATGGATAAAATAATAGTGTTACCATGTGTTTATTTATCTCATAATGGATTCATGGTTTATCCTAATGGAAAGTGGAATCATGATGATTTTCATGGTGTTCATCGACAAAATGTTCATTATAGACCTACTCTAGTGCCTAGAAGTGGTCCTTTTATTTTCTACCATTATGGAATGCTAAAAAATTATAATAGGGATTCCACAAAAGAACTCATGGGTTGTTGTACTTATGGTCACTCAGGTCACCAATAAATTTCCTTCCATGTATTTCAACACCTCATAGTGGAATCAGATCATCAACACCATTTACAAATGTTATAAAATCCGATTCTCCTTGTACAAAGGGTTTCCCACCATAGGAATACAGAACTAATCTTCTTAATGAAGTGGAAGAATCACCTGAGAAAGTGGATAACAGTCCAATGAGTTTGAGGAGTATCACCATGATATGTCCATCATTAGTGATTACTTTATTTTTATAAAGGTTCATTACATTCATTTATTACACCATTTATTGATAATAGTCTAAATCTCGGTAAAATTATTTTTCATACGTTTGGGATATAGCTACTCCTCTTTTAATAAAGATTGTGAAGTGGCTTCATAGCCACAATTGTGTTTTATCTACATCATATGTCGATATTTCATAGGGAATTTAGATCCTCAACATAAAACAACATGATTTCATATTTGGGATGGGTTAATGATTTATAATAAATCCTGGATTGATTATTATATGTGATTAGTATCCTTTAATATAGAATATGGTTTGTGACTTTTCATTCAAGGAGAATGGGACTCATGGTCGAGTAGCGATAGACCGTCATATCTGAAGTTGTGTAATGTGAAATACATGTATTACATTGATATGAAATATGGTTCATTTGATGGGGATCTACCTCAAGTGGTCATAAAATACCTTATGTGTTTCCTTCTAACATGCATGGTTTTACACTAGTAAGGGAGGTTGAGATTTCGGTATAATTACTTATTGGTACACAAACAATGTGTATTCCACTGCATTGTGAGGCCCTAGTAAAAAATTATGATTGGGAGAACCAATTATCTAATCATATAGAGAATGGAATTATAATCCTGAGTGTGTCACCTCGAGTATAGCATGCTACCTTTACTACGATGTTTGATGATTAAATATTCATATGTTTTGATTATTGTACACACAATCAAGTTACAATATTGAAACTATATCTATTTTCATAGGTTGATGATATTTTTGATAAGTTTAAAGGGGTAAATTTTTTCTCTATTATATACGTTTTGTGTGGCTACAATTAGAATGAGATAAAAATATAACAATTTGAAAAGAATCATTCAAACTAGATATGACCATTATGAGTACCTTTCCAAACCATTCGGTCTGAAAAATCAACTTTTAGTATTTATGGTAATAATCATTATGATCTTTTTTGACTGTCTTGATAAAATCATGGTGGTATTAATGGAAGAAATATTTTTTACTTTTTGTATAAGGATGACCTAGTTTATATTGTAAGAGAAGTTCATGAATTCTTGTTGAATCACTAACATTATACAAATGTATTCGAAATTAGATTTCTATATTTTGGATGAAATTTTATTGGGGAACATTGTGTCGAAACATTGAATATAAATTTATCCTGAGTAGATAAATGCCATTATGACATGGTTTCATTGCCGAAATGTTTTTTAGATTCATTTATTCTTGGGTTTACATATCAATTATGTCTAGTTCATTAAATAATTATAAATTTCTTCTCCAATAATTGATCTAACACAAATAGAATTAATTATTTCAATGTACGATAAATTTCATAGTTATTTTATTTAGTTCAAACATCTGCTGGAAAATGCACTGGTGTTAAATCTTCCTGAGACTGGGATAGGATACGTGGTCTTATGTGATGCATTAAGTTCATGTATGGGATGTGTCCTTACTAATAGAGATCATATTTTTTCTTATGGGCCTATTAAAATTTGTCCACATGAAAAATTTCTTTGACCAATGACCTTTAACATATAGTGGTGTTGAACTAATATCCGAGTTTTTGTCATTACATTTACATAGAGTGTTTTATCGTGTATTCACACCATATGATATTGAGATATATCAACTCTAAACAATTTTGAGTGTTTACAAGAGGAATTTTGTAGAATACCTATATAACATTGATATTGATATTGCTTATTCCCCTGGAATGGGAATGTCAAAAAATATTATTTGATAAGTACCTACCGACCCAGCCAGTGAAACAATATTCAAAAGTGAGGATCTTGATGGACCTCTTCACACAATTTCCTATTAAAGGTTAGGAATATAGGGATGAGGTTTTTAAGGAAATTTTTATTTTTTCATCAACCCTTCTTGAGATTAATATTCTGGATCCATAACAAGATAATTACTTCCATATCATTTCTTACTCTCAATATGGTTGAGATACAATTATTTAATAGGATTTCCGTACTGAGGGTATTATATGATATCAGAATCAATTTTTTGTTCCTTTAGTGGTAAATAAATATGAGACGTTGGATTTATATAACTCCTAGTGGAAAGTAAACCTATGAAGCATAGTGAGGTTATATGACATGAGATGCCAATTCTAGTGGCCATGTATGAGATGGAGTTGTTGACTCCAAAATTTTGGCAGAAGAAGAACAAGAGGAAAGTCTCTGGTACTGCCTCGCGTAGCCATTTCGCAGAGCCCCATGGCCTCGTGCACCCCACACATCAAGGAGGGGGTGTTTTCATCGAACAACTATGATTGTAAGACCCCGAGCTTCCACAATATGCTTCTCCTTGAATAATACAGTAGCGTGTGTTGTATGCAACTTCGAGTTCTAACACACACCACGACTAATCAAAGTAGCTGTTATGAATAGTAATACCTAATTTTTGAAATTTAAGAAATTTTATCTCTCAAAATGGACTTAATTTTTGGATTTGGAGTATCGAATTTATCCTAAGGTGAAATTTTGGTACTTTTCGGATAACTTTAATATTTTGATGAATAGTGAAAATTGCTCAATTTTAATTAAAAACAACTTTTTTAATCAAAATAATTAATAGTGAAAAAATTATTAATTTGAGTGGTTTTAAAGTATATTTATAATATATTTTTTCCATTTAATACAATTTTGGTCATTGGACATAATTTCACAATTAAACCGAACATAAACAAGTACCAATCTTTTGATAGTTATTATATCTTAAAAAGACGCAATTAGTTGTGACAGCAAGAATTAATAATAAAATTAATTAATGCAACATATATGTTTGGTATTTTGTAAAATAGAAATCATTTTTGAATTTGGAATATCAATTATATCTTAGGGTAAAATTTTGGCATTGTTCAGAAAAAAATCAATTTTTGATGAATAGTGAAACCACTAAGTGGTAGTTAGAAAACTGAATTTTTCCTAAAACATAATTTTACCGCTTCTGTGAATGGAATTTCGAAAATCCAAAAGACAAAATTAATATAAAGTATTAAAATGTGGTTCAATGAGATGAAAATCATTTTTGGTGTATAGTAACTTTTTACTTTTATTTACCACGGTTAAAAGTAAATAGGGTAATTAAGGGTAAAAATGATATTAATATTACACAAACACATATCATAATTCTATTGGACAAGTTTATCTCAACAAAAAACAACCTTAGGAATAAAATATTATAATATAGGTCCACTTGGATTAGATTAGGACATTTATTAATATTTAATTCAAAGAAGTTTTAAAAGAGTTAAAATCAATGTTTATTTACTAAAACATTTTTAATATAGGGTTATACATAAGATAAATTGGATTGTAAATATTAATTATAAATACAAAAATATTTCCTACATAAATATATTTTATTTATATTTTTTAGACATTAAATAATTTAATTTATTTATGACACAATGATGATGCAGTAATTAATATAATAGTGAAAAATTAAAAGTTTTGATATTATAAATATCCAAATAAATATAATTTGAGACTTTTTATGAATTAAACTAATTTTCTAGGTTAATATGACATGTTAGGATTGACTTAATTAACTTCGTTCGAAGTAATAATTCTGTTATCATTTTCACAAAAATCAATTATTGAATAGTGTCAAAATTGACATAAAAGAGTTTTTAAAACAAATATTATATTATTAATTGATATTAAATTCCTAAAATCTAAGGTTCGGCCAAGAGACTTATATCATGATATCTGTATTATTAATGTACCACTTGGGGGTCACTTGGATGTATATTGTAAGTTTATTAACCATATAATATAAAAATACAAAGAGACATTGTAAAAGTGAAACTAATTAACTAAGAGTTAATACTTAAAGATAAGGTTATTATAGTAACCCAAACCTGTCTAAATTCTATTGGTTAAGTGGATTGTGACCCATACCCACCCTAACCTTTAAATAATCTATTTTGGAGCCATTAGAAAATTAATATTAATTTATTATAAAATAATATTTCTAGCTTTTCCAAAGGTGGCCCTCACCCCTCTTATAAAAGGGCACTGTCCCTTCTTATTAAGTCACACCTTCAAAGCCTTTTGGTTTGGCCAACCTCTGACCAAATACTCTCTCAACTTCCCTAACATCATCCTAGAGGCCTTCCTTTAGTCATAAATCCATATTAAGGATCTCTTTTGATCAAATCAAAAGGAAGAACCCGAAGAAGAGGTAATGATTTCACCACCCTTTTTCAAATTGCATTCTTCTTCCACTTCTTCTTTCTTTGTTGTTACCATTATAAAATAATGAATACAGTATCTCCTATATACAGTAATATTATTATAAATACGGTACAACCATATTCATTATTCTATCCATCTTTCTAATGACATGTCACCATACGTGTGTACGTACGGGTTACCGTCTCCACGTCGTGGCGTAATTGTTATTCAATATAATATTATTTTGATGGGTATAATAATAACATGTAATTCATGTAAATAATAAATATAACATGATAATTATTCTGTATATATTATATAGAATCCAATTATATATTATTTTAATATCAAAAGAATGATATTTTTTCTCGTGCGTACGTACAGATTACCGTCTCCACGACGCGATGGGATTCATTTCCAAGTTCACCGTTCATCGATGATTATAAAAATATATATTACTAATAAGTATGTAATATATGACATAGTAATGATACTGGATATATATATATATAAGGATTTATTTACTTAAATATATCTTATTCATTTACTTCCGTTCAATACTATATGAAAACATAAACAATGTTTCTGCGTACGTACGGACTACCGTCTCCATAAACGGTGTTTTCAATTTCATATATATATCTATTATAAATATTTATATTATAAATATATATGATATATTTATCATGTTTTTTATTTTTTTAGTATTTAAATCCTGATCTAAGTGATACAACCATGAGTGACAAGTTAAAACACGTATGATAAAGAATGTGATTATTACCCAAAATGTTAACTTAACATGGAAATTAGTATTAAATGGGTAATATAAACTCATAAATGAATCAGGTACTATATCATAAATATTAATATGTTCTGGTATAATTTAATAACATACTATGATCTTCGTACAGGAGGTTCAATGTACCCTCGACTAAAGGAAAGTGAAAGGTAAGGGGTTTTCATCTCACTCCTTATTCATGTGAGATTCATGTCATATTGCCACTATTACCTTTTGTGTGGTGTATGTACTTACCATAATTGTATTATTTGTGTAATTAAATTTAATTTATGTGTATTTACATATTCATTGTATGATACCACTTTCATGGGTTGTATGTTTCGTAAGTTACCGAATTGGTAAGGGTTATTTCACAATCTCTTCATTATCTGAGGTTGTTTATACATAATAACCTACTGGGACCTATTTATCATCCACATCCATGTTTCTTAAAAATGTATTTCAAATCATTCTTAATATTTTAAAGACTGTGGTATAACTTCATTTATACCCTTATTGACTTTTATAAGTGGTTTATAAAGGAATCATTCCGTCATTTTCCAAACAAGGTCCTTTTGAACCTTTTCGACAGAATTAAGGTAAGAATGTTTTTTTAACTTATACGGTGGGTGCGACTATTTTCCACTATTATAAAATCGTCGAAGCATCCCTTACAAGCTTATAAGAATATATTCAATGTAAATGTTTTATTTTATTATTATGTGACTTTTAAATGATTTCAAAAAAAGAGATATTTCTCTCAAATATATGAAAACCCAATGCAAATGTATACGTATTTAACGCAAGATTATAATTTTTTTCAGAAAAACCGACTCTCGAGTGTGGTAAACAGGAAGGGATTGGGAGTGGACCCATCATGGATTCAAATTAGTCAACCAGTCTCAGAATTAGTTATTTTATTTTCAGAATCTTGCATAATGTTTTTAGAAAAACACTAGAGTATATTTGAGAAATTTTAAACATCAGTATCTTCTAAAACAAAATTCATTGGTAGGTCTCATGAGACAAACTAGTGTCATGGAATAAGGCCTTGAAAAAATATTATTTGTAGTCTTGGCATGAGGCCTTGGATATGTGGTTATGACATTCTGGCATTATGAATTCCATCATTATGAAAGTGGTTATTTATGTTTCATGTGATTATTCGATTTGTAGAATATCCATGTGAATAAGTAAATGTAAATATTTCATTTTATTTTTTCAATACTATGTTGAAGTTAAAGTTTAAAAGTCTTTTGTTTTAGTTATACATTTCCTTAAATGTTTATGCTTATTTTTAAAATTTTCAGTTTTATTTCTTACCCTTACTGAGCATTTGAGCTCACCCCTTTCTATGTTTTATTTTTCCCAGGATTCCAAAAAAGTGTAATGTGATTGATATGCAGGGTTAAGCCAAGGGAATAATGGCATTCATAAAGATTATTTATGTTGTTTTGTACATCTTAAAGTGAAAATATAACAATCATGTATGTGATCTATTTTTCCAATACTGTTAAACTTATCGGTCCTTCGGGACTTGATTCCTTGTAATCATGCCAATGTATTAAAATAATGCACCTACTATGGGTAACTAGGGTCGGGGGGTTACAGTTGGTATCAGAGGAAGTTTAGAAATAACCTTGGAAACTAGATTTAGATAAACTCTTATTAGAGCGCATAGAACTAAGATAGACTTTGAGGATTACTATTGAAGAACTTCCTAGAATTTTGGTATTCTAGAAATTTCTTGAGTTTTCCGAGCAATAAATCCCTATCTGGATACGAGCAGGTAAGGGTGGCTCTGGCACAGATGTAACTAGGGGTAAAACCCGAAAACACCGCTTTGAGCTAGACTCGAACTGGAACTGGTGTACGACAACGGGCCCTGCTGCACTCTTGGTTACAACACTCCCGGGGGATATGCTTAGGATAATTCTCATTTTCATTACAAACCATTATGAAGGGTTTATGAGTATATACTTCCTCAAAGGAGTCATTTTTAGGATTATGGATTATATCCATAAACTATTTAATTTATGTTATGTGTTTTAAACGTTTTGGATTAGGAATTGTTATTCATAAACTAATCTAGTGTATTCTATTGTATAGAAATGGAACCCAGTAGAAGAAATGTGACCTCCAGTAATAAGTATGATCCAGTGAGTAAGAAGGATCATATCTTTCATGGTATTAAGCCACCATTTAGAAGGGAAATAGTCTCCAACATATTATCATCATATGATGAAATAGTATCATGTGTGGATAAGATAACTAAAGAGTTTACTATGTCCTATGGATTTGAAGGGATGCAAGAGAAGAAAAGGATGGAAGAGAGAAAGATGGATAAAGGGAAGAGGGAAGAGAAGAATTTCCCCATATGTGATAGCTGTAGGAAGAAACACCCTGGAACCTTCATCAAAGGAATAGGAGTTTGTTATAAGTGTGTAGAAAAAGGGAACAAAGTACATGACTGCAAGGGTAAGAAAATGGTTTCAAATGTACAATGCTTCATTTTCAAGGAGTTTGGACACTATATGAACCAATGTCCCAGTCATCAGACTATGATGAAAATGATGCTATTGGATAACAATCAAGTTATGATACTACCACAGATGAATAGGAATGATTAGAATTCTTATGTTGATTATGTCATTTGAGTTTTGTATCAGTTATGTACTTGTTATAATAATTATGGAGTATATAAGGAATTTACTGCAGTACTATTTCATTGAGGATTTTAGATTTTATGGTACTATGAAAAGTGACTCTATAGCGAGTTAATTTTTTTTTGGAAATTACATGGGTGAAGGAAAGATAAACCGTAATATGGTCCTAATATTGAGGTAGTGATTTTGGAATACGAGATGGTTGATTTTGGTAATTCAGGATGTTGCGGTGTTGTAAAAGAATATATGAGGAAGGCGTTCACATGTTATTACTTGGAAAAAAGCATCCTCATTATGTTTATCTTCCTCGTAAATTTTGGACTGTGAGTTTGGATATTAGTATTTTAGTTAAGTCTAATGGTCGGAATGGATAAAGTTTGAAAGGTTATTTTTTTGGATTTTTATAAAAGTACAACACGCAGACTGTTTGACGACACGTCGTGTCGGACAAAGTTGCGGGAATCGAACTCAAAACCATAGTGCAATTGGGATTTATCTCCTACCATTCTACTACATGAAGTTCCTTGATGGTGTAATGTAGTTTCTTTACATAAATGGTATGATATGTGGATTATAAATTCATTATATTTGGAACCCTATACGATTAGGATAAATAGAGTATTTTTGAGTTATATTATGTTTTGGGGTGAATGATGAGTTTGTGGTAGAAATTTATTAATGGATAAAACTCTAATTATAAAGTAAGTATATCTCTTTATGATCTTAGCCAATCTCATAAAAAAATTTCTCAACATTATTAAAAGGAACTTAGAACAAAAATGTTCTCCTAGATAGTACCTTAGATCATCACTAATTTATGGCTTTGGGATTGTTGACCTTTTCATAGCCATGTTCTCTACCACTCTCCATCAGATAATTGATGGTTAGATTTCTCTTCCATATCCATATTTTCCTACATGGAACCCTAGTATGTGTTATTTTCGGTAATCTTCATACTTTCCACTATTTATTTAAAATAGAGGCCTCATAAATTCATTTTTAGATGTGGGATCTCAACTAATATATTTTGAAACATCAAAATTGTGTTATCATAATACCTTATGTTTTTTTGAACCGATGGTATTTTAAATCATCATAGATTGATGAATTTAAGGACCTCAATTTTAAACATGTTTGTGATTGATGACCTCAATCACTACCTATAAATATTTACATTTTTCCTCCAATTATATGTCTATAATTGCCACCAATGTCCTCCCAATCGAGATAATAATTTTGTGGTGACCCTTTCATTTCTCTTTTCATCTTGTTAAGACTAAATTTTATTAACCAAATTTCCGACGTGGGATTTTCCACAAAGATATTTTCTACTTTCAACCATTATTTTCAAAGAACACTATCAAATTGTGAGAACGCAATTTATTGAAAGAGGGGAGAATGTAACACCCCAAGCTTCCATGGTATGATTCCCTTTGAAAAATATAGTAGTGTGTTTTGTACGCAACTTCGAGTTCTAACACACCCCACGACCAATCAAAGTAGCCGTTATGAATAGTAATACCTACTTTTTAAAATTTTAGAAATTGTATCTCCCAAAATGCACTTCATTTTTGGGTTTAGAGTATCAAATTTTTCCTAAGGTAAAATTTTGGTACTTTTCAGATAACTTTAATATTTTGATGAATAGTGAAAATTACTAAATTTTAATTTAAAAAAAACTTTTTATTAAAAATAATTAATAGTGATAAATTATGAATTTCAGTGATTTTAAATTATATGTAGAATATATTTTTACCATTTAATACAATGTTGTTCATTGGACATAATTTCACAATTAAACCAGATATAAACAAGTACCAATCTTTTGATAGTTATTATATCTTAAAAACACTCTATTTGTTGTGACAGCGGGAATTAATTATAAAATTAATTAATGCAACTCATATTTTTGGAATTTTGTAAAATATAAATCATTTTTGAAGTTGGAATATCAATTATATATTAGGGTGAAATTTTTCCATTGTTCAGAAAAACTTCAATTTTTGATGAATAGTGAAACCACTAAGTGGTAGTTAAAAAACTGGATTTTTTATAAAACATAATTTTACGGCTTCTATGAATGAAATTTCGAAACTCTTAGAGACATGGTTAATATCAAGTAGTAAAATGTGGTTCAATGTGATGAAAATAATGTTTTTTGAATAGTAACTTTTTACTTTTATTTACCACGGTTAAAAGTTAATAGGGTAATTAAGGGTAAAACTGATATTAATATTACCCTAACACATATCTTTTTTCTATTAGACAAGTGTATCTCGACCAAAAAAAACCTTAGGAGTAAAATATTATCATTTAGGTCCACTTGGATTAGATTAGGACATTTATTATTATTTAATTCAAAGAAGAGTTAAAAGAGTTAAAATCAATGTTTATTTACTAGAACATTATTAATATAGGGTTATACATATGAAAAATTCAATTGTAAATATTCATTAGAAATATAAACAAATTTAATACATAATTATATTTTATTTATAATTTTTAGACATTAAATAATTTAATTTATTTATGACGCAATGATGATGTAGTAATTAATATAATAGTGAAAAATTAAAATATTTGATATTATAAATACCCAAATAAAAATAATTTGAGACTTTTTATGAATTACACTTATTTTATAGGTTAATATGACATGATATAATTGACTTAATTAAATTTGTTCGATGTAATAATTCTGTTACGAGTTTCCCAAAAAACAATTATTGAATAGTGTAAAAATTGACATAAAAGAGTTTTTAAAACAAATATTATATTATTAATTGATATTGAATTCCTAAAATCTATGGTTCAGACACGAGACTTATATCATGATATTTGTATCATTAATGGACCACTTGGGGGTCACTTGGATGTATATAGTAAGTTTATTAACCATATAATATAAGAATTCAAAGAGACATTGTAAAAGTGAAACTAATTAACTAAGAGTTAATACTTTAAGATAAGGTTAATATAGTAACCTAAACCTGTCTAAATTCTATTGGATGAGTGTCTTTATTCCCATGCCCACATTAAAATTTAAATAATATACTTTGGAGACATTAGAAACCGAATATAAATTTATTATAAAATAATATTTCTAGTTTTTCCAAAGGTGCCCTCACCCCTCTTATAAATGGGCACTCTCCCTTCTCATTAAATCACACCTTCAAAACCTTTTGGTTCGGCCAAAATCTGCCCAAATACTCTATAAACATCCCTCACTTCATCCTATAGGGATTAATTTAGTCATAAAGCCATCTTATGGATCCCTTTTGATCAATTCAAAAGGAAGAACCCGAAGAAGAGGTAATGATTTCACCACCCTTTTTCAAGTTCCTTTCTTCTTCCACTTCTTCTTTCTTTGTTATTACCATTATAAAATAATGAATCCAGTATCTCCTATATACTGTAATATTATTATAAATATGGTACAACCATATTCATTATTTTATCCATTCATTGAATGACATGTCACCATACGTGCGTACGTACGGCTTACCGTCTCCACGTCGTGGTGTAATTGTTATTCAATATATTATTATTTGAATGGGTATAATAATGATTTGTAATTCCTGTAAATAGTAAATATAACATGATAATTATTCTGTATATATGATATTCCATCCAATTATATATTATTTTATTATCAAAAGAATTATATTTTCGCTCGTGTGTACGTACGGATTACCGTCTCCACGGCGCGATGAGATTCATTTCCAAGTTCACAATTCATCGACGATTATAAAAATATATATTAATAATAAGAATGTAATATATGACATAGTAATGCTACTGGAGATATATATATATATATATATAATGATTTATGTACATACATATGTCTTATTCATTTACTTCCGTTCAATACTATATGAAAACAGAAACAACGTTTATGCGTATGTACGGACTACCGTCTCCATAAACGGTGTTTTCCATTTCATATATATGTTTATTATACATATTTAAATTCTAAATATATATGATATATTTATCATGTTTTATATTCTGGAATTATTTAAATCATGATCTAAGTGATACAACCAAGACTGACAAGTTAAAACACGTACGATAAAGAAAGTGATTATTACCCAAAATGTTAACATAACATGGAAATTATTATTAAATGGGTTATATAAAGTCATAAATGAATCAGGTATGATATCAAAAATATTAATATGGTTCTGGAATAATTTAATAACATACTATGATCTTCGTACAGAAGGTTAAACATACCCTCGACTAAAGGAAAGTGCAAGGTAAGGGGTTTTCATCTCACTCCTTATTCCCGTGAGATTCATGTCTTATTTCCAGTATAACCTTTTGTGTGGTGTATGTACTACCGATAATTGTATTCTTTGTGTAATACACATTAATTTATGTTTATTCACATATTCATTGTATGATACCTCTTTCATGGTTAGTATGTTTTGTAAGTTACTGAATTGGTAAGGGTTATTTCACAATCTCTTCATTGTCCGAGGTTGTTTATATGTAATAATCTACTGGGACCTATTTATCATCCACATCTATGTTTCTTAAAAATGTATTTCAAATAATTCTTACTATTTTAATGACTATGGTATAACTTTATTAATACCCTTTTGGAATTTTATAAGTGATTTATAAAAGGAATCTTTCTGTCATTTTCCAAACAAGGTCCTTTTTAACCTTTTCGACAGAATTAATGTAAAAATGTTTTTTTAACTTATACGGTGAGTGTGGCTATTTTCCACTGTTATAAAATCGTCGAAGCTTCCCTTACAAGATTATAATAATATTTTCAAATTAAATTTTTTATTTTATAATTATTTGACTTTTAAATGATTTCAAAAAATAATATATTTCTCTCAAATATATGAAAACCCAATGGAAATGTATACGTATTTAACACAAGCTTAAAAAATGTTTTCAGAAAACCTGACTCTCGAGTGTGGTACAGGAAGGGACTGGGCGTGGACCCATCATGGCCTGTAATTAGCCGATCAGTCTCAGAATTAGTTATTTTATTTTCAGAAGCATGCATAATGTTTTCAGAAAACACTGGAGTATATTTGAGCAATTTTAAACGTAAGTATCTTCTAAAAAAATAGCATCGGTAGGTCTCATGAGATAAACTAGTGACTTGGAACAAGGCCTAGACAAAATCTTATTTGCAGTCTTGGCATGAGGCCTTGGGTATGTGGTTATGATATTTTGGCATTATGCATTCCATCATTATGAAAGTGGTTATTTATATTACATGTGATTATTCAATTAGTAGAATATCCATGTGAATAAGTAAATTGAATTATTTCATTTTATTTTTTCCATACTATGTTGAAGTTAAAGTTTAAAAGTATTTTGTTTTAGTTATACATTGCCTTAAATGTTTATTCTTATTTTTAAAAGTTTGCGCCATACTTCTTACCCTTACTGAGCATTTGATGTCACCCCTTTCTATGTTTTATTTTTCCCAGGATGCGAAGAAGTGTAATGTGATTGATATGCAGGGTTAAGACAAGGGAATAATGGTGTTCATAAAGATTATTTATGTTGTTTTGTACGTCTTAAAGTGCAAATGTAACATTCATGTATGTGATCTATTTTCCCAAGACTGCTAAACTTATTGTTCCATTGGGACTTGATTCCTTGTCATCATGCCAATGTATTAAAATAATGCAGCGACTCTGGGTAACTTGGGTTAGGGAATTACAATGATGTTCTCGACCCACCAGCAGATCAAGGAGGCGGGAGGCTCTGCGAATGAATCATACATTAAACAGATTTCCATAGTGCAAGGAGGCGAGATCCTCCGCGAGTCAGTTTGACATTCACAGCCCAACTGATGAACAAGGATGTGGGAGGCTCCGAGAACCCCAATTATGTTAGCAACCCCTCCATGGACCAAGGAGGATACATCATCCGCGATCTGGTTTGAATTATGTGACCTTGCCGCAGAGCAAGGAGGCTGGGTCTCCGTGACCGAATTTTACATTTGCGACCCGCCATAGAGAGAACTCTGTCCTCACACAGAGAGAGATCTACTTCATGGTGACTATTAACTATAAATACCTTTCTCCCCTCAATCCCATTTGATGGATCAACTGACCTTTCATCTTCTAAGCTCCCAAATCGTGAAGCACTTCCTACTCTACGAACCATGAGACCCTCACGGTACTATTTCTTTGTGAAGTGCCTCCCCCTTTGATTTAATTGAACTCCTCATACTAGAGGGATGCCTTTCGTGAAGCCCATGAGCCTTCACGAAGGAAAGAGATCCCTACGAGTACTTGGTTCAACGCAAAGCATTTATTCATGGTGAAAAACCCTACACACACACATGACCCACATGATTTGGCAGGTTAACTGTGCTTCCTGAAGCATATTGCTTCACAACACATTCCTTCATGAGGCACCCATGCCTCACGAGCTATTTCTTCGTGAATGCCTTTCCACCTTCTTAAGATCCTCCCATATGCACCTATGACATATTCCAAGCCTAGTAAACTTCACTACACAAATAACACCCCTTCACAAAGCCCCTCCACTTCAAGGAGCACCAGAGCTTCACAAGGCTTCCCATGTTCCCCTTTGCTATGAAAATGTTTTTCATGTGTGGGGCTTCAGGTTTGTATGAAGTAACTTCTACGTAACTTGGACAATACTTCACGTTGCATTTCTTTGCCTCATGATTCATTGAATAGGAACACTAATAGCTATTGCTTCATCACATAGCCACAGTAACATGGACCCCCCAATAGATCTCTCTATAACCCCCCCACACCAAGGCATTTCCCATGCCTTCCTTCCCTCAAGGGAGGTCTGGAATCAGTTATGTAATTCTTAGGGGTGAAGAGCACACCCACTTCGTCTGACCTGCAAGACGATAAACTACCAAGCACCATCGTCCTTAGCACATGACGCTAAACGGTGTCATCACCCCATTCCTTGCATGCGGGGTGCCCCGTCTCGGAAATATTCCACGCCCACTAGTCTCCACAAGAGGGAAATCATTCCTCACATGGAATGACATACTCTTTATCGAAGTGGTGTCTATCCGAGGGGGCGACGGAAACCATCCTGGTGTAATCCCCTAGCCTTTCTTGAAGGAGGAAACACCCCTACTACTCCTCTCTTTCATGGTGCCAAATCCCTCTTCAGCTGGGCTTTGACATCAACACGGCCTACACCCTTGAGTAAGACCCAATATCCATTTCCTTGGGATGCTAACCACCCGTAATCTCCTATTTCCTCTTCGGGATGCAGACCAAGAGTAAGCCCCTATTTCCTTTTTCGGCCGCTAAATACCTTTAAGCCCCACTCCACTTCTCACAGACGCACCATTCTCTATGTGATCATTAGGTCTTTTCTGTCTCTTTTTTCACACACCGAGAATGACTCACATAGGTTTAGGGTAAGCATCGATCATGACATACTTATGGAAATCCTATAGGGTATTCCCCAAGCCCCAACGAACTACATGGTGTTTGATGCTTGACAAAGCATGGTACGTAAGAAGCCTCTCTGAGGTTCAATCCCAACAACCATTGGTTCTGAACCCATTCACATTGGTTCCCACACTATCCATGAAGAATGTGGTCATTGATCCTGCTAAGGCAATGTACGTAGGAAACATCCTTGAGGTTCAAGCCCAACAATAATTGCTTCTGAACCCTTTCACGTTTTTTCCCACACCATCCATGAACTACGTGGCATTTGATCATTTCCCAGTCAATGAATGTTGGGAGCTGCCCTGAGGTTAAAGCCCAACAACCATTCATTCCAACCCCATTCTCGTCAGTTCCCACACCATCCATGAACTATGTGGTCATTGATCATTTCCATGGAAAGGTATGTATGAATCCTCTCTGAGGTTCAAGCCCAACAACCGATGGTTCCAACCCCCTTCAACTCAGTTCACACACCATCCATGAACTATGTGGTCTTTGATCCTATCCAAGACAATGTACGTAGGAAGAGTCATTGAGGCTCAAGACCAACAAAAATTGGTTCTGACCCCCTTCATGTCAGTTCCCAAACCATCCATGATGTATGTGGTCTTTAATCTCTGCTAAGGAAAGGAATGTAGGAAGCCTCCCTGAGGTTCAATCCCAACAACCATTGGTTCCGACCCCATTAACATCGGTTCCCAAACCATATACAAACTAGTTGGTCATTGATCCTTTCCATGGAAAGGTATGTAGGAAGCCTCCCTGAGTTTCAAGCCCACCATCTGTTGGTTCTGACCCAAATTTCATGTCACCACCCCCAACCTTTCTAAACTATGTTTTATTTGATCTATTCCAAGGCAGGGTACATAGGAACCCTCCATGAGTTTTATGCCCACCATCTACATGGGCCCTAGGACCTATTTCATGTCAGTTCACACCCTGTCCTGCATGGTGTTAATCTATGGACCTCAATCAAAAGCAAGTCGTTGTTCCCCCAGTTAGAGGTAAGCCGTTTCAACCACCAGAACTATGTGGAATTTGTGATCGTTTAATAGGTAATGTATGTAGGAAAACTCTCTGAGGTTCAATCCCAACAACCATTGAACCCCAGGTCCTCCTTCACTTCTGTTCACCAGCCACCATCCCACAAGAACTATGAGGGTTTGATCCTTGTCTCTAAGATAAGGTATGTAGGAAGCCTCCCGGAGGTTTGACCACATCCAGTGGTAAGCTGTTGTGATCCCATGCATCAGTAAGTTGATTTTCTCCCATCCTGTAGAATGCCATTGAGATCCACCATCTAGCGGTAAGCCGTTGAAATCCCCAATCGGCGGTAAGCCATCGTCAGACTGAACTACGTGGAGTTTTCTTCTCTATCATGGGGATAAGTATGAAATATCTTCGAGACTCAAGCCCAACAACATATCCGTCCTCAGGTTGACTCCATCTCATTCTACACCTACTTCATTAAACCCTCCATCATCCATCTTAATTCATAACCAGGCCGCCACTTCCTAATGGGATGAATCCACCTCATTCCTCATTCCCCTTAGCAACAACCAGGAATATAACTCCACGTTGGCCGCAACATTAGTGTTCCCCCAGGGGATGCACCCATCTGATATACTCTAATCAGTTTTTTGATCAGTCTGATTTGTCTCCGCTAAATGTTAGACTCGCGGCATACCCTGTGTCAAGCATGGGAAGGAGAGGAAAACCTCAGTTATATGCCTATGGAATATGATTCTCTACGTTTGATGTGGGATTACTAAAGCTTCCATGCCCTCGATAAGCACTATAATAAGGGAAAGAAACCCAGACAGGCTAGTGTCCCAGCATCGAGACATGCCAGTGATGTCCAACGTGACTACTCCTCTGACTGAAGGTTGCATCCCTGACCGGACCCTTTGAACATCTCGTTAGAAGTAGTGTAATTAATAGGTTTCCATGATGATATGGCACTAAGAAGAGTTTCACGAAAAACAACTCAAATCTATAAGGGAATCCCGGACTAGGTGAAGAGCTCCAAGGAGGAGTCCAGAGAAGGAAGAACTGACATCCCATCATCCTGTTTCGATCAACGAGAAAATGTCACGGATCAAGGAACAAACAATGCCCGCCTTTGGAAAGTGAGAATACGGGGAAATAAACATCATCACGACCCTCCAACAAGATGGACATGCATGCCCAGGATAAAGCATTAGAAATAGGAGCCTTGATAAAATTTTCTCTAATTTTTATATGTGCCAATAGGTCAAGGTCGAGAACTAGAATCCTTTTAGTATTTTTCAGCCACTTACAGTCACTACATAAAAGTGTGATGATATATCTATAGGTTTTTTTGGTCGGGTTTCCATGTTCCAATAGGAGGAATAATGTTATTGGGTTGTGATCGATATGCTAACTATGTTTTCTCACAATATACCAATTCTTCATAAAACCAAAATTGAGGGGGGAAATCTCAACGTGAAAAAGATTGTTCATATTCATGTATTACCATCTAATATGGTTACAAAAAGTGATCCTCCATTCACCATTAATTTTTTAATAGACCTTCAGAAGCCACTAGGATATTAATTCCATTTGATCATATCATTACATCTACATATGGATGGACAGATATACATTTCTATGTTGATAATTTATAATTTTTAGTGAGATTATGTTCCCAACATTGGTAGTGCTTCAATGATCATTTATGTCTAGTAGAGTTTGATAATAAATATTGTTACTAGTATATGATAAGAATGGATCCTTTTAAGCCTTATATGGATGAACATGGGGATCTCTATTGTGTTGGATGTAAATTTGTGATTGTTCCTTTATTGGAAAAAGCATAGTTAAACAGATAAAAACCACGATTAAGATGATTCATCATATAATACCGATGGGCCAAATCCAGTATATGTATTATGATGATAATCACCCTAAAACATTGGAATCAACATTTTTAGACTATGTATTCTTGAATGTTTCAACATGGTTGGGTCCTTGATGGTTTAATTGGAAAAGATAATCATTCTCTTAATTTTATGGATCATTTTGAGGATGATGAGATGGTTGTAAAAGTGTCTTATTTGTCAATGAATCCGCTATAGATGTTCTAGGATCATACCCTTTTCAACGTATCACAACTCTGAAAGTATCTATCTGATCCATATCATGATTTGAGATGGATTGATCAATATGTGGTGCCAGATTTATCTGTGATTAAATGACCATCCATTATAGTAGTCATAAAAACAATGTAAATTATGGGATGGTGATACCTTTGATTCATGTGCAATGGTAGCACAATTCTGATTCTCATCAGACATGGGCGTGCAAGGCACTGAATAGAGAGTAGTTCCCTCCCCTTTGCAATATAGAATCTTCTTAACAAGCTTTCTGAGAGAAGATTATTTTTATGATTGGGATTTTTTATCATACCAATAAATTTATTTCTTGTATTCCTTAAACAATATCTTGGGTTTACTTTATTCTATATTTGAGTATGATATATAATGAATTATTGGGATACATACAATTGAGAAGTCGTATATTTGTTGGATTTTGATCATTAAATCCTGTTAGTTCTCCAACCTACTGAGAATTTAGGCTCTGCGTAATATGGTTTCATGCTGTGAAATTTTGTAAGTAAAAAAATAGTTTTTTTCATAAAATATTTATGGATTTTTTTTGTGATTTTGGGACATTTTTATTAGAGGACATGTAATTGGGAAACATGTTCAATAAATCCCTAATTTTTATTTATTAATGAATGTAGGGATGAGAACCTTATCCCACCATCATAGTTCATTAAACATCACTAAAGTGCCTTTCCAAGATGACTTTGAATCCCTCAAACCCTTCTGAGTTATTTTTTAAGCAATTGGTCCTTCTTGTTTTTTAGTTACACAGTCCATGTAAGCTTTCTCCCTGTCTCTTCTTCACATTCTCTTTCCCACATATTATATTTATAAATCATCAAGGGATTGATGGATGTAAAACCATAGTTTCTATATCATTTATATAAGTTTACATACTGGGTTTTCTATTACTTTCTTCATATATGATGAATTGGTTGTGTGCTTTGTATTTCTGTTAAAATTTTAAATTAGTAGATTTAAATTTATTGGGAATGATATTGAGGGAAACCCATAAATCCCTTAAATTGGGGTATGTTTGTGAAATTGTGGGAAAATGAGAAATAAAATTTTTTACTTTAAATTGAAAAATTAATTTGATAGAACATATTTAATATTTTTATTTGAGAAAATTTCTTAAATTTTATTTGATAGAAACCCCATGGTTTTATTTTGGAAAGGGCATGCTTTCATAAAAATATTATTTTATTGTTTAAATAGAAATTAATATATTTTAAATTCATAAGGGGATGATTTATATTTTAAATATTTTTAAAATAAATTTCCAATAATTGTTTTTGTATTTGAGATAATGAAAAAAATGTGTATTAAGTGAGATATTGGGAAAACCCCGTAAGGATAGGAATTCAATAGAACTATATTTTCTATTTAAAACTATATCCAAAATGGGTTGAACTATTTTATTCCCCAGTTGGATATTGATGGGTCCTATTTGACTAGTTTCTAGTGATCATTGTATAAATTGTTGTTGTAATTATATTACTATGTTTGGTTATTGTATCCTATAACATTCTAACCTCTTAGAATATGACCATGTCTCTCACTTGTTTATATTTAACATATAAATAATTTTTTTTAAATTATTTTACACATTCGTTATAATTTATATAAAATTTTTCACATAAATTTTTTCATTTATTATATTACATTAATGTATATCCATCATTTGAAATGTAAGGAATGATTTTATAAATATTCTTTTGATATTCCAAACCAATTCATTCAAAATTAAAAGCTCTTTATTTGGTTAAATTAATGTGGTCATATATTACATAATCCTTGTTCAGATAATATTAGGATTTTATCTCTCACCCTAATTATGCCTCTTGGTTACTGTAGATTATTTGATTCTATGTTCTATCAGGGGTAACCAACATCTTGGATTTTGACATAGATGTTTATCCATGGACATGGAGAGCCGCGTCCCTTGGGGCATGGTCTATTATTTGAGTTTTATAATACTTTTTATGTAGTACATTAGTTTGTTTTTACCTATTAGAAATATAGAAAATTCTCCCTATGGTATTTCATTTTTATTTAAATATTCTTTGTTAGTTTTCATCCAAATTATATGGGGAAAATATTTTCCCAGTTTAATTTTTTTTGTTCATTGCTAGTCCCCAACTCATGGGGATTATGAACACCCTTTCAGCCGGGTCTGACCATCTCAATTATTAGGTTACCATCGTACCCTTTTCGGTACATGGAAATAAAATTTTAGTGTATACATGAATAAATCATTATTATATACCTTTAGTTATAAATTTTTTCCTATGGTTTTTGAAAGTGAAAAATTATATCCTCTTATTTCAAATGGATGTAAAAAAAATTATACATTTTGATAATCCAATTTTAAAGAAAAATATTTGTTTCCAATTTTTTTTAATGACTAAAAACTATTAAAATTATATCACGAGACACATCAATTTTTTTGAATGCCTAAAATATTCTTATTAGTAGTTTTTAATAATAATTTTCAGAAAAAAATTGATTATATGGGGATATAATTTATCACATCAATATTATAATATATATTATTCTAAATAATAGATTTAATTTGTTTGTCAGATTAATATAAACACAACATCAATCAAATAAGATATGTATCATTTTATATAAATATTATCATGAAAAATTTATGAATAATAAATCATATAGTAAATGAAAATGTATTAGCCAAATAAAAATATTAAATTTAGAACATATATATTTAATATGATTTATTATATAATAGGAATGATTTTTCTCAAAAAACTGTTAATTTTATCCTAAAATTGAATAATCCAATTTCAAAAAATTATTTTCATAATATAAAATACTTCAATACATTAACAAATATTTTATAATTTTATAATTTTTTAAATATTAAGAAATGATTTTGAGGAAAAATAATATTTATGAAGACCAATTTTCAATTAATGTGAGGGTTCTTTGTATTGTGAATTTTTATTTACAATATAAATATAAACTACTGTATATTGAATTGTAAAAATTTAAATTCAATTTTTATTTACAAATATCATTATTAGCATGTGGTTAATTATTAATATTGTCTAAAAATATTTAACATTTAGGCGACAACTAAAAAACATTGATTTTAGTCATTCCATTTCATTTATGACATTATCATAATAAATAAATGAATTAAATTTTTTTAAAACATTTTCCATATAAAAAAATATATTAATGAAAATATTAAATTTAAAAATAATATGTCTGTATTAATGATTCAATGTGTAACATTTTCCAAACCACATTAATATTTTAATCTAAATATTTTTATTGGATTATATTAAATATAATATTTCATCATAGATTGAAATTAAATATATAAAAATGTATTAAAAACATTAGATAAAAATGAATATATTATATAATATGGTATTTTTCATTTTTTGGAATATAAATATTAATTAATACAATAAATTTTTATGATTATTGAGATGGTAGAACAATTATTATCAAAATTTATTTAATAAATATTATAGACTTTTATCAAATCAAGATATTAAATATGTTTTAAAACTTTGAATTAATAAATAAATTTACCATATTTACAAATATAATATCATGCATTCAATTGGAAATCAATAATAAATATTATTAACTATAAAATATTCTTAAAACCACATTTTCTATCCAAGAAAAATATTTTTCCATTATATAAAATGTATTGACATTAAATATATTATTTTATATACGTGAAATAAATTAAATTATGTGGGTATTAAATTTATATTCATTAAACTCAAATTTGGTGAGAGGGTTAACCTTTTGAAAATTCCTAGAATACAAAATATAGTTACAATGTCAGAAAACCAAATTGATAAAATATAAAAATTAAGTGGTATAAGGAATAAATCATGTTTAAAACTGAATGAAAATGATAAGTAGAGTCATGAATGAATTTTTCTAAAAAATAAATTATATAACCCATTTTAAATTATTTTAACTTAAACATATCCATTCAATCATTGAAAAAAGGATGTTTTCGAAATATTCATTTCATTACATAATGAAATTGATCTATTCCACCCTATCGAAGTTACACACCACCCTTATAATGTTAAATTAAATAAAACTAATTTTTCATACTATATAAGTTACCTATATAATATATATACCATTAGAAAAAATAGGAAAACCTAGGGCATTAATTTTTATTGATGCTTCATATATAATGTTTAACGAATGGATGAGAGTATTAATTAATCATTGTCAATGTATTCATAATCAAACCCATCTAATTCTATCATAACCATAGTAATATAATTTTACTGGGATCATTTTTATAAAATATTTTTCTACTATAATATTATAATCATTATTTATTCCATCCAATCTATATATCAAAATAAAGTAGTGTTGTTGATCAATTTGCGTGGAATGATGCATCCACAATGTGACACATTTTGGGTTCCACCACAACTTCCATTCACTGATTATAAGGATGGAATTGAAGAATTATTATGAAATATATAATATTTATTTGAGTATTAATATTATAATCCACCTTAATTAACCCTTATTCATTGAATAGTGAAAAAATGTATTGTTTTATGCAGACTACCAGCTCCATGACGTAATGTATATCATTTTTCGAATTTTTCATAATAATTTACTAAATAAATCAAATAATAATATTACACACCTTAATATATATATATATATATAATTATTATTTTATTATAATGATATTATGAAAAATAAAACAACATTCAAAACTATGATCATCTATTTGTTATAGTATTTCTATGTTTGGGCTTCTCTATCCAACAACATGAAAATTGATATAAAAGTATATCAAGGAAGAATTCTGGAATATAAATACTAATATTAATATATAATAATATATAAATTTTAATTTCTTTATAGTTATATAATTTTTATATTATTTATTTAACATTTCATTAAAATATCCTCTTCAATCACAAAAAAATAGAGAAAAAAACATTAATGTAATTTTCACACAATATAACTAAAAACGTTTTGGAATAGGATAAGTGTTTTATAAATGAATATATGGTCATAATTACTCTTAATTATATTATATTTTATTTATAAACCATGTATTTCTAAATTAGAATATAAATTTCTATACTAAATCAGGGAAATTATTTCGAACAATACTAACACATGATAGTAAAAATAATTTTCAACCGTTACTTTGATTAAAATGATAAAAATGATGAATATGGTTATAAAATAGAATATTATGATATTTATAAAATTTTTATAGGAGGTAAAAATGTATTCTACAATTGAATGAATCTAGGTAATGGGTTATTTATAAAAAATTTGATTCTTGACAATAAATTATTATTATTAATCATGATAGCTCTATTGTGTTTTTATTACATCCTAATAATAAAATTTTCCATATACATATAATTAATTTGGTTATAAGATCCAAATGTTATTATTTAATGGAATTTATTATAATGAAATTTATATCATTGTTGGAATGGTTTTTAACTCAACTATTATCATTGTTCAATAATTATTCTTCTAGATCGACTAACTTCCATTATTTTTTAATTATGAAATAATATTTTATTTCATGGTTTATTATAGTAAAAGTTGAGGAAAATATTTAAAAAATGTGATTAAATAAATATTATCTTATAACCGTGGAATAAAAAAAAGTCTTTTATGATATGATTTTTTTATGATATGTTTTTTATGATAATTTTTATTGACAGAGATTCCATTGTATTTTTTAAAATAGTTTTCCAAATTATTTTTTCTATTTATGATTTTAAAAACTAATTAAATATTATTATTTTATCACTTGTATATTTTTTATTTATAAATGGGGGTTTTATCAATGGTTTTTAATGAATTATTATTAATGAAAGTAGTTTTTAAATAATTTATTATATTCTAAATGATTGTCTTAAAATCATAATTTTATATTAATTATTTTATTCTAAAAACCCACATTTGTTCATAAACATCTAATTTTAAATGCTTTATCGAAGTTAATAATTTCTATATAATGAAACCATTTTTAAAATTTTTAATTTCTTTTATGAACGGGTTTTTGGCTCTTGATTTTCATGTGTCCTAAAATATGATCCCAGAAAGTTATTTTCATATCTATAAACATCATTAATGATCCATTTGATATAATGGTTATATTGTTAAGAAAATAGCCAACATATTTTACAATATGTATTATATAATGGATAAATGAAATTATTTCATGAAACCAACATATTACCTTAGGTTAATTAAGTTTGTTTTTAAACATGAATGTTTCATTGGTATGTTCCATATCGTTTTATGGAAGATTATTATTCGATATGTGGTTTTATATACATCCACCCATTGTAAAGGTTGTGTATTTATAGCACATGATATAGTTATGGGAATCATGTATTGGTTTTATATCCACTTTTAGAGTTACTAAGTGATTAATTATCCAATATTTTTATGGGAATCATGATGAAAAAATATCACTATTATTTTTTAGTCATGATGTCTTGTATACTCATCTATGTGTATGGACATTAGTAAACACATATAGTTGTATTACACTTATGGTAATGAAATAGAGATAAAAAATCCAATATATATATTCAAATTAGATATTATTTCCTACTCTAGTATTCAAATGAGAATCAGGTATCATTTAGTCCCCCACTATGCCTATGGTAATCACATTCTATTACCAAATCAAATTTGATTATGGGAAATGTGGAGTGAATCCCACTCAATTATTTTATAAAATTTTCACATAAATTTGTTTCAAGGATTATTGTTATTTTTCATTTCAAAGACAATTATTATCATTATGCTTAGGATTATCCGTCACGTATAATGTCTATTGTCTCATGGTTTCACACTATATTCCCATTTTATATTTTTTAACATTTTAGATTTCGCATCACTCTAGGAAGGGTTATTGAAAACCATTATTATTTCTTGATGTTTTTTATGATATTATGGTCTTGTTAATTTTATGACCCAAGATTATGATTTAACGTAATGATACATCTTTATGAGTATTTCCCTTATTGGCCATTTTATATTCTCACTCTATTATGTTTCCATTACACTATTTTTGAAGATGAGTATATAAAATTATAATCCATAAAATGTGAAACATATTGAAACATTATGGGAAAATAATTAGATGTTTATATATATATATATAAGTGATCCTCAATGATAATCACCCTACCGTTATCGTGGATATGATATAATTTATGAGTTTTAATGATATTATTATTTATAATTATATAAAAAATGATTGTATCATCTCAATTTGAATAATATCAGTTACTTAGATAATATTTTTGGCACTAGACATATGATCACATGTCTGGTGATATTTATTAACTACATACCATGTATGTTGTTTTTTCCTTAATAAAACCATTATGGGTTCTCCCAAATGAATGGAATATAATAGAATGTGTCATGAATGAGTATGTATGATTAACATGGTATGAATAGATAGATACAAATTGTTTCCTTATTTTATTTCCTTGTATATATCATTCAATAAGAATCTACATTTGATTTATTTGAGTAATTCCATGTTACATGTTGTTTAATTCAGATTTTTATAGTGTAATCAAATTTTTATCATTTATGTGAGTTAGAATTAATTAAATATTTTTTAATTATAAGCTATGTTCTTTCACCAATTGTTTTAATATTTTATCCACGTACTAGTAGATTGAGGTTACACAATCTATATTCTAGCTTCAAACTTAGTAATTACAACAAAAAATCTAGAAACATGTGGTAAATACATAGGGATAAGTTACTCATCAAAAAACGACCTTTAAAATGAAATATTAATATTAAAAAATTGGATTATTGTGTGGATGAAAAATGGTATATGATGTCTACTTTTTAGTAACATTACAAGGAAATGTCTAGTTATTATTGTTTTTTCAGCACTTTTTAACAGGCTTATTCATTATTTTTCATTTGGCCTTAAACTATACTTCTTCATAATAAAATATTATATAATTATAAATTGTAGACTATAGAGAAAAATTTTGGAATTGAAAATGTGACATACGAAATATCAAAATCATCAATACATAAAATATAATTACAAATTATTATGTGAACACACTGATCCCACTTATTTTTTTGGGATATATCACGAGCGGTCCTCCCCATGTATAAGAATTCATTTCATCAAATTTTTTAAATAAATTAAATATAACATAATGATTAATCATAGGATTAATACCCCTTACCAAACCAATAGTTCAAAGATAGATACCCCAAAGATTTCAGGCATAACTCATCGTATGCATAAGGCTACTAATTAGAAATGAAGGAAGGAATATCATTAGTTCGGAGACTATACACTCGGCATAATATCCTTAAAAAATTATATAAATATATATATATTAAATAAAATATAATATCATATATAAAATCAATATTAATTCTATAAATCAAGTAAAACACAAGAAATAAAGATTAATAAATATAAAGAAAGGGAATACCACATTGAAAATCATAACCAATGTAAATATGTGAATGTGGATAAATAAATAATTTCCAATATTAGAAATCAAGATTCCATTCCAATTCTATCAAAAATTACATAATACTTAGGGAAACCATTGTCATTATGACTATTTCCGTTACTTGGATGGCGATACATGAAATCTGTATGTGCATCTAGATTCCCTAACAATTAGTGAGTGATAAACCCACTAAGACACGACTACTTAATCCTTAAGATAAGTGAAAAAATTATTAAACAATGTATTATTTGAGACAATGTAAATTAATAAATAATAATATAACCATAAATTTTTTGACATATCATAGACTCATAATGTCTATATGACACACACATACGATGGAATATCACTAGTAAGGAATCATGTCTCTCATTGTACATATCCAATGCCGCACTCAACAAAATGATAATGGAAATTATTATGAATAATACATTCCCAACCCTAAAGGTTGTTATCAACCTCATATTATGGAATTTACCACCTAATGTTTTTATATAACTAGATAAACAAATCACACATTGAAGGAATTCTATAATTTCACATTACATAGAATCTTATTCATATATACTTAATTTTATTAGTTCATTATTTTTTTATTATTATTAGGATCTCTAAAATAATCATATATTTGTAGTAAATTTAAGTTTTTTATGTAAAATAAACATTTTCATTATATATATACCTCAAATTTCATTATTTGTCATAACTATCAGCCTTAATAATCATATCATACTTAAAAACATTCTTAATACACTATGGAATTGAAACATAAGAAAGGGTGATCTTAAATTCTAATTAATGGTATAAATGGGATATAAAAAATATCACTTGTAAATAACATGTGTATAAGTGTATGAGAACATGATATTTTCAATTTTAAATCACAATATAATGACAAAAAATAATAATAATACATAATATTGTACTAAATAATTGTAGTTCATAAGGCCTGAATCAAAAATGAATCATATAACATGAACTATGAGAGAATAACATTTGAATAATACATACCATATTAAAATAATGGCAATCATGTAAATAAATTTTGTTACTCAAGTTTCACTGATAGGAATATCATATTTTATTGGGTTCAATTCCTATTCCATCATGTCATTATTGAATGTTCTTTCCCAATACCATCATAGTGGATCATGGCCCATATAGAACCGTGTTCACTACCCATTCAAATGCTTATTATCTAATGATATATTATTATTTCACAAATTAATTGGAAAAATATATAAATTAATTAAATGATTTTCATAATCATAATACGTTCATATGTATACCGCAATATGAAAAATCATTTGACATATACGATAACTTATTAAAATTAAATGGTCACATAAATATTTCATCAATTCATCATAGAAATATACATAGATGATAAACGATGTTCATAAGCTTCATTTCAGCATAATAATAATCCTTCTAGAGAAAAATATGAAATTTTTCATTTGTTCAAATACCTTGTAAAAAATAAGTATAATCAAAGGATGACATCATATATGAAAATTTCATTAAATTACTATATGAAATATTTATTGGTTAATATACACATTTCAATTCATGATTATGTCATGAAAATAGTTAATTTATCTAATATTATGGGAAAAAATTTCATTAATATTAATCTTGGATTCTTGTATGGTATGCATCAAATAGTTGACCAGAAATAGTGGTGGTAAATTCATCCCATTCCCTCTATGATTAATCAATCATTGGACTCAAATTGATGGAAAAGAAGACAAGAGTACCACATTTGGAAAATAAAAGTACAAATAATTTTTAACCAATTTAAAAAGTAAATATATTTTGATAATTATTAATGTCACTAAAACATAACTTATTATTAAATCAGATTCCTTAAAACATTCCTAGAATATATGTATATGGATGTATTGTTGTTTTTGGCCTATGAGTGGAAAATTGAATTTCCTTAAAAATAGATGTTTGATTTTATTAGTACATAATTAATTTAAAGTAAATGAAAATAATTTATGATAAAAAATACAATATCATAATAAAATTAATTTCATTATCTAGGGAAGACTCAAAAAAATACATAATTAAAAATATGATCATAAATGACATCAATAAATTTTGATATTACAATTTAAATACCTTATCACAATTCTTAATTAATCATAGATTTGTATAAATTACCTACTATTAAATAAAAATGAATTATAAATCAGTAATATATTAATTTAACTACATATAATATAAAATATTTTTCACTTATAACATTTCTTCACCATATTATTAAAAACAATTATTAAAATAATTTTTTGCAAGTGATAACTATTTTTGTCATTCATGATAATATTAGTTTATTCATATCGATCCTCGTATATTATTCAGGTTCCAATATATAAAGATTTATAATCTTGATAAAAATATGATATCTATTATTTATTCAATTATTAATATTAATCAATTATTTATTGAGACTGGATAATGAATTAAATAATTCATGCAGGCAGTATTTCATACAAACGCATTAATACTTTTTTCACTCTTTGATGTATAGAATAAATTAAAGGTAAATAAAAATTTAACTTCCTTAAATAATTTTCATATTTTATATATAATATATATACATTAATCCTATTCATATTATCTTCCACATTAAGAAAAATGAAAAATGAGTGACATTTTTTTGTGGAGGTGGAAGTACAAACATACACAATAGTGATACATTAACAAAATATTTTATAAAAGAAATGGTGATTAGTTGTGGTTACATGTTCATTGTATCATTTTTTATATATAGGGAACCTGATTTGTTAATCATTATGAGTATAAATTATTTATAGGAAATGGATAAATAATTAATTTGAATGATGTCTTGTAAGATGCTTAAAAATACTTGGGTAGGCCCCTGTTAGATCACTTATTATAGAATCTTGGATACTTCTTCGAAGAAGATGAATTCATATAGATCTTGAATAAGAATTTTTATAATAGCACATTATTGTGTATTTTTTATCTTAATTGAGCATGAATGTCAAAAATAATGGAGATATGTTTTTTAACTTATAAGGGACAAAGTGGACACACGTGGAATTTAAAAAAAAGATTAAAATTTAATAAAATTATTAAAAAAAATTGTTATTGACATTGATTCAATGAAAAAGATTATTTAGTAGATATATCATTATAAAATTTATTATATCCATGAGTTTGATTCATTTTAGACATTATCAATTTTATTAACGAATTCATTGATGGATTTTTCATTAATCATAGTAACAAAAATTTCAATAATAAATTTTTACAGTCATATATTAGGGTCAAATTATATAATAAATTAAATTTTTTTGACATTTTATGTCATTTAAGATCATAATTTATCATATTAATGGGTTTAATGATTTTCATATAATAGAATAAAATATTATCTAACATTCAATAGAAATAATTTTATTATTGAAAAAAATCATTTAAATTAACATTAAACAAAATATTAATTTAATGGAATTAAATAAATAAAATTCATAAATTGTTTATATTTTCTATTTATTTAAATATTGTTTAACAATTTTTAATACGGGAAAATTTTAAATTATCTAGTTTTCTATAAAATTGACTTGTTTTTTTAATCAACTACACATGAACTATGTCATCAATGTGTAACTTTTTGAGGAAACTATTACATCACGAAGAATATTAAAACACACCATTATAAAAAATATTTCATATTTAAATTATAAATTTATAACAGATTTTATCTTCATCTTATTGTTATGAAAAAAATTAGACTAGTAATATCAAGAGTGTTACATTTTGAAACATTATTGACATAAAATAATATAACATTCTTTATCAAAGAAAAAATGGCACCAAATGATATATATTATAAATTTATACTTCAATATTTTAATTTCTTCTAAAAATGATGAATAAAAGACTATATGTTTTATTTTCAAACATTTACTGTTGTTTTTAGAACTGGATTTTTGATCTTAACATTTCTGAGGTGATGAAAATTTACCATAGTTATTTTCCATAATGCATACCAAAGAAAATTGAACTATATTAAAAATATGAAACTCTTTATTCAAAATATAGAAAAAAATTTATAAGAATCAATATCAATTTTCTGTTTGATATAAATTCTTTAATATGATCTCAAAATGTGAAGAAAATTCTTTTTCAAAGAAATTAATTTAAAAAAACATTAGATTCAGTATTATCTCATTTGAAAAATAAATAATAGATGAATGATTATATTTTGATAAATATATAATTAATAATATTAATTTAAAAAAAATCTCCAATACAAAATTATTTAATTTATTAGGATAAGAATAAATTTTACACGTAAAACCCATTTCTCATAAATCTTCTCGTCTACATTAAATTTATTTGACTTTTTTTTATTTTTACCCATTTTGAATCCATTAAATTAATTTTATACATGTGTAGAATATAAATTATTCATAATTTAATATGTTATATTCATACCCACTAATCGATTATCCAGTATATAAATTCCATATTATATAATGATATTTCAATATTATATCAATGTCTATTTAAATCCAATGTGGCTTATAAAGAAGGCTATTGAAGATATAAAATTTATTTATGGTGATTTATTTTGTAATATAGTTGGCTGGAATATTGTACCGTATACCATACCACTACATAATGCATTTATCCAACAAAATTCTATCACTCTGATACAATAAATAAGGATATCATTTTTTCATGACATCCCCTGTTCCCAGATATCTTCTCAATTTTTTGATTCCCCTTGATAACCTTAAACTTATATTTTGTCAGGTTACACTAATCATTATCTATCTTAAGATATAATTTTTATAACTTTTTATTCATTTAAATTGTTATTTTACAGCTGTACACCATTTGAGATTAGTACATGTAAAAACGTATTTTCTTTCTCAAGAGAGAGAAGTGGAACAATTAGTGAACATTAGAGAGGACATTTAAAGAATAACATTGTTATAATAACATTGATAACCAATGATGATTCATGAAAGTGAATGTATACATATTTCTTAAATTTACATTTTTTCAATGGCTTTAGATTTTTCCCTTTTAAACATCAAATCAATTTGTTCTACCAAACATAATGTTTTTATTATTATTAGTGTCATCATATAAGACTATCAAATTTTTGCTATATAATGTGATGAAGAATGATTTGGAATTTGTATACAATTTCAATTACTACTTTAGTTCCCAATATATTTCCTACATCAAACACATCCAATCTAACTGAATTTATATCATTAATTACCTTGGGGATTTATAAGTAGCCATCTGAAAGCTGGAGTGAAAGAATTTCTTTGATAAATCTTTGTAATATGAAGGTGTTATTAACCAGAACAGTTCAAATATATTGTACAATACATCACTATTTCATCAGGTTCTTTAACTGTTCTCTTGTACTAGCAATCTATATAAGGATTATATGAAGTATGAAAACAAACTACTCAATCTAGAGCCCTATAATGCTATCAAAATATCATCTAGGTAAACCATGAATAACAATTAGATACAATAGAATGTGGTACTATATTAAATATTTATAATCTATTAACTTACTATGTATAATGCTATCAAATTTAAAAATATTATATGATATAAATTTATTGGGCTGAATTTTCGAGGTGGTTGACTACAACCCAAAAAGTAATTTCACCTTTAAATATTTTTTGGAGTTTATAAAATAAATATAACAGAATATATTCCAATTTTTATTTCGATATAGGAAATTCTTAAAACATCCCATTAGACTATTATCTCTATGGGTTGTCTTTTTGACATATCAACCATATAGATACATCTTATTTTTTCACCCAAAATAATCTCTTATTTCACATTAAATCATCAAACACTAAAGCTAACGGGAGAATGCTGAACTATGAGCTTCATATAATATATCCTTCGTTATCTTTGGTATTCTTGGGACACATATAAAAATCCTAATCAATTTCATTTTATTTTAATTTACATGTACTCTAGAATATTTATTAATATATTTTTCCTCTCCAAATGTATTTTTTCACAATTATAATCATTACATAGAGAGATGGTTGAACATTCATCTATGGAAGAAAATATTTATACCCTATATTAATGATCTACAAATAAATAATTTCCAAAATCATATATGTTATATTTTATATCATTAAAATCGATAAGACATCATGATCCACTCAACATAGAGAATTTATGACATTGTTCACCTTACTAGTCTTTTAAATTATCGATCAATCAAAATCCTTAATAATACAAAGACATAATCTATTTTTATATTCAACTATTTCTAAGTGAATATTCCATTATTGATTTTATGATATATATATATATATATCAGCACATTATCAATAAAGGTAATGACTTCATGTCATTATTTATCAAATTACATCTACAAAATGAAAATAATGTATTGGGTAATTTTTTCTATAGTCTTTCAATTATTGTTAGTTGTAAGGAATTAACTTGTTATTCTTCCATAGAAAAAATCCCAGTATCTTCTATGATGCATCACTAAATATTAAAGAACCTTTTCCAATGAGTTATACTATATGAGTGGGTAAACTAGGTATCCTTATATTCAGTTAATAGAATTTTCCATCACATTCCTCTATCAATGGGATCATGGATCCCATTTGAATTATCTTGGTTAGTAGATCTGATATTCTTGTGAAATTCCACAAAAAACATTGATAATACCTACCCAATCCTATAAAAATAAATATCTCAGTCACATTGGTTCATCTATGGAAATTTTCAATAGCATTTTCCTTTGATAGATCCACTGATATAGGCTCTCTTGTGATTACATAACTCAAAAATTGAAATTTTTTATGGTAAATTTAAAATTTTATAAAATTTAAATATGTATTATATTACAACAAGTCTTCAATGAAATCCTAAAGTGATCTTTTTCATCTCATTACTACATAAAAATATTAAAAACCATCAATAAAGACCACCACAAATTTATCTCTATGAAATCAAAATATTATAGTCATTAAATACATGACAATATAAGGGGAATTTGTATGACCAAATAGTGTGATTATAAATTCATAGCATTCATTACTTATAAAAAATCTATTATTGGTGTGTCTTCAATGTTGAATATCATTTGACAGTAACCAAATCAAAGATCAAGAAAGTAAAAATATTAAGGTCCTTTAAAATAATTAAACAACGAATCAATATGTGGTATAAGAAACTTATTCTTGATTATTTTGTTTCTAAATTAATAATAATCATTATTTAGATTTTTTAGTGCATCTATATTCGTAAATGATATATAGGTTGACGATTGGTGAAAAAATTATCTAAATGAATCAATTATCTATATTTAAATAATGTTTTTTCTTAAATTCCTACAACTCAATAGAGGAAATTATATATATAATATTTGAAATAGGTGGAGTAAAAGGTTTGAGTTCTAATTAAAGATAATATTCAAGATTTAGAGTATGAATATTAAAATTTTCTATAAAACCATCTACAATTTTTTACATAACAATATAATATTTGTTTTTTTTTCTACCCATCAAAATGATATAAATTAAAATTTTGAATAGGTATCATGTCACGACCATTCCCCAGGGGCTCATGCCGTGACCTCGCCAAGCCCACCTTCTATAGGCCAGGGGATGGCGACTAGCAAAAAAGTCGTAAATCCCAAAAACTGGGAAAGCATTGCCTTATAACCTGAAAATGCACACAACAGAGTACAAGATGGAAGCAAAACATTAAGTAAAATTGTATAACAAAGTTTACTGAAAGTAATTGGGGGCCAGAAATACAAGCCCAACTGTAAATTACTAGGAAATGGAATATAGAACAGAAGAAAAGAAAATATGCTATTAGGTCGTCCTATGAGGGTCATATCTGAAGGGTAGGTACATATCGCCTCATCAGCACTCCAGGTCCGTCTGTCTCCTCCGTGTATCGACAAGACATATAGTCCACCTCCGGGTTGCATCCGGTCCTAGTGCTATCAGCCTCAGTAAGCGCTATCCATTTTCTTCTCCCAACACAACAAGGTGCAGGCATAGCTCATGTAGGGGTGAGTATAAAGATACTCGGTAGGAACCCCGAGACCCTCAAGGTCACACAAAATCCAACAAGGATAAATCGTAATGTATGAAATCAACATATAGCCCCACATAGGTATATGATCAATCATATACCTAAGTTATCAAGTAATCCATCTCAATAATGAGGAAAACACAAATGTTACGACCTCATCTCACACAAGAATACAACATTTGTAGAGGGTTGGAGATGATTAGATGATGCCATAAAATCATTTATTCTGTCGAACCCACGTAGGATCTTGGTATAGAAATCAGAACTATCGAACCAACATAGGATCTAGGAATAGTAATCAGAGCAGTTGAACCCACCAAGGATCCAGGAACAGTAGTCAGAGCTGTCGAACCCACACAGGATCTAGGAATAGTAGTTAGAACTATCAAACCCACACTAGATCCATGAACAGTAGTCAGATCTGTCAAACCCACAATGGATCCATAAACATGAGTTATAACTGTCAAACCCACCCATAATCCAGGAATAGTAGTCAGAGATGTCGAACCCACACCGGATCTAGGAACATCAGGTAAAAAGTATCCAGCCACAGGTTTTCCACACATAGCACTCTTGATTCTAGGAGGGTCATCTCCTCAATGAATGTGTTGATACATCAATTACCATGAAGTCCCATGAAAAATTATCCCAAACACCCGACACGTCATAGGGTTCTCAACGCAATAGACATCACATCAATCGGACGCCCGGTCTATGAGTTATTATCCTTTTAGTATCTGGGGCAGGTTGGATTCGTGCACGATCCAACCTGACCATATATCAACTATACCCCAAACTATAGTGAGGTATACTCTAAGGGACCGTCAAGATCCATGATTTCAAGAGCGACTGACGGTTTGTCAAATGGTCGTTTGGTGCCAATTATATAGCCAAAATAAAGTAAGGGTCGTAGGGGGCCCAGGCCCGGTCCGACCCAGTCGGACTGACACAGACTGAATTTATATGGGTCGGCCTGTTGGGTTCGGCTAGACCTACCTGGCTCATCCCCGCAGGGCGCGAAGGCCACGAGTAGCATGAGTGTGTAGATCAGTCAAAATGCGCGGACCGGCCACAGGATAGTGTATGGTCGTTCGGACAGAATGCGATGTGAGGGGCGCGGAAGGTAGGCTTCGCCTGGTGAGCATGGGGCGCAAATCAGTGGCTCGGCCCAGATGGCTGATGTTGGTTTAGCCAGAACCACACTAGGAGCATAGGCTGATGATGTTCGGTTGGCCGCACGGGATGCCGGCAGTGGCCGGGAGACGTAGGGCGCGCACACAGGCAATTGGGCGGCCAGGCAGGTAGGCGGGGGTCTGGGCGTGCCGGCGGGGCGCGGCCAGGCCAGCGGGCAGCTGAGGTACGTTTGGGTAGGCCAGCGGCAGTGTGGGTAGATGGATTGGCTAGGTAGGCCGACGGGCAGCCAGGGGCGGCGGGGCAGTCGACAGCGGTGTGGGCAGGGCGGCGGGCAAGCCAGCGGGAGGCGGGTCGACAGCCGGGCAGGCTGGCGTTCGTGCGGGCATGCCAGTAGGGGTTTGGCTAGGGCTGGTTCTCAATGTGGCAGTGCAGGATGTCCTGGGGGTGGCATGGGTCATTGAGGCAGCGAGTAGCGCGACCTTTGTCATTGCTGCCTTTCTCACCTCGTTGTTTTGTTGCGATGCCGAAAAACATCACAAAAGAGATCAACGGAGGGTGTCGGGCCATGGTAGTTTGGCTCACCCCTTCCGCATTTAGGATGATTGCAATCAGTCCTTTAAAACGAACAACAAAAATCTACCGGCAAAAATAAAGTATCATCGTTCTTCGTTTTGAAAGAAAGGAAGAGCATGGAACTTAAATGAAATTATCCCCTACCATTGTTCAATGTTTATCAACATTGGTGTGGGGATGAAGACAGAACATTTGGAAAAGACGGACGTCGGTGTCATTGGGGTTTTCACTGATCATCGGTTTGTGTGCCATATCATCATAGTCGATGATGTCCTAGGTCAGAGTAAGTTCTGAGGAAGGATGTCAAAGTCGCTCCTCGCCGGCATTCATTGTTGGAAGTAGCGTAATCATCAAAGTGTTGGGTGTCGCATCACATTACCAGTGCCTTTTCTTTTGGTGAAGACATCCCAAAACCTCCTCTTAAGCATCCTACATATAGGAAATGAAGGGAGGGTGGTAATGATTGTTGGAATTTATGACGGTTCATTTATTAGGATCCATCCTAAATACCAACGACGTGGTTATTTAAATTTAAAAGGAGAAAGGTTATTAAATTATGCTGGAGTAATTTAAGAGGTGTGTTAGATATAATTATCTGTAGGATACCAAGAGCACCCTCCCCACATTTAAATGGGACTTGATAGGTTTCTCTTAATTAGTAGGAGGTTTCAAGGAGGTTTAAAAACCTATATGGTCCCCACCAGAATAACCTCTCATGGGAGGTTAATGTTTGGGTGGTCCCCACCACCATAACCTTTCATGGGAGGTTAAGGTTTGGTGGTCGCCACTTCCAACATCAATGTGGGGGTTCAGCTTTGATGGATCCCACCTGAAATATCCACAGAGAATCTCAAAATAAAATAAATTTTAGATCATTTTATTTTATTATTTTCCATGAAAAACCCAAAAACTAATTTTCATTCTCGACAAACTGCCATCAAGGTAAAATTCTCATTAAGCGAATACACGTGCTGCGAGTTCAAAGGTGCTCTCCGATTTCAATTTTGAGCACTGGTAGGTATGTTATAAAATGCCGCTCACGCGTTTACAGAATGTACCTGAAAAAAAGATTGGAAAACTATTATCATACATGCTCGACCCCCTCCGGTCAAGGTTAGGACTTGCATAGGTGAAACAAACCCCAACGAACCCAACGGTTCTCTTGGATTTTCAATCCAAGTAACCATTTAGATGTTATGAATTTTAAAATAATAGAATTGTCACATAATTATTTTATTTGCGGCCAAAAACTAACTTCATTCGGTGGCCCGTGTTGGCCAAAGTTAGTTTCTACTTAAAGAAAGAATACCCTAATGAGTTCAGCAGTGGCCTCATATTTTTAATATGAGTTATTGCTTCTGAGTTAAAGGAATTTTAAAATTAACATAATTTATTAAATTATTTTATTTATGATTATTCAATTTTTGTGTTTTCTCACAGGAGGCTCGCGCAGACTAATCTTAAGTTGCGCCTAGGGTAAACTCGCTATTCTGAGGGCAACAATACCCCCCATATTTCTGATCCAATTTACAATTTATGATTTATTCCTCATTTTAGGAAAACTTCTTATGAGCGTTAACTTATTCTCAACAAAATAACAATAGATCATTCTGGGCACTCCAGGCCTTGGAATCGCGCGCCGTCAGATTTTACGGACTTGTAAAATTCCCATTTGTTAAAGAAAAATTACATGGTAATTCCAGGACTTTACATTCTCCCCACCTCAGGGCTATACGTACCCGTAAGCCACAACTATTAACTAAAGAAACAAGTGGGGGGGGTACTGAGCACACATCTGAGCCTCTCGGCCCCATGTTCTCTCCTGAAGGTTCCCGTGCTGCCAGTGAACGTGCACCAGAGTTATCGACCATCCACAAAGGAACCACACTTTTTGATCATCAATCTCTACTGGAACTTCTATAAAAGTCACTCCATCGTTGAGGTCCATCTCTCCATGAAAGATGATGTGAGAAGGGTTGTGCACGTATCTCCTCAGCAGAGATGCATGGAAGTCGTCGTGCACCTAGTGCAACTGAGGTAGAAGAGTAATGAGGTAAGCCACCTCGCTAACTCTGATGAGGGTATGAAAAGGTCCTATTAACCTCAGAGATAACTTTCCACCTCATCCAAATCTTCATAAACCACATTGAGGCGATACCCGTAGAAAGACATGGTCGCGATCCTTGAACTCTAGAGGTTTCTGTCTCCTTCTAACAAAAGAAGTCTGCCTGGTCTGTGAAGTCTTTATCCACTCCTGGATGTACTTCTAGAGAGAATGTGTAGAACTCCCTCAACCCATACTTTTTATGTGACACTGGTACAGTAGTACATCCTCTGAATAGGATGATGTGCTCCCAACCATTAGAAAATCCATTAGGTGCATGTCCTGTGGATATCTGAGCATGTCATGTCTCACTGTATGCGTCCCCATGTTGTGCCTCCCGGACTCGCTGATGAAGTGGGGAAGTGACTATAAGAGACTATAGAAAAATATCTCCAAAACTATACACAAAGGATATCTACAAAGGGTATAGCTGCTCTGTCGCCTCACACAACTGATGCAGGACATAACACCAGCTGAGTGTGTCCGCTACAATGTTCCCCTTTGTAACTACTAAAAGTTTTTGAATGTAAATTTTCTTCTTATATTTATGTCAAAAAATCAGATGAAAGCACAACATAATGTACTACTAAGTGATAAGTGACCTTTAAACATAAGTTTGTCACTTCTTCCCTTGGAATTTCTAAAATATGGCATACATGGTTTTGTTCAAGATGTTTTTTTAGAGTCGAATAAAAAAAAATATTTGTTGGTGAATAGTCACCTACCCTAATGAATAGTATGATAGACTTATGAATATTGATATACCCTAATGAATAGTAACATCATCTATGATAGTATCAAAATAATATTCATTTTGGAAGTATGATATACCTATGTTTTAGAATGAGTAAATGCATGTTTGAAATCTGGTTTTTGATAATAAATTATTATTTTAATTAAATATTAAATTAATAATATTTGGAAATTTATTTTTAAAAAATGGACTTCATTTTTGGATTATACGCATCAAAAAATGGTTATGGTAAATTTTTGGGATTTTTTCTGAAATACTTGAATTTTTTATGAATAGTAGAATCCGATAATTTACAATAAATGATAAATAATGGATTAATTGAGTCATCGATGATGATCTGCTGATGTAAGCCCATTGTGTTCAATATCACATGATAAAATCACTATTATTAGTCATGGAATATGTACTATTCCTTGTAATGGGAAAAAATAATAAAATAATTATTATTATATCATGAAATCCCTCCTCTCCCCCACTATAACCCCCCCCCCCTCACTCCCTCTTCTCTCCACTCCTCTCAAGCTCCATAACATCTTTAAATTCTGCCCAAACCGCTCCCCAAGGTCCTCACCCATGTGAAAAATCTCTCAGCCTCCTCAAAATATCAAAAACTATCCCTTGAAGAGGATCTCAAAGGAGGAAGTATCAAGAGGTAAATTCCTCTTCCCAAATTGCTTCTTTTCTTTTAAGTTATTTAATTTTTAATTTCATTCCTCACCTCCCTTCCCCATAATAGTATGATAAATACAGTATAATAAATTTAATGGAATGTCTTCATTATATTTCTAAAATTCCTTATCTTCTATCGTTTCCCCACCCTTTTATTTGAATGAAATGATAGCACCGTTTGAGATGTGCTAATTTAGCACATTCACGGACAACAGTTTCTTAACTTTTGTTATTATCCTTAATTCTGTTCATGAAATCATTTGTGGTATGGTTGAACCATAATATTAAATATTTCTTATATATATCCTATTTTTGGTTCTATAATCTTTTGGTTCAAATGGAAGTTATGTTATAATGAAAAACACATTCTTTGTAATCAAATCCACCGATTAACAAAAAACAGTTATCACTATGGTTATATATATAATAATTCGACATCACTCTAAATAACCTAATTAAAATTAAAACCATGTAATCTCTTTTATATGATCTAATGAATGTAACTTCAATTCTGGACAACCACTTTCATCTTGTATGTAATCCAAACATGAATATAAGTGAAACAATCTTTTAAAGCCAAGTAAACAAACGAGCCTGAACAATTAAATTGAACCTTATAACTAATAAAAAAAGATTTGAATGAACTAAAAAGTGTTCTAATAAATCAATTCGGTATAGAAGAGGTTCTGAAATTATGAATTAATAATATTAATTTTTTTATTCAGGTCATTAATAATAAGTGGGGAACACCAATGGATTTGAGGTAAGGGATCCTCTCCTTTTCTCTCTCAATCAAGATTGTCCTCTATACTATGCCTTTATATTGGTACTAGAAAATGATGGGGTATGTTTAATAACCCCCCCCCCCCCATAATTCCTAATGGATTCATAAGTGATGAAGAACCCCATTTATCTCTCATACATTCCTCTTGGTCACAATAGACACCATGCCAATAAAATCATAACGAATTCTACCCGATCCTTCTTTGTTCTTTCTGGTTTCTTTATCCTTCATTCAAAATGGTGTTATATTATCTATCTATGTGAGTCTTATGACTTCTGGTTATTTGTACAAGATTATAATATCAAGACCCTTTCTTCACATTATTTCGGGGATATACATTATTTTGAATGATTCCCTCCTTTGAACTTTCCGATAAGCCAACCTGTTTAAGGGGACTTCCCAAATTGTTACCTAAATTTCAAGTGCACTCTATCCTATTTTTTAAAACATGATTGTATTTATAAAATCAGTATTTTTATTATGAAAACCTTCTTGGTAAAATTCTGGTTTTATATAAAATAATGTCCTCTTTTATATTTGAAAATCTCTAGAGTGTTTTCCTTAAAACCGCACAAAAATGTTTTAATGATGTGATTCTAAAATACATTTTTTTATATGTTGTCACTGATATTTGACACCAATTACCATGTTATATTCATATTTTACCCTATTAATGTCCATGTATTTCCTAATCCCTTCATTTCATGGACACTTTCATGATACTCCCATTGGATATGTTTTATGTCATGATTGTGGTACCCAATTATTTCCATGAGTAACCTTATGTTTAGGAATGGTTGATTATGTATGATTATTTATGTGAAAAGATTATTTATGTGGAAAGAATATTCATGAATATGTTGAGATGGGTGCACCCATATAGTGCTCCAATACATTGGCTAAGGATAAGTCTCATGAGATGTGATGTTAAATGGGATTGAAAGTTAGTCATGACCCATACTGAAATGGGAAACAGGATTGACAGTTAGCCTTGACCCATACTAAAGATATGATTTATGATTCTGCCACATTTATATGATTCCATGTTTATAAGATCCCATTATTATATTAAATGATTTTATAAGTTTCATGCTTTGTATATCATTATGTCATGCCTCTTAACTCATGTTCTTGAGATGTATCTTTATGTTCATTCCTTTATTGGGCTTTTTAGCTCATCCCTTTGTTCATGTGTTCCCCAGGGTACCCTATGCAGATATAAGAGCTCAAAGGAAGTTAGAAGCTCTTTATGGAGATTAAATTAAGATGTTTTTTAGTTCCATTTTTTATGTTATATGTACCTAGTCTTCCAAGACAATAGAGTTAACGATCCTTGGCTTGTACTCTAATGATTAATTATGCTTAAAATCATGAAATGTTTTATATAATAGGCATTGGTCTCTATAGTTGGTATCATAGGATGGTATATTTATTTTCAGAGATTAGGAATATAGAACCTTAGTGAGAACCTTATGGATGAGACTAAGTATAAGAAAATAGTCCTAAATTTTGGTGAGTATAGAGTAAGTGGTTTATCATGAAAATACATCCTTGTCTGGATACGGATAGGTAGAGGCTGCTCTGGGGCAGATGTATCTTTGGGTAAACTCCGGAAATATCGATTTTAGCTATACTCGAATGGCTACTGGTTCATGATAAAGGTCCTTGCTGCACTCTTGGTGACAACAATCTCAGGGGATATGCTTAGGTAGATTCAAGAGCTTAGTACAAACCATTATTAAGGGAAAACCCCATAATAATATATGTTAAGAATTAGATTGAGGATAACCTACATATAAACATAAGGAATCACAAGTTAGGATGTACATCTTCTTTATAAGTTTTTCCTTAAATGTTAATAGATATATTTTTATGCACAATAGCTAAGTATTCATGATCTCTAATTATACGTTCTTTTTCATAGTTAATGGAGGGAAATAGAGGAACATGTTCCAACAACCAATGTGATAGGAAATGTGATGATTCCCCTAATGACATGCCTGATGTGATTGAAGTGGGTTGTCAAAACATCATGGTAGTACTTGCTCAGCTGGATCGAGTTATGAATAATAACTTGAATCAGGTGGAACATCCCCCTCCTCCAAAGAAAGAGCACGATGCTGTAGAATCCTTCATGCGGCAAATGCCACCCATGTTTAGTGGGTCATCTGATCCCCTCCTCACAATACAATGGATTAACTCCACTGAAAAGATTTTCTATTTCCTCCAGTGCTTGGAAGAAGAGAAAGTTGTACTATTAGTCTATCGTTTTGATGTGGAATCTGATCAGTGGTGAACACTGATCAGGAATACGAAGTCTCAAGAGAAAATTGATTCCATAGATTGGGAGGAATTCAAGAGGATGTTTTTTAAAAAATATTTTCCTTGAACCTTCCGCATCAAGATGGAAAGAGAGTTACTTATACTCAACTAGAAGGAAGATGAGTCCATTGGGGCGTTTGAAGCGAACCTTACAAGGCTTGCATGGTATGCCTCTAGCTTTGTCATGAACACCGAATGCAAGGTGGATCGCTTCTTTAGAATACTAAAGCCGAGTCTATGAAAAGTGTTGGAAATTCGAGACTTCGACAGCTATGATGAGAGTGATTGTTCTTCCCTTGTGGTTGAAATGGAGATTGGAGACTCTCAGTGGTCTCATGGGCCTAGTGACAAGAATTGGAAAATGGATAACAACATGGGCGGTTCATCAATCAAACCCCATGATGAAATGAAGCCTCACATTCCCCTTTGCTTGAATTGTGGGAAGAAACATCTTTGTGACTCTCTTAAGGGAACTAGGAATTGCTTCAAATGCGGGAAGTTTGGTAATCTGGCCAAGAACTACCGAAGGGATATGAAAAATCCTACTATTGTAGAAGTATAACGGAATGTTCAGATCAACACTTGGCCTACAGTGTAGTGTTTTAACTTCATGGATCATGGGAATTATGCGAACAATTTCCCTAAGTTGAGGGTTGTCAGAGGAAATCATCAACAACCTCTAAGGAAATAAGGAATGGATTATTCTATTGCTACTACAGAGGTGGAGCCGAAAAACGATGTGGTGACAGGTACACTTGATATTCATTCATGAAAAGATAATGTACTATTTGTTTCTGGTTCTATGCATTCGTTAATATATTTCATGTTTAGTAGAACTATTCAAACACCACCTCAAAATTTGGAAGAAATGTTATCTATGAGAACATAGAATGGAGCAATTATTTCATCCATCGTTTATAACTCCTCCCCGGTTATTTTTTGAGAAATGAACCTCCCAGAAAATCTTTTCATAAATCCTTTAGTGGAGTTTGACGCTATCTTGGGCATGGATTGGCAATCTTTGTACTAGGGCAATATCAACTTCCATGAAAGGGAGATTACTCTTCACATCCTGAAGAATCCTCTGATTCTTTACATTTTAACGGAGGAAGATGAGTCTCCTTTAGAATCTTCATCTCATGTTTGGATATTGCTTCCTTTTGAGCATGAATACCCAGCTCAAATTATTGAGACAAAAGAGAGAATCATGCTTGAATACATGCCCATTGTGAGGAATTACACTGATGTATTCCCCGAAGAGTTTCTTAGTCATCCCCCTGACTGAGTGGCTGAGTTCACAATTGAACTTATCCATGGATATCTTCCAATATTAAAGACACCTTATATAATGGCCACAATAGAGTTGGAAGAGCTGAAGAAGTAGTTACATGAGAATATGGAGATGGGATTTATACGCCCGAGTGCTTTACTGTGGGGTGCTCCAGTTCTCTTCGTCAAGAAGAAGGATGGATCAATGTGCCTCTGCATTGATTATCGTGAGCTCAATTAAATCTCAATAAAGAACAATTATCTCCTTCCAAGGATAGATGAATTGTTTGATGAGCTTCATGGGGCCAGTTATTTCTATAAAGTGGACCTTATGTTGGGATATCACCAACTAAAGGTGAGTAAGGAAGATATTCCCAAGACTTCCTTTTGAACGAGGTATGGATACTATGAGTTCATAGTGATAACCTTCAAACTCAGTAATGATCCAATAAATTTCATCGATTTAATGAATAGAGTCTTTAGAGATTACCTCGATAAATTTGTGGTAGACCTTATTGATGATATCATGATATACTCCAAGAGCAAGGAAGAAGAGGCGGAGAATTTGGAAACTGTGTTAAAGGCTTTTTGAAGGGATAATTTGTATGAAACATACATTAAATGTGAATTCTAGATGGAGTATGTATCATTCTTGGGGTATGTTATCACCAGGAAAGGGATATCTGTGGACCCTTCTATGATGAAGGCAATTGAAGAGTGGATGAGGCCAACATCTGTAACGAAGATCCACATCTTTTTAAGTCTAGATGAGTATTATCGACGATTCGTGAAGAAAGTTTCATGATTGTCAAACCCAATGAACAAGCTAACATCGGAGGGAGTAATGTTCGTCTGGACACTGGAATGTGAATACTATTTCAAGGATTCGAAAAAGAGGCATATCACTGTGCCGGTACTCACACTCCCTTCAAGTGGAGAACTCCTTATGGTGTATAGTGATGCTTATAAGAAAGGATTAGGCTCTCTGCTAATGAAAAATGATAAATTGATAGCCTATGCCTCAACATAGCTGATAATCCATGAGCAAAACTATCCCACGCTTGAACTAGAGTTGGCGGCTCCGATCTTTGAGTTGAAAATCTGGAGGAATTATCTCTATGGGGAAAATATGAGACATATACTGACCACAATAGTCTCAAATATATATTTACACAGAAAGAGCTTAATATATGCCAACAAAGATAGATATATCTCATCAAATATTATGAATTCTCAATCTACTTCCATCCCGGTAAGGCAAACAAGGTGGAATATGCTCTAAGTAGAAAGGATCATACATCTTTATAAATTATGAGAATTGAAAAGTATCTGGTCTTCTTATATATGGAAAAGATGGAAATGGGAATAATTCAAGGAGGAACATCATCAATCCTTTCTGAAATGACTGCTCAACCATCCCTCATGGAGAAAATAATGGTTTCTCAAAGAAAGGATGAGGAAATTCAGAAAAGGGCAGAAGCTGTTAAAAATGGGAAATCCTCCGATTTCAAAATTGATGAGGTAGGAGTTATATGATTTTGGGATAGGATTATGTGTACCATATGATCCAATGATAAAGAATTATGTATTGAATGATGAACATAGCTCGAAATTCTCTGTCCATCATGGGAGTACCAAAATGTACAGTGATCTCTGAGAACACTTCTGGTGGGATAACATGATGTAGGAGATTGCAGAATATATATCAAGGTGCTTGGTATGTCAGCATGTTAATGCAGATTGACAAAAGTCCAAAGGTATTTTACAGCCATTGCCTATACCCATGTGGAAATAGGAAAATGTTACTATGGACTCTGTCACACGTCTCCCGATGATGTCGAAGGGAAATAATGCGATATGGGTTGTGGTTGACAGACTCACAAAGACATCCCATTTCATCGCTATACGGGAAAAACTATTACTTGAACAACTTCAAATGTTATATGTGATGGAAATGGTGAGACTGAACGGTGTTCCACTCTCAATTGTCTCTAACAGTGTTCCAAGGTTCACATCTAAATTCTGGAGGATCCTTCAATATTCTTTGAGTATTGAATTAAATTTCAGCACAACTTATCACCCCCAAACTAATGGCCAGTCTGAAAGAACTACTCAGACGCTTAAATATATGTTAAGAGCATACTCTCTTGAATTCAAAGGTGGTTGGGATTAGAATCTCCCATTGGTTGAGTTCTCATACAACAATAGCTTCCACTCAAGTATTAAGATGGATCCATATGAAGCTCTGTATGGAAAGCGATGTAGAACTCCAACCTGTTGGGATGAAGTTAGAGAAAGAAAAATACATGTACCTCATCATGTTCAAGAGATGATAGAGAAGGTTCAAGTCATCCAGAAACACATCAATGCTAGTCAATGTTGGTAGAAGAGCAATGCTGAAAAACGTCAAAGTGACTTGGAGTTCGACGTTGGAGATAAATTCTTCCTTCGAATATCTCCATGGAAGAGAGTCACGCGATTCGGGAAGAAAGGGAAGAAAAGCCCAAGGAATATAGGCCCCTTGGAGATACTTGACCGCATAGAAGCCGTGGATTATATGCTTTCACTTCCACCAAATATGGATCGATTTCATGGTTTTTTCCACGTATCACTCTTGAGGAAGTACATACCTAATCCCTCACATGTACTAAGCTCAGAGGTGGTGTAGCTGGAAGATGATCTCTCATATGAGGAGCAGCCAGTACAGATTTTGGATCAGAAATATAAGGTTATACGCAACAAGACAACCCATCTAGTCAATGTGTTGTGGATGAACCATATGTTTTAGAAAGCACTATGGGTATTGGAGGAATAATTGAAGGAAAAGTACCCTCGCCTATTTTTGGCTTAGTATATAAAATGAAATTTCGTGGGAGAAATTTCATTAGGTGGGAAGAATGTAACGACACATAGATTTTTAATGTAAATTCCCTTCTTATATTAATGTCATAAAATCACATGAAATCAGAACATAATGTACTACTAAGTTATAAGTGACCTTTAAATATAATTTTTTCACTTCTGCGTTTGGAATTTTGCAAATCTGGCATACACGGTTGTGTTCAAGATGTTTTTTTGGAGTCTAATAAAACAAAAAAAAATTGGTGAATAGTAACCTACCATAATGAATATTAAAATTACATTATGAATAGTGATATACCCTAATGAATAGTAAACTCACCTATGATGGTGTAAAAATAACATTCATGTTGGAAGTACGATATACTGATGTTTTAGAATGAGTTAATGCATGTTTTAAATCTTGTTTTTGATAATAAATTATGAATTTAATTAAATATTAAGATAAATATATTTAGAAAATTATTTTTGAAAAGTGGACTTCATTTTTGAATTCTACACGTCGAAAAATGGTTATGGTGAATTTTTGGGATCTTTTCTGAAATACTTGAATTGTTTATGAATAGTAGAATCCGATAATTTACAATAAATGCTAAATAATGGATTAATTGCGCCACCGATGATGATCTGATGATGTTATCCCACATGGTTCGGGATAACATGAAACAATCACTATTCATGGTCATGGAATACATACTATTCCTTGTCATGGGAAGAAATAATATATTAATGAAGATTATATCATGATATCCCTCCTCTCCTCCACAATAAAAACCCTCCTTCACTACCTCTTCTATCCACTCCCCTCAAGCTCAAATACTTCTCTAAATTCTAACCAAAACTCTCCCCAAGGTCCTCCCCGACGGTCAAAAGCTCTCATCCTCCTCAAAATACCAAAACCTCTCCCTTTAAGAGGTTCTCAACTGAGGAAGTCTCAAGAGGTAAATTCCTCTTCCCAAATATCTTCTATTCTTTTAAGTTCATTACTTTTTAATTTCTTTCTTCACATACCTTCACCATAATAGTATTATAAATCTAGTATGATTCATGTAATGTAATTTCTTCATGCTGGTGGTAAAATTTATTATCTTGTCTCTTTTCCCCACACTTTTTTTAAAAGAAATGAAAGCACCGTTTGAGATGTGATAATTTAGCACATTCAAGGGCAACAATTTATCAATTTTTGTTATTATCTTTAATTCTGATCAAGAAACCATTTTTTATATGGTTGAACCAGATAATTATATATTTAATATATCCTATTATTGGTTCTGTAATCTTTTGGTACAAATGGAGATTATGTTATAATGAAAAACACATTCTTTGTAATCAAATCCACCGATAAACAAAAACAGTTATCATTGTTGTTATATGTATAATAGTTTGACATCACTCTAAGTAACCTAATTAAAATTATAACCATGTAATCTCCTATATATGATCTAAAGAATTTAACTTCAATTCTGGACAACCAATTTCTTCTTGTATATAATCCAAAATTGAATATAAGTGAACCGATATTTTAAAGTCAAGTAAACAAACGAGCTTGAACAATTAAATTGAACCTTATATCTAATAAAATAGGATCTGAATGAACTAAAATGGGTTAAAAAAATAAATTACATATAGAAGTGGTTTTGGACTTATGAATTAATTATCCTATTTTTTTTATTCAGGTCATTAATAAAATGTGGAGAACACCACTAGATTTGAGGTAAGGGATCCTATCTTTTTCTATCTTAATCAAGATTTTCATGTGTATTATGCCTCTCTATGTGTACTAGAAAAAGATTGGGTATGTTTAAGAACCTCCCCATACTTCCTTATGGATTTATAAGTGATGATAAACCCAATTTATCTCTCATAAAGACCCTCTTGGTCACACCTGACACCATGTCGATAAAATCGTAACGAATTCTACCCGAACCTTCTTTGTTCTTTCGGGTTTCCTTATCCTTCTTTCAAAATGGTGTTATATTATCTATATATGTGAGTCTTATGAATTCTTTTTAGTTGTACAATATTCTTATATCAAGACCCTTTCATCACATCCTTTCGGGGATATACATGATTTTGAAAGATTCCCTCCTTAGAACTTTCTGATAAGCCAACCTGTTGAAGGGGACTTCCCAAATTTTTACCCAAATTTCAAGTGCCCTCTATCCTATGTTTTAAAACACTATTTTATTTATAAAATAAGTATTTTTATTATGAAAACCTTCTTGGCACAATTCTGGATTTATATAAAAGAATTTCCTCTTTTCTATTTGAAATGCTCTAGAGTGTTTTCCTTAAAACCGCACGAAAATGTTTTAAGGATAATGTTTCTATAATAGATTTTTTATATGTTGTAAAATACATTTGACACCAATTACCATGTTATATTACTATTTTACCCTTTGAATGTCCATGTATGTTCTAATCCCTTCCTTTCATGGACACTTTTGTGATACGTCCATTGGATATGTTTTATGTCATGATTGTGGTACCCAATTCTTTCCATGGGTAGCCTTATGTTTATGAATGGTAGATTATGTATGATTATTTATGTGGAAAGATTATTTATGTGGAAATAATATTAATGAATATGTTGACATGGGTGAGCCCAGATAGCCCTCCAATGCATTGGGTTAAGATAAGTCTCATGAGATGCGATGTGAAATGTGACTGACGGTTAGCCTTGACCTATATTGAAATGGGAAATGGGATTGGAGGTTAGCCTTGACCCATACTAAAGCTATGATTTATGATTCTGGAACATTTATATGATTCCATGTTTATATGATCCCATGCTTTTATTAAATAATTTTATATGTTTCATTCTTTCTATATCATTATGTCATGTCTCCTAACTCATGTGCTTGAGATGTATCCTTATGTTCATTCCTTTACCAGGCATTTTAGCCCATCCATTTGTTCATGTGTTCCGCAGTGTACCCTATATAGATGTAAGAGCTCAAAGGAAGTTAGAAGCTCTTTATGGATATTAAATAAAAACCTTTTTTTAGTTCCATGCTTTATGTTATATTTACCTAGTCTTCTAAGACACTAGATTTAATGATTCTTTGCTTGTACTATGATGATTAATTATGCTTAAAATCATGAAATGTTTTATGTAAAAGGCTTGAGTCGCTATACCCTTTACAGTAATATAGACAATCTCAAAGTCAAATTCGGCTACCACGAGGGTGAGGTTGGATTAAACATGATTTATTGGTGTTGTAACACCCCATGTTTCCACAGTACGCTTCTCTTTGAATAATACATTAGTGTGTGTTGTACGCAACATCGAGTTCTAACACACACCACAATCAATAAAACATGCCGTTATGAATAGTAATACCAAATTTTTGAAATTTAATAAATTTTATCATTCAAAATGGACCTCATTTTTGGAATCGTAATATCAAATTTAGCCTAGGGTGATATTTTGGAACATTTCGGATAACTTTTATATTTTGATGAATAGTGAAACTTACTAAATTTTAATTGAAAACAACTTTTGTAATAAAAAAATTATAGTGATAAATTATATCATTGAGTGGTTTTAATGTATAATTATAATATAATTTTACCATTATATCCAATGGTTGTCATTATAATTAACTTCACTATTAAATTGGACATAAAATATTGTCAATCTTTTGGTTGATATTGATTCTTAAAAACACGCTATTTGTTTTGAAAATGGGAATTAATTATAAAATTAATTAATGAAACTTATATGTTTGGAATTTTGTAAAATATACATCATTTTTGGATTCAGAATATCAATTATATCTTAGGGTGAATTTTTGGTATTGTTCTGAAAAACATCGATTTTTAATGAATAGTGAAACCACTAAGTGGTAGTTAAAAAAACTGATTTATCATTTAAATGAAATTTTACCAGCTATGTGATTTGAATTTAAAAAATCCGACATACATCATTGTCATTATGAAGTAAAACTTGGTTGAATGAAATGGAAATAATTTTTGGTGAATAGTAACTTTTATGTTTTATTAATCGCGATTAAAGGTAATTAGTGTAATTTAAGGTAAATATCATGATAAAATAATATGAAATAACCTTTACACTTGTCCTAAAATTATTCGATGAGTCATGGACGACCCGGAAAAACCATGGCTCAACTTGGGGGCCTCATAGAGCCACTTGGGTATGAAAATGACATTAATAACGTTTTATTTGAAGTAAAAAAAAATTGTCTCAAAGATGTGTTGTTTTACTAAAACAATTATTACATGGGGTTATATAAGTTAACATTTCGACTATAAATATTAGTTGGAATTATAAAAATATTTACTACATCATGGTAATTGTTTTATAATTTTTATAAATTAAATAAATTATATTTTTGAAGACACCTTGATTATGCAGTGATTACCTCCTTAATTAACGATTTAAATAAAATGAAAAGATAATGTAAAATCTAAGACATACACTTGTCAAAAACCTATTGGATGAGTAGATTTAGAACCCTTATCACCATATCCTAGAAATATATATAATTGTGGGACCTTTGATATCCAAAAATCACTTCATAATAATTTATCATTTTATGACATTCCAAGAGTGACCCTCCTCTCCTCTAATTAAATGCCAGCACCTCTACCACCTTATTCACATCTTCATGCCATTTGGATCGGAAAAAATCTGCCCAAATAATCTCCCAACTTCCCTATCTTACTCCTACAAGCCTCACTTGGGGCAGAAGTCTTCCCAAGAAAGTCTTTGGCTCAAATTAAAAAGAGTTACCCGATTTAAAGGTATTGTCTTCACTTGTGTTATTTTGTTTTATTTTGCTTCTCCATCCCACTACATTCGTTTTATTCCTATATTTTGTTAAAAAAACTAGTATCTTAAATATACTAGAATGTTGTTATGGGATGTATTTGATTTAAAATTACACACACATCCGTCTAATGGTTAAAGAACATACTGTTTATGTGGTCGGAGAATTACGGCCTCACGGAACGATGATTGTTCAATATTCTTTTAACACCCTTCATGGTGGCCATTAATATTTCACGCTATTTATATATGATATATATTATGTTTATGTTTTCTTTATTATTTTTTATTTTTCATTTATGGCATATCTTTGTGGTTTCCATTATGGGTAAACGTGATAATTTCATTTTAGGAAGTGCGGACTACCGCCCCCTCAAAGTGATTTGAATCGTTAATGCAATATGTGGGACACATAAAAGATGGAGTAAATGATGTTATATATGATATTATACTGGAATTTTAATATACTTATATATCATTATGATTTTATTCCATTAAATATGAAATAGAAGTGAAAGTAGCGTTCATGCGCACGTACGGCTTACCATCTCTATGAACGGTGAATTTCATTTCTTACCTCTCAAAGTTATGTAATAATATAAATTCATTTATATAGTGGATATATATGTTATATATGATATCTACATCATGAATATAATTCTGGATATAATGGATATTCTACCACATAAACAACTTGTAATTATAAGAAGTTTATTGTTCACTCAAGTACCAAAGATTGACAAAATGACCGTTATTAACTTAAATGACTACTTAATTTTCATAACATGGTAATAAGTGATATAAAAGGGATAATGAACTTGAAAAAGGTTCTTATGAATGTATAAATTAACTGTAGTTTATTTTTCATGAGGTTAAAGAATGATCGAGTCAAGTCGGACATGAGGTAAGGGACTTCGTCTTAATCTCCTTTCATTGAGGCATATTTTGTTTTAAACACGACTTTCTTTTATACTGTGTATAAACCCCTTTTACTTTTAATTTTATTCAAAAGTAATATTTTTTATACGAATCGTTTTACTAAACGACAAAATGTAATGTTTTGGTTTTACGTATGCGGCGACAACAACTTCTCCTCCGCCGTGACCATTATTTGAGCATCGACTTTCTCTGCAAGACATAACTTTTTTAAAATGCAAAATAAATACCATGTTTTAATTTTCTTTTATATTGGTATTGAAACTATTTTTATTATATTAATATGATGTATTAATATCTTTTGATTGAAATGTGGAAATGTTATGTTTCCTTTATGCATGTTTTATGTGATACGATTCTGTTATGGTTTATGATATGTTTAAACCTTTTCATATAAAGAATGAATTGGACTTAATAAGTGATGGGTGGAGCCCTCCATAGCTCTTCTATGCATCGGTAGGTCCCATGAGACAAACTAGTGTCTGGGCACAAGGCCTTGACAAAATCTTATTTGTAGTCTTGGCACAAAGCCTTGGGTACATGGTTTTGATAGTCTGGAAAGATGCATTCAATCATTATAAAAGTGGTTATTGATATTTCATGTGATTATTCAAAAAGTAGAATATCCTTTTGAATAAGTAAATGGAATTATTATATTTTATTTTTCTATATTATGTTTAAGTTCATGTTTAAAAGTCTTTTCATTCAGTTATACATTTCCTTATATGTTTATGTTTATTTATGAAAGTTTCTGCTATATTGTTATCCTTACTGAGAATCAGAGCTCACCCCTTTCAATGTTTTAATTTTTCCAGGATGTGAAGAAGTATTTGATGAATGACCTGTAGGGATATTCAGAAGGGGATATGAGTTTGGACTTTGGAGACCATGTTATTGTAGTTTTTCAATTTACGATGTAATGTAATGTTTATGAATGTATCTATTCTTTCGAAGGATACTAAACTAATTGGTCTTTCGGGACTTGATCTTTTGTGATCATGCCAATGTTACTTAATAATTCACTGACTCTAGGTAAATGGGGTTCGGGGCATTACAGTTGGTATCAGATGTAGTTTAGTACTAACCTTGGTAGCTATATTTAGATATACACTGATTATAGCACATTGCCCTAAGATAGACTTTGAGGATTAGTATATATTAACTTCCTATAATTTTGTTATTATAGAGATTTTGTGAGTTTTCCTAGAAATACATCCATGTCTTGATACGAGCAGGTAGAGGTGGATCTAGCACAGATGTACCTAGGGGTAAAGCCCTAAAACTCCGCTTTGACCTAGACTCGAACGGGATCTGGTTCACGACAACAGGCCTTGCTTTACTCTTGGTTACAACACTCCCAGGGGGATATGCTTAGGATAATTCTCATTTTCTTTACAAACCATTATGAATGTTTTATGAGTATATAATTCCTCAAAGAAGACATTTTTATGACTATGGATTATATCTATGAATTGTTCAATTTATGTTATGTGTTTTTCATTTTTGTTATTATGTATTTCGATTCATAAACTAATCTAGTTTATGACATTGTATAGAAATAGAACCAAGTGGAAGAAATGGAAACCGTATCAATGCACTCACTCCATATAGGGATCTCCCTCCTTCTCATGATAATTATAGTGGAGCGGGTGATACGACTAGTGCTGATCAGCTTATCACCATACTGGGACAACTCACTCAGGTTATGAATAATAACCATACTCATATGGAGCACCCTGATCTGCAACGTGGAGGATCAATGTTAGATCGTTTCATGAGGCAAAAACAACAAACATTTAATGGGGATACAAATCCATTAGTAGCTGAACAAAGTATAAACACCTTAATAAAAATATTTCATGCCTTGTGGAGTATCAAAAGGGAGAAAGTAGTCATGGTAGTTTACCGCATCACTAGAGATGCCGATCATTGGTGGTCACTGATTCAAAATACAAAGGAAGATGATGAAGTATCAATTTTGGAATGGAAGGAGTTTAAGGAAATTTCCTTATAAAAATACTTTCCACATGACCATCAAGCAGATATGGAAAGGCAGTTTTTGAGTCTGATGCAGAAGGAGGATGAGAATGTCGTAATGTATGAGGCTAACTTTACAAGGTTAGTTAGGCATGATGAAGATTATATAAGTATCCCAAGAACTAATATTGATTGTTTCTTTGATGGGTTATAACCATTTCTCCGTTGACCATTAGTCTCACAAACCTTATCGTCGTACGAAGACATTGTCTCGTGTGCTATCAAGACAGGAAAGGAATTCTCTAAGTCTTATGACTTTAAAGCGAAGCAAGAGAATAAGAGACCTTTTGATCAATCTGGAAATGGAAATAAGTGGAAGAAGGGAAAAGTTGAATATCAGTCTTGCAGTAAATGTGGGAAGAAACACCTCGGTACATGCTTGAAGGGAATGAGAGTCTGTTACAAGTGTAGTGAAAAAGGCCACCAAGCACATGATTGCAAGGGAAAGAGAGTTGTTGTCAATGTGGAATGCTATAATTTTAGAGAGATGGGATATTATGCAAATGAATTTCCTAAGCGTCAGGGAAACTTACCTCAGAAGAGGCCAAGGGATCAAGGACAAGCTTATGCTTTCACTACTACTGAGGTTGATGCTCCGAAAGACATGGTGGCGGGTAATTTAATGGTTTCCTCATGTTTAGAAAATGTACTATTTGATTCTGGATCATCGCATTGTTTCATATCTTCCCAGTTTGCTAAGAAAATTAGATATTTCCAATTTGATTTAACAAGAGAATTGTCAGTCAAAACTCCTAAGGGAAGTATCATTACAAAAATAATTTGTGAATCAGTCCCCATTAGAGCACATAAATGTTCTTTATTCGTGGATCTCATTGTCATACCTACGATTGAGTTTGATAAAATCCTCGCTATGGATTGGATTTCGGACTATGATGCAATGATGTATTGTAATAAGAAGGAGGTTTATATTTCTGATGATGATGATAAGGAACACATTATCTTTAGAGTAGAATCGTCACCACCTAATTATTATTTAGATCCACCCCAAGTAGCTCAACTAAATTCAATTATTGGGGACGAAGAGAATGAAATGACTGAGGGTGAGGAAAGGAATGTTCAAATAGTGGATGTACCTATTGTGAGAGAATATGTAGATGTGTTTCAGGAAGATTTACCAGGACATCCTCTAGAATAAGAAGTTGAGTTTTCCATTGATTTAATTCTTGGATCAAGGCCTATATTGAAAACCCCTTATAGAATGGCCACTGTGGAATTAGTTGAACTAAAGAAAAACTAGAGCAATTGGGTAATAATGTATTTATTCTCCCTAGTGTTTCTCAATGGGGATCCACTATACTTTTTTTATGAATAATGAGGGATGTATGAGGTTGTGCATTGACTACTTGGAGATCAATTCCATAACAATAAAGAACAATTATCCCCTGCCTCACATTGATGATTTATTTGACCAACTGCATGGAGATCAATACTTTTCAATGATTGACCTTCGATCTGGATACCATAATTTATGTGTGAAGAAGGAAGACATTCTGAAGACATCATTTCGAACAAGGTACAAGCATTACGAGTTTACAATAATGCCTTTTGGATTGAATAATGACCCCTCTGTATTCCTCGATCTAATTAATAGAGTTTTCAAGGAATATCATGATGATTTTGTGGTGGTATTTATTGATGATATCTTGGTATACTATAAAAGCTACGAAGATCATGAAAGTCACTTGAAAATTATCCTGAAGTCTCTTAGAAGACATGAATAATATGGGAGGTTTAGCAAGTGTGAATTCTAGCTTCAGGAGATTTCATTTCTTGGTTGTATTGTCTCTATGGATGGAACTTCTGTTGATCCTTCTAAGACCAAAACAATCCATGAATGGATAGATCAGACGTGTATAATTGAGGTACGCAATTTTATTGGTTTGGTAGGTTATTATCGACATTTTTTCCATAATTTTGCCCGATTGGATAACCCATTAATGAAGCTCACACGTAAAGGGGTTAAATTTTTCTGGACAAAAGAGTGTGAAGAGTGTTTTTAAGAACTGAATAGAATATTAGTAAATGATCCTACATTGACTCTACCATCGGGTAATGATGGGTTCGTTATTTATAGTGATGCATCAATGAATGGACTTGGTTGTTTCCTTATGCAGAATGATAGGTTTATTGCCTATGCATCACGATAGCTAAAAATTCATGAGCAGAACTATCCTACTCATGATCTTGAATTAGAAGCCGTGATCTTTTCATTTAAGATATGAAGACACTACCCCTACGGGGAAAAATGTGAGATTTATACTGATCACAAGAGCTTGAAGAAAATTTTCTCACAAAAAGAACTCAACATGAGGCAAAGTAGATGGCTTGATCTATTCAAGGATTATGATTGCACGATACACTAACTCCCGAGGAAGGAAAATAAGCTGGAAGACGCTTTGAGTAGAAAGAATCATGGAGTTTTGAACAAGATGAGAGTTGAAAAGGATCATATATACATGGATCTAGTAAATATGGATATGGGAATCACCATGGAAGGTGAAACATCAATGATTTTTCAAATGGTTTCCAAACCATCTTTACTAGAAAGGATAAAAAGTTCTGAGACTGGTGATGGAGAGTTACAAAGGAAGATTAAAGCTGTGAATGATGGGAAATTGAGTGACTTGGTGTATGAAGAAGGAATTTTGATGATTGGGAAGAAAATTTGTGTTCCCGATATACCTGATCTAAAATGAGAATTGTTGGATGATGCTCATAGTTCCAATTTCTCTATACACCCTGGGAGCAACAAAATGTATAGAGATTTGAAGAAACATTTTTGGTGGGACAACATGAAGAGGGAGATTTCTGATTTTGTGTCAAGATGTATGATTTGTCAATAAGTGAAAGATGGAAGGAAATAGCCTGGAGGAGTATTTATACCTCTTCCTATACCTGAGTGGAAATGGGATAATATCAAGATGGACTTTGTCATGGGACTACCAAAGACTCCTAGAAGGAATAATGCAATATGGTTCATTCTTGATCGTCTTACCATGTCAGCACATTTACATGCTATAAGAGAAGATCTACCACATGAAAGTCTATCAAGACTATATATTAATGAAGTTTTGAGACTTCAGGGAGTACCCCTATCGACCGTCTCGGATCTTGATCCTCATTTTATATCATGTTTCCGGAAAATTCTTCAAAAGGCCTTGGATACTGGACTTCATTTGAGCACTGCTTACCACCCTCAAACAGATGGACAATCAGAACGAACTATTCAAACCTTATAAGACATGTTGAGATCATTCTCACTTGACTTTCAGTGTTTGTGGGATCAATAAATACCTCTGGTAGAATTTTCCTATAACAATAGCTTACATTCAAGTATTCAGAAGGCACCATATGAAGCGTTATACGGAAAGAGATGTTGCACACCAACCTGTTGAGATGACGATGGTGAAAGAAAACTTGTAGTCCCAGAACTAGTGGAGGAAACGATGGAAAAGATGAAGGTAATCCCAAACCACATCAAAGTAGCTCAAAGTAGGCAGAAGAGCTATACTGACAACCAAAGGAATGATTTGGAATTTCAGGTAGGAGATCATGTTTTCATAAAGGTATCACCATGGAAGGGAGTTATACATTTCGGTAAGAAGGGTAAATTGAGTCCCAGGTACATCAGACCCATTGAAATTCTAGAACGAATTGGGGTTGTAGCTTACCGTTTGTTAATGCCGCCATGTCTCTCCAAAGTTCACGATGTGTTCCACGTATCACTGTTGAGAAAATACATGACTAACCCAACACATTTACTCACCTATGAGGAATTAGAACTAAAACCCGATCTGTCTTATTGCGAAGATCCCATCAAGATTTTTGATACAAGAGAACAAGTGCTGAGAAACCGGACAACTCATCTGGTAAAAGTTCTACGGAGAAAACATATGATGGAAGAGGCAACGTGGGAACCCGAGGAACTTATGATGAAGAATCACCCAAGTCTTTTTATACTGTTATATTATAAGAAATTTCTAGGATGAAATTATTTGATGGAGGGGAGAACGTAACACCCCATGATTCCACGGTACGCTGCTCTTTGAAGAATATAGTAGCATGTGTTGTACGCAACTTCAAGTTCTAACACACACCACAACCAATCAAACTAGCACTTATGAATATTAATACCTACTTTTTGAAATTTAATAAATTTTATCTATCAAAATAGACTTCATTTGTTGATTCGTAAAATCAAATATATCCTAGGGTGATATTTTGGAACTTTTCGGATAACTTTTATATTTTGATGAATAGTGAAAAATACTAAATTTTAATTAAAAACAACTTTTTTTAATAAAAATAATTAATAGTGATAAAATATACCATTGAGTGGTTTAAAATTATACTTAGAATATAATTTTACCATTTAATCCAATGGTGGTCATTATAATTAATTTTACTTTCAAATTGGACATAAAAAATTGTCAATCTTTTGGTGGAAATTGTTTTTTAAAAACACGCTATTTGTTTTGACAACGGGAATTAATTATAAAATTAATAAATGAAACTTATATGTTTGTAATTTTGTAAAATAGAAATTATTTTTGAATTCATAATATCAATCATATCTTAGGGTGAATTTTTTGTATTCTTCTGAAAAACATCGATTGTTGATGAATAGTGAAACCACTAAGTGGTAGTTAAAAAAACTGATTTTTTGTTTCAATGAAATTTTACCACCTCTTTGATTTGAATTAAAAAAATATGACATACATAATTGTCATTATAAAGTAAAATGTGATTCAATGAGATGAAAATAATTTTTGGTGAATAGTAACTTTTATGTTATGTTAATCGCGATTAAAGGTAATTAGTGTAATTTAAGTTAAATATATTGATATAATAATATGAAATTACGTTTACAATTGTCCTACACTTTTTGGATGAGTCATGACCGACCAAAACAATCCATGGTTCAACTAGGGGGCCCCATGGAGCCACTTGGGTATTCAAATGACATTATTAACTTTTTATTTAAAGGAAAAATAAAATTCTCACAAACATGTATTATTTTACTAAAACAATTATTACATGGTGTTATATAAGATAACTATTCGACTATAAATATTAATTGTAAAGATAAAAATATTTACTACATCATGGTAATTATTTTATAATTTTTATAAATTAAATAAATTAAATTTTTTATGACACCATGATTATGCACCCATTACCTCATTAATTAACGATTTAAATAAAATTAAAAGATAATGTAACATCAAAGACATACACATGTCAAAAACCTATTGGATGAGTATATTCCGAACCCATTATCACCTTATCCCCTAAATATAAAATTTTGGTACCTTTGAAATCTGAAAAGAACATCATAATAATGTAACATTTCATGACTTTCCAAGAGTACCCCTCATCTCCTCTTATAAAAGGCCCCCACCTATACCACATTATTCACACCATCAAGCCATTTGGCTCATACATACTCTTCACAAATACTCTTACAGATTCCCTCTATTACTCTTAGAAGCCTCACATTGGGCATAAGTCTTCCCAAGGAAGCCTTTGGCTCAAATCAAAAAAAGTCACCTGATTTAAAGGTAATGTCTTCACTTCTGTTCTGTAGTTTTATTTTTCTTCTCAATCCCCCTAAACTCTTTTTATTTATATATTTTGTAACCAAAATAGTATCTTCAATATTCTAGGATGTTTTAATAGGATTTATTTGATTTACAATTACACACACCTTCGTCTAATGGTTAAAAACATATTGTTTCTGTGGTAGGTGAATTACTGCCTCATGAAACGATGACTGTTCAATCTTCCATTAACACCATTCATGGTGGTAATTAATATGTCACTATATTTATATATGATATATATTATTTTTCTGTTTTCCTTATTATTCATTATTTTTCATTTGTGGCATACCTTTATGGTTTTCATTGTGGGTAAACGTGATAATTTCATTTTAGGAAGTTCGGACTACAGCCCCCTCAAAGTGATTTAAATTGTTAATGCCATATGTGGGACATATAAATGATTTAGTAAATGATGTAATATATGATATTATACTACAATTATAATATACCTTTATATCATTATGATTTCATTCCATTAAATACGAAATAGAAGTGAAAGTAGCGTTCATCCGTATGTACGGTTTACTGTCTCCATGAACGGTGCATTTCATTTCATACCACTAAATGTTATGTAATATTATAAATGCATTTATATATTAGATATCTATGATATATATGATATCTAAATCATGATATAATTTTGGATATAATTGATATTCTACCACATAAACAACTTGTAATTATAAGAAGTTTATTGTTGAATCAAGTACCAAAGATCGACAAAACGAACGTTATTAACTTAAATGACTAATTAATTTTCATAACATTGTAATAATTGATATAAAAGGTATAATGAACTTCAAAAAGGTTCTTAATGAAGTAGAAATTAACTCTAGTTTATAATTCAGGAGGTTAAAGAATGATCAAGTCAAGTCGAACATGAGGTAAGGGACTTCATCTAAATCTCTATTCATTGAGTCATATTTTGTTTTATACACAACTTTCTTTTATATGGTGTATAAACCCCTTTGACCTTTAATTTAATTCAAAAGTAATCTTTTTTAAATGATGCATCTTACTAAATGACAAAAGGGAATGTTTTTTTGTATGTATACGGCGACAACGAATTCTCCGCCGCTGTGACCATTATTTGAGCTTCGACTTCTTTTACAAGCCATAACTGTTTTTAAATGAAATTTTAATACCATGTTTTACTTTTCTTTTATTATGGTATTGAAAATGGTTTTATTATATCAATCTGATGTATTGATATCTTGTGATTGAAATGTGGATATGTTATGATTCCTTTATTCATTTTTTATGTGATACGATTATGTTATGGTTTATGATATGTATAAACCATTTCATATAAGGAATGCATTGGACTTAATAAGTGACGGGAGGTTCCCGATATATCTCCTCGATGCATCAGAAGGTCTCATGAGACAAACTAGTGTCTTGGCATGAGGCCTTGACAAAATCTTATTTGTAGTCTTGGCACAAGGCCTTGGCTACGTGGTTATGATAGTCTCACAGTATGCATTCCATCATTATGAGAGTGGTTATCGATATGGAATGTGATTATTCTACTAGTAGAATATCCATGTGAATAAGTAAATGGCATTATTTCATTTTATTTTTCCATATTATGTTGATGTTAAAGTTTAAAAGGCTTTTGTTTCAGTTATACATTACCTTAAATGTTTATGTTTATTTATGAAAGATTCCGCTATATTGTTATACTTACTGATCATCTGAGATCACCCCTTTCAATTTTTTAATTTATCCAGGATGTGAAGAAGTATTTCTTAAATGACCTGTAGAGATAGTCGTTAGGGGATATGAGTGTGGACAATTGAGACCATGTTATTTTAGTTTTTCACTTTATGATGTAATGTAACGTTTATGAATGTATCTAGTGTTTCCATGGCTACAAAACTAATCGGTACTTTGAGACATGATCTTTTGTGATCATGCCAATGTCATGTAATAACGCACCGACTCTAGGTAGTTGGGGTCGGGGCGTTATAGGTTTCGACCTCCTATACCTGATTTTATCTTATGCTTCTAAAGTTTCCTTTTTCACTAACCAAGGAAACCCCCATCCCAACATTGTAGATAAACCACAAACTCTTTGCCTAATACAGTCAATCTGAGTGTAAATGGTGGATGTCAAGTCCAAACCCAAACTAACTTCATAAGGCCTCGATGCTGCCTCCAAGAGGATCCAATCGAAACTCTCGCCTCAATGGTGATATCACACCATCAGCGTAAGTGTGATAGTCGAGTCTCCTCCCATAGGTATATCCAGATATGAGGGTCATGTCAATGGTTTAACCGGAAACTCTAGGTCCAAGACAAGATTCATGGATGGAAGGAATGATTGGTACTTATGTCTATTGATACAGAATCTAGTCGTATACATTGATTGTACCTCGAATCTTTACTAGAGACATTGGGTTGCATTCTTTAACTGCGTGTATCAACTCCCTTCCCCTATCCTCTAGCTTTCTTGAGTTGGGCGTGGTCCACAAAAAGGCGGTGGTTGTAACATGTTAAAAAGTATACCACCACATGATGCTCTCCTAGCTCTGACTCCACGTCTACTGCCCTGTAGATTCATATATCCCTAACACATCATATTCCTAAAACATTTTACACACCCAAGTCTCTGAGACTGGCACCAGTTCCCTCCTTTCCCACTGATAACAGTCACCAGCAGTATCCGTTCAGCGAATGAACATTAAACCACAAATTTCCTATCTAGAACCCTAGCATAAGTAGGAATGCATAGAAGAATAGTGCTGGCTCAGATGTCTTTTAAAGACACCTCGCTTGTAAGTTTGAGCACCGAATAACTGATTGTATCGTATTCATTGAGTACCAGGAATGATCGGTACGCCTCAATGAATACTCAGCTACCAACATGTTGTCTTGACGAAGCTATAGAAGCTCTATAGAACACTCAGCCACCTTATCAAGCCAGTCCTCAACTGCCTGTGAGTCGGGATCGACTTAGAACTAGAGCGGTATAGAATTTTGAGACACGTGTAAGGAACTAATCCTACTTGTTTCCTCTACTAGTACCACAAGTTTTAACTAATAACCAATGGGCAGTGATATTGCTAGCACACTATCCAAAGGTTCTATCTCGGGCAAAAATCAACATACTGATGCCTCATCCATAACCGGAGCATCATCATGGTCACTCACTAAAAACGACTACTAGCTAAGATCACTATCTGCTATACTGGTGCCTCACCTAGACAGGAAACTCTAGTAATCACCTCTATCCAGCCCATCAACTGCGTGGGAATATGACTCACCTTGAAAACTCAAAGGAATCTCCTACTGGACCTCACAAAACGCGCTAAGTCGGCATGCACCATCCGCCAATGTGACTAGTGGTATTTGCTACCCAACGGGTGGTGGTGCTGCTGTTACACCACCCGAAGGTTCTAACATAGTAACAGGGACCTGCACCAGAACCTCGTCGCCCTGTGGGATATTAGTGTGTAAAACTCTTGGAACCCTAGCTGGATGTCTACGTGGAGGCATCCAGAAAGAAAAAGGTGTTCCACTGTCAAAAATTTAAACCTTTTCAGCTGAACTGGTTGAGTTGACATAATGAAAACATTTCAAAACACACACACAATCAGTGTTTTCGTGCCCTGAGTAGGAAATAAAAAGTTTAGGTCATGGGGTATTGATACGTCGGTCGTCGCACCAATACTGGACTCCCTAAACTGAAAACCACACACACTACACTTAACACAATTGCATCATAGAAAAGAATGTTCAGATTTCAAGGATCTATGGTAGTACTAACTCATATGATACCAATTTGTCATGACCCGTCCCCCAGGGCCTGTGACGTGACTACCCCAAGCCCGCCTTCTATAGTTCAGTGGATGGAAACTAGAACAAAATGCATAAATCCCTAATACTGGGAAGGAAGAGCCTTATAACCTGAAAACACACACAACAGAGTACAAACTGGTAGAAGAACACTGTGTAAAACTATATAACAAAGTGTACTCAGTGTAAATGGGGGCCGGAAATACCACCCCAACTATAAAGCACATGGAAATGAAATGTACAGCTAATGAAAAGAAAAACTAGTATTGGGTCATCCTCTAAGGTTACTCCTCGAAGGGTAGGTACAGATCGCCTCCTCATCACTCCAGGATCATCTGTATCCTCTGTGTATAATCACACCGTATGGTCCACCTCTGGGTATCGTCCCGTCCTAGTGCTCTCAGTCTCAGTAAATGATGTCTGTCATCAGCATCCAACACAATGAGGTGCAGGCATAGCCAATGAAGGGGTGAGTATAACGATACTCAGTAGGGACCCTGAGACCCTAAACGTATCGCAAAATCCAACAAGGATAAATCACAAAGTATGATATCAACAGATAACCCCACAAAGGCATATTCCCATACATACACCTATGTTATCACGTAATCCATATCAATCATGAAGAAAATAAAAAAGTTACCCACTCACCTCACACATTTATACTACTTTTGTAGATAGAGATGATTAGATAAAGACACTAAATCATTTATTCTATCGAGCCCATGTAGGATCCTAGTACTGAAATAAGAACTTTCAAAACCACACAGGATCCAGGAACAATATTCAGAGCTCTCTTACCCACACAAGATCCAAGAATAGTAATCAGATTTGTCGAACCCACATAGGAACCTGGAAAGGTAGTTAGAGATGTCGAACCCACACAGGATCTAGGAACAGCAGTTAAAACTGTCAAACCCACAACGGATCCAGGAACAGTAGTCAGAGCTGTTGAACACACAAAAGATCTAGTAATATCTCCTAGAACTATCTAAAACACATAGGATCTAGGAAAAATAGTCATAGCTATCGAACCCACACAAGATCTAGGAACAACAATCAGAAAGCAGCCAGTCACAGGTTTTCCACACAAAGCACGCTAGTTTCCTGGAGGGTTTTATCCTCATGACAAGTGTTGATACATCAACTATTACTAATTCCCACAATGAAGTATAACAAAGTACTTCCATGTCATAGGGGACTCAATCCAATAAACGGTGTGTCAATCAGATGCCTGGTCTGTGAGTTATTAGCCTTTTAGTCTCGGGGGCCCGTTTGGATTCGTGCATGATCCAACTTGATCGTATCTCAACTATAACCCCAACTCCAGTGTGGTATACTCTAAGGGACCATAAGGATACAATATTTCTATAGTCACTGACGTTTCATCAAACGGACGTCCGGTGCCAAAGATATTGAAAAAGAATGTAAGGGTCGTAGTGGGCTCGGGTCCTGTCTGACATACTCTGGGCCAACCTGTTGGGTTAGGCCTGGCCTGTAGGGCTCGACCTCACAGTCCGCGAAGACTGCGAGTAGCACAAGGTCATGGACCGGTCACGAGGGCATGGACTGACTGTGGGTCGGTGTAAGGGTGGTTCGGCCCAGAAGGCCCACTCGACCAGGTGTGCGTCGGGCGTCGCTTGACCGTCCAGCCCGGATGGAAAAGCCTGGCTTGGCCAGCACCAAATGTGGAGCGCGGGCTGGTGCAATTGGGTAGGGTTCCTGGGAGGTCGGTGGCGACAGGGAGGCGTGGGGGGCGCGGGCAGGCCGACATGCGCCCATGTAGGCCGGTGGGGCATAGACAGGATAGTGGGTGGCCGGACCAGATGGCAAGTGGCCGAGCAGCAGCCGGGCATACCGGCGGTGGTGCGGGAAGGCCATCGGGTAGCCGGGTGGTGGCCGGGGAGGCGTTCAGGAAGCCGGGTGGTGGCCGTGTAGGACGAAAACGGTGTGGACAGGCCGGTGTGAAGGCCGACAGGAGGCCGGGAGGCATCCGGGTTGGCCAGTGGGGGTGCGGGCAGGTCAGTTGGGGCTCGTTCGGGGCCCGTTCAGCCAGTGGCAGTGCGGGATGTCGTGTGGCCGGTGCGGGTCATAGAGGCCACAAGTATCGTGACCTTTGTCTTTTCCACCTCCGACGCCTTATCGTTTCATCACCATTCTAAAGGACATCACAAAAGATATCGACGTAGAGTGTCAGGCCTTGTTAGTTTGGCCTCACCCTCCACATTTAGGATGATAGCAATCAGCCCTTTGGAATGATCCACAACAATCCACCGTCAAAAAGAAATCGTAATCATTATTCGTTTTGAAACAAAGGAAGAACAAGGATCATAAATGAAAGTAACCCCTTACCTTTGATTGATGTTTTTCAACGTTGGTGTGGGGAAGAAGATAGACCGTTGGGAAAAGACGGACGTTAGTGTCGTCAGCGTTTTCCTCGATCGTCATTTTGTGCATCGGCTCATCGTATTCGAAGACGTCCTACCTCGGAGTAGGTTCTGTGGAAGGAAGTTGAAGTCTCTCCTTGCCAGTGTTCTTCATTGGTAGTAGCATAATCCTCCACGTGTTGGGCGTCACGTCACTTTACCAGTGCTTCGTCGCTTGGGGAAGCCGTCCCAAAAACTCATCCCATTCTTCCTATATATAAGAGATGGACATAGGTAGGTAACGATCATTGGAATTTATAACGGTTCATTTATTAGGAACCATCCTAAATTCCAATGGCGTGATTATTTAAAATTTAAAGGAGCAAGCTAATTAAATTATGTTGGCGCAATTTAAGAGGTGTGATGGCCATAATTATTTGGAGGATACGAAGAGAATCCCCCCACATTCAATAGGGACTTGAGAGGATTCTCCCAAAAAGTGAGAGGTTTCAATGACGTTTAATAACCCCGGTGATCCCCACAACCATAACCTCTATTGGTAGGTTATGGTTCAGGTGGTCCCCACCACCCTAACCTCTCATGGGAGGTTAAGGAGTGGTGGTACGCACTTCAAACTTTCATGTGAAGGTTTAGCTCTGTTGGAACCCACCTAAAATATCCACATCGAATATGAAAATAAAATAAAGTGGAGATCATTTTATTTTTTTATTTTCCACGATAAACCCAAAAACTAACATTCATTCTCGACCCACTACCATCGAGGTGAAAGTATCCGTAAGCGAATATCGGCGCTATGAGTTCAATGGTGCCCTAAGATTTCAATTTCGTGCACCAGTTCGTATGTTATAAAACGCCTCTGGTGTGTTTACAAAACGTACCTGAAAAAATGTTCAGAAAATAATTAGCAGACACACATGACCCATGCCGGTCGAGGATAGGCTCTTCCTAGGTGAAACACACCCCATCAAACCCAACGGTACTCTCGGATTTTCGATCCGAGTTTCCATATATATGTTATGAATTTTACAATAAAATAATTGTCATTTAATGATTTTATTTGCGGCCAAAAACTAACTTTCTCTTGCCAAAGTCAGTGTCTACATAAAGAAACCATAGCCTCATGAGATCAGTGATGGTATCAGATTTTTATTTCGAGTTACTGTTTGTGGGTTATAAGAATTTGAAAAATAAAATAATTTATTTAATTATTTTATTTACGATTATGCCATTTTTGTGTTTTCTCACAGGTGGCCCGTGCCAAATAATCTTAAGTCGACCTAGGGTAAACCAGCCATTCTGGGCGCAATGGTGCCCTCATATTTTTGATATGAGATACCATGTTGGATTTATTCCACTTTTTTTAAAAACAGCTTAGGCACGGTAGCATAAGCTTAATAATACATTGACGGATCATTCCGGGAACTCCAGGCCTTGAAATCTTGCGCCGCCAGATTTTGTAGACTCGTAAAATTCCCATATATTTAAAGAAAAAATTATATGGAAATTTTGGGTCATTACATATCAAGTCACATACAATGGATTCAATTTCAATTGGAATTTCATATGTATCATCACACTGATATGTGATCATAGGATATTTTTTAATATGAAATGTGTGATCCCATCCTTATTTATTAATGGGGTATTTTTGTAATTAAGTAAAATCCACGCCTTAGATATAATCAAATTCAACAATAGGGAGTCAGTTAAATTTTATCCACAACAATCTGACATACATAAATTTAAAAATAATGACATACATGAGATGTGATCATCAAACCATTATGAGTTTCTATAAAGAAATAGATAAATTTTTATTGATTTGGTATAATGATGCATATAAAAAATAATTTGGATATAAATATGTGGTTTGATCCAGATAAAATTTTACAAAATAAATAATAGTGTGAATGGTAAGTGTACTAATCACCACAGGGTTATCCACACCTGTGATATAGATTGAATGATATTTAACATTTTCATTAGCATCAATATGTTTTCGGATTTGATAATTATCAATAACATTTTTATTTCATAACTTGATTGGCTGGTGACCATACATTGTTGATTTGAAAAAATTTGATTGTTGATAGTGTATTCTATGATTCTTTATCTCCATCATTAGATAGATTATTTTTCCCATCACTTTGATATTCGATTTATTGATGACCTATAATTTAATTTATAAAACATTTATATATCCCAATTCTAAAAATATATTTCTTATTTTTTCAACACGTATTTCATAAAAATGTCATCTTCATCACTCCACAACAATCCTTCATAGAATTTTTTCTCATGTTGATGATTTGTTATCAAAATAATGATATTGTTGGTTAACTAAAATATACATATTCACCTTGATTATAAATCAAATTTTATATTCACTACTAATGATGTATGTTCTGGATAATTTCCATTGGAGACATGGTTTTATGCTATTGATGAATAAAACAGTATTAAATTTTTGTTAGATGATAATACCATAGGCGTACCTCACAAGCCTAATAAAATTCATATAATAGGTAATAATGTATTCATCATCTTTATAATTTATAATTATAAATTACTTCTCAAATCTCACGTGAATAATATATCAATTTACATGTTAAAAATGAACTATTATACCCATCCCATTCCATAGATTTAATTTTTTCATTCATACCTCATGTTCATGATAAGCTTCCACCATTTTTATGTCTCACCATACAAATGTTTTACGTCCCAAATACCCTTTCAAACTCTAAACACTGGTGGATGGAAAATAAAATTCTAGTTGTAATGATTTTTTTCTCGACAACTAGTGGAAAAATAGTCCCACCAAAAGAAAGGGGTTCATTCCTCATGATGTTTAAATTAATTCTTGTTACCACCTTTTCTTATTTTTAATTTTAGTATGAGTCATATCATGATAATTTTTTTAAGTCCAAAAAATATATATTTTATTCCAAATCCCATTAAATTTTATTTTTCTAGAGTAATATAATTACATTGTTTGTCAAATTTATCCTAAACACTATTTCATCAGGAGTTGTCCATTAACAGAAATAAAAACCCATAGTGTGAGGAAATATTATCATGGTGGGAAATGAAATAATAACAAAAAAATGATATATAGGATCTCTAGATCATGGAACCTCCTTTTTAATATATAAATCATTTGTCCAAACCTACGCCATCCATTACCATTACCAAAATTTTATTATATTATCATATAAATATTATTATTCCATGTTTTTAAATAAATATCACCGTTATTAGATTCTAAAAGTAACTAATCCATAGATGGATACAAACGATTGAGGCCCATTAATTATAAACATAAATATGACATATTATTAGATTTATTTTCAATAAATAACATTATTATCCGTTCCCATATATTATAGTTCATGAATACATAGAAACATAGATATATATAGAACATAGTCATAAGATATATAAATAATATCACACTATGTTATTCATTACTTGTATACCTTATAGAAATATCATTTGTAAAACCTTTTTTCATAGAATTGGTGAAGGAAGCATACTAATATGTTTTCTCAGATGCATAGTAAGAGGAAATAATTTAGATTAAAATCTTCCCAAAAACCCAACAGTAGCTTCAATTAGTGAAATTATCGTATTATTTTAAAATCATACCATAATAATCAAATATCATAATGTTGAGTCATGACATAAAACATGGTATTCCATAATTTATGAATCATAATGGAAAAAATGAAAAATATAGCTGAGAGTATAACATTGGCATAAGTCATTAGTTTGTAGAATACACATAATTATAGAAAATTATTTAATTAGTATATACTTACTTAAAAGGAAATCTTAGTGGACGGGGTTCAGTCCGAATTATGTTATATCTTTTATCAATGTCCATCCCTAATAAATCACAGTCGATAGTGTCCCTTCATAATTTGGGTTCACTCCCCACTCCATTTATTAATATCTCTGGATATATCTATATTTTCCCATTCTGTTTTATGGTTATATTATTACATGCCCACTGATCACATAATTTGTAATCCATCTATATTTCGTCCATATGTTCATACATTATTCACCATATACTAAAACACCGGAAGTAAATAGTTATAAAAGACACATCATTATAGCTCAACCAATATCGAATAATGTGTTTTATTTAAATACTTTCAAAATAATAAAATAAAATCTAGATAAATAGTATGGATGGTATCATTGGATCATAAAATAAGTAATGTATATGTGACATCTAGAAATTCCATCTTATATTAAAAAAATATAAAATATCTACTGACATAGTTAATTAAGAAATTGAAAATTTTTCATTGAAATTACTTTTAGAAAATTTAATAACATTGATTAAAATATGTAAAATATAAAATTTTAAAATAAACTTAGAAAAATATAATGAACGGTTTATTTCATTATGCTGTCATGATGGAAGAAAATTCAAACATTTTCAGGTACATTAAAACATGGATTCCAATCATTATTCTTATCAAAAGATCATATACTCCTGGTTAAATTAAATTAAAAAACTAATATCAATATTTATAAAAAAATTTAATCATTGATTATAAAAGGAAATCACTAATTCATGGGATAATATTATTAAAAATTCGTAAAACTATTTCTATAAATCATTTACGTGGAATAAAATGTATTTTTTGACTAAAGAGAAAAATGTAGATAACTTTCCAAATAATTATTATTAATTCTTATTTAGTAATTAATTAGATTTAAATTAATCTAATACATGTAATATCCAGATTTACCAAGAGGATAATTAGAGTTAGGTGATTTTCGTTAGATTTGTCTCAAAATTCCATCATTTTGAACTTGAGATGAACAATCCAAATAAAAATTATATTGTAACATAAATTTGACATCTCAATATCAAATTTATTTTATTAAAATTAAAATAGTATTTAAGTGGTAATTTTTCATTAAAATTATACAATAGAGTCATTATCATTTTTATAATATCGTATATTAACAACTTATAACATTTGAACACCGATTTATTAGCAAATCCTTTTTTCAAGGTGTTATCTGTTTATTTCATTAATGTTTTTTAATTAGATGTTCCAAACCATTTATTTTGATCACAGAACCATCATATCCAATTTTTTAATAATTATATAAAATTAAAATACTTATGTAATAAATACATATAGATAGATTCATACATAAATTATAGGGATAAGAAAAAAAACATACACTTGTAAGGGATATTATAAAAGATTGTAGATAATGGTACCTACATAATCATAAAAAAATTATGAATATTTTAGATACAAAATATATTATTTAATGTTTAATACTAATGATTTAGAGGATACAGAAGAAGATATAATTTCCAAATTGATGGGTAATATAATTACATTTTTTTAGTCAGTCCAATTTAGATCCCTTATTAAGGATCCATTGATTGGATTTTTAAGAATACCTCCACACTATTTTAAGTATACATATTTATAGAAGGTAATTGTACATTGTTTTATTAAGATATGTTACATATGGATTTTTTAGTAAAAATAGATTGAGTGACCTTTTTTAAAGGAGGGAAATGACACACTTGGAATTACAAAAATAAGATAAAAATAAAATTTAGTCATTATCATGCTAAATTTTCCTAAATGGTCAAGAATTCAAAAAACATTGTATAATATAAAAATATAATCATATAATTGAAAATATTTAGTATTTATTACCCTTTTGAACCATTAATTTTTTATGGACCCCATCGTTAACAATATTTTGAACATTATTATTGCAACAAAAAATTTCATATTTAATGGTTTGACTTTACATATAATGTGAAAATTGTCTTTTAAAAGGATATAATTTTAATTTAAGTATTTCTTCATCATATATTTTCTATTTAATATTTTATATTTAAATAATTAAATAATAAAATATTTATTAAATAATATCATTATTTTAATTTTTGTCACTATTCATTTAATTTGAACTTAATAAAAGAATTAATTAATTGAAATAATAATATAAATATTCCAAATAACATTAATATGTTATATTTAACTATATAATTTTTTATAACTATAACATTAACATATAGTTTTAATCGTTGTGTTTTTTCAAAAATATTTTGATATTTCTACTCTTTCCAAAACCACTAAGTCGAAATTGTCTATGCATATAAAATCATTTTTCTGTTATGATAAATTTAAAAAAATAATGTCATATAAAAATATATTCATAATTTAGATAATAATTTATAACATTTGTTAACAACCTTTTGTCCTTGTGTAAAAAAATATGTGTTATTATAGTCATGAGAGTGACATATTGTAATGTTCAATACTTATAATATTATAATTGTTTTATCAAACATTAATTGAAAAAAAATAAATTAGAATTTTGGATTTCAATGGTAAAATTTATTCCCCAAATAATAGAAAATAATACTATAGGGTTGATCGTGAGACATTATCTGCTGGTTTTATCATTTTTTTAAAAATTTTACATCTATTGAGGTGAAACATTTTCTCCACATGTAATATTAATAATGACTGTAAATAAAAGAATCCTATTTACTAATGTTTTACCTTGTGATTATAAATATTTAATAGATTTCAATGGATTAAACTTTTGTTAGTAATATAAATTTATTTTAAAATAAATAATAAAAATTATAAAATTCATTTTTAATGATAATTACATTTTTATGAATAAATATAGATTTATTCTAATTCCATGGATATAAAATATTATATATAAATGTAAAAAAATTGATCAAGTATATTATATATACATTTAAATAAAATAAGTCATCTCTATTGGTTTATTTAAATTAAATGATATATATTTCTAACCATTTGATAAAAATGAGCCCAATTTATACATGTATAAAATATGAATTCATCATAATTTTGGTATTATTATTCATACCAACCAATCCAACAGTTATGTCATAATTAATAGAATAATTATTATTATTTCAATACTATTTTAAAAAAACTGATCATTATTTTTTTGTAATGAAATATTTGAAGGAACTATTAATTATTAATATAAAAAAATATCATAATATTATTGCATTCTAAATTCTACCATCATAAAAATTAATTTTACAATCTTTTTTTATATTGATTGAATAATTAAAGATATCACTATTTATCCATCATATGGTTCCCTTGTATCATCATAAAATTGGTAATTCCTCTAAATAACATTAACTAGGTGATTAGTCTTGCTCAACATTATATTATCCTTATGACAAAAAAATTATACTGGTTAATATTTATAGAAAATGTCATTTCCTTATAGTATAAAAATTTTGATCAATAAATGTGAAGTAATTTGAATTTAAATTCCCAATAGTGATATGTGGAATATATTTTGGACTCATTATATTATCAGTGGAAGCGTCAAATTACAAGATATAATATCAACTGAATCAAGATTGTTGATGGAGAAAATATACATATGACATAGATTTTCATTATTTATGAATCACAAAACATTATACCATGGTCAATGTTTTATCAATACCATCTCACAAATTTGAAATTATATATTTTATTGAATAATGTTTTCTTATATTTCCATTAAACATCGATAAATCATAATTTTTTTTGAATGGATTTAATTTATCTATTATTTCAGTAGCTATTTGAAGTCCGGATAGTTTTATTTATCCAACATCATCATAGAAAATTGGTGATATACATTGAATTCCATATAAGGCATCATAATATTCCATGTTAATTCAAGAGAGAAATTCATTATTGTAAAAATATATATATTAAAGATGTTTTTGATCCCAGAAACCCGTGACATCCATTGAACATAATCATTGAATATCATTTATATTTTATAGGGTTCTCTTATACTATCTACCTATTTAAAAATTATGCATAGTTCTAAAACACAAATTTTCATGTAGATCATGATAATATCTGCACTAGAACATCAAGGATAACCGAATATTCATATTAGCCCGACTGAGAATTAAATTTTTATTATTCAACCAATTTTTAGGGTAAAGTGGGAAACCATACATCACATCAAGACCTCATGAAATCAGGATATAAATAGAAAATGTAAACCCTAATGGACTTAAAATCAACATTACGGACAACCCTCACAAAATGAGAGAAGCTCCCCTAGCAACAAAACCATTAAGTCCATCTTCCACAGTCTCTTCCCAGCCTGACTAGCTATCCCGTGCCAAAAGAGAACTAGTATAGTACAGATGGCCATATCAATACACTTTCAATCATATTATTCCAAGAAGCCATGAAATAATAAAAAATAATTTCCATAAACCACATCTGGAGCATCATCTGAAATGAGAATGGTGGGATAATCCCTTGATCCATAAACTACCAATGCCCAAATCTAAATAAGTTTAAAAAACCATCAATTTCGTCCTTCCATATAAATTATAGTCATTCAAAATCAAACATAAAACAAAAAAACACTCGATACCATCAATAAATGGGGAAATGAAAAGATGGAGATAAAACATCAAGGGAGGAAACTACGATCGCAGAAGCCGAAGATCTAGAAAATTAGAACTGAACAACATATTCAACAAAAACCAACTTAGGGATTGATCCAGGACCTCCTAGCCAACAAAAAACATTACAACCAGCCGAAATACCTGAATCACAAACAAGAAAATAATATCAGATAGCATATGAAACCATATGAAACTGAAATATCCAAGAAACAACACCATAATATCTGCCACTCAAATGCTAGAAAATAGTGGGAGGCTACTCCACAAATCAAACCAAGCCAACACTAAATCCAATATCCCCCAACAATCCAACCATATAGGACCACAAAAGTCCCCTCAAAGCACTGAAGACACCATAGATAATGGTGATGCCCCTGAAATGCTGAAAACAAGACCACTAGACGACACTGGAATGGAACTATCGAACCTAAAAATTATCTGATGGAGTAAGAAGATGAATAAAGCGACCTTAAGGAAAAAATGTGACATATTTCCTAAAAATCTTTGACTTAATCCTCCTAATATAAAAATAAATTTTCCACACGATATGAAATACCAATAGAAATATGTTTCAATAAATGGAATAATAAGGAATATAAATTAAAGATTTCTATAGGATAAAAACAAATAATATGATCACAAATATCCAAGATCATAAGGCATATCTCATACCCACAAAATAAATAATAAAAATGTTTTATAAAGAATGTCAGGAACTGTCCTCGAGACCCATACCGTGCCTACCCGAAGCCCTCCTTCTAAAGGCCAGGGTTTGGCGATTGGCACCAAAGGAGTAAATCATTATGATGGGAAGGAATTTCCTTTAAAAACTGTAAACATGCACAATCAGAGTTCAACTGGAAGCCAATACTAATTAAAAACATTATACAAAAAGAAGTACTGAAAAGTAAAAAGGCCGTAAAATCAAGCCCAACAGGAAAGTACAAGTACAACAGAATAGTATGTACAAATGAAGAAAAGTAAAGAAGCTACTGGGTCGTCCTCTGGGGTTTACTATATGACGGCCAACTAAATATAGCATCCTAATCACTCCACGTCCATCAGTCTCCTCCGTGTACCGACTCGTCGTGAGGTGCAACTCCTTGTATCGTCTAGTCCAGCTAATCTGATCCTCAGTTGGCGATGTCCATTGTCTACATCTAATAAAACGTCGTGCAGCCATAGCGTGTGCAGGGGTGAGTGTAGCGATACTCAGTAGGGACCCTGAGACCATCAAGGTCTCATAAAATCCAACAAGGATAATCCACAATGTATGAAATCAACAGATAACCCCACATAGGTATATACCGTTACATATACCTATGTTGTTAAGGAATCCATCTCAATCACGAGGAAAAAAAGTCTCTAACTCATCTCAACCATGTTTTTATTCTATGGATAGTATCAATATGAACCCTTGGGTGCAAGATAAATCCTCCTCTATTGAGTATAGTGGGTCTGCCATGTCACACAGAGGCCCTTCCCACTAACTTGGACAGCTCAGGTACTCTTCCTGTCGAGTACCGTGGATTTTCCGCGCTCACACAGAGGCACTCCCCACCATGGGTCTGCTGCACTCACACAAAGGCTCTCCCCCCTCCCAGCCTACTGAGGTACTCCACATGTCGTGTACCATGGGTTTGACATGATCACATAGAGGTTCTCCCCATTATGGGCCTTCCGCGACACAAAGGCTCTCCCCACAGGGCTAGTCGAATCACTCTGAGTCGAATCGGTCAAAAGTCGTCAAGTCACAGCGAGCTACTAGTTTCCCACACAAATGTCTTCTCATCTCTAGAAGATCTGATCCACATGCTACCGGTCGATAATCCAACTATCAAGAAGTCCCACATAGATGTATCTCAAAGTTCAACCTCATCATAGGGGTCTTAATGAAATAGACGGCGTGTCGATCAGTCGCCCGGTCTGTGAGTTATTACACCTTTTAGTCATGAGGGCCAGGTTGGATTCGTGTACAATCCTACATGAACATATCTCAAATATAACCAGAACTCTAGTGGGGTATTTTCAAAGGGACCATCACGTTCAAAGAATACCTACGCCGCTCAAGGTTCTTCAAATGACGTCTAGTGCAAAAGATATGGACAATGGGAAGTAACAGTCAGTATTGGGCCTGGGCCCAGTCTGATCTGGTCAAACTGACTCGGCCCAACACAGACTGGTCCGACCTAGTCTTGGTGGACCTGGTCAGACCCACTAGGTCTGAAATGACCCATTGGATGGGTCATCCTGCTTGGTTCGGCCCAATCCACTAGGCCCGACCTAGCGGTCTGCAGGGGCGGTTCGGCCCAGAGGTCGCCAAGTAGGTAGCTCTATCCGGAGGCCAGGGCTAGTTCGGCCAACACAATGTGGGGCGCGTCTCGAGTGGCTCGGCTCGGATAGCCGAGCTGGAATAGCAAGAGATTCCGCAAAGGACACCATCAGTCAGCTCAGGTGGCTGGCACAGCATGGCCGATTCGGCATGGTGCTTGGGCTCGGGCAGGCCGTGCGGGGTGTGTGTAGGCCAGAAGGGTGTGTATCAGGGTGTGGGTAGGCCTCTAGTGTGCCGGGCAGGGCAAGGGTAGGCTGGTGGGGCACGAGCAGCATGTGGGCAGGCCGGCGGGTCGCGCAGGCAGCGCGCGGGCAGGTTGTGGGGCACCGAGAAGTGCACAGTTAGGCCGGCGGGGTGCAGGCAGCGCGTGGGAATGCCTGCGGGGTGTGTGGGCTGGCCACGGGGCGTGGGGTAGGGCATGGGGATACTAGCAGGGTTCGTCCGCTGTGTGGGAAGGCTGGCGGTTGGAGGGGGCAGCACGGGGGCAGGACGGCGAGGCGCGGGCAGCTCGCGGGCGCAGCCGGAGGCGGTGCGGGACGCCGCAGGGGTGGCGCCGTTCATGGAGGTCGTGGTTAGCGAGGCCTTTTTTGTTTTCGTCTCTGTCGCCTCATCGTTGATACGTCTCCATGCCAATGAACTCCAGAGGAATGAAAAAAGATGGAGGTTGTTGGGCCATGTTTGGTTGGCCCGCACCCTCCGAGTTTAAGGAGGTATAAATTGGCTCAACAAGATAAGCAGTTGATCATTAACACTTACACAACAACCCCATTATATCGATGAATAATATAAGAAAAGGTATAACATCATCATGTAATAAACCCCCCCCCCCCATTTTATTTTCGGGTGTCCTTCGTTGATGGTGTGGCAGACGGTAGACGAAGAGAATCGTCGTTCGTCGTGTCTACCGCACGCTCCAAAAACCATGCTACGTCGGCTGTGGAAGACGCTCCACGTCGGTAGGATCCGAGGGAGGTAGTCGAAGAAGGTTTTCACTGGTTTTCTTCATTGGAATAACATATTCTTTGTACTTTTTTGGTAGGAGCGTTCTTCATTGGGGGAATTATAATTCTCCCAAGCTCTCCTCTCAAAACATCCTCCAAGTGTGAAATGCCAAGCCAAAATAATATTAAATGTATTATTATTTTAGATATTAGCAAACAATTAAAAAATAGAGAATCCAATTAAGAGTCTCCACTTAATTAATTCATATGTCTTGGCACGAATTAATTAGGGGAGGTCAAGATACTCCATTAATGTGGTGGAGGTCAAGGGGTTTCTCCCCATTTAATGGGGAGTTTAATAGGTGTTACACTCCTCCATGAATACGGGGTTAAGCCTCATATGGTCCCCGCATCATAACCTATCACAAAAGGTTATGTTTGGGTGGGCCCCACCACCATAACCTCTCAAGGGAGTTTAAGGTGTGTTGGTACCACCTCCAACTACCTTGAAGTGGTTTTATCCACCGTACCTCCACATGGTGGCAAAAATAAAATAAACTGTTAGATCACTTTATTTTGTTAATTTTTTTTTAAAACCCAAAAACTAACATCTACTCTCGATCAACTACCATCTAGGTGAAATCCTCTTTAACCGAATATCGGTGCTGCATGTTCAATGTTTCCCTCAGATTTTAGTTCTGAGCACCGGTTCAAAAGTTAAAAAATTCCACTCGTACGTTTACTGAACGCACTTGAACAAAACTTAAAAAATTGATTCTGGGCAGACCGGAACTCCGAATCATGCACCGTAAATTTTTGCAGTCTCATAAAATTCCCATGTATTTAAGAAAAAAAATTCAACCAAAATTATATGTCCTTACCTTCTCCCCACCTCAGGGATTTACGTCCCTATAAGCTACAACTCGAACCACGGAAACAAAAGGGGGTACTGCGCATGAATCTGAGCCTCCTGCTCCCATGTTCTCTCCCAGAGGTTTTTGTGCTGCCAGCGAACGTGCACCAGAGGTATCAACTGTCAACGTAGGACCCGCTACTATTGATCATCAATCTCTACTGGGACCTCCGTAAAAGTCACCCCATCATCGACGTTCATCTCTCCATGGTCGATGATGTGAGAAGGGTCATGTACGTATCTCCTCAGTTGGGATAAGTGGAAGACGTCGTGCACCCGGTGCAACTGATGTGGAAGAGATATGTCATAAGACACCTCACCTACTCTTCTGAGGACCTGGAATGGTCCGATGAATCACGAAGACAACTTTCTGCCTCCTCTGAATATTTGTAAACCATATCGGGGTGAGACCCATAGATAGATGTTGTCGCCATCCTAGAACTCCAGAGGTCTCTGTTTCCTATCAGTATACGACTTCGGTCTGCATTGTGCAGTCTTCATATTCTCCTGGATGATCTGAAAATTCTCTGTGGTAGCTCATACCATCTCTGGTCCCTCTAGTGATGATTCCCAAGGGTCAGTCCTGCATAGAAGTGATCTGCAAGGTCTCCCACATAACGCCTCAAAAGGTGGAATCCCTATAGTGGAGTCATTTTTTTGTAGGAATACTCTACCAAAGGTAAGTCATCCTACCAACTGCGACTGAAGTCGATGACACACACACAGAGCATGTCCTTGACAGTATGAATGGTCCGCTCAGTCTAACCATTTTTCTGAGGATGGAAGGTGGTGCTCAGACGAAGCTGCTTCCTGAAAGCCTTCTACAACCCCTTCCATAACCAGGAAGTTAACTGTGCATCACGATCAGAGACAATAGAATAAGGTACTACATGTAACCTCACAATCATCTTCATGTAGAAAAGTCCCATGCTCTCCAATGAACATGATCTCTGATCTGTAGGAAGTGGGCTGACATGGTGAGTCGATTGACGATCACCCGAATCAAGTCGAGACCCCTAGATGTACGTGGACGACCTGTCACAATTTATATTGATATCACATCCCACTTCTTCCCAGGAACCTCTAAAGGATGGACCAATCTTGTTGGTACCTGGTGCTCCGCCTTCACTTGCTGAAAAGTGAGGCATCGAGAGACAAACTCTGCTACCACCTTCTTTATACCTGGCCACTAGTGCTGCCGCTGAAGGTCCTGGTACATATTCACCACTGCTTGATGTACCACTAAAGGGGATGTGTGGAACACCATCAACATGTCCTCCTGAAGTTACACCGGTACTATGGAACATCCTATGAAGAGGATTACATGCTCTCCACCATTTTAAAATGAATTAGGTGACTACCTTGTGGATATCTGAGCACATCGCGTCTCGCAATTAGTGTTTCCATAGTGCGCCTCCCTAACTTGATGAAGAAGTGGGGGAGTGACTATAAGAGACTGTAGAAATTATTCTCCCTCTATATCCATAAAATATATCTATAAAGCAGCTATTTACTCGGTCACCTCTCCTAGAAGTTGTATACCAGATCTCCTACCGAGTGCATCTACAACAATGTACCCCTTCCAAGGAGTATGGACTATCTCGAAGTCATAGTCATGGAGTAACCCAAGATAACGTTGTAGTAGCTAGTTTAGGTACATCTGATAGAAGAGATATTTGAGACTCCTGTTATCATAGTACACGGTAAACCCTTCACCCATTAGATAGTGTCGACACATCTTGAAGGTGAATACCACTACTGCTAACTCCAGGTCATGAGTAGCATACATCTTATAGTGTTGTCTCAACTATTGAGAACCATACACGATCACTGCTCGCTCCTGCATCAGGACACACCGGTGTCCCATCCATGATGCGTCGTAGTAGACTACACACCCTACACCCTCCTCTCGAAGCCTCAAGATGTGGGCACTAGCCAGCCTCTGCCTTAGCTCCTGAAAGCTATACTAGAATTTCTACAACCACACGAAGGGATTATCCAACTTAATAAATGATTGATAGTGGTGCAGCAACTCTAGAAAATTCTAGAATGAATCTTTGGTAGTAACCAACCAAACCCAGGAAACTCTGCACTTTTGTCACAGTCCTGGGTGGCTCCCATGCAAGTACCACCTCAATCTTTGCTAGATCCACTGCAACTCCAGCCTCCAAGATGACATGACCTAGAAAGTGAACCTCTCGAATTAAGAAGTGGCACTTTGAGATCATACCATAAACCCGGTGCTCTATGAGTGTGTCCAGTACCACTCGCCAATGGTAGGCATGCTACTCCTCAGTAGTTGAGTATATCAGAATGTCGTCAATGAATACTACAACAAATCGATTGAGATAAGGATGAATGATCCTGTTCATGAGTCCCATGAACACTAATTGTGCGTTGGTTATGCAGAATGGAATAACCAATAACTCATTGTGGTCGTAACGAAACTTGAAGGGAGACTTCTGCACATCCATGTCTCAAACACTGAGCTGGGGATAACATGATCTGAGGACTATCTTCGAGCACCATCGTGCTCCCATCAGTTGATCAAAGAGGTCATCAATACTCAATAGTAGATACTTGTTCTTCACGGTCACCTGGTTTAGGTGATGGTAGCCGACACAAAGCCTCAGGCTCCCATCCACCTTTATGGTGAACCGAATCGGGGCTGCCCAGGGAGAAACACTGGGTTGGATGAATCCCTTCCACTGCAAGTCCTCTAGCTATACGTGCAACTCTCGAAGCTCAGCAGAATCCATCCGATATGCTGGTGTAGATATCAGTGTCATCTATGGTTACATGTCAACGTAGAAGTCCACCACTATGTGAGGAGGAAGTCCTGGAACATCATCAGGGAAAATATTTGTGTACTGGTCCACCACTACAGGATAGCTTGGACTTTCCATATCAACTACTCCAAGGGAAAGTCAGGCCAACTGATGAGTGATCGGCTGCACCCTTCTCCGAGTAAGTCTTCCATGTGTTTTAAAGGCTTCTTTCTCACTGGTGAAGGTGTACCTTGTCCCATCCATAAGGACACACCGCACATTGTGCCTAATACAGTCAATCTGAGAACGGACTGTAGATAACCAGTCCATACCCATGATGACGTCGTACGGTCTCTATGTCACTACGAGGAGATCCCAGCTGAAGCTCTCGCCTCATAGAGTAATCTCACATTTCTAACACCAGTGAATAATCCTCGAGTCAACTCCCGTAGGAGTCTCTATCCGTAAGGATCGATCCAACTTCTCCGTCAGAAACTCCGAGCTCCGAACGAGGGTAGTGGAAATGAAAGAGTGACAGACACCTGTGTCTATAAGAACTGTATCTATGGTGGAGTTGACACATATTATAACATGAAAAATCTTTGGAGTGCCTTGATCATTGGCCTCAGCTGCCTGAATTTGAGGTCTCCCTTGTCCACCTCCTCTCTACAGTCGGGGTGGACCTCCTGGTGGTGGTCATGGTAACACCTCAAAATGTCATCCAATTCCACCTGCATCGCTAGCTCATATGCCACACCTTCCTGCTCCCTGTAGACTTCCTCAATCAAACCCATGAATCTACCTGGGATGCCCCTCAACTATCTGTAGATCAATGGAACAGTGGGTCGAACAGTCATGATCCATGTGACCATGTCCACCACACGTGTAACACAGCCTGCTCTCGGCATGTGTATCTCTACCATGGGTACCCCATACAACCGATCCTATGTCATGTAGTCGCCAACCCATGGGTCTTGTCCTCTCGAGCCTCTGCCTCATCTGTCTGCTGCTTGCAGCAGAAGACTCCACTGCATGTCGACTAGTGGTGGGTCTCGCTGCTAGAAGCTGCTCAGTAAGGAAACTCTCCACTATGATGGATCGCTTCAACACCCCTGCCTGCATCGTGATGCTGAGCGAGATAACTGATGATCCGATCTCTCACTTGAGTCCCTGCTCGAAGGTCATCGCCCAAAATAATGGGTCCCACACCATATCTATGGAGTAGTGACAGAGGTGGGTGAACCACACTGAGTACTAAGCTACTGTCAAGTTACCATATTGTAGATGTAGTATCTCTTGTATCTACACCACACGAAGCGTGGCTGGGAAAAACTCCACAAGAAACAGTCTCTCGAAGTCTGTCCCTAGTAGAGTCATCTCGTCATGCACCTGGAGCATCAGAATACACCATCTGCATGCTGCTGCCTGAAGGAGACTCGCAAAAAGGATCACCATAAGTTTTGATGGTTCCCAACCAGTCTGAAGACACTCACCACAGCCTCCATCCAATCCTCATCCTCTTGTGGTTCCATCTCTCCCTTGAACCTGGGTGGCCTCTTGTGCTGGAACTCATGCAACACGCTCGAGAATCTTGCATCGTTTGCTGCTGGGGACGGTGGCATCAGTGGCCCAATGGGTAGTGGTACTGCTGGTTCATCCGCTGGAAGAGGGCCCTGCACCGAGGCATCGTCTCTTGGAGGGATATCTATGTGTACCACTCTTGGGGCTCTAGTTAGTCTTCCATGGGGAAGCATATTGAAATAAACATATGTGACACGGTCAAAGATTATACCTGGTGAGCATACCTGGTTGAGCTGACATAAAGAAAAACTTTTGAAAACACACATGCAATTAGCGTTTTCGTGCACTATGTCAGAAATCAGAATTTAGGGTCCATGTGTATGGATATGTCGGCCGCCGCACCAATACTGGAATCCCTAAACTAAAAACCACACTTAGTACCCTTAACAGTATTTATTCACTGAAAAAAAATACCATAGTCCTATGTTGTGTTGCAGAACTGACTCCTCTGATACCAATTTTTCAAGACTTGTCCTCGGGACCCATGTTGTGACTATCCCAAGACCACCATCCATAGCCTAGGGGCTGGAAACAAGCACCAAAGGCGTAAATCCTTATGCTAGGAAGGAATTATGTTTATAAATTGTAAAAAACACACAATGAGAGTATAACTGGAAGAAAACACTAAGTAAAAACTGTATACAAAAAGGTGTAATGAAAAGTAAAAGGTCCATATATACAAGCCCAATCAGAAAGTAAAAGTACAACTAAAAAGAAAGTACATCATTAAAAAAGAAAAGAAGCTATTGGGTCATCCTCTAGGGTTTTATACTTGAAAGATAGGTATTGATAGCCTCCTTGGTACTCCACGTCTGTCAGTCACCTCCATGTACCAACTCGTATTGAGGTCCACCTCTGGGTACCGTCCTATCCAGGTGCTCTAATCCTCAGTCTGCGCTGTCTGTCATCTGCATGTAGCACAATGATGTTCGGGCATATCCCATCTAGGGGTGAGTATAACGATACTCAGTATGGACCCTGAGACTCTCAAGGTCTCAAAAAATCCAACAAGGATAAGGCATAAATTATGAATTCAACAGATACCCCACTTATTTATATGCCCATACATATACCTATGTTATCAACTAATACATCTCAATCACGAGGTAAACACAAAAGTATCTAACTTAGCTCAACTAGGATTTTATTCTAAGGACATTATCGATCTAAACCCTCGGCTGCTGGATAAATCCTCCTCTATCGAGTACAGTGGGAATGTCGCGTCACACAGAGGCGCTTCCCACTAACATGGACTACTGGGGTCTCATCCGATCGAGTACAGTGGATCTGTCATGCTCACACATAGGCTCTCTCCAACGTGGGTCTGCTGCACTCACACAGAGGCATTGTTCTCATATTGTGATGAGGTACTCAATGTGTCGAGTATCGTGGGTCTATCGTTATCAAAAAGAGGCGCTCCCCACCCTAGGTCCACCGCGACACCAAGGCGCTCCCAACTGGGCTAGTTGAATCTGTCAGCAGTCGTCGAGTCTTAGCTAGCTACTGGGTTCCTGCACAAATGACTTCTCGTCTATAAATTATCCCCTCCACAAGCTACTTGTCGATACTCCAGCTATCATTAATTCCCATGTAAAATTATCTCAAAGTTCTGCCTCATCATAGGGGTCACAACTCCACATAGAGTGCGTCGATTAGATGCCTGGTCTGTGAGTTATTACTCTTTTTATTTTCGGGGGTCCAATTGGATTCGTGTACGATCAAACCTAACAATATATCAAATATACCGCGAACTGTAGTGGGGTATTCTCAAAGGGACCAGCGGGTTCCAAGAATACCAGCGCCATTGACGGGTTGTTAAACAAACGCCCGGTGCCAAAGATATGGCCAAAAAAAGTAACGTTCAGTAGTGGTCTTGGGCCCGGTCCGAACCCGGTCAGACCGACTTGGCCTAACCTAGACTAGGCTAACCTAGTCAAACCTACTAGGTCGGACCCAGCCTATTTGGTGGTTCCACCTGCTCTGTTTGGCCAGGTCCACTAGGCTTAGTCCAGCAGACTGCAGGGGCGGTTTAGCATTGAGGTCGCCACAGAGGCCGCTTGGTCCGAAGACTAGGGCTGGATCAGCCAACACCACGTGGGGTATGGATCTGGTAGATCATCCCAGAAATCCAAGTCGGTTCATCCAGAGATGACACGAAGGATATGGTGGGCCAGCTCAGGTGGCCGGCAAGGATTATCTGGTTTGCCCGGGAGCCTGGGCGCGGGCATGTCGCGTGGGGCGTAGGAAGGCCAGCAGGGCACCGGGTTCGGCGCAGGCAATTTGCGGGTAGGCCGCGGGGCACCGGGTAGGGAACGGAGAGGCCGGCGCGGTGCATACAGCAGATAGGCAGGTCGGTGAGGAGCGTAGGTAGGGCGCGGGCAGGCCGGCAGGGTGCGCCGGCAGCGTGCGGGCAGGCCGGTAGGGCGCATGCAGCGCGCCGGCTTAGCCGATGTCGGTGCGAGACACCGTGGGGGTGGTGTAGTTAAAGGAGGCCACAGGTAGCATGACCTTGGTCGTTTCCGTCTTAGTCTCCTCTTCATTGTTATGTCTCCATGTCGAAGAACACCACAAGAAGGAAAAACTATGGAGGTTGTCATGCCATGTTAGGTTGGCCCACACCCTCCGCATTTAGGGAGGTATTAATTGGCTCAACAAGACTAGCAGTTGATCATTAACACATCTACAACAAACCATTTCTATCCGATGAAGATGATATGAAAATGTATAACATCATCAAGTAGTAAAACCCCCTACCTTTGGCATATCATGAGTCATTAGTTGATGGAGTCGTGTAAGGTAGATGAAGAGAATCGCCAATCGTCACATCTGCCACACGCTCCAAAACCTGTGTTGTGTTGGTTGTGGAAGATGCACCACGTCGGTAGGATTCGATTGAGGAACTCGAAGAAGGTTTTCCCCAGAATTATTCATTGGAAGAACGCTCTCTTCGTTCTTCATTTGGAAGATATTTCTTCATTGGGAGAATTCTAATTCTCCCACGCTCTCCTCTCAAAACTACCTCCAAGTGTAAAATTCCAATCCAAAATAATATAATATGTTTTATAATTTTAAATGTTGGAAAAAATTCATAAATGGAGAATTCAATTAAGAGGCTCCACCTAATTAATTCACGTGTGTTGGAACAAATTAATTAGTGGAGGTAAATATGCTCCATTAAGGAGGTGGATGTAATGGGGTTTCTCCGCATTTATTGGGTAGTTGAGGAGGTTATACTCTCCTACATCAATAGGGGGTTAAGCCTCTTGTGGTCCCTGCATCATAACCTCTCACGGAAGGTTATGTTTGGGTAGACCCCACCACCATAACCTTTCAATAGAGGGTAATGTGTGTTGGTCCCACCTCCAACTCCCTTGAGGATTTTTTAACCCACTATCCTCCACATGGTGTAAAAAATAAAAATAAAGAGTTAGCTCACTTTATTTTATTAAATTTTTTTAAAACCCCAATAACTAAATTATACTCTAGATCAACTTTCGTCATGGGGGAAGTCTCATTAAGCCATTACTGGCGCTGCGAGTTCAACGGTTCCTCAAATTTTAGTTCCGAGTACTGGATCAAAAGTTATAAAATAATGCTCATAAGTTTACTGAACGTACCTAGAAAATGTTTCAGAAATTGATTCCGGGCACACCAGGTTTTAGAATAATGCATGGTAAATTTTTGCGGACTCATAAAATTACCATGTATTTACAAAAAAAAAATCATGAAAATTCCAGGTCATTACATAGCACCGTTCAAAATTTATAAATTTCTGATATTTTATTTACTAAACATAACCTAACAAAACTTCAGAAATTGTTTCTGGGCACACTAGGACTCAGAATCATGCGTCGTAAATTTTCAAGGACTCGTAAAATTCCTATGTATTTATGAATAAAAAACTTTCCACGTAAATTTCAGGTCTTTACAAAGAATAAATAGACATTCAACAGAAACATTATATTCATGTTCCTCTAGAGTAAGGAACAACCTAACTAAATCTTGATGTTGATGAAATCCATGTTTTTTCAAAGGATAAAAATTGATCCACATCAAAAACATATGAATTCTATACCCATATATCAAGGGTTAGAAATTAAATTTATATATTATCATCAGTTATGGTTTGGAAAAAGGACACTCATGTATTTTTTGGTCCATGGAAAATGTTCAAGAATTGCAAACTTCAATAAGTCAATGAACAAAACTATTTCGGATGATTGTCAAAATAGAAGTACATAATTCAAAATATAAATTGTAGATTCAAAAAAATAGTGATAATTCATATCCAATTAGATAATTAAACATTATTTGTTGAAAAAACCATAATTCATCACTAATTCATCAATTAAATTGAAAATAAATACGATAAAACATGAGTAGTGAGTCTGATGATATTCAATCTATTATATATTACCCAAAACATCAACTATTCATTATTATTATTTCTCTAGTCAAAGGGGTATTTTCATTGAATTGTTTACACATCCAATAATATTTGTTGTTATTATCAATATATTATGTTTTTATCATTAATCATCTAGTAGGAATAATTACAGGAATGTGATCAAAAAAACACATACCCATAAAATGTTTGTTATTGATGGATAATCTTGAGGAAAATCCTCAAATGTAAAAAAGATAAATTTTTAACTAATATATGAATTAATATATATATTTATATAATCTCTCTCAACATGGAATTAAAATTTTTGTTATATGTGTTTGTACATCACTCAATGTAGAAGTGGAATTCAGATAATATCTAAGAATAACTCACCATTCTAGATCTACTATAAAATTTAAATATTCATAAACCAATTTCAGCCGTATTGGAGATTTATATGATCAATATGAAAATATAACTAATTATAAAAAATTTTATTGGGTTTGAATTGTGTATAAAAAATGTGTCAAATAGTATGAAATTAAAACATGTTGGTTCATTTAATGCACCCTCATACCGGGACAACGAGTTTGTGGATATCATAACCTGGAATGTGGATTCTACTATATCAACCCCAACACCAATGACCCATATCCATTATATTAATTATTAAATAGGATTAAAATAAAAAAGATCTCAAAACCAAGGACCACTCATTTTATTATTCATTATGCATATTATACTCACATGATACCCATATTATATTGGGAATAAAATATAAAACATACAAAATATAAGAATTATCCATCCTCTAAGATAATTCAAATAATTCTTATACGAAACATTAGAAAACGGAAAAAATAATGGTATTCTCAATTTCTCATTAATTATTTTCTAAATGGAAATATTAAATCATTAAATAATGTATAATAATTATAACATTATAGATTACGTATATAAATTACCATTAATGAAAAACATGAGCATGAAATTTATCCATTAATATAATAAATGAAAAAATATCATTGATAATAATATTTCAATTCCCAATGAAGTAAATTCAAGATAGTGAATATCATGTATCATAAATAAATATAACTATACCATGAAAACCATTTTCTGATATAGTTTAATTGATGATTTGGTATACACTAGATATCTATTTAATAGTCCAAATAAATATGTATCATAAGACATATCATTGTATCGAGGGGATATTGAATTCTGGACCCTACCCATCAATGCATGTCTAATGAATTCCCCAGATATTTAATGAACAATTTAATTCAATACAAATTTTCAATATCACGAAATATTCATCATTTTAAATGGATACATTTTTATCCTTATTTTCCCAAGTCAATCAGATGATTCTATTGTAATACACATCACATAAAATTTTACTATAGTTCAAGAAATAAAAATATCTATGATATAAGGAGTATAGAAATTTATGTGAAACATAATTTCAAATGATCTTAATATTTTCAATGATTACTAAAAAATATAACTAAATCAAAATGAATAATAGAAAAGAGGAAAACATATTTTCATTAGAAACATAGTTTCATTTATAAAATCACAACCATTTGAAAAATAATTATAATTTAAGTGAAATATTAAAATAATATTTTATTATGTTGTTTTATTTTCAAAAACATTGAGAACACATAGAATTCCCCATATATCAGAAAATTTATGTGGTCTTGGTTTTTAATTCATTAATAGTATTTCTTTTGATAGTTTGTGAAGGAAGTAACACAATTAATCTCTATGAAAAAAATATATTCATTGAAATACATTAAAAATTTTAATGTAGAATAAATATTTTCGTACAAATATATTTTATAAATAAAAATTATATTAAAATATCATTATCTAAATAGAACATAAATATATATTTTTAAAAGATAAATAAACATAAATATAATTTAATGATTTATTTTATTGACAAATGTAAAAATTATATGAAAACAAGGATGAAAATATGGAAACACCATTATTACATAATGGATAAAATTCAGATTTTTATGAAGGATTGATTGTAATATTCTTTAAATAAATATAATGAAACCCCAAAAAAATATTATACACAAATACTTACCTATTTTGTTACATTTGAATTGTAATCCCTTGAAATAATAAATGTGAATTATAAAAAACTATCATGAAAAAATTATTACTTGTGTAATATATATCATTGGAGTTGTAAAATCTTTGTATGAATGTGAATTGGTGAAAAATAAAAAAATATTTCTCAATGGAGTGTAAACTGAGACGAAATACCTTACCCCATGCTTCACATTTTTTTAACATTAATTAACATATTTTATAATTGTTTGAAACATGTTATTAAATTATTTCAGAAACAATTCATATTTATAAAATCATATGTGATCCTCTTAATGAATATTATCACCTATTCACAACTAATATTTTATAACACCATGGTGTCTAGTGTTATGTGCTACGTTGTCTCATGCATTTATTTCTCATAAATGATCATATTCAAGTTAATAAAATAATGTTCAATCACCTTAAGAGTTATATTAAATTTATATGTATAATATCTATACATTATATATTTTTTATAATCATAATATAAATATGAACATGAAAAATCAATCACATCGCTATGTGGATACTTTAAGTTGTATGGATACACGACTGATTTTACAATTTACAAAATGGGTGGAAGCTAATGGAAGCAGATAATAAATTGATTTTACAGAATATATATTATCTCATAATTATCATATATTTTCCATATTTCTATGATTATGATTATATAAAAGAGATAGTGAGGATAGAAATCTTATAATAGATCCCAAAGTATAAGAACCACATGAAAACGAGGGAGGGTTTCTTCCCATTTGATGGATAAGTAGATCAATAAATATTATATCATTAAAATAATTAAATCATAGTATATGGTTGATAATACATTTAATATATTGGAATTATTATGAAAAAATTTGTGGTGGATAATGTAGAAGGTAAATGAACGATATTGGTGAAGACTATTCCCTTCTAAAAGAAAACTATTCTTTTTAAATCTTATTAATTCCCCCAGTTTTGTTGATTTTATAATAATAAATTCTAAATAACATTGTTAATGATGTTGGGAAATATTTTGGAAGTATTTGGTTCTGATAAATGGAATAATATTTTTGAATCGGTGAGGGAAGTAGGTTTCTTTTTATAATAGAGGTGACATTCATGAACAAATAATAATAAATAGATCATATTTTATTTTTATAAGGGTATGTTATAAATTTAATAATTTAAATATGTTTTATAAATTTATCAGGATATTTTAACGCTTATCATTATATATTTAACTGAGAAAAACATAGTTTGACATTAATCATATTATATAATTTCTATAATATTATGTATTCATTATATCCAAAAAATTTAGTATATATACCTAATATTAATTATTTGATTCTGAAAAATGGAATCCATTTTCTCAAATTATAGTTATGTAATTATTAGAATTTAATTTGATAGTAATCTTTTGAAATTTGTCGATTTTTTTTCATGATATGAATTTTCATACATGAGACTATCATACATTAACTATTTTACTAGTAATCACTATTATATATAGTTAGATTCCGTTATCAGGATATATAATATATTAAATTCATTTAAATCATCAACAATAAAACATAATATTACTAATTAAAATGGATGTCATTAAATAATTAGAAACCATTTTATGGAAAATATCACCTTTACCTCTAAGTGATATAATAATTATTTCAATAAAATTTAAAATAAACACATGGTTAATTATAAAAATTATAACTCACCATTATGAATATTTGATGGAATAGATAAATGTACTTTTTCAATCATTATTAATTATTATTTTTATATGAAATTTTCAAAATCTTATTCTTTTCTTATTTTTACCAAGTATGATAAAAAAATTATACATCCTATAAAATTAGAATTTATGAACTATACAATTTTAAAAACTGAATTATATTGTAGTATTATGAGAATTTAATTTTCACTAAGTATATTTGATTCTTGGGTTTAATAGAAACCACTATGAATTGTTTTCATGGGATTTTTATACTCATATAATGGAAATAATTTAGTATAGTTTATAGTGGATTGACATACTCAAAACAATCAAATCATCTATATATCAAAATAATTATTTTTTATCATATTACATATATACATATTGTGAAATATTTTATTCTATATGAAAAACCAATTTTGATCATATTTCATCAGGATCCATGGTTTAACATTATGGTTTGGCAGAGTCATTAATAGTATTTTAAGATTGTGTTGAACTCCAATATGACCTATCACCCCTAATATACTATCAATGTTTAATAAAAATTATACCTAGTTAAATATGATAACATATTATTTGATGGAATTTAAAAGAGTGTAGGACAAACATCTTCCACTGGTTGAGTTTATGTACAATGTCAACTTCCATTCATATATTCATACGGGCACATAAAAATATCTAAATGGGATTTTTTGTGTAATCCAAATTTATTATGGTGACCTTTGTGAAAAAAACTTTTTTGATAAATATCTTATAAAATAACATTTATATTATGTTCAATCTATTTTCCAATATAATAATGTTTCACAAGTCGACCAAAATATACAACATGGATATCATTAAATTTCAAATAAGTTCAAAAGTGTATATTGTCTTCCTTTATATATATCCATAAAAGATAGTAATGAGGTTTTTTTGAAAAGGATTTTATACAGTATATTTTTTCCCATAGATGAACCTTGATCATGTATATTTTTTGACTTTTAAAACGAATCAACTTATGTATTAGGCTAAATTTCATAATGTGTTTCACATATATCTCCTCAGAATGTAAGTATCTGACCCCACATGCATAATTAATTTAGATTTTTTATGATTAGATAATAGCATCTTATTTTTGGATAATATAGTGAAAACGTTATAATGTTATTAATAATAATATAACACACATTTCAAAAGTACATTAGAACAATAATAAGTATTTAGTTTTATTATAGAAAGAAAATAATGATAAAAATAGAGATACACACATATGTTATAGAATAAGGGTAAAAATTAAATTACCAATGAGAAAATTTTTCTAAATTTGGTAAGAATGTAACTATGTAGGTTTTTATATTTGAAGCTTCTCCAACATTAAATATATTTGTGTCATATTTTGGAATATAGTATTTTATAAATCAAATAATAAACAATCCCAAAAAATATCAAATTATTTCATTAGTATAAAAATACTAAAGGAAAGTAAAATATTTAAAATTTAAAAATGGTTCAAATAAAATAATTATTATAATTTTGAAATACATGAGAACATGGCCTATTATAGATATCAAAGTGGAATATAGTAATCAAAATAGAAAAAAATATAGTGACCCAACTATTTATTTTATAACTATCACATCATTTTAAAAATGATAAATATAACAACATTAAAAATACAGGATCTAATGTTTTCGTATCTGGTGAATATTAATATTATAAATAAATTATACATAATAAAATAGGGTTGTAATTTATTTATTTTTTATCTATCTTCTTTGTGTCCCTCTAATTCTATTTAGTACAAGTAATCATCTAAGTATCCACATCAATAAAATTGTTATACAAAATTTCATGTAATTGGTTGAATAAGGGGCATTGGTCAAAATAATATAAGTGAAAATAATAATAATCAAAATAAAATAATAATAATGTTATCATCAATATCATAGAGGAAATAGCATATAACGTCATGGAATGTGAAAATTCATTGAAGTTAAACCTCGTAAATATTTAGTCAAAAATCTCACATAGTATTCAAAAAAATAGCATCATGTATATATATTTCATATGCACAAAAAAAATCATTATTATGAACAAAGGTATCATCGTGTTCATTCATATTGCATTTTATCTCAGGAGATACATAACATTATTCAATGCAATAGATGGTTATATAATCCTACTCCCACCAATTACATCATAACATTTTCATAATCATGAATTCTATATAAAACATATACCAATCAAAGTCACAATGTAATGAAAATGAATAAAATAACTTTCAATAAGGATTTCATAATTCATTCATTAACGAATAAATTTTCTTATTTTCAAAATTAATATTGGAAATAATAATTCGATATAATACATTATTATTTAGGAGTTGAAAAGAAGTATTTCAATATGAGTAAAATAATATGTTTTGGAAATTGGTATGACATTGAAAAAATGTAGGGTTTTATGTAAAAGATTTTAGAATGGTAGGAACATGTATATCCATGATTGAAAAGGGAATGTAATTTTGAAAATATTAATATGATTAATTTTATTGTGGAATAAAGAATAACCCAAATAGTGGAAATTAGGTTTGAGAATCCCTACACTTTTACTCTTTATTGACATTGTCACATTTGTGCCTACTGAATAATAAAAATATATTTAAAAATAATATAAATATAAGTTATTTTTAATAATTTACTCTAATTATTATAAATTATAATCATTCTATTATGTTTCATAATTATTGATAATGAAATTAATTCATTTTAATATCATTTTTCATAAAATTTACCTTTTTCTGTAGATTCATATATTTTATCAAGGTCAGTATTAAGTAGGACCTATCAGAAATATATATATATATATATATATATATATATATATATATATTATAAATAATTTATTTTATCCAATCATAGTGTCAGTGATATGAAAATAATTTAAAACATTTGTGATGGTGGCTAACGACCATTTTTGGTAACACTGTCTAAATATCTATAAATATATGAATCGAAAACGAATACATAAAAAATATATTGTTTACAAAATGTTACCATAATTAATATAATGTTTATCTGATTCTCAATTAAGAGGTATAGTATTGTATTTTGAAATAATATTTTAACTGAGAAATGATAAAATGTAAACAATTGAAGAGATCAATACAAACTCTTTCTTCTGGGTATCTTTGCTTATACAACAGTTCAACTCCTTTTATTTTTTGAGTTAGATTTTTCTATAAACTCTATTTTGATTATAATAAAATTAATAAGAATTATTTGTGTATAGTTTTTCATTAGATTGTTTGGGAGTTTTGTTTTTTCAAGGGAAGGGAACGGGGATATTTATATATGATGAGATGGATATTTTTAGAATAATATTTTGAATTAAATAATATATCAATGTTAAAACGTGTAATATTGAAAAAATATAAACTATATATCATATCTTAATATATTATAATGGATTTTAAACTGTAAATAAACTTCATAATGTTTATTAAATTATTTATTAAAAAAGAATGTCGAATGATATAAAAATTTATATTTGAAGAAATAAATTTTGATATGAGGTTATGGAAAGTAGTTTTTAGGTTTTTAAAAAAATATATCATATTTTATTTAATATTTTAAAAAATAAATTATTTAATGGATGATCCTCAATTTCTATAAGTGATTATTATTTTATTACTTTCTGGTTGATGTACAGTGAGATAATCTGATTTTTTTAACAAAATAATTATTACTATTCATCCATAAATTGATGTATTTCAATAAAAAACACAGTTTATGATATAAACGTTCCAAAATATAAAATTATATTAATATAATATACATAAATTTATAAAATAGTTAATTTTAATGAATAATATAAATGTAATTATTTTTATGAAATACATTAATATATAATTTATTGAAAATATAATTATATTTTCTTGGTGTTTTTAATCATTACATTAATTTTTTTGAAATAATATATAAATATACACACACAATTTAATTATGATTAATATTATTTATCAAAAATTATTTTAATTTGTTAATTTTCTATTTTAATAGTCATGTTACTATTTTACCAGTCAGGAAACTATAACCAAAATTTCTGTTATTTTTTCAATAGCCACAACACTATTTCAATGATCAATTTATATCCTATAAATAAGACGTCTTTTACTAACACAATATTTTATTAAATTCCAATTACAGATATATATTTCTATTTTTATATAATTTTTATTCATTTACTAATATTATTATTCTTATCTATAATGTTTTTAGTCAGAGGGGAAAATTATAATAGATTGAGGAAATCCCTATTGACCCGTTTTAGATTTAATATTTTATATTATTTTGTTATCATTTAAGGTTTTGAATTTTTATTGGTTTCATTTATAATAAATGAAATATTTTTAAATAATAATATAAATATTCTATTCGTTTCTCAATATTTATTAATTTTATATTATTTTATAACATAATAGAAAACAAATATTTATAAATCATGGGTTGTTACATTGTTCCACCATTTAGAAATTTCATCCCATAAATTTCAACTCTTATTCTAAATTGAGACATGGTGATGGAACATTTGTTTCATTTTTTCGTTTAGTTCACATGTCTCTTCTTCCAAATTATACTTCATTCACAACACGTTTACATAGTGAGTTTTTATGTTTTGTAGAGCATTGTATCTATAGACCAAAATCATCACCAGCTCTTGTTCATATGATAAATCATTAGCTTGTTATCCCAAATTGAGATTAAGAACATTTGAGGGGTCAGGTATATACTTTTTCTTGAGATATACATGGTACATGTCCGGAAATAGATCCATATTTGGTGGAAGTACAAACCAATAATCTACTACTCAAATTTGATTAAGGGTCTCAATGTGGTTTATTTACGTGGGTCTATTATTCCATTTCAATCTAAAACACATTACTATATTCCATACTGATATTCGATGGAAATCACTCTCTTTGTAACATCTCTCCTTATACTCATTTGATAGAGACGGAGGGAGGATGCCACTTGGCCTCAAGAGACATCCCCAAGAGGCCAAAGGCTGACAATAAAAGCTGAATGATGTCACAAGAATGTAGGGGATGATTTACACTTAAATAAATAATACCATTAACCAAGGAAACCATAATCAGAATCGTACTATGTGATGCATGAATAAATAAAAGATAGCTCAACTGATTCATTTATGAAAACCACATGAAAATATACATCCACAAAAGAAAGATAAAATAAGACATAAAAAAAGAGAAGAAAAATTAAAAATCAATGAAATCAACAATACTCTCTGCTACCGAAGCTCTATGATAAAACAACAAAACAACACAAGTTTCATGAGGTGGTGCTAAATAACTGTGATAATTTACCTTTTCTCATGTCCCAGAAGATAGCATCATAAAGAGAACCATAGTAAAAAAATAAGGGGTGAGTATAAATGTAGTAGGTTTTCCTTAATGACTTCCCTACTCAAAGCACAAGGCTATAAAAGATACCAACTTTTATATACAAGAGATTAAATAAAAAAAAATTCAAAAAACTAAATATAATGAATTTCCAAAACCATTTATAACCAAATGTACACATTTTCTATTTTAAACAATATTTGAGGAAGTCAGATTTCCTAAAAAAATAAATAAATTGGATTTAAACTAATTCTCAATAACAATTTGGAAAAAATATTTATGATTCACAACACACCCACAAATGCAAGATTCATTCTGAAAATTGAATATTAATGAGTGGTCTCTTATCGAATAACCTTATGTCCCAGTAACCCATGCCCCATATCTAGTGTCACACAACAGTTACCCCAATAACATAAATCCCTTTTTAATGGCTCGCTAATAAGTAACTCATAGAAATCCTATGTATTCTGAAACCACTTCAAATATCCATTTCAACTGATTTTAATAAAACCATATTTTTAATGATAACTATTATACAATCCAGTTATACACACCTATTACATCTCAATAATATCATTACATTTATTAAAAATTCTTTAATCATGTCCATTAAACCAAATTCCATTAAAATACTATTTTATAATCATCCTTTTAAAGTCACGGATCAAACACTTTATTCATGAAAACCAATTTTTTATATTTTCACACACCATAATTCATGAATTATTTAATCAATCATCTAATAACCAAATAACAGTAAAATCCACATAAAAATTCAATAGTAAATAACTCCCATTAGTTATACTATGAGAACGTGGGAGTGAATCCACCCGCATTGATCATTTTGATGAATATTAAAAAAGGAGGAAGAAGCATAAAAAATGGGTATTAAATTCATGTAACCACCTTATATCTTTTCTCTTACCAACAACAAGTCCAAACTCATAGTATTTCGAATAAAAAATATTATTCCTATACATAAAGGGAATATGTTATAGAATATGTGAATAGATGAAATGTATTTATAAGTAGATGTAAGAAAACATTAAAAGAATGAAAAAGAACGATGACATACTCCCAGAAATCAACTTCAAAAAATCAATGAAAGGATTTTTATTGATTCCAATTTTCATGGGATTTGTTATGCAACATTCAATGGATAATAATAATGTGATTACACTGAATATGAAAAAATTGAGGGAGTTCTAAAGACAAATATGTGTGATCCAGTTCATTAGGATCTCATTCATTTCATTCTCATGTTCCCAAGACAATTCATGGATCAAAATGTGTTACTATAAAACGATCACAAGAATGGATCTTTTTCAGCCCAAGACTTTATCCTACCTATAGATAATCTGCAGTAGGATATGTACCAATGATCCAACTGAAACTTCATCAATGTGATCCCATCTGATCACATGGTTATGATATAGCTGATAATTTTCCAACAATGGTACATGGAACACATTATGCATAGTACTAAACATTGGTGGTAATTCCAACAGATGTCCAACCTCTCCATTATGTTCTAGAATCTTGAATAGGCATATTAATTGAGGATATGACTTTCCCTTCTTTCTAAAATGTTGATTTTTCATTCCTTGGAGAGAACAACAGTATCACATGATCTCTCACTATGAACAAAAACGGTCTTTGACGATGATCCACATAAGATTACTAATGACTCTGGTCTGTCTCCACCTGTTTTATGATAATGTGAATCTGCAATGTGGTTTCAGGGAAATAGATCGGCACAATTAGTGAAGTCTCACCTATTTCCACCCAATAAAGTGGAGAACAACAAGAACACCCATACTATTGTTCAAAAGGAGATATATGTATCATGGCCTCATTTCTGTTATTATATGAGAACTATACTAAGGGTATATAATCCTCCCACCAGACACCAAAATCAAAGACAAAGTCCCTAAACATGTCTTAAAATGTATGTATCATTTTCTCTGATTATCCTTCCGCCTAAGGGTGAAGCATTGTACTCATAGTCAACTAAGTATACATTTTATTCTTTTATGATTTCATAAAATGAGACGTGAACCTCTGATCTATGTATATCATTATCGAAACTATAATTACATGACACTTAACCACTTCATGGATATATATTTTTGATATGTCCTCTATCTTATGATTTTCATTAACTGGAATGAAATGGGCCAACATTGGGATCTTATCCACTATCACCCATATGGAATTGTTCATTCAATGCTTCATTGAGAGACCTATAACATAATCCATGTCCATCGAATCCCATTTCTATAATGTAATATGTAAAGACTGTAACATACCTTATTTCCTCTGAACCTATTTCTTAACCTATTGAAATTTTATCAACAATGAAACAAACTCTGTCACATTCCTTTTTATTATGCTCCAACAGAACTACAACTTCAATGCCTTATACATCTTTTTTATTATTGAATGAACTACCCGTATCCATTGGGAGTCATCATGAATATGTTTCCTTCGATAAGCCATAGGTACAACCATCTAATATTAGAATAGTTAATTTTAACTAGCATCAAGTTTCCATCCCTCAATGGTCTCCCCACCATTGAGTTTTGAATTCGTAACCAGTCATTCAACATTAGATGTTTGTGCCTCTTTGACCATTATTAACAAATCATGAACAACCATGGATGAAAAGAAAATATGAACATCACACTGGTCTTCTCATTCGACATGCATATCATCTATGAATGACAACAAATTCCATCCATTAAATGCTTACTTTCCCAAATGATAATTTGAATATCTCTTTAATCCATTAGCCACTGAATATCCATTTCTTATTTGATACATCAAGTCAAAGTCCAATATATGGAGATAATCCATCCATATAAATTTCCACATATTCCTATACCATTTTGAGAAAGTATTTTTCAATCTCTTATAATCCATAAACATAGTGAATTTCTCCCCTAATAGATAATGACGGCAGGTCATCAAAACATGGACAAATACATCTATTACGAAATAATGTGTTCGATAATTCATCTTAGTAACCATCAAATTTTAGGATCCAAAAACTATAACATGATATCCTAGTATGATGAAGCATCCCAACCCTAATCTCAATGTATCATAAGAAATTACTTACACAAGTCATTATTTTAGAAAATTCCTAGCATGTGTTGATATAATGAGATATTTCAACTCTTGAAAATATTTTTACCATTCATTAGTCTATTGAAATGGTGCATTCTATATCCTAAAAGCTATAATATTTAAATCTAATAATGATAATACAAGCACAATGCATCGGTAATAACTAGCTAGACCATGAAAGATCTATATATCAAAGTCATTCTGGGGTAGTTTCTATGAGATAATAGCTTCTATCATTTCAGTATCAACTAAAATACATTTTTCAAAAATTACATTTCCTTGAAAATGAAACTATTTTATCCAAAATTATACGTTTATATTTTTCAATACAAAATAATGATCTATTAAGACATCCAACAATTTTTAAATGTGTTTCTAACTATTAGACATTTTCCTTGAATACAAAAATATGTTTTCCATGAGTTGTACAACAAAAGAATCCAGATATTGCTGAAATATCTGATCCATTAAATACATAATGATTAATGGTTCATTTTTATGATCGAAACAAATTAGAGTGTATTCATAATGGAAACATCTTATTCCGAATGTTTTTTTCCCAGAATATCCTCCTTCTGATCTCCCAATTGGTGATACCATGATTGAAAGTCAATTTTAGTTGACCATTGATCTCCCCTCAATTGATTGAATAGATCATCAATTCATCTAAGGGGATATATATTTATTATCATATGTTGGTTATTATTAAGTTAATCTACACATAGACTTATAGTTCCATATATTTTTATCATATAGATGTTTGTTTCAACCCATGGGGATGTTCTTACCTAAATGAAACCTTTTCTTCCATGAACTTATAACTACACATTCATCTCCCAAAACAGTTTTGGTGCAATGTAATATGATTGATGAGAAATAAAACCATTCCCTGTTGGAGATCAATTATAACAAAACATAAATTATATATGGTAACCATGAGAAGTATTTGGGTAATATATAATGAAATTAATCCACAACTACTGGAAGACTGATATCATTGATCTCTTAAATTGATTCAATGATTAACGCTGCTAAATGGTAAGAGATTTTTCCACTAAGTGTTCTAAGAACCCCATTACTCATTTATATACAACCCTTTTTCCACTAATGATATTCTTGATTCCATTGTGAGTTGTGAAAAAAAATCTTCCAAAATAATAGTATATGTGATCCTTGAACGTCATAAACCAATCCATAATATATTGTATATCATAGGAATCCATCTCTTACACAATTAAATCCTATTTTACTCTTATCCATCAATATTTGTAGAAAATGCGCTACCCAGAAAGGATTGATATTATGTTTATATTATAGGATAATAATTTTTAAATACATATGGAATCATCTCGAGTTTTAATCATTGCAAATAAGCAACATGATAAACAATGGAGGATTGTGATGCACCTGTATCAAACAAAAAATTTATAATGGTAGAATTCAACAGAATCTTATCTCTAACCATATATGGAACATTCTAATCATCCAAAATAATATGATTATCTGTATACAATTGGTTCATCTCTTTGGTATTCTCTTTGATTCCTTACGGTGATTTCCATCATTGAGGGTTCATGGTATTCTAGGAATCACCATGCCTAGCACTGCTCTACTGACATAAATGATCCTTTCACCTTCACCCCGTCGAAAAATATGATTCTTGCAACATCTGAGAAGTGTCTCGAGTACCTATCATCATAGCACTATGATAATAACATAGATGATGCCCCCATATAATTGTAGTTATGAAATTAGCTTGGTAGTTCCACACCCTATCTATTTATTTGGTCAAACGAAGAACATTGGAAATAGCACACTATTCCTCTGGGTCATGAATGAATGTACAATGAACCATCCATCTAATTTTGAGAGCCACTAACTCCAAGAAAATATGTGTCCCCATTCCGGTTTCTCCATACATTTGAGTTCATAATATTCCCCACAGTTACCATAATAATTTCTCCCCCTATAGATATTGAGATATCTCATTCAACCATTATCTCTCGATTCATTATCTTTGTATAATCATAAATTAAGATTACCATAATCTTCAATCAAATATCATGTCATATACTAGAAATGAAGATTCATGCCTTTAAGGATTTAATCACCACATAATACGGTGAAATTCACACAAAATTCATTAATTTCGATGAATATTCTGTGATAGATGGACTTTCTTTCATTAAGAGGAAGTAACATATTTTTTCTGTATCTTCAATGTGAAAGGATTTAAATGTTTAATGAACAATTATTCAAAATCCTTCCTACTCAGACCTTGTTCCATGATTGAATTATATACTACAACCCAACACATTCATTAAGGATCCTATAGAATACAAGTTTCCAGTTATACATTCATCTCTGCTATTGTGCCAATGAAATCAATGATATGATTCATCTTCTTCAGCCACACATATGCCTTTTCCTGTTCAGAATAACCCATGAAAATGGGGGGTTCTTCTTCATGAACTAGATGGAATGATACACTTATCTTTTTTCATCAATCTTGTTTCCTTTTTAAACATACATGAATTCTTTTACATGACTCTTAACCAACTATTGGTTATCCTTTAGTCCAGGTGCACTGACATTTTGGGCTACTTCATCCGGTTTGTTTGTTCGACACCTATCCAGTGCACTTTTTATAATCAAACAATAAACACATTAAATCTCCATCTCAATAAATTGATGGCATATAATTTCAATATCTATCACATTAAGTGTAAAAAAAATTTCATTCAATAATCATCCTTTTTCATGATAATTTCTTTAAAAAATAAAATCCATTCCTTCATATGAAAATCAACCCATTTTCAAAATTTACAAATTAGGCCCTGTTTAAAATCATTCATTTGAAAAAAATTCATTATTTTCCAAAATTCAATACAATGCCTCATGTAATATGTCATTTTTCTAAAATAAAATATAAAATCATTCTGTTAATTCATTCTTCTATTTCATTTCATGTTCATACCATTGGCTAAACCCATGAAAATGATATTCTAAAATCATATAAGTGTCTTCAAAACACTAATGTACTCAAATCCCTAGTAACGTGAAGATCAACATAATAAAGATTGCTATGTATTTTAATTATATACATTTAATGTCCCTAAAATTCTACTCATTTAAATGATTCCATCCCAAGGAATATATAAGATTGTATTTAACTCCAATATCATGAAACCAAAGTCCAAATGTTAGGAAAGGAACGAACCATCTGATACTTTTTATAATATCCCACCATCTCATCATATTCTTGATAATGTTGGAGGATGAAACTTGGCCTTAAGGGACATCCCCAGGATGCCAATGGATGGATATAAATTCTGAAGGGTTTCAATTTCATGTGACAATTGATTGACCCAAAAATAACTAATACGATTAACCCAAAAAAACCAAAAAAAATCAACTAAATATATTATTCATGAATAAATGAAATACAACTCAACCACTTTATTTATCAAAAACCCAACAAAGTATACTATAACATATGAAAAACAACCATTCATTTAAACAATGTAAATACAACAAAAAACACAAATATTACCATAATACTCTATGATCCACATTCTCCTTACTCCAATCACAAAACACCCATGTATCATTAGGTGGTGATTAATATGTGTGATACATTACATTTTCCCATGTCTCGGAGGATTGAATCTAAAATAGCACCAACGTGACAAATCAAGGGTGAGTATAAACATAGTAGGATTTCTCCAATGACTGCTATTATCATGCCACCATGATATAAAAGTTAGCGACATTTATATAAAACATTTTATATATAAAAATTTCGCAAAATAGCATATAACTAAATATAGACATGTTAAAAAACTATTTATAACCAAATGTACAAAAGGTATATTTTAACCAATTATCAATAAATTCATATTTCTAGAAAAATAACCAAATGTGCCATAAATATTTTCTCATTATCATATTTGAATACCAATTCCATGATTCAAAAAACACCCACACATGCATCCTTCATTCCGACAGTTCCAAACTCATGAGCGGTTTGTTATCCAATCACCCTGAGTCCCAATGAACCCAACCCCCAATCTAGGGTTACCTACCATGTACTCACACCAATTCAACACACCCATTATATTTATTAAAACCCATTACTTTTATTTAATACCCTTTAATAAATTATATAAAAAAATTCCATAAAAACCAAATTTTTAAATCTTCATTTCAAGATCAAGGATAAAACACATCATTCAAAAACACCAATTTTCTACATTACCATAAACAGTCATTCAAGAATGTTTATAACAATACAAAAAATCCAAATCACAATAAAATCTAAAAAAAGTAATAAATTTAATTCAATCCATTAATATATACTATAATGTGTCCATAGTAAAACAACCTACCTTGACCATTTAAAAAAACAAAAAATGGATGAAGAACGATCAAGAAACCATGTATGAAATCCATAAAAAATCAATTTAACAATTATCCTATAAAAAAATAGAAAAAAAATCATCATATATTGCATTTGAAAATTATATATCTAATCCAAACGGTTGATTATTTGAGAATTGGAGGAGATATATGAAGTGGATCTAATTAGATCTAAGAAAATGTTATAAAAATGAAGGACGGTGAAGTACCTTATGAAATCCGCTTCTAAACATAAAAGAAATAATCCAGTTTGATTCCAAATTTCATAAGATATGTTCTATAACATTCTATGGAATATAATCACTTGCTAGGGACTCATAGGGGAAAAATAGAAGATTGGAGTCCAAAACACGTGAGATCTATTTTTTAGCATCTCACATTCACACCGTGTATGGTGAGTTCACATGGTTAGAAAAACTTTATGATAATTGCGAATTAGATACAATTTGGTATGACACATTCAAGTCATCCTATAATATCCTCCTAAACCTGTATCCACCATGCTAAAGCTACTATCCCATATCTGTAACTCTGCATGGATTATCCCATGATTCTGTACAATTTAGACTAATAGTGCATATCTCATGCGCCTTCTCGTTAACCAAAAACATTCCAAAATATATCCAAACCCTCCCAACATTCACCATTATAAATTATAAATAGGAAAACCATATATAAAGGGTTTCATACCAGAAATAGGGTGTACTAAAATCTCCATCATCAATCATTATTCCACTTCAACGGTTTTCTAAATAACTCTTTTACAAACTATTAGAAGAAATAATTTGTTGTGTGTTAGCATAAACCATATATTTCATATCATTCACAAGGTATCAAGAAACTATATTTTTTTACAGAATCATTTTCCCATTGTTTTTTACATATTCATTTCTTCCCGTAAATATCATCATTCTGATCTGTTTTAATATATGAGTTAATGTTGTTGTTATATGAGAAGACAACTAATTGAAGGTCCATATCAAATCCTCCCTTAAATTTTATTGATGGGGATCTTACATATTTTTGATTGAATGAATTTTATTTTTAGAATCGCTATTATTTTGCGGGTGAAATTCAATTCAGTATAACAACCATGTCGAATTATTTTCTCAAACTTTGTTGTAAACCGTGGATCACTAATAGAGATGTCTGAATTTGGTACCTCGTGAAACCTCAAAAAATCATTCACATATAAAATGGAATGTTTTTCAAGTGATAAATCAAAAAAACGTGATAATGTTGAAAACTTTTGTGGGACCCTCCACCACATAAATCATCGTATTGTTTACATGAGTTTATTTTGAGAGACCATTGAAAAATTCCATAGTGAAATTATCTAATATCCACATGTTTATTGGAAATGGATTTATCATCCCATTGGTCTTATTTCACTATACATTAACTTGATGAAATTATAAACACATTGAGAGGAACTAATAAATATCTTTATTCATGTTTTCCCAAAGTATGTTTTCTCAAATATAAAGATCTATCTTCGTACCTATAAGATTAATAGTGAAATATAATCTATGTGCATTATCCAATAGTTCATTATTTATCTCATGTGATTTTAGAACACAATGACACCATCCAAAAATAATGACACTGTCATCACCTCTATTGAACTCATATAGCTTTCCATCTTTTATTGATCTCGCATTTATTTATAGATATAGTTAATCCAATTGTTCCACCTTTTAATAATATTGGTCGAATTATTCAATAATAATCCAAAAATGTATTATGTATTCCTTATAATTATGAATTCTAGATCCATTAATTTATATTCATTGAATATAGGATCTTTTTCAATATGCCGCATGGAAATAGTATAAGTTACTCTTCAACAAAGGATATTATCTACCTTGTTCACATTTCATAGATTGTAGAGAGAAATTATATTCCTTGATTTTAACTAACCATCTTCATGGATTAATGATGAGCTCCTTCATTTTGAATATTTAAATTATATTCTTATGATCATTATATATGTCACACTTCTCACTATATAGATAATGGTATGAAATATTTATAGTGATGATCACAAATAATAACTCCAGATCATGTTTCATATAGTAATTATAATGGATTTCCATCAATCATGAGGCATATGCTATCACTTTTTCATTTTTTCATGATTACTGTAACACCCAGATTTTTTTGTAACATTAATTTTGGAAATAATTCAATCTTTTTGATGTTTTCCATTTCGCACAACACTTCAATTACCTAATATTATATTAAATAATTTTATGGATTTTATTATACAAAACAACTTATTAATCGTGAACTACATATAAAATAAATGTTAGATTTATCTACATGGAACACTGAGGTTAGATTACACAACATGCAATACTGACTTTCCTCGATTGGTCGAGTAACACATATGACCGAGTGTTAAAAAAATAACACAACATTAAAATATAATTATTTAATATGATATAACATGGATTTTATTTTTAATATTATAGGATTAATTTATTTATTTTTTATTTCATTGGATTCCTATTAATTATAAAATAATATAGAATCCAAATAAATAAAAGGGGAATGATTTTTAATGACTATTTTGGTGTAGAAAATATTATTTATCATAATAAGTAAAATTAATTACCAATGTTGAATGATATTAATGAAATTAAGTTTTTATATATTCTAAATAAATATTTTTATATTCATCTAATTGATTCTATATGAATTAAATGAGAGTAGACCAAATATTAGAAATTAGAAATTATATTTTTATAAATGTAGTTTTATTACCTTTTAATGAAGATCATGTATAATATATGAATTTTGGAAAATTAATAATTATAATATGTAAACATAAAATTATTAATTCAATTTGAATAATAATAATTAGTTTAGGTTAAATGTTTTGAACTTTTATGTGATGTTCCATTTTTTAGTCAATTTTGAAAAATACTGAATTTTAGTTCAAAATTGTTATTTTATTAAATTTTTTAATAAGGATAAATAACATATTAAAGTGTTTTACTGGTTTGTTTGATCATATTTATATCAACTGACCCTATTTGGATCATTTAAATCAATTTTAGTTAGAAATTTTATGTAAAAACAATACAATCTTTTGAATGGTTTTACATTAAAACACAACATTGTCGACCCGACAATAATAGAAAATTTAAATTCTTTACGACCACATGTATGATCATTATTTTTTAAAAATGATTCCATAATTTGAATCATGATAATATTACAATTATAATATGTTGAGAATAGTTTTTTACAAAAATGTTTACGGAAATTAATTGAAATTATTTACAACCAATAAGGTAAATTTAAGCTTAACTAAAGACTAATGTATTATCTTACATGTCTAAATTTACTAGAAAAATGTATAAAATCCATTTTATGGCCATATATGGACCCTATATTAACTTATATCTACTATGGACGATTATTGGATCCATATTCCTTGAAACAAATTGGGTGCAATTCCCTTTCCCAAAATGTACAAGAGTGCCACTCCTCCACCTATATAATACTACCTTCACATTACCTAATTCATCACACCTCAAAATCGCCATTGGAGTCACCAAGATGAAAAAGAATATTTCCTTAGAATACCTTTATTCATTTTCAATCCTACCCTTGGATAGTATCCCTTTGGTTAATACCAAAAGGAGTTAAATGAATAAGGGGTAATATTCTTCTTCATGTTCTTTTATGTTATTTCTTTCTCCAAGAAAAAATATAGTCATTCCATTATATTATAAAAAATAGTATCTTTATTTCACTATAATGATTTTATGATATGTTTTTATTTATAATTACACATACCTCAATGTAATGGTAAAAAATACACTATTTAATGGTACAGAGGACTACTGCCACACGAAATGATAATTATTCATTTTTTCAATTACCACCTCTCATGGTGGATGTTATGATAGAAAATATATTTATATATTATTCTTATTATTCTTATTATTTTTTATCTTATTTAATAATTTTATAACACATATCTTTATACATTCCTTTTACTATAAATATGATAATTTTGTTTCAGTATGTGTGGAATACATCTCCTTCAAATCGATGTGAATTGTTCACACATTACATAGAATGTATTGTGTATGATTTTTGTAAACATATGTGATATATGTAGAATAAAAAATCAACTGAAATTAATCTATATACATTAATAAATTTATTTTGTTTATTAAATTCAATACAATATTAAATTGAAACAACATTCATGTGTACGTACGACCTACCATTTCAATTAATGATCCCTGAATGGAAGAAGGCCATATTTTATATATATATATTTTTGATAGCCCCCATTTCAAAAGAAGAGGGGGAACCCATATAACGCCTGTTGGCTCAGAGATTACATGACTCGTATGTCCTATGAAATATATATACTATAATGGGAACCATCTCTTTCTGACAAATCTACTTAGCTTTTTCTCAGGTGAATGCGCTTGATCTGAATATCTATCTAGAGTCCGCTTGTTGTAGAGTCTGTTAAATAATTTAGCACAATTTTTGGTGGGATGAAGTTTTTGAGGTGTTCCTAAGGCATTTAGGTGGCCCAAATTCTTGGAGGCATCTTGAAGGCCTTTAGGTGGCCCGAAATCCTTATTAGCCTAATGGCCTTGGGTGACCCGAAGGCCATAAAGGACTCAAAGTCCAAATCGGTGGCCCGAAATCCCAAAAAAATGAGTTGTTATCAATGAAACAGTACCACACAGTGTTTGCTACAATACTAGGTACAGTACACCCTCTTTATTTCAGAAATATTTCTCTTCCACGTTTTTAACTCGGGTCTCTTGGATGGACTTGCTGTGTTCTTGCCAACTAGGCTGAGGCACTTGTGCATTCAATGAATGATGTATTAAATTCATAATAATATATTATATATATTATTATAAATAAAAATAAATAATATAAATAATATCTATTATATTTTTTATTCATTAATTCATGATATATGTATAAGTACACAATATATAAATAATTAAGACACATGAAGAGAACAAAGTGCATAATACTCGAAGCATAACCATTAAATGATATTATTAACAAGCGGGGAATATAATTTAATAATAATACCATATATTATATTTTATATTAAAATATGGTTCGGTAAATTATTTAAAATATAAATAAATTTATTATTCTAGGGGATTTAGCGAGTACGACGAGATTCAAAACACTAAGTAAGTTAATTTGTTCTCTCTTTTTATTTCCATAATATACATGATTTATTCATCATCTATTATTTTTATGTGGTGTATATACCAACCATGGTTGTATTATATGTTAATTTTAAATAAAAATATTTTTATTTACATTTCGATTATAGGATCTTTCTTTCATGGGGTTTAATTTTAAAAAGATATCAAATCATTATGAATTTTGTGTCTCCATTTTCCCTATTTGATACATAGGTTTTTTTATGAACCTAAATTTTTTTGTATGTTTAAAATGATATATCCTGAATATATATATATATTCATGATATTTTAAGAATCGTTTAATTTCCATTTCTTACATGCAATGAGTGATTTTTATTTAACAAGTTTCATTTGTTTATTCAAACTATATCTTTGTTTTTGTAGATTGTTAATTATATTTCATACCTTAATTAAATATTATGATACATCTCGTATGTGCTCCAATTAAATTTCTGAATATATTTAAATTCATGATATCATCGTGTATTAGTGTCATTTTCTTTTATTTGGAACAAAATATACTAAAGAAAGTGTTTTTATGGAAGATCTACTTTACCTCTATTTTTGTTCAGAAATCAACATTACTTAAAAACAATTTTTTCTAAACTGGTTTCAATTTTTTTAATGTTTAAATAGTTTTTAAAAACCTGTTCACTATTTATTCATAATTTTCAAATTCAATTTTCATGAAATGGATTTTAATAAATTTTAATGATTTCATTTTATTTTTTCAATTCATTTCCTATGAAATGACTCTCAATGCATTTTTAAGCATTATTTATATGTTATTATAGTTTTTTTATGAAAAAATAGTCATAAAATGTTTTCAATCATATTTATATACTTTCAAGTTAAAAACATAAAAATATTTATGAGCTTGTTTTATATTATTTCATTAAAAATGATTTTCAATAATGTTTTCAATTTCCTTTTATTCATTTTCAAGGAAAATGTATTTTAAGGATGTTTTCAAGATTATTGTAATCATTTTCATGTGAATTTATTTTTAAAAATTTCTCAAAATTATTTTATATTTTTTCATGGAAAACATTTGTATAGTTGTTTTCAATATTATTTTTATTTTTCATTAAAAATTTATTTAAAAAATTATTTTCACCCCATTTAATATGATTTCAAGGAAAATGGTATTAATTTTTTTTCAAGCATAATTTATAATATTTCAATAAATAAAGTTATAAAAGAGGATTCCATGAATCGTATATATGTTTTCAATGAAAAATGATTTAATTGTTTTTCCATTTTCTGTTATATATTTTCATGGATAAAAGTTTTCATAATGGTTATCAATATTCTTTTTTACTTTTTCAACGAAAATGGTTTTCAAAATAAAATCAAGAATTTTTTTTATATTTTGAAGGAAAATGATTTTCATGTTTTTTTGTTTACATTTAATGTTTTTAGGATTATTTTTTAAAAAAATATTATCAAAAGGTTCTATATTTTAAAACACCATTTCCAAAAAAGAGCATATATTTTCATTATAAAATTCATTTAAAATGTCTTTCAAAAAATTTACAATCAAAGATGATAGAATTTTGTATTACTCAAACCTTTATAAGGAATGATTTAATGTTCCCATTCATATTCTATCCCATAAAGAATTAATTTTTTTGAGGAATAATATTTATGAAAACCAATTCTATTCCATGGGTTATATGATTTTCGATCATGCTTCTTTTATGAAATTATGCATTTTATTAAATAAGTATAAGCCCTGAATATTTTTCTATATGTAATGATAGGAATACATTTTTATTAAACCCATTTCATTTCATGGGTTATGATATTATTTTTAAAGATCTTGGTGAATATGTAGGTATAATTTCATTATGAGATTGGTGAGACCTATATCAATATCAAACACATTAGTTGAATATTTATATCTCATGAGATATAATATTTTTTTGTCTTGGGTGTGAACCTTTAATACTAAGATTTCCAAGGAAGTGAAAAATGACTACCAACATGGTAAGATGAGTGAAATAATGTAACTAATATGATATTGGAGTGGGCCATGATGAACAAGACAGTGTGGTGAGTGAACCCATACTTCCAATATAGCATTAGCAGTGATGCCTTGACTATAATTGAAATAAAACTTAATTGTTATGTGTTTTCCCCAATACCATGTCATATTTCTATGTTATTTTTTCATTGATTGTATTCCATATTTACTTATGATTACTATCTTATAAACTCCCAATATTTATTTTTTGATTCTTGTTTATGATCTTCAATATGTTGGGTATGATCACAAATTTTCATTATAATGTTTTCATAATATTATTCTAATGATTATGTTTACATATCTCCATGGTTTACCCTTACTGGGAATCTTATCTCAACCCTTTTTTTACTTCATTCCCCATTCCATAAATATATATTTCATATTTGATATTTCCAATAGGGTTTCTAGCCTTTTAGAACCTTATAGTGGATAATGTAGCTCGCTTATTTGAAAATGTTTATGTCTCTATGTATCCAAATTCACTAAACGTATATCGTTTATGGGTGCCCATTTTAGAAAATGAATTATCTATTCTGAAAATGTTATGTATTCTCTAAGTACATTAAGACTGGTTCATTATAGTTGGTCTGATAACAAAGGTTTAGTTAACCATTGTAATCAAGGATGAGAAAAATGGTGATATTCAAGGGATATTTATAATTGTATATCTTGGTATTTCTATAAGGATGAGTTTTATTTTAAGAAAATAAATTATAATTTTTGTAAATAATTGATATGTGGATTATTAGAAATAAATCCATGTATAGATAAAATAATTGGATATTGCACTGAAACAGATGTAACTAGGGGTAAGAAATATGACTAGCTAGGTAGATCATGAATAAATATATCCTAGTACACGACAATGGGCCCTACTAGACACCTGGTTTAACACTCCTAAGGGATATACTTTTTAAATTCACAAACTATATACAAACCATAATGATGGATTTTAATAGTATTTTTATATGAATAACCTATGATAATCCTTGCGATTCATTGATTAAAATTAGGTGTCCTGATTTAAGCATCCTATAAGGAAATATTCAGGATTGTGTGGTTTTATTCTATGATATGTATTTATCACAATGTGAATTCTTTTTTATGTCAATGAAAAAATTAGAATGGAAATGGTTAAAATTTATTGTTTTAGATATAGATAGTATAGGAATTATGGAAATTGATTTCCCAAGTGGAATTTTCATAAATATAATCTAGAAGGTCTTTGGGTTTTTGTTATAAATCTAAATATAATGTAACCAAAAATGACATATGAATATTAGTTGATATTATTATAGTATTTTTTACAATAAACATTATAAGAATTATTATATTGATGTTGTGGAACCATAATAGATTATTTGTATTTCATAATATAAGACATATGTATTAAGGAAAAATTTGATGAAGCAACATTAATGGATTAATAATAACATTCGATGAATGAAGTATTTATGTTTTTGAATACAATGTTTTCTTTATATGAATCATGAAATATATATATGTATTTTAAATATAAATAATGATTATGAAATGAAAATTATTTTTTTAATGTTGGTTTCATGGAAGTTTTATATTATGATTAAAGAAAGTTAACTCTTAATTAATTCATGATGTTGAGATAATGAATTCTAGATAATTATATGTTTGATACAAATATGGAAATTGGATTTTATAGATTAACCTGGTAAAGATTGTTGAAAAAGCAATTTAGTTCATCTTGGGTATTGTTTCAAACATCATAGATATAAGGAATGTATCCAGTAATAATTGGAATAAGGAGGTAAGCATGATTTCATACAAAATTTATCTTTATTCTAGTAATTACCCAGTTTCAATGGAATATATAATGAGGGTATTCTCATTTTTGAATGTGACAATGAAGAGAAACATTATCACATGTGGATGATCACTGTGAAAATGATTTCATGACATTCTATTTAATGATTCTAATTTGTTCCTTTTAGAAGGGATACAAGATATAAAATTAATGGAATGTTTATGTTAATCATTTATTGACGTTAGTATCATCATAGTGTTACCACGCCAAAATAATATTTATGCTTATTTTATAACCCTATCAAACAACAATTCATTATTGATAATTGAATAAAAATTGGATGGAATATCAATGATCTCCTTATATGTTAGTCCATATTGAAAATACATACAGTACTATTTGGATAAAGAGGTTAACTGGATCAAGGAACAATAAAGGGCGAGGTTCTGCTGAAATCATGCAAGTATGTGTTTTTAATAAATTTCATCATGTTTTGGAAAATGAATATGAAATATAATGTTGTACAAATACATTAATGTTATTTAATTTATTTCATTTTAATTCATCATAAATTTATGACATTGAGGCCCAAATAATTTCATTGATGAATCAATTTATTTAAGGGTTAACATATTCCATTGCTGAAAATATTAATTCATCTCCTCAATTTACATGTTTTCTTTTCTCACATATGTTGAAATTTTCTAAAACCTATTAATGTGATACATTGGGTAACTATAATTCTTCCATAGTTCAAATTTAATGGTTTTTTAGTGTTAATATTCAAAATGTGGGTCTCAATGAAATGAACTTTTAGGTATTAAACCATTGATAAACCACATGTATTTTGATGCTAATGTTTGTTTTAAGGTTGGTATAATGTAACACCATGAGATTTTGTAAATTAATTTTTTCGAATTATGTAAATATTTTTAGTATTTTTGAATTCACACAACACTGAAAATTGTTTATTTTATTCTAATGAACTAATTATGGCTTGAATTATATGGAACACCGTGTAAGTCATTCAATACACACAACAGGAAAATTATTTTTCTCTGCATGGAACAAAGAGGTTACCTTACGTTACATGATCGAATTACATCCCTTGATGACTTGTATAAATTACATTTAATATTATTTGAGTAAATAAATTATAGTTTAACTCATTGTTTATTATTAATTAGAATATAAAATTGAAACCAAATGAATATTAATGGAATGATTTTATAAAAGACATTTTTCTTGTTAAAAAGATGATTTATCTTATTAAGATAAGTAAATTATAATATTTAGTGATTGTAATTAATTTATATGTTATATAATCAATAAATATATTTTGGATTAATTTTTTTTGATCCATAAAAGAATAATAGACCCATTAGTACATATAACCCATATTTTTATAAAATTAGTTCTACCTCCCATTAATGGGGAATATATTTTATTTCTAAATTTTGGAAATCATATAAATAACTCATCTTTTAATGTTAGAAATAAAAAATATTTTCGGGTTAATTTTTGGTATTTTTCTGTGATGATTAACATTTTAATGAGTGGTGAAAAATAAGGATTTTTATTTGAAAACTACTTTTTCATTTAATTTATTTATAGGGTTAAATTAAATTTAAAATTGGTATCAAATATTAATAAAATCATATGTTTATCATTATATCCAATTTGGGTCATTTAAATCAGCTTCACAATGAAAATGAATATAAAAACAATGTAATATTTTGATTGATTTTACATTAAAATCCCTCATTGTCGACTAGATAGAGGGATAAAATTTAATGTAATTTATTCCAATTATATAATTTGATTTTGAAAAACTGGGTATATAATTAGAATTCTAATAATTTATAATATCTATTAATTTCAAATTAGTTTTTTTTTTGAAGAATGTTAGTGATATTATGTAAAATTAATTATATTGATTAAGATAATATTATGCTCCACTAAAAAAACAATAATATAATGGGCCTAAATGACCTATAAACTATTCCATATTAAATTGGATGGTTGTATATATACTATATAATAACTTATATAGATGTTTGACCATTATTGGATCTAATCTCTATGATTGAAATGTGTTTGTATTTCCTTTTCCCAAAATTAATAAGAGGGCCAATCCTTATCCTATATTAAAAGTCATCTTATCCTCCCACTTACTCACACCTCTCAATCCACATTACATTGAAACATATATAGCCAAATTGATTCTAAAAATCCATCCCCTCATCGTATAAGACACCCCTTGAGTTGAAATAAATCCAAGGATTCTTTTTGGTGAAAACTAAAAGGAGATAATTGAATAAGTGGTGTCATTTTATATCACATTATTTTATGTTATTTCCATTATAATCTTCATAAACTATACAAATACCATTATTTTATAAAAAATCCAGTATCTTTAATATAATATGATGTTTTTAATCTCTATTTCATACAGATACATATACACACATCCATCTAATTTTAATTAAAATATTGTTTATATGTACGGTGAACTACTGCCACAAGAAGTGATGCTTGATCGTTTTTTAATTAACTCCTCTCATGATGAAAATAATGATAGAAACATTGTTAATATATTTAATATATTATATTTATGATTTCATTGTAAAATTTTAATCTATTTACAAAACACATCATTATACATTCCATTTGGTGTAAATATGATAATTTTGTTTGAGGTAGTGTGGACTACCTCTCCCTTAATAGTTGTGATTCATTCACTTAATATTTGAACAGAATTTTGGATGAGATTGGTGAAACTATTTGATATACTTGTCCTAATAATTATTCAATAATTATATTTTATACATATATTAATATATTTCATTTTCATTATTTCCTTCAACAAGACAATAAAATGAAACAACGTTCACAATTATGTATGACCAACCATCTCAATGAATAATGTATTCCATTTGTTAAATATATGTTATATAGATTATTATAATATAGATATACTGAATATTAATGATGTATATATCATGGGTAAAATTGTGTAAGTCATGATATTTTTATATTTACCAATCATATAATAAATTAAGACAGAAGCAAACAACCAAACGAATATTACCTGAAGTATAATCTTAACGTGAAATTGTAACAAGTGATTAATATAAAGTCAAAATCCAACAATATATGTTATTAGATATAAAAAATGTTTTTGGATAATATTTATAATATAATTAAATTTTTTCATCGTAGGTATGAATGAGTATGATGAAATTGATTTCACAAGGTAAGGGAATTTTTCCTCACTTTTGATTTCTGTGAGATACATGATTTATTAACCACTAATTCATTTTTATGTTGTGTATACATAAAAAGTATTTGTTATATTATAATTATAGTTGTATTTATGTGTATTTACATATATATTAAATGATATTTGTCTCCTGGTGTTTATGTTTCAAAAGATACAATGTTAGTAAGATAGTTTTGTCTAAACTTTCCTTGATTGAGACACATGTTTTGTTATGAACCAAAATTTTTTAGAGGGTTATTTGAAATTTTATCTCATGAATGTAATTATATTCATGTTATTTTATGATTAATGTATTTTATTTTTCTTACAAGGGTAGTGGGGTCTCATGTTAACAATTGGTATGAGTATATTGAAATAATCTCATCACATTTTAAGACTGTTAATGATTGCACTTCCTTCAATTAAATAATAGGATCCAACTATTGAGAAATATCATGAATTTTCTTATATTGTTTTTATTCAGGATACAATAATTTATTGATACACATTTTGCACATAATTATATATAAGATAGTTAATATTTTTTTTATGATGCCTCATCATTACCTTTTATTTCAATCGAAAATTTATTTTCATTCGAAACAATTTTTTCTAAACAGGTTTTGAAAAAAAAACATTATGGTTCAATGTTATTTCATAAAGTCATCATTAATTATTTATGAATTTAGATTAATTTTTTGAATAAATGGGTTTTAAATCATTTTCACGATTTCTTTATAAATTATCAAAATATTTTCAAAGAACGGATTTTCAAAACATTTGAAAACATTCTTTGTATGTTTTCAAATTGTTTGAAATGAAATATGTTATTAAATTCCCTTTATGGTTATTTTATTTTTTTAATGAGAACAAAATTTTCAAAATATTTGAAGGCGTGTTTTAGTTGTTTAAATGGAAAATTGTTTCCAAAAATGTTTTTAACTATATTTTATATATTTTTAGGGAAAAAGGGTTTAATTTTTTTCATTAATAATTTATTAAATTTAGAGGAAAAATATTTACAAATAGGTTCTCAAAATTTTTTTATATGGTTTCAAGGTAAAATGTTATCATAAAAGTTCTTATGCTTATTTTATAGCTTTTTAAGGTAAATTTTATTTATATATTTTTTAATTTTCATTTCTATTTTCTTAATGAAAATTGTTGAGAACAATGTTTTAAAGCCTATTTTATATGATTTCACGTAATGAAGTATCCAACAATGATTTAAATCTTCTTTTTTAAATTGAAAAGGAAAAGGATTTAAAAAATAGTGTCAATATTAGTTTAATTATTTATAAGGGAAACTGTTTTCCTACATTTTTTGTTTATTCATTTATAAGTTTTCATTGAAAATCATTTCTATAATGATTTCAATCATCTCTTTTAATTTTTTATGTAATTTTTTTTGAAAATGGTTTTATATATTATTTTACATGTATTTGAGAAAAAATATTTTATAAATAACATAATTATTATATTATAATTTTTCATGTTTATTTTAATGATTTTGTTTTCAAAAGGACTTATGATTTTATAATCTTACTCCTAAAAAGAATGCATATTTTCCTCAATAATGTTTTCTAAAATGACAGTAGAAATTATTTTTCATCTAATATGGCGTCTGTTGGTGTTACTCATGCATTTCTAGGGAAATGATTTAATGTTTCATTCACATTCATTCTTTAAATGGATTATGTTTTGAAGGAATAAATTTTTGTGAAACCTATTTTTCATTCACTATATATATGGTTTTGAAACCCATTTAATGTCTAGGATAATTATTTTGATGAAATTATTATGAATCCTATATATTTTTCCACAAGTAATGGTTTGATTACTTCTTTATGATACACCTTTCATATCATGGGTGATTATAATAATTTTATTTATCTTGTGGAAAACGTATGTATGACTTCATTTGGATATCGATAAGACCTTTATTTACTTCTAATTCATCTTTTACAGATTTATATGTCGTGAGATAGTCTATGATGGTCCTAGGAGTGAACCATTAATACTATGAAGGCCAAGAGAGTGAACCATGGCTACCAATATTTTATGAAGAGGGACCTCATGATATTAATATGGACATGGGAGTGAACCATGAAAACCAATATGTTATGGGGAGTGAACCCATACTACTAATATAGACTCTCTATAGATTAATTTACTACAATAGAAATCATATTATATTTTTATGTGTTTTCTAGAATTCAATTTTTATTCATATGTTATGATTTAAAGGATAATTTTATTTATTTCATTATGATTCAAGTGTGATGGAGAGGAAATAAATATTTCCTGATTCATGTTTATGAAATTTTATCTATATGGTTTCATATGATATATTCTGGATCCATTTCTCAAAACGACATTCTCATGATTATGTTTAGATATTTCACTTTTTTACCCTAACTAGTCATATAATCTCACAACTTTTAACGTTTCCTTCCCCAGGTTATGATGTTAGATTTCATGTATGATATGTATAATAAGGGTGATAGTCTTGGAGAACTTAGTGGGAGATAATTAACTCAATTAGTTTCCATTTTTAATGATTCCATGTTATCAAAGATAGTAAACTAATATGGTATATGAGAAAATGTTTTTTTGAAATGTTTAGTGTCTTGTACAAAAGTGTTGTGATGTATATGTACTTTAATATTAGGTTGTTATAGTTGTTATTAGGTAAATGGTTTAGTAATGAAACTGATTGTAACATGAGAATACATCACCGATATCAATATAAATATATCTAGGGATATATATTGGGATATCACTGAGGATATGTATAAGGAATATTTATCATTAAGGAAATGTCCTATAGTTTTGGTTGAGAAAATGAGTGTTTTACTTGAAATAAGTCTATGTTTTGACAGTCAAATAGATGTGGATCTAGAAAATATGTACCTATGTGTAAAAACTCATACATTGTTTGTCAATCCAGACTCGGTGTAACCTAGTACACAATAGTTGGCCTTGCTGGAAACCTAGTTTGAAACTCCAGGGGGATGTTATTTAGAGATTGAAAATAATAATTAAAAACCATAATGAAGGATTTTAATAGTATATGACCATGAATATCCTAGTTTAATATTAAGTATTCCTTGATTAAAATTAGGATTCATGATTCAGACACATATAAGTAATTTTTTATGACTATGTGGTTTTCTTCTATGATATGTGTTTCTCACCATGTGTATTCTGGTATTTTCTTCAATGGAATAAAATAGAAGAAAAATTGTTAAAATTTAATTTTACAGAATCGGAATGGATAAGAATTATGTAAATTAATTTCACAAGTTGAAATGTCATAAATATAATTCAGAAGGTTCTTTGAGTACTGGTTAAACTTCTATAGATAATGATACCACAAACGGCATGTGAATGTTATGTGATGTTCTTCTTGTAATTTTTATAATAAACATTTGATGAATGATTATATTTATATAGAGGATCATTAAAATGTGATTCATATTTCATATTATATGAATGAGATAATAACTAATATGTGTATGAAACTAGCCTAATGGATTGATAATAAAATTCAATGAATAAATTCTATATGTTTTTGAATTCAATGATTATGTTATATAAATAATTAAATATATTTATGAATATTTTATAAATTTTGATTATAGAAATAAAATGATATTTTGAATGTTGTTTTACTATAAATGATAAATTTTGATTAAGGAAATGTAACAGTTAATTATCTCTTGATGTTGAGATATTGAACTTTTTATAATGATATGTTGGATATGAATAAGTAAATTAGATGTTACATATTACCCTGGAACTGATTATTGATTTTTTTTTATCAAGTATATAGTTTTCAACCACTTAGAAATAATGATTGTATCTAGTAATCATTCGAATATGTAATCATTCGAATATGTAATCATTCATTTTTTAGAAAAGGATTTATTGGAATTTTGTTTATAACCATGTTTAAATGGAATATATGATGAGGTTATTCACATGTTTGGAATGTGTCAACCAAGAGAAACTTTGTGACATATGGTGGATCAATGTTAACATGATTTTGTGTATCTCTATTTAATAAATTGAATTTACCACTATTAGTAGAGCTATAAGGTTATCCATTTATCGAATTTATATTTTAATCATTGGATGAAGTTGGTATGATTAAAGTGTTTTCTCTCAGAATTAGGATTTATGAATCTTGGATAACCACATCTAACAACTTTGTGTTGATGACAACATATGAAAATTTTGATTTCAAATCATGGATTGAATTATACGTTAGTAATTCCAAAATGAATAATTTAATTTAATTTTTGGATAATGATGTGAAGTGGATCAAGGAACAATAAAGGGTGAGGATATCCTGAAATCTGACAAGCTTATATATTCATTAAAGTTCTATAGCTTTAGAAAAATGATCTCTAAATAAAATATTATCAAAAAAACTTACTTTTTTGGAATTCATTACCTTTTAATTCATCATTTATTTATGAATTTGATTCCCTAATAATTTCATTAAACAATAACTTGTTTCCGATTGTTGAACTTATTCCCTAAATTCAAATATTTACCCTTTTCCTCAATGTTTTTGTTTTCACTACCAAGATATGTTTTCCTATTCTAAAACGTAGTTATGTGGTGCGTTGGTAACTATTATGTTTCTTACATTCATTATTAATGGATGTTTTAGTGTTTATAATTACTATTTGTGTCTTTATGAAAGGCACTTTCACGTATCAAACCATTGATAAACAAAAACAAAATGACGTAAAATTTACTATAAGGTGGGAAGAATGTAACAACATGATATTTTTAATTTTTTTACTTCAGTTAATATTTTTGATATTTACAATATCAGGAAATACATAAAATTGTTAATTTTATACTAACGATCTATTTTCAATGTTTCACTTCCTAGTGTCTCCCTACGGTACCCCATACTTAGTTGATCACATGGACCCATGTGCATTTCCCTGAATTCCAGAGCCTTCAGACTAGCAGCAAGAGCCTTGTGTGTGATAGTGGTTATAATAATCCCTATTTTGTAGAGTAACACTGTGGAAATTAAAATAAAATAGTAGCAGGAGTAGAAAAACCATACAATAAGTAAACAATAGAAGACTGAAGGTACATAAACGGCTACAATATATATATATATATATGTCAATAATGATGAATACCACAAGTATCTAGTAAATCCTAAAAACAAATCACAATGTAGAAATACAGTAGTAATCTAATGTATAGAGGAAAAACAAGTAAACCACTATGACAGAATCACAAGCCTCAGATTGGTCTCATGGTCTCCAGCTCCACCACAATCATGTAATTGAAGTAGAATGAAGCTTTCCCTTATTTATACCTACAACAATATAATCTTCTTGGGCCCAAAATCATGACCCAATTGGGTGTTATATGACTACCTATAGGAAACAAACCAATTATATGTGCTTAAGAGATAGTGAATATATATGGAAGACAATAGGAAAAATGAAGTAATAAATAGGGAAGTATACAAAAGTAAACAATACCATAGTTCAAGATACATTCATTTACATTTATTGTTTAAACAACCCAACAAACTCAAGAAACCCTCTGGTATGTTCTCACAGTCCAACCCCACTAGTATAGACTAACAAATACTATATGAGGATGCATTCACAATTAATTCAAAATGTGGTCTTGCAACGGTTAACTACATACACTCTGGGGAAGTACTCAATGTCTAATTCCTCTTGTGGTCTCATAATGTGGAACTATTGACACTTTGAGGGAGGACTTACGTCCATCACCAATATGGTCTTGCAATGTGAAATTTATTTCATATACTATGTGGTATCCCTTAGCATCCATTCACCCTATGGTCTAACTACACTACTGTCCCACATCCCTGTGTAAGTCAATCGTGCATGGACGATATCCATCAGCCAAAGTTATTCAAAACATACTAGTTGGATAACATCTAAAAAGAATACCACAACATATTAGATAATATCACTCCAGCCCAACAATAATAGGAATATAAATAAAGTATCATAATAGGTTGTTTGGAACCCAACAGCAAAACCAATCAAACATGGGAAAACACATCCATAGCATGGAAAATATACCCTATTGAAAATCCAATATCCCTTTTCAAGAAAAAAAGCATATCAGGCTTTAATAGGGTTACATTCTCTAAACACGCAATACCCCAAACATGGGTATTGGGAAATTTTTGTACGTTCTATTTGAAGAAGATGTAAAAAATGGCAGAAACCACAAACCTTATTGTTATATAAAAAAACACTTGAACCTCATCCTATGAATCGGCCTAGAAATTCGTTGATTGAAAAAATGGTCAAAAATGTTCATCATTTAAAATATCACACAAGAAGATAAGAAATAAATGTGGATCTAAAAGAATTAATAACTCACCAATGTGATTCCAACACAATTGATGGAGTTCGAATAATAGCACAGACGATCAATCGAGGCCTCGGAGAAGAATCGTTGTTCTCAGTCACTCCTAGATGAGACAGTGCTGGATGAATTTTATTCTAGTGAACACGATGTGCCCACTGTCCGATTTATCAACGAAAATTTAAAATAAACAGCATGTTCCTTAAGGGTATATTGTGTGTATATTCAATTACCAACCTCCGCCTTGGGAGGACTCTATGTTACCCTACATGGCCATGTACTCGGCCATTACACAACCAGTACATCACTAAGCGTGGGAACAGGGTATAAATCATATACTTCTAAGTTAATGGCATGTACACTTTTAATTTACAAAATCTCCCATTTTTCTAAAAAAACGAGAAACAAATATCCATACCTAATATGAAGATTTAGGTTCTTACAAACATCCCCCTTAATGAAATTCGTCCCCAAATTTCCCTATGAAATTGGTGAAGATGTAGAATAATCGAACAACTTTGAGCACTATGATCTCAAATTTGTCACCCTCTCTCGTTTATCATCTTGTAATATTCAATTCTACCATAACACTCATACCATAGGAAAGGACCGACCACGTATAACCATCATACATTGATCAACAATCCGGATAGGGTGATTATTGAATGTGGTGTCCATTTCACACTTAACCTTCATAGGTTGAAAAATATGAGATGAGTCTGAGCAGTAATGTCGTAGCTGAGACACATGAAAGACTTCATGAATATCCTGGGATCTCTGAGGTAGCTTCAACCTATATGAAACTAAACTGACTCTCTTCCAAACATCATAAGGATCGACATATCTTAGTGAAGTCTTACCATATCTCATAATCCTCCTATTTCCCATCATCGGTGTAACCCGTAGGAAAACCTGATCTCTGACCTCTAACTCTAGAGGTCATATCTATCGATCATCATAAGACTTATATCATGAATATGCAATTTTTATCCACTTCTAAATCCACTCCACTTACTATGTGGTCTCTTGGACAAGATGATGTCCCAGCATAGCTGCCTCTCCTACCTCTAGCCAGCATAGGGGTGATCGTCATGGCCTACTGTATAATCCCTCATAAGGTTCCATCTGAATTGTTGTCTAAAAACTATTATTGAAGGAATACCCAACCAGAGGAATATTCTTCTCCCAACAACCTCCAAAAAACTAGGATGCATGCACGAAGCATGCCCTATAGAACCGAAATAATATGCTCAGATTGGACATCTGTCTTGGGATGGTATGCTATAATCAGAATTTCCTATATACACAAATCCCTCTGTAGTCCCTACCAAACTTAGGAAGTAAAATGGGAATCCCATTCTAAAACAATAGAGTTCAGAACCCCATGTATGTGTATAATCTACCATATGTAAAAACATCCACTTTATCAACACAGATGGTCTCCTTGATTGGTAATAATTGGGAAACCTTTGGGAGTCTGTCAACCAAAAACCAAAACTACAACATTCCTTCAATGAGTCCTTGGTAATCCTATTACGAAGTCCATAGTGACATCATTTCACTTCCACTAGGGAATGGGTAATTGATGAAAAATCCCCATGGGTCGCGGATGTTCCTACTTCACCTACTAGTAGGTGTAAAATATCATCAGAAACCCATCAACATATCTCTTCATAACAGGACACTAATACTAATAGTATAGATATCGATACATCTTGGTGAAACTTGGTTGAACTTCCCAAAACGAGGAATGAAAATCATACATCTGCGCCTCATGTATGTCTACTGACACCCATATACAGACATGAAAATGCAAGATCTCAACCTCACCTATGGTCCATCTAGGAATATTGTCTTCTCCTGAAACACTCTCCATATGAATGAGGACATCAGAATCGGAATGCATCCTCATTCGAGCTCGATGATGTAGTGGAGAGACAACAAATACAGATGACATAAAATTATGCCCCTACCTATCATGCACCAATAAATTCATCTCAGAAAACAAATCCAAAAGCTTCCACTCACTACTGGCCTGTATAACTATTAGTATCTGAGTCCTCCTGTTCAACGTAGCATCCACTATATTCCCTTTCTCAGGTATATAAGCAAGCTCAAATTCAATGGATTTAAGGTATTCAACCCACATTCACTATCTCAAATAAAAATAATACTGAGTAAATATGTACTTGAGAATTTTGTGGTTGGATAAATCCACAAAATTATCTCCAAATAGATAATGTCTCCAATAGCATAAAGCATGCAAAACTACAGCCAAATCTAGATCGTGTGTCGGGAAATTCCTCCCATGTGGCCTCAACAATCGTGACTCATATGCAATGAATCCTTACCCTTGAATAATAACTGATCCCAGCACAATACCCGATGCATCACAGTAAAATGTATCACTTTTGCCTTGATATAGGAAACTAGTATCAGTCTTAAAGTTAACGTCACTTTGATACCACTTTTTAACGTCCTAGTTCTTGGTGTTGCCCAATGGTTCACCATAACCAGTTGGTCACATGGCCTCCCGCATTTCGTGAATTCTAGAGGCTGGTGACTAGTAGCAAGGGCTTTGGGTGTGGTAGTGGGTAAACTATTCACTCATTGGCAGTGTAACACAGTGGAAATAAACACATAACAATATAGGTAGCACTAAAATAATACAATAATTTTGAATCTGAAGACTAATGGTTGATAAAAAACTACAGCATATATATGTGTCAATAATGATGCATTCCAATAGTATATAGTAATGAATCTAAACAATCACAATGCAGAAATATAGTACTAAACCAACATAAAAATTAAAAACATGTGAACAAATCCAATGAATTCACAAGAATTAGCTTGGCCACTAGCTTTCCAGCTCCACCACAATCATGTACCTAAAGTATAAGGTCAATATCCCTTATCTATACCTATAACAATATTATATGTTTGGTCCCAAAATCATTACTCAAACAGGGTGTGAGACAAATCCTATTAGTCAACATCCCATAGATCTGTGTCTAACAATCATTGAATTTATATTGTAGGATATATAAAAAATGAAGTAATTAACAAGGAACTAGACAAAAAACAATCCCACATTTCATTCCAAATTAATTTAAATTTGTTAATTAAACAAGAAAGAAAACTCAGGAAACCCTCTTGCATGTCCTCAGAGTCTAACCCCTTTGGTTCAGCATAACAAAGACTCTATGAGGATGTGCTGACTTTCAATTCTCCATGTGTTCTCGCAATGGTAAAGTACACACATTCTGGGGATGTAATTAATGTCCAATTCCCCCTATGGTCTCACAATATGGAACTACAAACTCTCTTAGTGAGAAGATACGTCTATCCCCACAATGGTATCACAACATGATAATTATAACAGGCAATTTGGGGAATCCCTCAACATCCATTTCCCCTATGGTCTAACTACACTAAGTTCCCACAGCCCCGTGAACGTCAATCATGCACAAATGATATTCAACATCCACTGAAAATTACAATATACTACTTGGATAAAAGCTACAAATCATTCTACAACATATCTGATAATATCACTCTATCCTAACTACACTAAGCATGGAAAAATCATCCTAAAAGGTTGTTCTTGTCGAAATGAACAAAAAAATTAAACATGTGGAAACACATCTATAGAATGCTAAACAAACCTTATTAATTATCCAATATCCCTACTCAAGAAATATAGTACAACATGCATTAACAGGTTTAAATTCCATAAACATATAATACCATGAACTGTGGTATTGGGATATTTTTGCACATACAATTCAGAGACAAAATACCTAATGGAACAAACCACCTACCTCAACATTGTACAAATAACTCCCTCGAATGTTGGCCATTGAATAGACATAGATCATCTTTGAACTACAAAAATGACAAAAAAAAAATTTATCCTCGAATATCTCACATAGTTGGAGAAACCAATTAAAGAGGCTCTAGAAGAAGGAAGAACTCAACTATGTGATTCTAACACAATTGACAGTGTTCGATTCAGAGCACAGACGGTCGATCAGGGGATCTTAGAATAATTGTTGTTCTCAGTTGCTCTTGGATGAGATGGATCCAGAAGAAGTGTTTTCTATGAATGAGAAGCATCCCCGATCCGATTTATCAAATGAAAATAAAAATACATGGCGTGTTCCTTGAGGTTACACATCGTGTATATGCCTTTACCATGATTCACTTAAAGTGGTCCCCATGTCACCCTACATGGCCATTTACTTTTCAATTACATGGCCAATAAACAGCTAACTACGACAACCAGGAACCCAAAATGTTCTTCTATGTACACTTCATGTACTCCATAAAATATTAAAATATCCCATTTTTCTAAAAAAACATAAGAAAAAAAGATGTCTTCCTGAGATGACAATCCAGGTGCTTACACTATGTATGTCTAGATTAATATGAAACATCATATTAATCATGCACAATACAATACATAAATTTATGCTTCCTCTACATGGGACATTGTGGTTAGATAATGTTACATTCAAGCCTGACATCCTTGATGGCATGCATAAAATTTAAAATAGAATGAAAATAAGAATAATTCATTTTTAAAATATTATTATTTATTATGATAAAACATTAAAATTAAATATACGATTATAGGGGTAACTAGAATACAATTGAACTAATTGGATACATAATAATTACAAAGGAATGTAGAACCAAAATGAATACTATGTGAATAATTTTATAAAAGACTATTTTCATGTGAAGACGATGATCTATCTTAATCATTTATGTTAATTAAAACTAGATAATGATTTTAATTAAAACTATACAATATATATTCAAAAAATATATTTTTGGTAAAAATCCAATTGATATTTAATGCATAAGTGGATAATATATCTCATATTACACATAACCTAACTTTTTTTAAAAGTGGTTTAAGTACCTTTTAATGCTGAATATATTGTAAATATAAATTTTAAAAAACATATAAATATAATAATATAGATTTATATTCTTACTTTAAATTGAAAAAAATAAGGGTTGGGTAACTTTATTTTATTTTTTGTTGAATATTCACTTTTTAAGTAATAATGATAAATACTGATTTTTATATAAAAACTTCTTTTTTCATATAATTTTTTTGTAAGGTTACATTACATTTCAAATTGGTTTCAATGATTTATTAAATAATGTTTCAATATATAAACCCAATTTGGTTCATAAAAATTAATTTCAAATCGAAATTAAATATAAATATATAGAAATCATTTGATTGTTTTTATATTATAACATGTATTATTTACCAGACTGTGGGATTAAATTTAAACTAGTTTATGAAACATCTCTTATTTTATTTTGGTAATATGTGTTCTATATTTAGAATTTAAAGAATTTATAATATCTAGTAATGTCAAATTATTTTTTTTCATAAATGTTTGTGAAATTATGTAAATATAATTACATCAATTAAGGTAAAACTATGCTTTACTAAGAACTAATCCATAACCTAAAGGGACTAAATGACTTATAAACTATTAAATAATACATTTTATGGACATATTTATACTTTATTAACACATGGAATTTTTATACCATAATTGAATTTACTCTTCGTGGTAACAATGTGAGTGTAATTCATTTTCTAGAATGTAGTTAGACTGGAACTCCTTATCCATTATAAAAAGTCCTCCTCTCCTCCCACATACTCACACTTATCAACACACTTTAGATTGAACAATATCTTTCAAAATTGCTCATAAAAAACAATACCATAATCCAATAAACCACCCCTTGAATAAAAATAAATCCTCGGATGCCTTTTAGTGAAAACCAAAATTAGTTAACAGAATAAAATGTAACATTCTTCCACAAGTCCTTTTATGTTATTTTATTTATACACTCTATAAACTCCTCATATTCCATAAATTAATAAAAAATCTAGTATCCTAAATATATTAGTATATTTTTATTCAATTTTTTTCTACCAAAAAATACACACACATCCATCTCATGGTAACAATTATACTATTTACGTGTATGTTAAACAACGACCACATGAAATGATTATTGTTCATTTATACTTTATTAATGTTGAAATTATAATATAGATGTTGAATTGTTCAGAATGAATAAATAAAACTTAATTATGATATATATACTATGTTCAAATTTTTTAATAATGTATTACTAAATTATTTGAAAATAAATTATCAATTATTCGTAAATTTATTATATTATTCAAGGTATTTTTTTAATTTTATTAATGGAATATTATAATATTTATTCAATAATTTAAAAATAATATTTCAGAAATAAAATATAATTTTTTAAATTAGAATATCATAGTTACATTTGGGTGGATTTTTTTAAATAGAACAATAATTTTCTTTGGAACTGTGAAAAATCACTATTTTTATTAAAAATAGTATTTTTATTTCAAGAATATATGAATTAATATATATTTTTCCAAAGGATTCAAAGTAAAATTAATTAATTAATAATATTAATAATCTAACTAAAATTATTAGGTCCAATTTTAGGGTTCAATTTTGTATAGATATTTTTATAACTAAATAGTCATTGTTCTCAAAAAAATTGTTCATGCATTTTTCATTTTTATCAATAATTTATTTTTTAAATTTATATATATTCAATAATAAAAAAATTTTATTCAATATTTGGATTAATGAGTCCCAAATTTTATTTTAAACTCCATGTTTCTCATTCTGAATAGTAAACGTAGTCAACTTTTATTACAATAGTTCATGTAAAATGAGTTAATTTTGATTAAAACTAATGTTATAAGCCCTAAAATTCATTAAAATGCTTCACATTATTTATCTTAATGTGTGAATTTTATACAAAATAGTAATAAAATTGCTAATAAGTTGTTATGTTTCATATAACTTCAATTTTTATCTTTATAATATTTATAAAAATGATAAAGTCAAATATATCCCTTTAATTCCGTTAATATCATTTATATCTTGTGATTCGGAAAAAAATTACATATGATTGTTTATAATATGGAATTATAAATTTGAACAATATATTTATCAAGTTAATTATTTTTATATTTCAAATGATGAAAAAATCCAAATAAGTATTTATGAAACTCCAACATGACATATTAGGGAGGCGTAAGCAAATCAAATAAATTATTTATGATTAAAAAAGTAATATTTATTTTTTGACATAACGATTCAAATTAATTTATTTTAAAAAATAAAAAGTTTTGTTGTTAATTGGGTGGCTTATATTTTATTTACATTTTTTTGATTTTTCAATGGAAAAAGTTTTGTGAATAGTTGTCAAATGTCATTAATTGTAATTCATATTAAATATATTTTAATAACTTATTTTAATTTCATAAAAATAATAGAATTACATAATTTAGATTTAAAATTGTCCAAATCATAATATCTCAACCATATATATTCTAATTTTTAACATATATGTATAATTATAACCTTTAGTATAAAAAAACTTATTACCAATGATAAATTTTATAATTTGTTAACCGAGATATTAAATAAATATATAATTTCGAAATGATATATAAACCTAATATTTTTTTTTCAAAAAAATTATTCAATTTTTGTTGTTATATTATTTGATATCAAATCATTTTGTATTCATTTTACTATATTTATATACATATAATATTTTTTTATACCATTTCTAAAATTACATTAAATATATTTATTAATAACAAGTTTTTTAGTTAGTAATTATAAATTCATAAAATTTACATAGTAAAAAAATGAATTTTATATGTGTAAAAATAGAAAATATTTTCTCTTCATAGGTAAATATTCATCTTATTATAACATTATTGACCCTTAATTTGAAAAAAACATCGATATCATAGTAATTGGTTAAACAATTAACATGAGGATAAAATAATTTGGTAAGTGTAAAAAATATAACCACACATTGGGGAAGTTGAACGGTGCTGGTGTATTGTGATTCATAACAATCGTATCATTTAATAATATCAATTTCTGTAAATTTTTCTCCAAAAATTAATTTATACTAGTAAAATACTTTATTTTAATTACAATAGTTACCCTCCCATTACATATAAAAGAGAACCATATCTATTTAATTATTCACAATATTTCTCCTAAATTATCACAAATTAACTATTCTTATATCATCATATATTTCATCAAAACATTATATAGATTATTGTATTTTTAAAATACAATTCTCTCAACGCTAACTATGTTGTAAAAAAGGGCTTTCTCAACGAAGATGTATAACTCTTCAATAAATGTTTCCAATTTTAAAATTCTCATACCTACCCTAAATATGTGGAATTCAACATTAATATATAAATTCGTTATATTAAATATAATAGTTTTTAGTTAGGTATATTTTACTACTATTATCCCCCATATATAACATTAAATGGGATGTTAAATTATCAATCGTTAATATGTGTGAAGTACAATATCCACAAAGAGATAAAATTCATTTCCAATCACCTTCATTAATTGATGGTTATTATGATAGATTTAATTTTTTATGATATATTTATATCATAAATATGGTTTTATAATTATAATATCATATATACCCTCTAACGTTCGTATCCAATGAAAATTGTAAATAAATTCATGATTATATGTCGACTACCACCTCCACGAATATATGTGATTAATTTTTCAATCATTATTTACATGGTTTTAATTATATATATATTTAATGGACAAATATTACATATATGATATTAATATTATTAATTAAATTTGAGTTATTACATAACATTCTTTCTATACACCCATCGAAAAGTAAAAAATTCATTTATTCAACCGTACGACCTACTATCTACATTAACGATGTAATTATTTTTTTCCTTTATGTAAGAATGAATATAAATATATATATATATATATAATAATTTTTTATTAATATTATAATTATATATTAGGATATTATAGAACTGTTATCAATCTACAATTACTTGAACAACCAATCACAATTTCTCAGAAAAAATAAATAAATAATAATTACCTAGGAATAAATTTTTTAAATATATGTTATTACTAAAATAGAGTTGAAATGATATACTTTTATCATATATGATCATATAACTATTAGCGTTATTATTTATAATACTTTCATAAAAATTAAATTTGTTATATATAATGTTTATGTTCTTTGAACGGATGTGGAATTTGAGGAATGATATTTTCATATTCCTTTTTCGTCAATGAGATACATTCTAGAATAAGAAAATATTTATTTTTTTTGCATATAAACATCCCATGAAAAAAAATTGATCATTATCAGGGAAATAATTATGATAAAAAACAATATATTTTTTAACAATTTCATGATAATCTAATTTTAATGTTATAAAATATGTAACAGATTTTTGTTTCAATCACATTTTCATCAAATTTATTTATACATCAACTTCCAATGGATGAAATTATATAATTTTTAACTACTAAATAATAGTAAATTTATTATAATGTGAAATTTTATTTAAAATTAATTTTTCAAAAAAATTTATTCACTTAAAATAATGGATTTTTTTTATAAAAGGAGGTTTTTTACTTATTTGGCCTGAATTCCAACTTCATCTATAACCATGTTGTCTAAAAATGGCTTCCATATATATATATATTATTTTATTTATTTTAATTTTAAATTTAGTAATTTTTTAGATGATATTTGTTTTATTAAAATTTTTTCAAAGGGATCTTAATCTCGTTGTCCAAATGAGACAATTTTATCTTTTTACCGTAAATGTGTATAGAATATTTGTTATTTATAATTTTATATTTGAATTTGTATTACCAACATAATCACTAATAAATACAATAATGTGTCATGGAAAATTTTCCAAGGATCTATTAAAATAAAAATTTTTCCTATATAGTTTTTAAATTTATATATTATGAATTTGTTATTTCATATGGAAAAGGGTATTCTACACATGAAAAGTTATATTGATATTTTCAATTATTTTTAACCTATGATGGACTCATTTAATGTCACATACGATTTAATGTGTATATGTTCCAATGAAACCATCTAGTGTTATTATTGTAATGTATAGTAGTGTGGATTATTTGAATATGATTTTATTATGAATTTTCTAACCATGGGTTAAAAATGATAATAAGAAATCATTATGAAACCAATTTAGTTTTAAATACTTATACTATAATATAATGTTGAAACTTTTGTGAAGAATATTTCCCATACATAAATTATTCTAATATGAATGTATTATGTGGTTTTGGGACACATATGTATTATTTTTATCATGTTATTAGTGGTAATTTCGTTATATACCTCTTTAATTCATTATGTAATAATGTATATATAATTAGATAATAACTAATCTTATGGGGAGTGAACACTGATCTATTAGGAAAATTTTCTAATATGGAAATGTTATGAGTGAGAATTGAATTTATATACGATATAATTGGGAGTGAATCATATCGACACTTATTTTCCTAAACATCATAAATGAAAAAATTAATCTATTTCTATATTTATGTATGACACAAACATATGTTTTATGGTAATTATGTTACCTTATGGATCTTATATGTGGATTTTTTCTGAATCTAAAATATTGAAATTCCTTGATTTATCCTATGATTTTTGTTAATGGCGTGTCTTATGATGGATAAGATTTCCTAATGTTGAGATAATGTTCACGAATACTTATGATCATGTTATGCTTATGTGATCATTGATATCATCATTACATACTCTTATTGTAGGTTTTAAATAATTGTTTTTATTTTTTTACTAATGTTATGAAAAATTATTACATGTATGCTTTTTCTAATATGGTCTCTAGTTTTGAAGAACTGTGTGGGGGGAAATGTATATCTCATATGAAAATGTTATTTAATGTCATAGTTTCAAAAGAAACTATATATATATTAATCTTTAAAAAATCATAATATTATGTATTAAATATTCCGGAAAAAATGATGAGTTATTTGTGTGTTAAATGATTTAGTCATTGTATTTGGTATATGAGAAGGGTTTAGTCAATATGTATAGATCATTATTACACATTATTGGTCTAATTACCTTTTATATGCCTAGATTTAGGATAAACCAATCATGTTTTAGTAAGGTATAAATAATGTGGTTTTTAAAATGTCAAATTTCAGTTTAGATAAAAATATTGACGTGGTTTTGGAAAAAAAATGAATATTGGGGTAATAAACATGTAATGTGTTTATCAAGTATAACTCAATGAATGTTATAATTCATAGATAATGTTCTATTACTTCATATCTTGTTTTAAAATTTTGGAGGATATGCAAGGGCCTAGTCACATATTCCTTATAAACAATTATGAATAATTTAAATATATGATAATTATGGATTCAATAAGATGAAACTAAGGATTACTACATAGAATATATGGGGTCATGATTTAGATTTCCTTTTATTCTTTTTTCAATATTATATTATTTCAAACTGTGAATATTATTACTCACACTATAAATGATATACTTTTTAAATAGACAGAACTATGAGGATTTGAATAAATATATATTGTGAGGGACCATGAGATAATTACCCTAAAGATTTTCTATTTAAAAAGGGGACTGGATGTCTTACCCATTTAAATATTCCTAATAAATTATCTTATTTTTGAGTAAAAATATCTTTGTGGGTGATAGTCCTGACAGAACTAATAAGTCAAAGTGAATTATCAAGATGGACATAGAGGGAAGAAGATTAATCTTCAAACAGGATAATTAATTCAGATGAATAATTCATGAAAATGTTACAAAGGAAAGAGAAAATATATTATCCATTGAAATGATTTACATAGTGAAAATAGTTATGGGGGAATAATAATTAGTTTGAATGAGGAAAATGATGTTCATACTAAGGTATAATTTATATTATCATGTATTAACTGAAGGTACTATGAAAATTATACATTATTATTCCCAAATATGATGGATAACTCATTGAATAAAGAAGGACCTACGATATTATAATAGTTAAAGTGAAATAATTGATGTGATATCATATTTTGATTTTTTTACATGTCACACCCTGAACACAGGTTTCCCTTTTTTAATTGCCTTTCAATATTGAATCTCTTCTATAAAATCGAGATAAAAATTGATGTTTGAACATCATTGAGGGTTTCAAGACGGTGCACATGCACTACATGGTTAGCAGCAACCATGAATTTGGCCCTGGTTATTGTACAAATGACCAATTCAGAATATGAATAAATTCTATACACATTTATTCATTATTACTATTTTTATTATTCTATAGATAAAAATAATATAATTATTATTTTTATGTATTGGTAATAAAATTATTTTTCAAATTTTATATTAATAGTATTACATTATTAATTTTTATTGTCATGGCTATGATTATTATAATTTAAATTATTATTATTATTATTATTATTATTGGTAATTATTGATAATTTTTTTATTTATGTTGTTTATTTTATTTTATTGTATTTAACCTAGGTTTACGTTTCCCTACCTCATGGTGAAATCCCCTCCACCTATTATTCATACGTGAAACATCTCCCCATACCCCCTTTTGCTCAAAATTCCCCAACACCCCCTCATCAACGTTCTAGATAACCCATATACGACCTCACCTACCTCTCCATATGTCCTGACCTCGCTCCTCCTATGCGACCTTGATCTCAACAACTCGATGATTCTGTCATGAACTCTAGCTTGCTACGCCCCTCTTCTGGCCACACACCTCTATTGTATGTGTCCTGCTACCCGCACAACTCCCCCTATATGGAATCTTGTTCTGGATGCACCTCCCTCTTTGATGACCTTAACCTCATGTATAAGTCTCTTTCATTTTTTGTAAGATATTACTTCAATTTGGAGAAAAATAATCATGGGGTCTGTTAGTGTGTTATCTTACTTTTTAGGGTGTGTGAAGGGACATAGAGGCTCTGTTATTCCTTACACTGAATTGGAGTTTTATTTCACATGTTAAGGTATGTGTTCCATTCCATTATTTAAAATTTTTATCTATATAATTATTGGTCTTTGTTAATTAATTCCTAAATATTTTTTTACACCATCTCTATATTTATGGTATGTTTATGGATGTGTTTTCTTAGTAGAATATTTTACTAAAAATAATATTTTGGATAATTTACTAATTATTACCATGTCTGTCCATATACAATTCGGTGTAATAAATTGTGTTTCTCTTTGATATGATTATGTTAGATATTTTATGCAGTGATTTTTTATTTTAATATTTTATAGAAATTGATAATATTTTGTGTTGGGTTATCTTTCTAAATCATGGTGTTTTGATGATATGATTCATTGTGTTACGGGAATTTGTGTGTATAGTACATTAAAAAAAATTTCTAGATGAATTCAATTTTTCTATGTCGTTAAATGTTGGAACGAACATGGGTGCATGGGGTGCACACACCAATGAGCCTTCAATTGATGTTGGTATATGCATGTGGTTCTTTTCTTGATCCTTGGTTTTTCTAAAATGAACTCTTACATTATCTTCTCAAAACCTTTTACTAATGGCTCCATTTTTTACAAAATTACATATGATGGTTTTGAAATTTTATGGGAAATTATGAAAATTATAGTGATTGATTAATGGAATATGTTTTGTATAGTGGTTGAAAACTTTTTTGTCACCATTGAGTGTGTTATGCATGTTTTCAAATCACTTTTGGGAAAAAATGGATTAAAAAGACAAGGATTGTATAGTACAAAAGAAATGATGGATGGTTTCTAAATCATATACAAATTTCATTTTCTGAAATAATTTTATTTTAGGAATTAATTTTTTTTTGTCTTAATTATTTATCAAACTTAGCTGGGGTTGGTTTTAAAGGCGTGTATAGATATTTCTTGTTATGGACATGTATAAATATGTTTATATTCTCTAAGAGTGTTCCCTCATTATGCATGTAACACATGCATAAATTTAAGGATATATATATATGTATATGGAAGTGTGTGTGAGAGATTAGGATGGTTCTTCAGTTAGAAAGCTTTGGCATGGCCATCCTTTGAGGTATGTTCTATTTTCACCGACCAATAATTTTAACAAACATTTGTTTCCGTCAATTCGAAAAATGATTTTATATTAATTACTGTAATATATTTTTTTTTCTTTAATTAGATTGGTTACTTTCTTGCAATATATTGCAATTAATGGTTTGATTTCATTTTTCACATCAAATGATTGACGAAATGCCCTTTTGGCCTTTATAAATGTGTTTTGGATATAAAATTATGGATTCAGTTTCTTAAATGGGTTTGGAAGTGTATTTCTAGTTTCAATGTGGTGAGTTTGTGGTTATATAAAAATGGTTTATCATTTGATTGAAGTATGAATCCTGGTTTGGTACTTTAAATAAAATGGTTCTATGGGAAACCCCTTCGTGGAATTGGTCATCGCCTTATTGGTTGAAAAAATATCATACTTTCCTTGGATTGGGGCTTTCCATGTGTTATGATGCTTTAAAGGAGAGACAATAGTCCCTATTGTTGAATCAGTGGTGACCTTGTGGTGTGTGTTCACTATGTTTGATGAATATACTTGTGTTTGGAAACTAGTTTGACATTGTTGGCTCACACCCCCACCCATTTTAGTTTGAACATGTGAACATATCATATTGAGCAAATTTTTTATTAACAATTAGTACACTATTTTAGATTATGATCCTTCTAGTCGCCCATTTAGGGGATATTATGTAATCATTGTTATTTTATTGGGCCCCTCGGTCAGGCGAGATTGGGTGATGATTGGTATTTTTGGCGTTCTGATGAAATCGTTTAGGGTATGCTGTAAATATGAGTCATATATCTTGGACATTCTATATTATTCATGAGCTACTATGTTTTCCCATGTATTTCCGCACTTATTTATATGTGGAGAATTATTGAGGTTCATTATTTGGTTGGTCTATCTTTCTAGTCATTATCTATTTCCCATTTGTGATAACTTCTGTTTCCATTGCCTAAGGTGTATGTCATTGCCAAATGGGATAAAATGATATCCAAATTATTTCAGAAGAAGGGTTTAATTTTTTAACACTTCTCTATCATTTTTTCGAAAGGTTAAAAGCACCATTCATTGAATATAAATAATATTAAAATATGATGGCAAATAGACCGTGAATTAATTTAAATGGAAAATGTGTGACAACATTTTTTTATATATATTGTAGTTATAACATGAAGATATTGTTTCAGTACTTAAATAAATATATATAAGAATAGATTATCGGGAAATCCTACGATCTTTTAATAGTCAAACCTATAGTATATTTTTGTTTTTAGCATTGATTGATGCTCCTTTCTTGGTCTTGATCAGCAGATTGCGTCATTGTTTTGAGGTCGGTGGCGACCCCTGTAGTCATCTGATGGTCTGTAAAATTATATTTTCCTTATACAATCATTTTTCATTTTTTTCATTCCTTATTTATTTTCTTGTCATTAATTTATGTTCTAAATCATACCCACTTTTAGCATTAAATAATAATACTAGTTGATAGACCGTGGGGATTAGATTTGCTCTTCAGTCCATGCCTTGAACCAACTCAGATGACCAGTTAAGTGACTACACGAGTTAGTTTGTAAAAAATGGTTTTAGTGGGTAGTTATAGTTATTTGGGATTTCTAGTATAATGATATAAGGGTTTTAGGTAATCGATGGGTAGGCACAGAAAGAGCATTAAGAACACTTTCTTGCACTGATCCTTGAGTCTCGAGGGGTTGTTTGGGATTTGAGTCTTTTTTGTTGGGTTTCTTTGGATTGGGGGATGATAATGGAGGTGGATCGGGTTATGTTGTGGTCGCACATGGTGTGGTGTCCCATAGTGAGTCGATGATTATGGTTAAAGGTCCTCTTAGTGTTATTCCTTACATGGGGAGTAGCTTACCACCATGTTTTTAGGTTAAGAATAGGCACCAGGTCATCATTCAGATTGTTTTTTTGTTGTGTTACACTATGATTTTTTATTGTGTATGCATAGGCTAAAAATGATGTTAAATGTTATATGAATATATATTTTCAACATAGAAGTAGTTTAGGAATTTTAAAAGTCATATCATGCAAATGTTTTTAAATTACTGAATTGTGTTTAATAGAAAAATGATTAAATTGTAAGATTATTTATATTGATTAATATGATGAATAAAATAAATGTTTTAAACATGGTATTTTCTATTGAGGTTCAAATGTGTTTGGGTAAGTATAAAGGTTTCACGAGGGGAAAATTTTCAAGGCTGATGTTATATGGATTGGATTAATGCACATATAAATTTTCTCAAGATACAATGGGTAACTTTTGAAATTTAATGGTTTTGGAAATATGTGTTTTGTATTTGGAAAATGGCCTTTGAAGAAGGGTGTTTTATAATTTAAAAGAGAAATTGTGATTTTAAATGGAATTGAATCTTTGGAATTAAGTTCTATTTTAAAATATGGTTTTAGTATTTTTAATGTCTGCTGAAATTATGCAGATTATGAAAATTTATATGAAATGTGTTTTTTGAAATGATATGTTCGATTTTTCATGAGAATGTTTGGATTCCGAGATGATTTTTTTGAGCTCCAGTTATTCCTTTTGATTGTTATATAGGCCTAATTCTAGTTTGAGTTTGTGTTTTTCTTGTTGTTTAGGATATGCCACCAAGAATATCCACAAGGTTTCCAATGTGTCATGCCCAGTTCCCAGATAATTTTTGTGTTGCTTTTTATTGATGTAATCCAGGTATGTTTGATAGAGTAGTATTGTTTTTGTAGATAGAGTTTTCCTTTGGGTTGCAGGGAACTCCAATGTGTATGAAGGTTCGTATCATCATTGTTTTACTTGAGGGCCTTATTCTAGACATGTAATGATTGTAAGTCTCATTGTCGTAAGAGTTTTGGTTGTAGTTGGTGGTGGTCAGTTTTAGTAAGGGTTCCCTATCTGGTGAGGAGTTGCTTCCAGAGGAACCTGTCTCTAAGAAGCTATCTTCATCGATTATATTTTATATTTTCTCATACCATTCTCTTATGTACCACTAGTATGGACTATTCAATAATTATACACCTTAATTTTTCATAAATTAGATAATTTACCACAACTGTGGTTATTTTTAATCATTGGGAGGAAGAAGGAGTTGGGGACCAGAGGATGAAAATACTAAATTGTGGGGCAGCAGAATATTCAAGCATCAGGGCCCCAACCACGGGTCTTGGGGAGAAACTTGCGTACAATATGGAGTTGTATAGGGTTGGTGAAACCTCATTCTGGGTTATGATCTCAGATTTGAGATGGAAATATTAAAATTTCACATGTCCTATTTTTGTGGTCTTTGCAAGTTCATCCTTCTTATGGTGCTTTTATGAGCTTATTTTACCAAAATCCATGCAGCCTTATATTCTCTTAGTGTGCTACATAAATAAGTCATATTTCCTTGAAGGGTGTTGGGACCATGAATAAACATACCCATTTTGATTTTGTGTTTGGTGTCAGTTGTGCATGTTATGGAGATGTATATATTTTTGAAATTAATGTTAGGTGTTTCAAGGCCCTTTCAAATTTTTGGATCCTCTCCATGGGGTTTCCTCTAGTGTGTTTCAATTTTGTAGGTGATTCTTCCATCCCTGTGTCCCATTGTGCCATTTTTTCCTATAATTGTTTTAATTATAATACTGTAGTTATTTTATTATAAATGAGAAAGTGGGATGTGTAAGGGGTGGAAACACCCAAAATACCAGTTATGGAAATGTTATTGACATGTTGTTGTGAGAGTTTTTTGTTAATTTCCCTATGGTGATATTAGGTCATTGTGGAGTATGTTAATGTGTTCAGTTCAGGAGTACCTAAATTGTCCCCCAGGGGAAGTGTATTTGGGTTTTAGGTCCTCTGTGTTAGTGGAGTTAATGTGGTGGAGAGAACCTTCTAGTGTTTGACCCTCAATCTGATGTGGTGGTTTTTCTTGAATTGGTCAGGTTGATGTTTTTCGAGAATTCCCACCCTAAGCCTTTTCGTTTCCTTTTATTTATTCTAGGCATGGAGTCGAGTTGTGTTAATTGCTGGCTTGGTGACATTTTTTTGGACAGAATGTTTTATTGTTGGGAGAATTTTTATACCATGATCACTAGTATCCCTTATATATAATTACAATTAAATGTTGAATATTTAGTTGATGTTCAATTTATGGTTTAAAAAAATTTAAATATGTTTTCCCTAGGTGGGTTTTGGGACAGTGCACAGGAACTTCACGCTTTGTAGTAATAGTGTGACAAGCCTAGGAAATTATGTGGTTGGCCTGTTATTAAAATGAATAAATTTACAAATGTTTATACCTCAATATTATTATTATTATTATTATGTAGATAATAATAATATCATTATTATTAAAAAAATTAACTGTTATTTTTTAATTAATATTAATAGTATTACTTTTTAAATTATAATTAATGTGGTTATATTAATAATAATTATTATATGGTTTAATATTTTTATTATTATAATAATAATTATTATTATTGGTAATTTTTTTTATTTATTTTGGTTTATGTTTTTATTTAATTTAAATATTTTTTTTAACCATGGGTTTCCCTCCCCCACTCTTATGGTGCAACCCCATCCCTCTATTGATCATGTTCACAACATTTCCTGCATACCCCCACCTGCTCAAACCTCCCAGCACAACCCTCCTTCACCAAAACTCTAATCGACCCCCATTCAGCTACACCACCGTCTCTATTATACCTGATATCCTTTCTCCTGAAAAACCTCACTCTCGGAATCCGGAACCATCTAACAAGAACATCTACTCACAACCCCCTATTTTCGCAATGATCCTCCCTTGATGGAAGATTATTACTGTTATAAACCACCCCCACTTGTCTGAAGGCTTGTCCGGGTCATGCCTCCATCACCGACTCCCTCCACCTCCGATATTATTAACATTAAATATTTGGATGTTTTCCATCAATTTGAGCAAAACCTAACCATGGGGTATGTCTGTTTTTTTTTTTAAATTTGTCATGTTTGAAAATATATCATGTGGTTTAGTTCTTCCTTTCACTGAAGTGGTGTCACGTTTCACAGGTTGGGGAGGTGTTCCATGCCTTTCTATTCAATTTCAAACCACATAATTCGTGGGATTTATAAATTAATTCATAAATTGTGTTTCACTTCTCATTTATACTAATGGTCAATTTATTGTCGTGATTTATTGTGTGAAGAGTTTTCTAAATGACTAGTTTTTTAAATAAAATTTATAACTATTCGCATATGTATTCCAAGACAATAGGGTTTAAGAAAGTGTTTTTCTATTTCATATAGTTATATTAGATATTTTCGATAGTGTTTTATTATTGAAACATTTTATGAATATTTTTTATCTTATGTGTTGGGTTTTCTTTGTGAAAGATTATGATTAGAGGATATGGATTACCATGCAATGGGAAGGTCTGTTTATAATTTATTAAAAAAAATTGTTGAGGAAACCACATGTTCTGGACCATTGGATGTGGGAACAGCCAATTGTGCACAGAGTGCACACATAGACAAGACGTCAAATGATAATTTCATTTGGATGAGTTTTTTTTCTCAAACCATGGTTGTTCTAAAATGAATACTTAACATCTCCACCAATCCCTTTTCACTAATGGCTCCATGTAATTTTAAATGAAATAGGTTGGTTTCAAAATTGTGTGGGTAATTATGAATTGTTTCGTGTCTGTTAAAAAGGCCAATGATTCATGAAGTGGTTGAATGCCTGTTTTGAACCATTGAGTGCATTGTGTATGTTTTCAACTCACTTTTGTTACAATTTAAATTTTAAAAAAAAGGAATACTTGGTACTTTAGAATAGAAGTTTGGTTTCAGAATTTCATCATGATTGCTTAGCCTTGATTAATTTTATTTAAGGTAATTTAGTTCTTTTTGTGTCATCAGATTGTAACTAAGGGGGTTGCAGTCAGTTTTGATGGTGTGTATTCATTTTCCCAATTATGGATATTTATAAATTTATATATCCTATTTGTTCATGTTATCTCATGGGGTGGGAGACACAAGTATCAGTTTAGGAATTTGTATATATATATATATATATATATATGGATGAATGTGCATGAGAGTGGGATGCTGCTTGAGTTAGAAATTGTTGGCTTGGCCATCCTCTGAGGAAGGATCTCCATGCACCAACCATAAAATTTATGAATCATTAATTTCATGCATTTTGAAACATGTTTTTATAATAATTATTGATATTGAATTTTCTATCTTGAATTGCAGTGGATTGATTCATGAAATATATTGATATATATTGTTTGATTTGGTTTTTCTCATTGAATGCTTCATGAAATTCCCCATTGGAATTTGTAAAAGGTTTTTGGATTTAAAATGCTGGTTTGGTAGTCATAAATGGGGTTTTATGTGTGTATATGTTTATCAAAGTGGTGTGACTGTGGTTCTTAAGGAAATTTTTTATCATGTGATGGTCGTGGGAGGCCTGGTTGGCATCTTAATGAAAAGGGTTTTATAGAAAAACAATATCTGGAATGTGTCATCAACTTGTTGGTAAAAAAATTATGGTATTTTCTTTCATACTGGGATTCACTTTTGTTGTTATGGTTTAAAAGAGATGTGTTCTTTTGGTTGAAAAAGGGTGACCTAGTGGTGTGTGTTGACTATATTTGATAAATGTACTTGTCTATGGATACTTGTCTGACATTATCGGCTCACCCACTTTTTTTGTTTATACATGGGATCCAATAATAAAGAATAAATATTTGTTTAATGATTGCATCACTAGTTTATATTACAATCTGGAAAATGGCCCGTATAAGGGGCTATTTTGTTATCAATGATATGGGATTGGGGCCCTCACACAGGCCATGTTGGGCGATGATTGTGTGATTGGGAATTTAGACGTCATTGGGTATGAAATAACTTTAGGTTGAGTCACATGTATAATATGTTATAGATTAATCACAAGTTCCTAGGTTTCCCATGTATTTTGGAACTTAGTTATCTGCGACGAATGATTGAGTTTCATTGTTTGGTTGGTCTCTATTGTTGTTATTTTGGGATTCCGTTGTGTGATAAATAATTTTTCCTTCACCTATGGTGAATCTCTTTGATGAAGGGGATAAAATGATTTTAAAAATTTCATGGAATAAGGATTTGAAATGTGTTACACTTCACTATACATATTTATAAATGTTAAAGCAGCATTCTTCGAAAATTAATTATTTCAAAATAAAAAGGGCAATAGAACATGATTTTCATTAATGGTAAAATGTATGAAAAAATTATTATTATATATATATATATTAGTTCAAATTTGAATTTAATATATCTTTATTCGACGATATTTCATTAAGAATAGTTTATAGGGATAACCTACTATGTTTTAATTCTCACAACTATATTTTATTTTTTTGTTTTTCTTTGGGTGATGCTCTTTGATTGGTCTATGTTTCCGTAGTGCAACGTTGGTTTTAGGTAGACGGTGACATGTAGTGTCCCATAGAGGTATATAATATTTTATTTTACTTATTCAATCATTTTTCATTTTCATTTCTAGGCTTTATTTATTTTCATTTCTTTCGTTTATGTGCCAAATCATTCCCACGAATTTATCATTGATGCTCGACAGTAGTTTTTATATCATTGGGATTGTGAAAACACACTGGGCCATGCCGTGAACTGCCTCGGGTGACTGGTTCCGGGTCAAATATGGGTGTTTCATGAAATTAAATATCTGTTAAATATTTTTAATCAATAATATTTAAGTATTAATATTTATAAATCATCTTAGTATTGATCAATAATACTTTTTTTGTAATGGTTTTGATGAAATTTATATTAGTATGGTTATGGTGTTTAGTTTTATAAAAAAATGATTACAAAATATAGATGTACATGGTATTGTATATGTTTATTTAAAATTGGTTATTGATTTTATGAAAAAATATTTAGGACATAATTGATGAATGTTATGACATTTTTTTTATTTATGGAACAAATTCAATTGATTATTATTTTATAAGGAATAATTATTGAGTTAATGTATTTAATATTATATATTTTATGTGGTTGTAACCAAAGAGGTTTAAATACTCAATGGGGTTATTAGTTTTTTAACATAAGTTCAATAGAATGAACACAACATTTGAGTTTTAATGTGATAGTATTATCGCTAATTTGAATTTTTTCATGATTTTTTAAGAATTTTAAATTGATGTTCAACAAACCCATTGGGATATAATATGGCTTGTTGTTCTGTAAAATATGGAATATTTTAATTCATTACCAATGGCTGATACTAATACCACATAACATGATATTTATCTGATCATGATATCAAAATATATTCGAATGTTTTTATAGTCCTTTTAGAATATCCAACAATTTGAGGATGGTAAGAGGTTCTCAAATTAATATAATTTTCATGAGCTTTTTGAAGCATTTTCTATACTTTTTATGAAACCAGGGATGAGAAAAATTAAAAAAATTCGATATGTTATATCAAAACAGCATTAATATAATTTATTTTAAGGATTTCATCATGTAAATCTTCTCATATAGTATTATAATTTTAAATATTGATAAGATTGTCAAATGGTACACATATTGACTCATTCATTATTGGATTAATCAGCATTCTAAAGAGAAGTTCTATAGTAATATCATCACACTTTCAGACTTGAATATGTATAGGTTTTCGTAATCAACTAGGATGTTATCTCTCATCCTTCACGTATTGAGATCACAATATTATTGATACATGCTCAAAAACATACCATTTCATATATTCCAGAAAATTGTTTTCCATAAAATCCTTATAAATCTTGGTCCTATAAGGATTAATATATATATTTACACTACGAGAATGATCAAATTATTCTATTTTCAGATTTTTAAATACTCCATGCATAGGCTCATTCTAAATTTTTGGAATGCCAACATATATTTGAAGTCTGCAAATTTACAATCATTTATTTTTTTATATTTCTTTTTAAAATAGTCATAAATAGATTGGGAAATATTTCTACATTAAAATAATTATGGGTTTACAATAAATTGAAAAATGGGTGATGTCTCCCAATCCATAATAATTCTCAAATAAATATTTTCAAGACAAAACAACATTTGATATCTATAAATCCTAATTATGGACATAAAATCATGAAATTTCTTACTCAATGCATCCACTACCTTATATTCCTTCCCTGTGTTGTACTATGCAATGAAATCATAATCGATGAGTACCTCTGGCCATTACCTTTTCCTTATATTTACTTTTTATATGAAAGGACATATCTTCTACACTTTTTGTATTATATATCTCAGAACATTCATAATAGATATAAAATCACTATTTCATAAAATAAAATATTTCATCTACTAACACAATACAAAGAGTGTTATAGTTATATTTATGTATAATTATCTAAATTTATTTATATACCAATACACTACGATTTTGTAAAAGGAAAAAACTTTTCCCCTTTTTCAATATGGTACCATGTATCCAAAATCGATGAAATCAAGATGGAAGAATCAAATCAAAGCATAAACCATTACCATCATGAATTCATCAATAATATTAAAATTCTCTATTACATACAATCTAATTCCCTCTATGTGTAATAATGGTTAATGTGTTCACCAAAAGGGAATTTTTTTAATAAAAAATTAAAAATATCCTTCAAAACCAATGAAACTATGATCGTTAGTTTTGTTAATTAGTGTAGGTCATTCGTTGAAAAAAAATATTAATTTGATAAATTGTTATTCTATGCATATTTAAAATGTTTCCAAGATAATAATCATTATGAATCTATAATTCCAAATTGTTAAATTTCAAATATAACATAATTCAAATAAGAGACTCAAGAATGAAAATTTAGTGAATCTAATGGTTCTCATTTCTTTTATAATTGACCATTACATCATTAATAAATACTCTAATAAAATAATGATGATATTCTATTTAATAAAATTTTAATTATATACATTAATATAGAGTTTTCATTAGTCAATAGAAATTGAATTACATTGAAAATGTCATGTCGATTCCTCATTCAAAATATTTTCTCTCGAATATCATTGATATTATCTTGTAATTGAAGATACCCATAAGGAAGATAAATCTTTGAATAATAATGGGATTTTTTATGTTGACTAAATAATTAATGATTTTAGAAAAAGGATATTCCATAATTATCAAAATTGCATTGATTTCCCTATAATTAATTCATATTATCATATATCAATTTTTATTATAAGTGATATGAGAGGGGATCCCCATGTTGACACATCAAAGCCTATAAACCCCTTATGATGAAACTCATCCTTTTGTTTTATCATCTCAAATAATTTAATTGGTTATATAGTATATGGATAATTTTAATTATGGAATTAGACCATGATTAAATTAATGTAAATTCCAAAATAATTCATATGTGGATGTCTATGAAAATCATAAGGAAACACATCAATATAGTCCTATAAAATAAGAAAAATATCAATATCCTATTTAATAATTATGAGGTAAGGGAAGGAAAAGTTTCAGGGACTTTATTCTTCAAGAGGAAAAAATTGATAATGATCATTGATTCCCACCTCCAATAGACCCTAGGGTGGCGACTGACAATATGGTTATTGTAATCCTAAAAATGGGAGGCATTACTAATTTTAATGTAACAAATATCATGATATAATATTTATCATAATAAAATGATATCCAAGACATATATATATATAAGAATGTAAAATCCATACCAAAAAGAAATTTTATGTGAAAATATAAGAAATAAAATGAAAATATCAAAAGTAAATACAAAAATAAAAACTATGATACAACACAACAATAGTCCCCAACCTATGAGATAGTATGGTCTATCATAGTCCACGTAATCTTCATGGAATCCTAGAAAATAGAATTATATACATAGGGTGAGCATTCAAACATACTCAGTAGAAAAAACCAATGTATCTCATGCAAAATTAGTGGAAATATTCAAATGAACTTTTGAAAAAAAACAGAATATACTAAAAATCATCTAACAAGGTATAATAGCCACCTAAACTCACCATGTAACAGTCACCAAACAACACAATTCATGTAAACAAAATTAGAATGCACATAGATATTTGGGTACACCCCACCACTTCACACTAGTTAACTGCTTATCCCTATATTTGGATGTCTGATTCTACCAAGATCTTCCACAAGTGCTATAGACACATACATTCCATAGACACATAGTCCACAAACAACATCCCTCCCACAAACACCTAGGCAACAACCACATCACATCCTCCTCACATAGACTTGGTCCAACAAACCACAACCTCATGCTAAAGACTCCTAGGAAAGTAAAAAATATCTCATTATGAAGACACATGGGATGAACACCTCACCCACAGTCACCTTGGCCTCATGACTAAAAATGAATATTATCAAAGAGTCTTGGGCTCCCAATTCATATAATTGGGAGCATAAAAGTTCCAAAAACCATCCATCCTACATCTGACCTCGATTTTGGGTAAGGAAAACCTCCCCCGTTAAAATCGTGGTATTTGAAACACAGCACTCAACGCAGTTGGGATGATTATATATGGTCCAAGGAACTACATGTATTTATATAAGTTCAATAAATAAATCCCTAACTATGGGTTTTCAAATCAATCCATCATCCCAAACAAAACCTCCCTTGTTGCCACCTCTAATGCATAACCACACAACCATCCACAAAGATAATTCATAACCACAACCAATTATTTTGGTCAATTATCATTATACATTAATAATTATTTAAATTATGTATTCCATCCCAACATGGGAAACCATAAAACACAACACACAAAAAGCAGCATCATAACAGACACACACATCACAATAGTCTCTAGAAATTCAGAGAAAAAGGACCATGCATGGTAATGCCATAATTATTCAATGTTATCAACCACAAACCATCCTCTGTAACCCCGCTTCACAAAAATTACCATATCCAGAAAAAAAACAAAACACAACCAGATTGAAGTACCATGACACTAGTAGTCCACAACCAATGACTATAATAGACCAAGATGCAGACCCCTTGTTCAATAAGTTCATTTATTCTACAATAAATCAATCTATCATCATGTGATTCCATTACATTTCATCAACCACTCCAAGCATATACCCACACTCCCAAACACATAAACACATGACCAGTAGAAACACAAGGTCAAAAAAACCAAAAACAACACAACACTACACCAAACAACAACATGTACTCAGATTTATTAACCCTCATTATTGAATTCCAATTTCATTATTCTAGGGTGATAATTGAACATGTTCATTCCAGAGGAAATCATTTATTTAACCGGGTAGATGTGATTAACCAGGTTTCAGATTTTACAGAAGTGATTCACATGTCATACCAGTGCGCAAATACAAATAAAAAACTTCCATTATTTTCAAAAGGATAAAACCCATACAATTGACCATATTGATCAAAGATAACATAAAAAAAATTGATCACCATCAGCATCATCCATAAGCTGTATTCATTAATTCATTTAAAATGGATCCATTATTATTCACAATAATATATCAGTATACCCAAACAACATGATACACAAAAAAATGAGTGATGATGGAATCCCTACATATAACAATAAACAATAATCAATTTCTCCTTGCACCAAAAATAGGGGGTTCATGGGTTGTAAGAAATTGTCCATGGAAAACTATATCCACTAAAAAAGAACATATGCGACTCATCAAGGAAGAGTTGATAAGGTCACTTCAAGAGAAAATGGAAACACATGAGGAAGATCATATCTTCTACTACAAGATCCAGATCCAATATTAATGAAAAAATAGTATCAAATGTCAATAAATGTTGGATGACAATCGTGATTTTGTGGTTTGACTATTTCAATGTCCCAAGAGTGTTAGGATATTATGGATAAAATTAATATCCTTTTAAATTCATTTATAAAAGATCAAAAAATATAGTTAACTCATTTAACATATAAAATTTAAAGGGGTGAAACTAAGAAAACTAGAAATGACTTACTGATGGGTGTGCCACCGAAACCAGTAAACAACAGTGAGTCACCGATGCCTAACTCACCAATGTGATCTAGTGATAGGACTCACCGACCTGAGTCAATGGCATGACCCAAAGATTGTGATTCACTAGAGGGACCCACTTATTCCACTTACATATGCTTGACCCATCGTTGTTGAGTCACCAATAATGATCCACCGATGCGAGCTACTGATCCTAGAGCTACCGACGACCTGACCTACTGAGGGACTGACCTACAGCTAAAAGACATGAATTTTGGAAAACTCTTGTAATGAGCTACTCTTACCTCCTATAACACCAAAAAATAAGGATTTAGTCAAGGTAATGCACCGAGGTGGTCCATTTCATTACATTAGATACCTCTCAAACTATTCTATCCCTTGAGATTTCTAAAACAAATCCAGAAGAATGAGAGGTCCAAACAACCACCACATATGATTGATTGATAGAGATAATATTTTCATCATTTTTTATTTTAAATTAAATTATTTAGTCACTTAAAATTTATCAATTTGTGTTATTTTCATCAAATTTGAATTTATGATGTGTTTTGAGCTGAAATTGGAAAACTACTGAATTTGGAAATATTGAAAGATTTTAATCACTTTGGTAATTCATGCATATATTTTGAAATATAAATCCAATTGATGTGATTACTTTTTTATTAGGTTCATATATATATTTTATTCATATTTTGTTTTTTAACCAGGATTTTATTCGACCATCCATGGGTCCGAAAAAATAAATCAATGTGGACAATTATTCTAGGTGACCTCGTAGACCCCACATAACTAGATAAATCATAACTCAGTATACAAACCTAAAATTGGGCTGATTCCAATTGTATTTAAAATAATATTAAATGGGTAGTTCATATGTTGTCTTTATCTAAGATTGAGAATCATTAAGTCGGTCAATGGCTGCTAACATAATGGGGGAGAAAAAAGGAAACATTCCTCTAGATCAAATTCACAGCATTAATTATCCATATCTCATAATACACATGGAGGAAAAATGTGAAATTTTGTGATGAAACATGAAACATATTTATAAATATCATTACAGAAGGCATCATTGCACAATTGGGTCATTAAATTGGCCGAACACAGTCAATCCTTCGTTGGAGAGAATATGAAACAAATCTTAAAGAGAGATTTCGAATATCTGAAATTTGAAGACATAAGGATGGAATCCCTTGGCCTATATAAAGAGGATTTCACCCATGATGAAGGGGAGTTCAACACAACGTTAGAGTGGATACCGAGGGACATGCTGCTAACTTTGTAATTTTCTTTTCTTCTCTTTTTATTTTTAGTTTTCTTTTCTAATGTAATGTATTTTCATATTTTTTATTCAAGTGTTCCCACCTTCTTTTCCATCATCTTTATTTTCCAAATTTAATCTAATATCTTTATATCTCGATTATTTCTATCATGATATTTATTCACTTTTCCATGGAATGTGAATAACTTGAGGCTTGGACTGGGGGGAGGATTCACGATGTTATTTACTATTACGCTTCAATTTAAAATGTTTTTATTCTATTTGTGGTGGAGGCAGAATATTTCAGGGTTGTGGCAGTCGTCCTTCAGGGCCCTATTCCCAAATCCATTTTTTTCATTGATTAATTAATTTTACCTCCATTCTTTTAGGAACCCATTTATACAGTGGATTCAAGGTTTCCATAAGGGATCAAACGGCATACCGTGGAGCTGGGTCCTTTAGGAATAACATTATCAGTTGAGGTGTTATCCTATTTGACTGTTGGAGGAGGTGTGGTTTGGTGTGACAAACACATACTAAAATCACACACTAAATAAATCAATGTAATGTAATTGATTAATGATGTTTCAATTAATAAATTCTCAAATTGAATTTAAAAAATAAATAAATAATGAATGAACCTATGTTATCTTAACATATGACCAAGATCTTTCTTTGTTAATTAAATTTTTTCACTGCATGGTAGTACTAACATTTATTTCTTATCAATTTCATTACCTTCATAGATTAAATACATAAAACCAATACTTAGTTTAGGATATATAGATTAGGTATGTGATCAACTGATAAATCATCTCAAGTGAGGCGACCCTAGTTAGCCAAGGTGCTGCAATAGGAAAAATAGAAATTTCTTTTTCTACGCCCTACAAAAGCATGCATCAAAACTGGCATTATTTCCGGGGAGCTAATCGGTTGTTTAATTTAATTTTTCTATTTTCAAATTTTAAATATTTATCATTTAATTTTTTTTAAAAAAATTACTTTTCCATGATGTATTCAAATTGAAATTATTATGCATGGAATGATTTCTCGCAGGTGCAATGTCAAGAACCCAAAGTGGATAATAGAGATCTAAATGTTGGGGAGGATAGGATTAGAAATTCTCGGGATGACTTGGGGAGAAAAATTAAAGTCTTATTTGACTATGTTTGAGCACAAAGCGAAGAACTCGATACTAAACCAGAGCAAGAGCCTGAGAAACTTTTGGAAGAAATTTACCCACTAGTTTTTGATGTTGAAGAACCTGAGGGGGTAAAAGAGGATGTTCCTGAAGTTCAATTCCACATCTCTCAACCATTACTGGAAGAGATAGATGAAATATCATTTTCTAATAATTTATAAGAGGGTGATCATGTGAATTTAGAGAAATTTTTCAGTGCATATGATGAAATTGGAAGGTATCATGATCTCTTAATTCCATACAAAGAAGAAGAGAATCCACCATTATATATATCTCCAGCCATAGATGTGGAAGAAACCACCCATGTGGGAGAATTAAAAGAAATAATGGAGGAGCCTAACTACCTACCTCTATCAAGTGAATATCGACTCCAAGAGGCTTTTATCATAGAAAAGGTTATTGAATCAGAAGAAGATCAAGGAGATGATCCTTTCTTACACACTAACTTTTCTGATTTCATTCAATCTGATTTCAGTATCAATCCTTATGACTATGAATTTTCAGATTTGTTCAATCCATGTATCACCATGGATGAAGATGAATATGGATAAATTGAAAATGTTGAGGAATAGCAGGATCCCAATGAGGAAATTGATCATATGTATGAGGAAGCTCCAGAAACAATAACAGTTTCTATGCATGATGAACTAAATCTACAAGCTACCAATCTTAAAAGGGAATATTATGAAATTAATATTTCAAATTTAAATTTTGAATCTCCCTTTGATTATTCTTTTCATGAATCACATCCGGAGAAACCACTTAATTTTGAGGATGATGTTTTACATATAGAAAATGAATAGGAGGAGGATCCATACTTCATCATACCCCTTCCATGGAAGCTATAACACATTTCTAAGGGGGAATATCTGGTTTACTTTATACTTGGAATTCTCTTCAACAAGAAAAAATACTACAATCTGGGAAAAAGAACATGTGGTGGTTCATGTCTATGAAGATCCACCCACCATCAGATTATGGTTAATAGCTGGTACTACCCTCTGGAAGGAGTAAAAAAATATAGGTCCTACTTTTGGGATCATCCCAAGACTTATCTTTACTTGCTTTCTATGAGGAGAGATTATAATTTCTTTTAATAGAAGTATCTTAGAATGTAGCCCAATCCCTCATATATTTTTAACTTTAATGGCATGATCCTTTCACTTAATTGAGTAATTATATTTTGTAGGTTCGTGATGAAATAAGAGAATCCCCATATAGAAGTATGAATCATCATTTCCAAGGGGATTTTACTTTTAATGATTAACATTGAAACTCCTTACATTTTTTTTGGGATTTAAATTTTAATTGAATTCCCACAATTGAAATATATTTTATTAGACATGTCTAGGATACCTGAGTGTCTTAGGAATCTAGTGATTCCATGTTATATATTTCAATGTTCTTGATATTGAATGAGTAAAATGGATAATTGGATGATTTAAGTGAAGCATGAATATTGAAATAAGGAATCATGATTTGATGGAATTAATTGATCCATGTAAATGAAAATTCCCTACAATTTCACATGAATTAAATTTATGAATTTCAAGTGAATTAATTTATTATTATTAATCATGCCATGAGTGATTATCGAATATCATATTCCCATTCTCGAGGGGATTTCTAGACCAAATGTTTCCTATTTTATTTTGAGCATATTTCTTGACTGATCTTGGGATGTGCCACCTACTAAAACTTGTATTAAAAGTTGTAAAATCAATGACTATACAAAAACACATTTAAAATTATTAACGCACTACTTTGGCTAGCCACACATTTACCTAAGGCCAACCCTTACATTTATCATTTTTTAGCCCATATAAGCCATGAATTTCCTTATAGGTTTAAGCCACATTACAAGATGATATTTCCTTACCTACCCACATTTTTATTAGTTTTCCTGGATATTTCAAGTTTTTGTTTGGGGGAAGTGCCTTTCGTGTGTGTTCATAAGGATTTTTATCATTTTTTGGTGGTTTGAGGTGTGCACCATCATTTTGGGTAGTTTGTTATTATAAAATTTTGCATGAGTCATCATTTCATTATGCTTCTTTCATTTTACCTGGTTCTCCTTAAAAAAATGAGAAAATAATGATGTCCCTTTCAGGAGATTTACAAAAATTCAACAAAAAATAGAAATTTAAGATGTGCCTTTTTGAAAATTATTTAAAAATAGGGAGAACATTGATCATATAATTCTTTTTAATCATTTATTTACTCATGTCCTATGTCATATAAAGGGGGTGGGGTCGTGTTTCACATTACCAAGGGGATCAGAGTGAGGTTCATCCGGTGTGTTCACCTGATTAATCATGTATTGTACTTAAGAGTCAAACCTTCTACTTCTGGCCTTAAAATATTTCAATCATTTATCCACCAACCCTAATCCAAATATTCATTTGAACCTTTATTGAAAGTCTTCATGATTTTATGTGAGTTTTGTCATTACAAAGTGGAGAATGTAGTTCCTTTATGAGCCTATAGATAACGAGCATGTTTTCATTATATGAGAAAAACTACACTATTAATTGTATACTGAGTGATGAGAGAAAATATTCAAAAGAGTGGTAGGTCATGATATTCCATGTTTTATAATAATAAAATAAGAATCTTGAATGAATGAAAAGAAAAGATCCATCATTTTTAAAGGGGAAAAGTAAAATTCATTAATTGAATGTTTCTTTGAATAATGGGAGATAAAAGTGATTTTTTTTGGAAGTAGAAAACATGATTGGACATTGATAATAAATTTATTTTATTTCATTGGAATTTTAATATTGGAAACATTGGTGCCCTTTGAATTCCATGTTGAGATTTTATGCTTGATGACAAGAACGGTTTATGTGTGGGGGAATTGATAGAGATAATATTTTCATCATTTTTTATATTTAAGTAAATTATTTAATCACTTATAATATTCCTATTTTTTTTTATTTTCATCAATTTTGGATTTATGATGTGTTGTTGAGCTAAAATTGGAGAATTCTTAATTTTGAAATATTGACAGATTTTAATGTCTTTGGTGATTCACGCATATATTTTACAATATAAATCCAATTTATGCTATTTCTCTTTTATTAGGTTCATATATATATTCGATTAATCTTTTGTTTTTGAACCATGAATTAATTCGACCATCCATGGATCCGAAAAATTCAATCATGGTGGGAAACTATTCTAGGTGACCGTGTGGACCCCACATCACTAAATAAATCATAACTCGGTCTACACATCTAAAATTGGGGTGATTTCAATTGTATTTGAAATAATATTAAATGGGGAGTTCCGATGTTTAATATCTTTATGATTTATCACCATTAAGGCAGTCAATGGATACTGACATGGTGGGGCAGAAAAATAGAAACATTCCCCTGGATTAAATTCTCAATATTAATTATCCATATCTCGTAATGAACATGGATGATAACTCTGGACATTTGTGATGAAATGTAAAAGATATTTTTGAAGTTATTTACAGAAGACATCATTGCACAATTCATCCATTAATTTGGCCGAACAAGGTCGAGCCTTCAGTGGAGAGAATCTGCGGCAAATCATAAAGAGAGATTTGGATGATCTGAAATTTGAAGACCGAAGGATAGAATCTCATGGCCTATATAAGGAAGAGTTCACCCATGCTGAAGGGGAGTTAGACACCAAAGTTGGATTGTAGGCCTAGGGACATGCTGCTAATAGAGGAATTTTTTCTTCTTCTATTTTAGTTATTAATTTTCTTTTTTAATGGAATTCATTTTCATATTTTTAATTCATGCGTTTCCACTTTCTATTCCATCATCTATCTCTTCCAAATTTAATCTAATTTCATTCTATCTCCCACCATTCCATCGTGATCTCTATGCAAATCTCCATGGAATGTTACTAACTCAAAGCTTGGACCTAGTGGAGGATTCATGATGTTTTTTATTATTGTGCTGCAATTTATAATGTTTTTAATCTATTTGTGGTGGAGGTGGGAATATTACACATGTGTGGTGGTCTTCCACCACTACACTATTCCCAAATCCATATATTTTCCCTGATTAATTAATGGTTCCTTCGTTCTATTAAGAAAACTCTTTATACGGTTGAGTTGAGGTTTCCATAAAGGATAAAACGACATAGAGTAGAGTCAGGTCCTTTAGGAATACCATTCTCGATTGAGGTGTTATCCTATATGACTATTGGAGGAGGTGTGGTTTGGTGTTCCGAACACATAATAAAATCGAACACTAAATAAATCAAGGGAAATTAATTCATTAATTAGGATTCAATAAATGATTTATCAAATTGGTTTTAAACAATAAATAAATAATGAATGAACCCGTGTTATCCAACCCTAGGACCAAGATCTTTCTTCCTTAATTGTATTTTGTCACTACATGATAGTTATAACTTTTATTTCTTTTAAATTTCATTACATTCCTAGATTAAATACATGAAACCAATAATTATTTTAGGTGATATAGATTAAGTAGGTGAACAACGGATAAAGCTCATCATGTGAGACGACCTTAGTCAGCCATTGTGCTGCATTTGGAAAACATAGAAATTGCTTTTTCCACGCCCTACGAATGGCGTGCGTCAAAACAAGCGCCATTGTCGGGGAGCTAATCGATTATTTACATTACTTTGTCTATTTTAAAATTTTATATAATTTTTATTTAAAAAAATATCAAAATCATTTCCATGATGTATTGAAATTCAAATTATTATGCATGGAATGATTACTCACAGGTGCAATATGAAGAACCCGATGTGGATTATAGAGAACTAAATGCCCGAGTGGATAGGATTAGAAATGCTCTGGATGACCTGGGGAGAAAAATTCAAATTGCATTTGACTATGTTCGAGCACAAAGTGAGTAACCAAATCCTGAACCGGAGCAAGAGCCTGAGAAAGTTGTGGAAGAAACTACCCCAGTATTTTTTGATGATGATGAACCCAAGGGTGAAAAGAGGATATTCATAAAGATCAATTTTACCTCTCTCAGCCATTTATGCAGGAGATTGATGAACAATTATTTTCTACTGATTTACAAGAGGGTGATCATGTGAATTTGGAGAAATTTTATAGTGCATGGGCAGAAATTCAAATGAAACATGATATCCTAATTCCATAGAATGTAGAAGAAAACCCACCTTTATAACTCTCTATGGCCTTATAAGATGAAGAAAACAAGCAAATAGAAGAATTATAAGAAAGGATGGAGAAGCCTGACTACCTACATCTATCAAGTGAAGATAGACTCCAAGAGGCACTTATCACATAAAATGTGATTGAATTAGAAGCATATCATGGATATGATCCTTTCATAAACACTACCGTTTTTTAATCCATTCAATCTGATTTTCAAATGACTCCTTATGACATTGAATATTCAGATTCTTTCAATCCTTGAATCACCTTGAAGGAAGATGAAGAAGGAGAAATGGAACTTGTTGAGGAATACCTGGAGCTCCCTAAGGACATTGACCATATCCTTGAGGAAGCCCAAGAAATGATAACAGTGGCTCAACATGAATAACTAAATATACAAGCTTTCTACCTTAAAGGGGAATATATTGAAATTAATATTTCATATTTAAATTTTGAATCTCCTTTTGATTATTCTTTTCAAGAAGCACGTATAGAGAAACCACTGGATTTTGAGGGAGATGTTGCCTAAGTAGCAACTAAATAGGAGGAGGATTCATACTTCATATTTCCCCCGCCATGCATGCTATAACACATTGTGACAGGGGAAGATCTTTTGTACTCTATACATGGAATTATCCTCAACACAAAAATAGAACTACAGTCTGGGAAGAAGAACATGTGTTGGTTCAGGTCCAAGAAGATCCACCCACAATCAGATTATGGATAACATCTAGTACAACCCTCTAGAACCAATATAAGAATCCAGAGCCCACTTGGGGGATCATACGAAGTCTTATCTTTACTTGATTTCTAGGAAGATAGATTCCAAAATCTTTTCATATAAGTAGGTTAGCTTGCAGCCCAATCCCTCTTATATTTTTTTCTTTAATGACATGATCCTTTCACTTAATTGATTATTAATATTTTTTAGGTTCATGTTGGAAAAATGTAACCCCCAAATAAAAGGATAAATCATCATTTCAAAAGTAGTTTACTTTTAATGATTAACATTAAAACTCCTTAAATTTTTTTGTGATTAAAATTGTAATTGAATTCCCACACTTGAATTATGTTTTACTTGACATATATAGATGACATGAGTCTTAGGAATCTAGTGATTACATGATTTATATTTCAATGTTAATGATATTGAATGAGAAAAATATAAAATTGGATGATTAAAGTGAAGCAATAATATTGAAATAAGGACTCATGATTTGAGGGAATTAATTGATTCATGTAAATGAAATTTCCCAATTATTTTTCATGCTTTAAACTTATGAAATTAAAGTGAATTAATTTTTTATTATTATTAATTCCATGAGTGATTGTCTAATATCATATTCCCATTCCCGATATGATTTCTGACCAAATGTTTCCTATTTTATCTTGAGGATATTTCTTAAGTTATCTTGGGATGTGCCACCTATTAGAACTAGTATTGAAACCTGTCAAAGCTATGACTGTAGAAAAACACATTTAAAATGATTGAGGTAGTAATTTTTCTAGCCACATATTTACCTGAGACCCACCCTTACATTTATCCTAAGTTAGCCCATAGAATCCGTGAATTTCCTTATAGGTTTAAGCCACATTAAAAGCTCATATGTCATTACCTACCCACACTTTTAGTTTTTTTTCATGGATATTTCAAGTTTGAGTGTGGGGGAAGGTTCATTGGTGTGTGTTCATTGGGATGTTTATCATTTGTTGGTGGTGTGAGGTGTGAGTCATTATTTTGGGTAGTGTATTATTATAAAATTGGGCATGAGTCATCATTTCATTATGCTTCATTCATTTCATCTGGTTCTCCATAAAAAAGGTGAAAATAAAGCTGTTCCATTCTGGATATTATTTAAAAAGAGGGAGAACTTGGATGATATCATTCTTTGTAATGATTTATTGACTCATTTCCCATGTCATAAAAAGAGGGTGGTGTTGTGTTTCACATTATCAAGGGGATCTGGGTGAGTTTCATCCAATGTTTTCAAATGATTAATCATGCATTGTACTTAAGAGTCAAACCTCTTACTTCTTGGTTTAAATTATTTCAATCATTTACCCACTAACCCTAATCCACAAATTCATTTGAACTTTTGTTGCATGTCATCATGATTTTATGCGCGTTTTGTCTTCACTACGTGGATAATTTAGTTCCTTTATGATACATTGGATTAGGAGAAATCTCTTATGATATGAGCATAACTCCACTATTAATTGTATCGTTAGTGATGAGAGAAAAGATAAAAAATATAGGTAGATCATGATTTGTAATGTTTAATAATAAAAAATTGAGAAGCTTGAATTTAAGAAAGGAGATGCTCCATCTTTTTTCGAAGGGGAAAAGTAAAATGAATGAATTGATTGTTTCTTTGATGAATGGGAAATTAAATTAAAATTTTTTTGGAAGTAGAAAACATTAGTGTACATTGATAATCGTTTAATTTTATTTCCTCGAAATTTAAATATTTGTAACATTGGTGCCCTTTGAATTCCATGTTGAGATTTTAGGCTTGAGGACAGGCAAATTTTAAGTGTTGGTGAATTGATAGAGATAATATTTTAATCATTTTTTATGTTTAATTCAATTATTTAATTACTTAAAATTTATCAATTTGTGTTACTTTCATCAATTATTGATTTATGATGTGTTTTGAGCTAAAATTGGAAAACAGCTTAATTTGGAAATATTGACATATTTTAATCACTCAAGAAATTAACAAATAACATTTAAAATATAAATCCAATTTATTTGATTCATTTTTTATTATGTTCATATATTTATTTTATTCATACATTGTTTTTGAACTAGGATTTAATTCGACCATCCATGGGTCTGAAATATTCAATAAACAGGGACAATTATTCTAGGAGACCGTGTGGACCCCCCAACACTAAATAAATCATAACTCGGTCTAAACACCTATAATTTTGGTGATTATAATTTTATTTGAAAGAATATTAAATGGGGAGATTTTATGTAGATTATCTTGAAGATTTACTATCATTAATTCGGTCAATGGATGCTGACATGTTGGGGAAGAAAAATGGAAACATTCCTCTAGATTAAATACTAAGAATTAATTATCCATATCTAGTAATACACATTGAGGATAAATCTGAAATTTTATGAGGAAAAATAAAACATATTTTTGAATATCATTATAGAATACATCATTGCACAATTATACCATATATTTGCCGAACCTGGTCAAACCGTCGGTGGAGAGAATATGCAGAAAATCTTAAAGAACGATTTTGAAGATCTGAAATTTGAAGACTGAAGGATTGAATCACTACGCCTATATAAAGAGTATTTCACCCATTCTAAAGGGGAGTTCGACACCAACATTTGATTGGAGGCATAGGGACATGGTTCTAACATAGTAATTTTATTTTCTTCTCTTTTTTTCTTTTCTAATGTAATGCATTTGCATATTTTTAATTCAAGTGTTTCCAACTTATTTTCCATCTTCTTTCTTTTCCAAATTTAATATAATATTTTTCCTATCTCCCTACTTTCAAACATTATCTATAGGCACTTCATCATGGCACGTGACCAACTCGAGGCTTGGACCTGAGGGAGGATTCTTGATGTTCTTTATTATTGTGCTTCAATTTAAAATGTTTTTATTCTGTTTGTGGTGGAGGCCAGAATATTGCACGGGTGCGGCGGTCTTCCACAACAACACTATTCCCATATCCATTTCTTTTCATTTATTAATTAATTTTTCCTCCCTTCTCTTAGGAAAACCCTTAATAGAGTGGATTTGGGGTTTTCATAAGGGTTGAAATGACATATGGTGGAGCCGTGTCCTTTAGGAATAACATTCTCCGTTGAGGTGTAATCCTATTTGAATCTTGGAGGAGGTGTCATTTGGTGTGTTGTACACAAAATAAAATCACACAGTAAATACATGAAGGGAAATTAATTCATTAATTAGGTTTCAATAAAATAATTATCAAATTTAATTTAAAAAATAAATAAATAATGAATGAACCCGTGTTATCCAACCGTAGGACCAAGATCATTCTTCCTTAATTACATGTTGTCACTTCATTATAGTTCTAACATTTATTTATTTTAAATTTCGTTAATATCCTAGAATAAATACATGAAAAATATAATTAGTCTACATTATATAGATTAAGTAGGTGAAAAACTGATAAAGCATCTTAAGTGAGACGACCCTAGTCATCCACTATGATGCATTATGAAAACATAGAAATTTCTTTTTCCACGCCCTACGATAGACATCTGTTATTGATCTATTCGATAAAACACATAATATTGTTTGAAATATTGAGTGAGACATTCACAAACAAGAACACCTCCTCCAAAAAACATCAATAAAAAACATCCAAATGATACCCTTACAAGAACCAATTGTTGTGAAACATGAAGTTGTGAATTTCATCCACCATGTTAATAAAATACCTTTTTTAGGTGGCACTGACTTACATAAAAAAATTTATTTCATATAAATTAGTGCGTGTTGATTAGTTATATGTTATGCCACTTTTCACATGTTAGCACTTCATAACAAATTATAGGAAAAGGAAGAAACCCATCTTGTAGAAAATAACGTTCAAGTAATACATCAATAAAACACATGAAAATTTAAAAATATTTCGGGTATTGGGCACTCATCTGTATATCCCATTCCCATGTACATTCCTCTAGGACACCATAACTCCACAATGTTAGAACAAATGGAATGTTACTTTCACAAACCACCTTCTCATATTGATCCTAGACCTCCAACAGTTTCTCCATGATTTCTGTGTCATCCTTGATATCAAATTACTTACAATCAATGCCATGGGAGACATCTTAATGATATTGACAACGATGGGGGTCCTGAAAGATGTCGTGTGTCATATCCAAATGAGGTGGAAATTCCAATGGGTATACCACCTCACCAACTATATCCAACATCGTGAAAGGTATGTTGAACATATGAGAAATCATTCTCCGTCTACCAAAAAAACACTGCCGACATCGATGATAATCTTTTAAGAACACATAATCCTTAACCTCAAACACCACAGGACATCTCATGTAATAGGAATACAAATAATGATATTATTGTGCTACCTTTATCCTATTTTGGATAAGATGAACAGTATCTTGGTCATACTCTGCAATGCATCAGGACCTAGAACAACAACCTCCCTAAATTATTTCCAGCACAAATGTGAACAAAATTTCATTCCATATAAATCTTCAAATTGAGCCAAGAAAATAGTATAGTGATATATTTTATTCCATGAAAGGACTACTAAGGTAAAATTTCACACCGAAGACCCACCAAAATCCATGATTAATGCTCTAATCAAGTCTTACAATGTCTATATAGTCATCTTTATCAACACACATATATACATGGGTGGAACATAGCGCTGATGTATAACTGAGTTCCAGAAGCATGCTGCAATACCCTCTTGAATTTTGAGGTAAAACATGTATACCACTATGAGAATATGTATCTTGAAACCCCATGAAAACACACCCCTCATTCCATATATTCCATAATTAAGGCATCCACTATGCCAGACTAATTAATTTATATGAGGCGAGTTGATTGTGTTTAGCCTATCCACTATTTCCTAGATTTAATCACATACTCCATGAGCCCTAAGAAATAATATGATTAAATCCATTAACACTTACTCCAACTTCAACTCTAGGACATCTACAGATTTGAAACAAACCACCAGAAACACGGTGTTCGGCATTCTCTGGTTGGAACACTAAGAAAATTTCCACAAACTCTACCACTGCCTGCTTTAGCCCGGGACACCAAAACTATTCCATAAAGGCACGATATATCTTGGGAACTACTTCATATACTACTAGTAATGATCAAGGAAATTCATAGGAATCTTCCACGTGCATAACGAGTGGATGAAATATGTTCTCATGGAACAACATTTGATTCTTACAATCCTTCAATCATCCCTCTGGAGTGTCACCCTCGTCAAAGTGATCACACATAACCTCTACCTCTGAGTATCCATAATAAGACTCATGCACTAGTTTTCTTATAGATGAATGCAGTGTCATCTAATATAGACAACCTTCTATATCATCCATCCATACATCTAAGAGTAAGGAAGCCAACATCTTCATCACCTTCCAAGAATCCTTAGTGCTGGGACCATGATGGATGTAGATAGAAGTTTGAAGAGTATGTTTTTTTGTAGAGTGTCATCTTGTGATTTCAAAAGAGTATAAATCAATTCAATATGTAAAATCCTTGATAACTATGATGATTCTTTGCTAATTTTTATTTCGAAAATATCATAAGTTTGTAGATAATGTGATTCAAGCCTTATGAAGGAATGTGGGATTAAAGAAGTGTTTCTTGAAATGGAATGAATGAGGCATGCATGTCATAAGTAGAGTTCAAGTGTGGTGTTCATGTAAATAGAGGTTTGGAAGTATATGTGGCATGCATGTGTATGTTGTGCGCTAGGATTATTTCACGATAAACACATCAAAATATATCAAAAGAAAGAATGTGGCGCACAAGTTAGAGATTAATGAGCAAGTGTGGAGTGCATGGATAATGACGTGAAAATATATGTTGCATGAAAGTCATATTTTAGCATCATCACATCCAAATATGAAAGAGGAATGAATGTTGTGTCCATGTGATGGAGAAACACACAAGTGATGGAGCAGCACACAAGTGATGGAGCGACGCATAGGTAATAAAGTGGTGTGCAAGTTGAGTTGCATGCCTCGCATGAAGAGACAACAAAATTCCTATGAATAGATGGCTACCCTGCTCATTTTTCAAGGATCAGCACTTAAGATAACATTTCAGATGTCAGCGCAAAATTAGTATAAAGTTCCACACAAGTAGATGTGTTGCGCAAGTCATGAGTTATTTATAAGGCGTGAAAGCCGAGTGGTGCACTAGCAGTGTGGCACGCAAGTTGTAAGAGGCACGCAAGTAGGGAGGCAGGTTCATGAATTTTGGTACGTATATTCCAAAGTTGGTGCAAAAGTTTTGAGTTGTGAACAATAGTGGCATGAATGTAGTGAGTGGCGCGCAAGTAAGTAGGCGTGCTAGGTGAGTGGGGATCAAGAAGGTGGCACACAATAAGGGTGGTGCACAAGCAGGTGGCGCGCAAAAAGGGAGGCCTGCAAGCAGGGTGTGGAACACAAGCTATCTAAACCAATAGGTTGTTACCTGGTATTGGGTAGGAATATGAATAATTTTGTTGAATGGTTTGATTTGTGAATGTTCATTAAGAAGTAGATAATCATTACATTACCCTATTTGTGCTAAGAGGGAGAACACACACTATTGAATTGTTTTCAAAGTGATACACGAGTGTATGGGAATTTACTACTAGTTTTATATAACATAAAATGATTGTTTTCTTGTTTATTTTGTAGTACTAGAATTTTTTTTGTACCATAACATGGAAATAGTTACTCTTGCGGAGATGTAAACCATATAAACCTTGTGTTCATGAGTTTGTGTGTTTTCAGCAGGGAAGGACCTCTTTAACACAAGGCAAAGGCTGTTTCAAAAGGATTGAAACATAAAAATAAAAATGGAATAATTGATTCACCCCCTCCCCTCTTAGAGATACATGGATCTTTACTGGAAACTACAATTGGAATCGGAGGGTGGTTACCATCGTTTGTTCTTTTATGAAGTTTGTAAGAGAAGTTGTGATGTGAAATCTAAATTGCGCGAACAATAAGGTGATTGTGATATTGAAAGGAACGAATTATCATATATGGAAATATAGAATGATTTCTTATCTTATTTCTCTTGGGTATGATGTTCTTGAAACATAAAAAAATGGATTTCCTCTTATTGGTGAAAAGGTTCCTCTAATATCTACTGATAAAGAGGATAATGTGAAAGATATAAGGTCTAAAAATGCATTACTCTCATCTCATTCTAATAGTGAGTTTCTATGCTTGAAAGAAGTCACTACAGCTAATGGAATCTAGGATAATTTGAAGAACATCTATGAAGGAAATACCAATGTGAAGAAGGAAATAAATAAAAATTTGGAGGCTAAAGTATAATGAAATAAAAATGGGAGATTCTGAATCTATTGGGTGCTTCTTTAGAATGGAGAATTTCATTGTTAGTACAATCAGATGTCTAGGTGAAGTGCTGGAAGATTCTACAGTTGTTGAAAAGATCTTGAGATTTTTTCCTGACTTGTTTGATGCAAATGCTTCTTCATTAGATGACATATACACTAAAACATTATCATTGAATGATTTTCATAACACTCACATTACTAATTAAATGGGAATGGATAAGACTTTGAAGAGAAAAACAAATGATGAAAGAGAAATTTCATTCAAGGCCACCATGAGAATGAAGTAAATGAAGACACTTATTGAATATGATGCTGGTCAATCTGATTCGGAAGATGAGGTATGTAAAAATTTTGATAAACTGTCATCATTGGTTTCTAAGAATTGAAAAGATGTACATGGAAATAGAAGGGGAATCCATCCTTGAAATGTTTTGAGTGTGGATCCATTGGTCACATTGTGGATATCTTTCCTCAATATAATAATGTAGAATTAAATGATGATAATGATGATAGAAGGCCAATAAGTTCATGGAAGAAACAAGATGACAAAGATAAATATTTTTTAAATGGGAATGTTAAAAATTTATTCATATAAAAAAGGGAATCTTTTTATCTAATGATGAAGAAGAAGAATATAGTGAGGCTAAATCTGAGAAATCATTAGCTATGAAATCTTGAGATAATACCTATATTGCAGCATTAAATTATGAAGATTACAAGATAAATTGTTTTGAAGAAGAAGAAACTCAAATTAAATATCATATAAAAGAAGAGTTGAAAGAATTTTTATGAAAGATCCGAAGGCATGAGAAAGAAAACAAGAAGTTGATAAATGAAAATTCCCCAATAAAAATCAATAAGGACTTTCTGATCATAATATCATGATAGAAAAAGAGATTGATTATCTGATGTATTCACCAGATAATGCAAGGAAACATAATGATCATCTGTAAGTGAAGATGATTGAAAAAGAATAAGAGTTGAAACTTGTCCAAAAAAACATTCTAATGCTAAAAAATTGAATATAAATTTCAATAAATTGATCTCATAAGTTAGTGAATGTTCTAGAATGAATGAACCAATGAATGATTAAAAAATGTTAATATTAATATTTCAGCGGAATGATGGAATTGGTTCTGATATTAACAAAGTCGAAATGGCTATGTATGCTACAAAAGTCAGCAATGCAAAAAAATTAGGAGTACATAAATATCTTGAGTCCAGAATGATCTATAATACTTCTAGTACTGGTATGTTTTAAAAGCAATATAAGATGAATAGGAAAGTTACGATTAAAATTAAGAAGGTTGATGGTAAGTCGAGTTCTATTAAGAAGGTTTTTGAGAATAATGTACACACCTCCGGTCAGTATAGAAGTTTCAGTGGAAAATAATCATTCTACGATTGTTGTAGGAATTTTGGTGGATTAGGATACACTGGAAAGATTTTTCAGTTCAATCAATAACATTACTACTCTTCCACAAGTAATAGAAGACAATATTTTAGGGGGAGTCAATCCTCTAAAAAATGGAAGTATGAGAAGAAAGTTCAAAAGATATTTGAGAATGATGGTGTGAATGTTAAAAATAAGTTCCAACCATTGGAAAATGTTTGGGAATGATTAAAATTGCATGGAAATACTGCTATGTGATTTTTCATTTTGACTCAAACATAATAAAATGTTCATAACACAAATCAAGAAGATGGATGTGAAGAATGAAAATGAAGAACAAAACACTCTTGTCTTTGAAACCTCTATGAAAACTACAAAGGGAGAATGCCAATGGATTCTTGACGGTGGGTGCTCTTCTCATAAGATAGGACACTTAAATTTGCTGAAGAATGTGAAATACATCAATTAATGAACATTTATATTCTGAAATAATGCGTCTCTGAGGAAAAAAGATTTTGGATCAACCATCATTGGGAAATAATAAATGAAATCTAGGATTATTTTATATGTTGATGGGTTGAAACATAATATTCTGATTGATTCACAACTCTCTATTTAGGAAAACAATATTATCTTTAGAAAATATGGGTTTGTTGTGAAAAGTGAAAAGGATGGAATGGTAGTTATATGAGGCCAATGTACCAAAGGGAACTTGTTCCATATTGGTGAAGTACTGAACTACTATTACCTTGGCATGGTAAATGAAATTCAGTTATGGAATAAAAGGATGGGACATATGTGTCATGGAAACATGTCTAAGATATCAAGGCGAGAGAGTGTCCAAGATATGACAGATTTATCTACAAGAAGAGATTGGTGTTGCACTGTTTGTGAAAAAGGGAAGGACACCAAATCTAGGCATAAGAGATTTGAAATTCATTCAAAAGAACCATTAAAACTTATACATTGTGATATCATTGGACCATTGATAAATCACTTAAAAATGTAGATAAGTAATTCATTACTTTTATTGATGACTTTACTCACATTACTTGTGTTTTTTACATGATACATTAGTCAAATGATCTGAAAATGAGTAAGACATTTATTAGGAAATAAAATAAAAAATGTGTGTATTCAATGAAGAAGTTGATAACTGATAATGGTAGAGAGTTTAAGAATGAATAGTTTTAATGTTACCTTATAAATCCTAGAATTCATTACAAGTTTAGTTCAACATACACACCTCAACAAAATGGTGTTTCTGAAAGGATTAATAGAAGTCTGATTTAATAGGGGAGAATAATATTACATGAACATGGTGTCTCTCATTATTATTGGAGGCAATCCATGAGTACTGCAGTGTATGTTCATAATAGATGCTTTTACATGCCACATTTAGATATGAATATATATGAAATGTTTTATGAAAAACCTCCATGTTTGAAACAGTTAAGAGTTTTTGGGCATCCATGCGTCATAGAAAAGGGTGTCAACGAAAGAATGTTTGAACAAAGAGGACTTGATGGAATTTTTCATGGCAACTCTCCAAAATGAAGAGGGTGCACATGTTTCCACCAAGAAATAGGAACAATTTTCGACTCTTATGATGTTAAAGTTTTTGAAAATTATGAGACAGAAAACCGGACTATTTATGATATAGAAGATGAGCATGATAAGGAATGTCTTGATAATGATTCTCAAAATTCTACCAAGAGTGGTAATCCTACTAAAGAAGAAGAATTAGACTCACTAGTTTCTAGTGCAGACGATGAAATTCGAACAACCAATCCTAGGATGAGGAAGCAAGTAGATACTTAGAACATTATCGGTGATCAAAATTAGAGGGTTCAAACAAGATGAGCAAAAAATGCTATTACACATACTTCTTTTTATTCAAGCGTGATGAAAAATGATGTGAATGAAGCTTTTGATCATCCAAAATGGATTCAGGCTATGAATGAAAAGCTTGATCCAATAGAAAAGAACGATACATGGGAACTTGTACCTAATATGGATGAAAAAAATGTTATTGGTATAAAATAGGATTTTTGAAACAAGATGAATGGAGGAGATGATGTGATAAGGAACAAGGCATGATTAGTTTGAAAAGGTTACTCACAAATTGATGATGTTGATTTTGATGAGACCTTTGATCCAGTGGACAGATTGGAAACAATCATACTATTTTGTTCTATTGCTGCACAATGAGGTTACAAAATTATTCGAATGGATGTGAAGTCTGCATTTCAAAATGTAAATCATGATGAACAAGGTTACAATGAACAACCTTTTGGCATTATTATTGGGAAATATGAATGTTTTGTGTGTATGCTGAAGAAAGAATTGTATGGGCTAAAACAAGATTCTAGGGCATGGAATTCCAAACTGGATACTTGCATAATTAAGATGGGTTTCACGAAAGGATTAGTTGATTGAAATCAATACATCAAGAAATTTGAGGAGTCTTCTCTCATTGTAATAGTTTTGTTGATGAAATTATAAATGTTGGAAATGAGGAACTATCTTGTGAATGATTTTATGAAGTGATGAAGAGGTTCTTTGTGTTTCCCATGTTGGGAGAAATAAAATATATTCATGGGATACAATTATTATAGAATATGAACCCCATTTCATTTTCTCAATAGAATTACTATTAAGAACATTAGAAAAAGTCTAACATGGAATATTTGAAACTTGTTTCCAAATCAATTTATGTGGTAACCATGATGTCTAAATATTGAGAAGGTAAGGATGTTGATAAAAAGTGTTTAAATAGCTGATTGGATGTTTATTATATTTTATTGACTCATGACTAGACATTGTCTATGTTGTTACCTTATATTCAATGTTTCAGAGATCTCCTAAAGAGTCCAATTTAATATCTGGATCAAATATTTACAAATATATCAATGGAAGAAATTTTTTTGAATCAGGTATGATAACGCAAAAAATTGATTTTTTTGGGTATTCAATGAAAATTGGGAAGGAAATGTTGATTATCGATGATCCACATCTGATGGAGTTTTATTTTTGGGGAATATTTGTGTTAGTTGGCATATATTGAATCAGAATTATGGGACTCTTAGCATGGATGAAGCGGAGTATGTTGCTGCCACTCAATCTTCTACCTGTGTTATGTTGATGACCATTCAGTTGGAATATCTACTTGTTGAAGTGAAGCTATCTTTACTCTTGGGATTTGATAATCGTAGTGTAATCAATCTTTCAAGTAGCCTATTACAACATTATCATTCAAAAAAATTGACACAATGTTCCACATTATCAGTGGGAAGGTGGAGAAGAATGAATAGAAGCTGGAGTATGTTCCTACACCAGAACAAGTTGCTGACATATTAGCAAAACCACTATTGAAGGAAAAAATTTCTAAATGGAGTTTGAACATGGGTGTCCAAACTCCTTATCATCAAAGTTTAGTTACATGTGTATGTCCCCTATGTCATATTTCTTTTGGGTAGTGTTGTCAAGGAGGAGAATTGTTTCATTCATCTATCCATATGGAAGCATGCATAAAGGAGAAGTTATGGTTAAGCTGTGAGTCCATCACGTATAACTATTTGTGGGTGTGGTTGTTGGAAACAATGTTTTTGTATTCCAAGAAAATTGAAGTGGTGAAGAATGAATAGGTATAATCTAGGAATATGTTCTGATGAAGGCATATGAGATATGATCATGAAATATTATAGTCACTGCTTTTAGACATCATGGTTTCTACTATCAATAATTCATGTTTCATGCAATGTGTTAGCTCACATATGGTTAGAATTGTTGATAAGTAACCCATTTTATGAGTTTACATAGTTTAGATATTTGTGAATCTTGGTCAACAAAAAATACAAAGGGGGAGATTGTTGGGACCCAAATGGATAGAGAAATATGTTTGAAGAGTATGTTTTTTTTAGAGTGTTATCTTTTGTTTTCAAAAGATTATAAGTGACAAAAATTTTATGTTGAATGAAATTAAAATTTTAACACCATCACATCAAATCATGTCAATTGAAATAAAGTGGCATGCAAGTGATGGAGCGGTGCCCAAGTGTTGGAGCAGCACACATGTGATGGAGTGGTGCACAAATGATGAAGTGGTGTGCATATTAAGTTGCATTCCTTGCATGTAGGGTCAAGAACATTACTATAAATATATGGCTTCCCTCATCATTTTTCAAGGATCAACACTTAAGGGAACATTTGGGCTCTGATCTCACATGTAGTAAAAAGTGGCATGCAAGATGAAGTGTCTCACAAATCAGGAGTTATTTATAAGGTCCTCAAATTGAGTAGCGCCCAAGTAGAGTGGCACACAAGGTGTATGAGGTGCAAAAGAGTTGAGGTGTGTTCCAGAAGTGTGATGTGTATAAGCCAAAAGTGGTGCTAAATTTGTAATATGTTCACAATAGTAGCATGCAAGTAGTTAGTGGCACACCATCAGGTAGGCGCGCAAGCTGAGTGGCACACATGTAGGTGGTGTGCAATATGTGTGGCATGCAATCAGCTTGTGCGCATGTAGGGAGGAGTGGAAGCAGGGTGTGGAATGCAAGCTATCTGCACTATAAGGTTCATACCAACATTCGGGTAGAAATGTGAATAATAGTTTTTAAATATTTGATAGTTAAAATTTCATTAAGAATCACATAATCATGACATTACCCAATTTGTGCAAAAAGTTAGCACACACACTATATGATTGTTCTCATTGTGCTACATGAGTGAAAGTTCATATCCTTCTATTTGTATTCCACATTAATGATATTTTTTTAATGGAAAGTGTGGTACTGGATTGTTTGCATACCATAATATGGATGTAGCTACTCTTGTCGAGTAGTGAACCTTATAAATCTTGTGTTCCTGAGGTTGTGTGTGTTCTGTAGGGAAGAACCTCTTTACCAAAAGGTGAAGGTTCTTTAAAAAAAAAAGGAAACATAAAATGAAAATTGCCATCATTGATTCTCCATTTCCCCCTCTTAGTGCTACTTGAATCCCGACATGGAACTACACTCAGATTCTTGAAAAACCACCCTATGTGACATCTTGCCTAATGAATCAGCCACAACATTCCCCAATCCTATAGTGTAAGATATATCAACATCATAATCCTAGAGAAACTAAATCTACATTTATTGTAGCATGACTAAACTCACTGGGAAAATATGTACATTATTCTATGGTGATCTATGAAGACCCCAATGTGCTCCTCAATGAGGTGGTGCTGCCATGACATCATCATGAACACAAACATTTCTAGATCCAGTTCATCGGTGGCATTCTTATATTCATGTTGAAAACATTAATGTGACCCACTGACAATGATTCACTAATGTGACCCACTGACATTGAGTCACTGATGCGACCCAGTAATGCCACACACCGATGAATGACCTATTGATGCTGATTCACCATCATTAGGGCTCTGACACAAGATACTAACTTGAGCTACTATAACTTGACCAAATTATTCCCTGACCTACTAAAGCCCGGACAGATGATACCTTGACCTACCAATAACCTAACCTACTGATGGAAAAACTGTAATTATTGAAACCTCATGAAATGAGATACCATTTCCTTCCAGAACAACCCATTCACAATATTTTGTTAATGTGATGGACTAGCGAGGGTTAGGCCAGTACACATGTTTCAGTTTGATGGTTAAAATTTACACTTCTAGGAAGTGTTTTCCCAAAATCTCTATCAGTACTATTTAAAATATCTATTACTATTAGATATATGCATGACTCAGATGATGTTGTAACCAATCAAATTTTAATAAACTCCATATATTCCTAAAAAATCATAATTTTCGTCCAAACAGAAAAATAGAAATTTATTTTGATATCAATAATATGATGGATTATATCAACATTGTCCATATATTTAATAAAAAAGACCTCATATAATGAACATATAAATATCAAAATTTTATTTTCCACACAAATTTTCATTTCATTGAACTTTTGAAGATGTTTTTTGACTGAAAACTCTATTCTTATTGTCCTAGGAAAAAATATAATTTTATTTGATATCATTGAAAATATGAATGTGCTCATAGAACCAGATTCATATTAATCCACAGCTAAATATGAAGATAATTTTAATTTATATTACACCACATATTTAGGAACTTCACCCTCATCTATAGTGATATCATAATTTCAGAATTCTTTCCTAGGCCTCCTTTGTGGTATGTTCACTGGATTTTAGAACATTGTATTGAAAAATTTAGAATTTCTGTATATTTAATGTTATATATAGTAGTTTTATATTTATTTACATGACATTTATTATATATATTACCCTTATCAATTCACTAATAATAATATCCCATATCATTCAATCATTTTCCAGGTTTTTTCCATCCATAAATTTCACAAGATGCAAATGACATAATTTTTTATCCCTCTTAGATGCATTATAATTTTTTTGGTATTTAATGATCCCCATATTTCATTTTTTTTCTCCATGAATATACATTATTGGGAATAATAATTGTCTATTTTTTGGTTAATCAAACTAATACATCCTAAATATGAAAAAATATGAGATTAATTTAGATTTGAAACTCTATTAACGAACATCAATGGAATGGTAAATATTTGGTTCCACGTTACAAATTTAATCAATAGAAATAATTGGAATTCTTATAATAGTATCCTCATACATTTCAATAGTATATTCTTCATTTTTATTTAATATGAAGAAATATATCTTCATTTTAGTTCATCATTCACATGGGAAATAATTGTAGGGGAATGTTACCTTATAATCTATCCATTCCATGAATCATTTTCCTTAGTCCTTCATAGAATTATGTATTAATTTCATACATTGATCATTTTCACATTTGATATAACAAACAACTACCATAAAACATTACCATTCATCACATCCAATGGTTAAAAATATCTTTTTCAATGTGATTTTTCAATTTCCAATTTAGGATTATATTTGTGGTTCCTCTAAATAATGGTCTATTATACATCATGAAACGATAAAATATATTTTTATTATGTCATGAAATGTCATGTTTCTCTAATTTGTATGGTTATTATTCATAAACTATTTATCATCCCTAATATGTTCATGATATTCTGAAATGAAAAACTATTTGAGTTAGATTTCTAACAAGAGAATTTCTAAAAAGGCCATAAGTATTGATACAATTCATTTAATATAAGAACCATTTAGAAATTGTAGAATATACTAATGTATCTTATGTCATTATATTTATTGAATCAAAATAAATTATTCAAAATCTATTTTAATATTCATGATAAATTGAAAATTAATTCATTCATAATATAATAATCATATTCTTGATTTCATTGTTCATATCCTAAAATCGTAAAAAAATATTTTAAAAACATTCAAAGTGGTTTATAATGAAAATATGAATTAACCCATGATTATATCCAAGTAATATCAATCTAATTTCAATGTAAGTGTACACTCTCTATGAAACAAAAAGATTTGTGGAATATACTCAGGTAAAACATTTTGAGTTATTATTCCACGATTCATTTTTCTCAAAGCCACAGCCACTAATTGTATCCAAATACGGATTAATTTCAACAAAAAATAATAAAATCACATCCATAAAAATATTTTCTAATATTATTATGTAATTATTAATATCATTAAAGTAAATCATAATTTAATGTTCCATAGTTTATGATTTCCTGAATTTACATCTATTTTTTTCTACTAAACTTCTTCAAATTCCAAAGATAACAACCCCCACTCTAGTGACCAATATCTAGTGTGTACATTATTACATTTTCTAGAGAAAAAATGTATCAAATCACCATGGACATGTCAATATTGTATTTTTTATGGTCTAGATATATACAAGTTACCCATTTTATATTGGAAATACAATATAAAAAAGAATAAAATTAAATGTTTTGTTTCCATGAAACTCAAACAAGGATTTAATTTTTATAACATTGGGAAAAAATGATATATTGGTGAGTTAAAATAACCTGTAATGGTAACTTGAAATTGAAATTACCGATATTAAATTAGTATTAATCAATATAGAAATATATATAACTAAATAAAATTATCGTTAATTCAGTAATATGTGCATTAAATGGATCTATATGTAAAATTAATTAAATAATCTCATGTATAAAAACAATTTTATTCCAAATAAATAAAATTCATAATATTGAGTTTCATTATCTTAAATATGGTTATATCTATATAATTAATTCCCCATTTCAAGAATGATTAATTTATTGGGTAAATATATACAAATCGGAATTTAAATTTTCCCTTTGATATGTCTCAAGGGACCTGATGATGCATTTAGGGGCTATGAAATTATGGGTCCCACCCAGCACTAATTGTCTAAGAAATTATTTTTATATTAATATATAATTTAATTCATTAATAATAATAATAATTTTTAAATTTTATTTTTTATTAATGAAAATATATTTTTAGTTATTTCCACTGTTAAAAAAGAACCTTCTCAATAAATAGATATATATATAAATTGAATTTGGTTTTGGAAATAATCCAATATATGACCCAAGGAATATGGTTATATAAGAAAAATTTAAATTTAACTGTTCAAAATAATTTTAAGGACAAAAAATTAAAGTGATATATGTGATAACCTTTGTTTTATAAAAATTATTAGCTTGGTAACTAAAAACTTTCAACTGTAAGAAGAATAAAATTTAATGATAAATAGTAAAATAAGAATAACTTAAAGCGATTTATATATTAAAACACTTAGAGTATATATTAGAATCCAAATATTATAAACATCTAAATTCTGATAGGATATAGGTTAATGCCTCATATGTTAAAAAATACTTTTGACTTTTTATAAGGAATGAAAAAGATGCAGTTTTGGGAAAAATTGTAATATTCATTTAAAACATATGAAAATGTCATGAAGAACAAAAAGTTTCCTTAATAAATAATTTTTGAAACAAAAAATTATTATTTTCATAGAATTTTGAGTAATATAAAAAATTAATAGATAAAATTATTTATTAAATCAGAAGTAAATTTTATTTTCATTTAAAAATATATTTTCATGATTCACGTTAAAAAGAGGGAAAATATTGGGAGAAAATATGGGAACTATATAAATTAATATGTGGTAAAAATCGATGAATATAATAATGGATGTATTATAAGATCCCTTCATTGAAAATTATTGAAATTCCCAAAAAAATGGTATAGTAAATTAAATCCTTACCTTGTAGTTAACATTTAAATTGTAAACCCTTGAATGCAATTTTTTTTAATTAATAATTAATCATAAAGTAATAATAGTTAATAATGATAAATGTATCTATGGGGATGTATATACATCACATTAATTTGAATATGTACCTAAAAAATATCTTAATCAAGTGTAAATTCATATGTTATCTCATTAATGACACATCCATTAAGATAAAGTGGATTTAATGTCAGGGATAATGGTTTTCAAAATGATTTTAATTCATTGTAGAAAAATATTCATATTTATAGTATCATATACAGTCCACTTGTATCATCTTATCACCCGTTAGCCAGTAAATTTTCATTATTAAAATTATTTCGTATGATAAAAATTTCATTTTATAAAATATGTTTTATTGTAGATGTTCCAGTTGGTAAAAATATGATATAGTTCCACATTATGAAAAATTATACTTATGATATATATATATATACATATATATAACATTTATAATTTAAACATAAATTGAATCTTTCATAAAATTTAAATATGGAAAATAAATTACACCACTTTGTGGAGATGGTATGAAATATATATAGACGAACGAAATTATTTATTCTATAATTGATTAAAGGGTGAAAAATTGGATGACATAATATTTTTATATAATCAATATTAGATCTTAATTATCAAATATATTCATTATTTCCATCATTATGACTATCTCTTGTAGTGAGTGTGAAAATTAAAATTTTCTTGGTTTGTGAAGTGGTTGTTAGTTGTACACACTCGTGGTGGTCGACTATCCAATTTAATTAAGATAGATATGGATAAATATTATTTTATAAATGAATAAAATATAAATATATTTAATTTACACATTTTACTATGTTGGAATTATTAATTAATAATTGATGGTAGAAAATAAACAATAAAAAAGAAAGATCATGGTAAAGATGATTACCTTTACATAGGAAAAACTCTTTTTCACATCTTATTATGAACAATAGGTTTTGATATTGGGTATGAAAAAGTAATTTCTAATATTTTGCAAAATGTTTTGGAGAATTTATTTAAGTTAAATTTTATACGATGATTGAATATTCGAGAGGAGGATGTTCCCTTTTGTAATTATGATTAGTGGTACACTTGTTATTATTCAATGTTATAAAAATTTTAAATCTCAATTTCCTAGAAAAATGGTTTGAAAATGATCATATTCATTGTTTATAAGGGTATTATATAAATACCAGCATCAAATGGGATTTCAGAAATTTTTAACGAATGTTAATTTTTATCTTTTTATATTACTTCATGCTAAACATGAATTGACCATAACTATAGTAATAGATTTTTAATGTTTTTTCAATTCATCGTGAAGAAAAATTATTTTTAATTGATTACATACAATTAATTATTCAAATAAAAAATATTTACTATTTTTTTCAAATTAAATTCTTATAATGAGAATAAATAAATATAAAAGTCATCACAAATTTTTTTTCACAATATGTATCATAAATAAATTCATTTTCATAAATATGATTATATTTCATCAACTATATGACAAGTAATTATAAATATATTGTTTTCAATAAAAATATTAATAAATTTTATATAAAATTGAATTAAAAGAAATCATCCTTATAGATTTGTTTAATTATATGTAATTGAATGAGATTATGAATTTAAAAATAGTTTTCTACAAAACATCTCTTCCCCACTAAATCATCTTATATTAATTTATATAAAATTTTATTATAATAATATTGAAAATTATTAATATTGTACGTTTATTTATAAATAAAATTAAATATATTTAAATACTACTTTTCTAGAAAATCATGAATAAAATTTCTAATAAATGGTTCACAAACATATTGAAGGATTAATTTAATAAAAGTAAATTAAAAATTGATATTTATACTATCAGATTAAAATTATTGTGAATTGAAATATTATGACATATATTTTAGTGTAGTTTTACTAAAATATAATGCACACATTATATAATTTAATATAAAATTTTATATCCTAATTCATCAGTCATACAATCAGTACAATTTTGGTGGGGGAATACCCACCAGCATGCTAGTGTCCTTGTTTAACCATTGTGTAGAAATTATGATCGCTCCCGTGCACTATCATCTTGTGACTCACAATTCATTAAAATATATATCATGTTAACAACTATTTAAATATGAAATGTATGATTAAGAATAATTTAATTCACTTATAACAACAATCATCGGAAATAAGTGAGAATGTTACAACTCCCCCTCTAATTAATTCATGTCATGACGATGATCCTTCAAGTATTAATATCAAAAATATAAAGCCAGTGATCTTGAACATCAGAATATCACTCCCAAGTACTCTCATAAATCGAAAAAATATAAACATTAGTATATTTACATAATGTATATGTGTGAATTTTACCTATGATTATTTTGATATATCATGTATTCTACTCTCGAGTTAATGAATAGATATTGATTTCATCATCAAACACCACATTAAAGAAGTAAGTATATGGAACTAAGATATTTGTTATGAGGCCCATATAAACTTTAAAATACTACCTTTTGGAAAAATAACATTTATACATCAATCTTACTACAAAAAAATTAGCAGGATGTCATACACCTTAAATAGAAACTAATTATATCTTTACTTTAGTTCAATCATAGTGATCTACCAGGTGCCCTGTAACTGATCACAAATTTTATCAATCCGGGTAAAATGAAATGTATTCTTAATTTTTACATGATTAAACATTTTTTAATATATTCAATGTTTTTTACAAAAACTTTTATTATTTATGAATAGAACAAGTGAACCCCAGGGTTGCATATAAATTCTTATTGAACGCTTTTATTCAACTTTCTCCAGATAAATCATATGTTACATCAACCTAGACTATGTAATATGATATGTTAAAGTCAATATAGACTATGAATGATGTACTATTTATATCATAAACACAACTCACCTATCTCTATGAAGGATAGAAATGTCATTTGTAATGATATACTGATAGATGCCGACAACTGGAGGGAAAATGAGGGGGATTACACTAGTACTATTATAAGGTAAATGCCTAAAATCCACATCCTAATTCACAAAATCACTCACTAAATCATTGTCATTTCTATTTTGACTCTATTGGATAGTATCTTTTATTCATCTTTTATCTTGAACATATATCCCTAGGTTGATGTAATCTATACATGTCTCTAATAGAAATAAATGAGAGATTAGATGATGGTAATCCATTCCGTCTATAGAATCACATAGAATCTCATGTTTTAAAAGTTAATCTAGTTCCATGGATTTATATAACAATAAATGAATATAAAAAACTATAATATTAAATAATGATTGTATACCTTTATGTTATATTATGATGGACTAAAAAGTATTTGGTCACATGATGCCTAAGTAATTATTGTGAAACACCAGAGAATTTAAATGAAAAATATTATATTAAAAAGAATAAAGAAAACAAAAAACTAAATTTTTCATTAATTACACACAGAACTTATTTTTTCTTCCGTTATAGACAACCCCCATATTTTTATATTCATTAATGTATTCCACATCTAACACCGACCTTAAAGGGCCCACGGTATATATTACTATTATAACCTAGTGGTTAAATTTAATGATATGAATAAGATAAACATATTAGCAGTATATATATAAAATATTTATTTAATATTATTTATTCATATGTTTTTAGTAAATAGTAAATCAATTTCTTTAGTAATGTGGTTTTATTCATAGAAAACTTATTTTCAAATAAATGAATTTTATTTCTTTTCAAGAAAATATATTTTATAATAATATATTATCCATATTAATATATATTTACGTAAAATATCATCCTTAATTAAGTCATAATATAATGATTTAATTTTGGAGTGAATTTTGGAATTTTTTTAAAATATTCATTTTTTTGTGATTAAGGAATAATACCGATTTTTATAAACGGTCTTTTATTTTAAAAAAATATTGTATATTAAATAACCTAATATAGTATGGATATATTATCAGTAACCTATATAATATTTATTTATATTTAGTTCACTTAAATACTTTGAAATAGATTTATATTGACTTCTAGTATAATTTACCATTTCGGTTAAACAACTGGGTTTTTTTTTAAAACCATGTTAAAATCCTTAATTTTCCTCCATTTAGATTATTGAAAACAATCTATAGAGGTAAACGAATAGGGAAAATATATATTATATATTTTTTTGATATTAATTTTTTTTATAAAATTATTAATTTTTGGAATATATTTAATTTGATTAGTATTTTCCTAAAAAAATTGCCAGCTTAAAAGTCCAATGTCTCGCCTCTTCTCTAGAAATAATATTAAATTAAATTTTGAAACTTATGAGTATTTAATTTTGAATAATGGATTCTATTTATTGAATAATAATAAATAATAATTTCTAATATATTAGTAATTATATTTAACCATTTGATTTGTGAATGTCATAAAAATTAATTATATTAGTTAAGGTAAAATTGAATATACTGTAGTGTTATAAAAGATGGATAAAATTGGACGTAACACCTTGACCCCAGTTTCCCAGAGTCGGTGAATTATTACATAACAATTAAATGATAGCAAAAGATCACGTCTTGAAAGACCCATTAGTTTAGTAGCCTTGTAAAAACTATATACATTCATAAGTCTTACATTACATAATTAAGTCAAAAACTACAACAAAATAGTCACCATAGTCCACACTAATAGCCCCTCAGACTATACCTGTAGGTCAGTCATAAAATACTTCTTCACATCCTAGGAAAAATAAAACCTAGAAAGGGGTGAGCTCAGATGCTTAGTAAGGATAACAATATAGCGAAACCTTTCATAAATAATCTTAAACATTTAAGGCAATGTATAACTAAAACAAAATCCTTTTAAACATCAACATTAGAATAATATGGAAAAGATAAAATGAAATAATTCCATTTACTTATTCACATGGATTCTCTACTAGTTTAATAATCAAATGAAATATCAATAACCAGTTTCATAATGATGTAATGCATAAGGCCAGTCTATCATAACTGCATAGTCAAGGCCTTATTCCATGACTAAAAATATGTTTATGTCAAGGCATTGTGCCAAGACACTAGTTTTTCATGTGAGACCTACCGATGCATCGGGGAGCTATAGCGGGATCCACCCGTCACATACTAAGTCCAATGCATTCCTTATATGAAAAGGTATAAACATAATATAATCATTCATATTAAATCTAGCATACGAAATGTCAATACTCTATCCAAAAAACAGGAATGTTCTAGAAATAACACATCCACTGTCAAAAATATCACAAAACCTTAAATAAAATATGGATGTTTTGAATCACAATAAATCAACTTCAAATAAGCTTAAAATACATCAAAGGATGTTGACATGGATGAAATCAAAACTGCTTGAGAAAAATATCTCTTCTTTTTTTTTTAAAATCAATTAAAGTAAAATAATTATAAAAGAAAAAATTTATTTTGAATATATTCTTATAAGTTTTTAAGGAATACTTCAACGATGTTATAACGGCGGAAAATATCTGCACCCGTCGTATAAGTTAAAAAAACATTGTTACATTAAATTTGTCGAGAAGGTCAAAAAGTACCTTGCTTGGAAAACGACGGAATGATTAATTTCAAGAACATATAAGGTCAAATAAGGGTATAAATTAATTTAACCCACTTTCAATTAAATAGTTAAAAATTTTGAAAGACATTTATAAGAATCGTGGATGTTGATGATAAAGAGGTCCTAGTAGATAATTACATATAAACAACCTCAAATAATAAGGAGATTGTGAAATAAACCCTTACATTGGACTTTTTCTTGGTAGAGTATAGGTTAGACTCCTGTATAATAGTTAAATAATTGTTATTAAACTATACAAGAATCATAATCATAAATATAATATAATATATTATCTTTTAATATTGCTTTGTAAATAATATTTTTGTATTATCGTCGTTTCAGGTGTTCACTTACTCATTTTTTTATATGTTTTGTTAAATAAGTCATGTATGTCATCCATAGGTTGTATCATATTCATATCCAAAATGATATCAAGTCCTTAATCATTATTTTTAATCATAAAATGAGAATTAGACTTGCATGGATACGATGGGGAATGAATCTCATCGCGTTCGTGGAGACGGTAGTCCGTACTTACGCATGAGTGACAATATCATTCTTTTGATATTAAAATAACATATAATTGGATGATATATCATATATACAAGAATCATTATCATGTTATATTTATTATTTACATCAATTAAACTTCATTATCATACCCATCGAAATAATAATGTTTTGAATAACAGTTACACAATGACATGGAGACGGTAAGTCGTACGTACGCACATATGGTGACATGTCTTTCAAAGGATAGATATAATACTAAATGTTGTTGTACCATATTTATAATAACATCACAGTATATAGACGATACTAAAGTTATTATTTTATTATGGAAATAATAATGAAAGTAGAAGGTGAAGAAGAAAGGAACATGAAAGAGGTTGGTGAAAACTTTACCACTTCTCCAGGTTCTTCCTTTGGATATGATCAAAAGGGCTTCTTAGGTTGGATTTATAATCAATATAAGGCCTCTAGTTTTACGTGAGGTAAGATGAGAGGATATTTCGTCAGGGGTTGGTCAAGCCAAAAGGCATTGAAGTTATGAAATTGAGAGATTGGGGAGTGCCCTTTTATAGGAGGGGTGAGGGGCACATTGGAAAAAACATAAAATATTATATTATAATAAATTCATATTCTATTTATAATGGCTCAAAATTAACTAATTTTAGAATATGGTGGGTATGGGTCGAAATCCTCTCAACCAATAGGTTTTAGACAAGTTCAGGTTACCATTTTAACCTTATAATTTATATTTAACTCTCAGTTAAATAATTTAACTTTTACCATGACTTCTTGTATTATTACACTATATGGTTAATAAACATACTATATACTACCAATAGAACCCCAATTGGTAAAGTAATGCCATATATATTAATATATAATTCATTTGGACGATCCTTATATTTTTAGGACCATTATATAAATTAATAATATAATATTAGTTTTAAAAACTATATTATGTAAATTTCGACACTATTTGTTATTTATTTTTTTCTAAAATAATAACAGAATGATTACTTCAAATAAATTACATTGAGTCAATCCTGAAATATCATATTCACCTAGAAAATTCGTGGATGTCATAAAAACATTGAAATTATATTTATTTTAATATTTATAATACCATTTATTTTATTTCTCATTAATACGGTAATTACTATATCATCATTGTGTCATTAAAAAATTTGATTATTTAATCACTAAAAATTATAAATAAAATACCATTATGTATTAAATCTTTTTATCTTTCTAATGAATATTTATGGTCTAATTTATCTTTTGTATAACCCTATATTAAAAGTGGTTTAGTTATTAAACATTGATTTTAACTCTTTTAACTCTTCTTTAAATAAATTATTAATAAATGTATTAATATTATCCCAGTGGACCTAAAGGGTCATATATTATTCATAAGGATGTTTTTTGGTCGAATTAAATTTATCCAATATAATTAGGACATGTGTTATGGTAATAAAAATATCAATTTTACCCTTAATTGCCCTATTTAATTTTAACCGTGGTAAATAAAAGTAAAACGTTACTATTCAACAAAATTATTTTTATCTTATTAAACCACATTTTACTCCATGATATTAACAATGTCTCTCATATTTTTGAAATTTAACTCATAGAAGCGGTAAAATTATGTTTTATGTAAATTTGTAAATGCTCCTAGGAGGTTGGTAAAAGACGGTACAATGTTCGATAATATTTTTATATATCTAAAATTATTATAAACTTACTCCAATGAATTACATGGAATTTATATAGGTATTATGTGTCTATTTTGACCTAAAATAAATTTAAATAAAATAAATAGATATTTAAATAAAATACGGTTTAAAAAATTAACTTAGTGTTTTTCACTATTCATCAAAAATTGAATGTTTTTAGAGAAATACCAAAATTTCACCCTTGGATAATTTAAATATTCCAAATCCAAAAATGAAGTCTATTTTACCAAATTAAAAACATAGAAGTTTCATTTATTAATTTAAAATTAATTCTCATTGTCAAAACCAAAAGATGTATTTTTAAGAAATAATAACTATCAAAAGATTTACACTTGTTTGTGTCCAATTTCAATGTAAAATTACTTAAAATGATGAGAATTGGATTAAATGGTAAAAATATAATCTATTTATACATCCAAACCATTAAAATGTCTAATTTATCACTATAAATTATTTTGATTAAAAAAGTTTTTTTCAGTTAAAATAAAATAATTTTCACTATTCACCCAAATATGAAAGTAATCAGAAATACACCAAAAAATTTATTGAAACCAAATTATTATTCACCAATTATAAAGAAGAAGTTTATTTTGTCAAATTTAATATATAAAAGTTTCAAATATTTGATTAAAAACGGTTTTCCATTAAAAGGAGTTAAAATTGGATTTTTTTTAAAAATACTTATTTTATCTGAAACAAAGTTGAATTTCTTCTTACATTATGTCTAAAAAACATATAATATGGATTCTAAAATAATAAAGAATATATAATGTTCAAAATTTAGTTAATACTATTCATAACTGCTTTTGAACGACTAGTTTGGTAAGTCGTGGTTTGCTTGAACTCAGTGTTGCGTCTAGTGCATGTTGTTGAATTACATTGAAGAAATAACGTACTATGAAATATTGTGGTGTTACATTATCCTCTCCTGAAATAAATTGCATCCTCACAATTTGAAATTGTTATTCGAAAATAAAAGGTAAAAAATAGAAAACACCATTGTAGAAAACCCACATCAGAAATTGTGTTAATAAAATTTAGTGTTAAAAAGAGAGAAAGAGAAATTAAAGGGTCACCACCAAATTATGATTCTCGATTAGGAGAAAATTGGTGGAAATTGGAGACACATAATTGGAGAAAAAACTTAAATATTTATAGGGAGTTATTGAGGTCATCAATTACAAACAAGTGTAAAATTGAGGGTGTCAAAGTCGTCAATCTATGATGATTTAAAATATAATCGATTAATCATAAGGTATTAGGGTAACACATTTTTGGTTTTATGATTCCTTCCTAAAGATTAAGAATAGAATAAGAAAACAAAAATAAATACCTGACAAGTATAGTTTCATCCTTCAACTAATTCCTACCACAAGTTCATCGTTCATTCTAAAAGATTTCAAAAATATTCTATTTAACCTAATCGTATAGGGTTCCAAAATAATGAATTTATAATTCATTTGTCAGACTATTAAAAAAACAACATTATAAAAACCAGGACATCTCATAGGCCAGTGGTAGGTGATACAGTATTATAGCCCTTCAGTTACGGGTTCATATCTCGCGGCTTTTCCGGACGTGATGGGTTGTCGCCCGACCTCCGGCTTGTCCTTCTTATAACAATCCAAAAATAATATTCAGAAATTATTTAACCTTAAAAATAGTATCAAATGTCAAATATAATCCATTTCAACCTTTATAATTATCCAAATTACTTCTATCCAAACTCACAGTCCAACATTTATAAGGAATGTAAAAATAATGAAGATCTTTTTTCCACGCAATAACATGAGAATACCTTCATCATGTATTCTATTAAAATATGGTACCACCCTGAATTACGAAAAAACCTTAATGATTACATTCATGCTCTATTATTCCTTATAGAATAGAAGGCATATTCCTTATATACAAAAACATTTAATACTCCAACAACGATGAAATAAAAAAACCATTAATCAGTGCCAAGGTAGTCAAGCATATCCAATATAATTTATCCAAATCAACCATCTCTTATTCCAAAATTACTACCTCAGTATCAAGACCATACTAAGGATTACATTTCCTTCAACCATGTATTTTTTTTAAAAAAAAATTTACTTGTTGTGGAGTCACATTTCATAGTACCATATAATATCAAATCCTCAATGAAATATTACTACAATACATTCCTTATTTATCTCAATAATTCATATAACCAGTACATCATTGATACAAAACTCAAATGAAATAATTATTTGACAACCACATAAAAACCCTAGTAGTTCCTCTTCCTCTGTGGTAGTATCATATCTTTATTATTATCTAATAGCATCATTTGGGGAATACTCTGATGATTTGAACATTGATTCGTATAGTGTCCCCACTCCTTGCAGATGAAGCATTGTACATTTGAAACCTTTTTCATACCCTCGAAATCACGAAGGTGGTGTCCTTTTTCTCCACACTTATAACATACTATCATTTCCTTCATGCATTTTACAAGGTGATTCTTTCCATGGTTATCACATATGGGAATATCCTTCTTTACCTTCTTCCCTTTATCTATCCTTCTCTCTACCATCCTTTTCTTCTATGGATTCCCTTCAAATCAATATGACTCCAATAATTCGTCACATATCTTATCAAGACATGATACTATTTCTTCGTATGATGATAATACATGTGAGACTATTTCCCTTCTATATTCTGGCCTAAGACCATGAAAGATATGATCCATCTTACTCTATGGATCATGTGTATTACTGGAGTTCTCATTCTTTCTACTAGGCGCCATTTCTAAAAAATGGCATACAATAGATTAGTTTATGAATTAAAATACCTAATCCCAAACTTTTAAAACACTTAACATAATTTAAACTATTTATGTATATAATCCATAATCATAAAACAAATTCTTTGAGAAGGTATATACTCATAAACCCTTCATATTGGTTTGTAAAGAAAATGAGAAGTATGCTAAGAATATCCCCTTGGAGTGTCATAACAAAGAGTGCATCTAGGCCCATTGTCGTGCACCAGTTCTCGTTCGAGTCTAGATCAAATCGGTGTTTTTGAGTTTTACCCCTAGGTACATCTATGCCAGAGCCGCCTCTACCTGCTCTTATCCAGATAGGGAGTAATATCTCATAAAACTCACAAAATCTATACAATACAAAAATTCTAAGATGTTCTTTTATACTATTCCTCAAAGTCTATATTAGGGCTATGTGATCTAATCAGAGTCAATATAAATCTAGATTCCAAAGATTGTACTAAACATCCTCTGATACCAACTGTAATTCCCCGACCCAAGTTACCCAGATTCGGTGCATTATTACATAACAATGTCATGGTCACAAAAGACCACCTCTCGAATGACCAATTAGTTTAGTAGCCTTGGAAACACTAGATACATTCATATGTCTTACATTATATCATAAAGTAAAAAAACATATTCTTTATAGTCCACACTCATATCCTCTTAGACTATCCCTCTAGGTCAGTCATAAAATACTTCTTCACATCCTGCGAAAAATAAAACATAGAAAGGGGTGAGCACAAATTCTCCGTAAGGATAACAATATAGTGGAAACATTCATAAATAAGAATAAAAATTTAAGGAAATGTTTAACTAAAACAAAATCCTTTTAAACTTTTACATCATCATAATATGAAAAAGATAAAATGAAAAAAATTACATGTGCTTATTCAAATTGATATTCTACTAGTCGAATAATCACATGCAATATCAATAACCACTTTAATAATGATGGAATGCATAGTGCCAAACTATCATAACCACATAGTCAAGGCCTTGTCCCAAGACTAAAAATATGTTTTTGTCAAGGCCGAGTTCCAAGACACTAGTTTGTCTCATGAGACCTACCGATGCATCAAGGAGCTATAGCGGGCTCCACCCATCACTTACTATATCCAATGCATTCCTCATATGAAAAGGTTTAAACATAATATAATCATTCGTATTAAAACTAGCATACGAAATGTAAATAATTAATCCATAAACCATGATTGGTATAGAAATAACACATCCACAATCAGACATATCACAATAACTTCAATAAAATTTGGAAGTTTTGTATCATAATAAATCAATTTCAAATAAGCTTAAAATCCATCAAAGGATGTTGACATGGATGGAATCAATACTACTTAAAAAAAATTCTCATTATTTTTTTGAAATTATTTAATGGAAATTAATTATAAAAGGAAACATTTATTTTGAAAATATTTTTATAATATTGTTAGGGAAGATTCGACGATGTTATAATGGTGGAAAATAGCCGCACCCGCCGTATAAGTTAAAAAAAAATTCTTACCTTAAATTTGTAGAAAAGGTAAAAAAGTACATTGTTTGGAAAACGATGGAAATATTCCATTAAAAAATGTATTAGGTCAAATAATGCTATATGTTACTTTATCCAACTTTCTATTATATAGTAAAAAAAATTTGACAGAAATTTTTATGAAACATGGATGTGGATGATGAAAAGGTCCCAGATGATAATTATGTATAAACAAACTTGGATAATGAAGAGATTGTGAAATAAACCCTTAACTTGTTATTTTACTTGATCGAGGGTAGGTTAACCTCATGTATAATAGTTTAATCATTTTTATTAAATTATAAAAAAATCAGATACATATATATGATATCATATATGATATTTTACTATTGCTTTGTTAATAATATTTTAGTATTATCGTTGTATAGGGTGTTCAGTTACTCATTTTCTTTTATATGTTTTGAAAAATAAGTTGTGTTTGTTATCCATAAGTTGTATCTTATTCATATCCAGAATGATATAATGTCCTTAAAAATTATTTTTAATCATCATATTAGAACTAGACATTCATGGATATGTTGGGGAATGAATCTCATCGTGTTCGTGGAGACGGTAGTCCGTACGTATGCACCGATGACAATATCATTCTTTTGATATTAAAATAATATATAATTTTATGGTATATCATATATACAGAATCATTATCATAATATATTTATTATTTATATAAATTACACATCATTATCATTCCCATAAAAATAATAATGTTTTGAATAACTATTACACCACGACGTAGAGACCGTAAGCCGTACGTCTGCACGTATGGTGACATGTCATTCAAAGGATGGATAGAATACTAAATATTGTTGTACCATATTTATAATAACATCACCATATATATAATATAATGGAGTTTTATTTTAGAATTTAAATAACAAATAAAGAAGAAGATGAAGAAGAAAGCAACATGAAAGACGGTGGTGAAATCATTACCTCTTTTTCGGGTTCTTTTTTTTGATTTGATCAAAAGGGATCCTTAGGATGGATTTATGATAAAACTAAGGCATTTATGATTAAGTGATTTAATCTTAAAGGATATTTGGAAAGGGTTTGGCCGAGCCATAAGGTTTTTAAGGTTTGAAATTGACAGAAGGGGAGCACCCTTTTAAAATAGGGGTGAGGGGCCCCTTTGGAAAAATGTAAATTATTATTTATAATAAATTCATATTCGGTTTATAATGGCTCAAAAGTGACTTACTTTGAGTCTATGGTTGGGATGTGTCTAAATAATCTCATCCAATAGGTGTTAGACAAGTTTAGGTTACCATTTTAACCTTATCATTTATATTTAGCTCTAAGTTAAATAATTTAACTTTTACTGTGTCTTCTTGTATTCATACTCTATATGGTTAATAAACATGCTATATGCTTAAAATAGAAACCCAATTGGTTAATTAATGTCATATATGTTATTATATAAGTATTTTATCTGAAGCTCATATTTTTAGGACCATTATAACAATTAATAATGTAATATATATTTTAAAAACTATTTTATGTCAATTTTGACACTATTTGGTATTTGTTTTTTGTTAAACTAATAACAGCATGATTACTTCATAATATTTGATTGAATCAATCCTAACATGTCATATTCATCTAGAAAATTCGTGGATGTCATGAAAACACTGAAATTATATTTATTTTATTATTTATAATAACATTTATTTGATTATTTCACTAATAAGGTAATTAATGCTTCATCTTTGTGTCATTAATAAATTTAATTATCAAATCTCTAAAAACAATAAATAAAATACCAATATGTAGGAATTATTTTTTAGATTTCTAAGGAAAATTTATTGTCAAATTTATCTTGTAACACCCCTGGAAAAGTGAGACTTAAAATAGGGTAAATGTTACTACACATGTCAACAAGGTGCACCTTTATTTTCCGGAGCCTACCTGATCAGAAGTCCATAGTTAAGCATGCTAGGCCTGGAGTAGTATTTAGAATGGGTGACCTTCTGGGTAGTATCCCTGGGTTTCTGTGAGTGAGGAAGAAACACACTAAATGAACAAGTGTTGGCTGGTGGGGATAGTCATTAGTCTGATAAGCGACCCTATTGATTAATAGTATATGGTTTGCTGGGAAGGAAACAAAGGTATTATGGGAGACCCATGGGGTCAGATGAGAAGGTTCCTGGCCTGGGGAGGTAGGTTGTGACAAATGTTATCAAAGTCAACACCCAGCCGGAAGTGCTTAGGCACTGCCTTGGTTTGAGGCTTGGGGTCCACAATGAGGGCGTTGAGCTTTAAAGGGGTGGATAATGTAACACCCCTGGAAAAGTAAGACATAAAAACGCTAAATGTTACTACCCATGTCAACAAAGTGCACCTTTCATTTCAGGAGCCTGCCTGATTAGAACTCCACAGTTAAGCATGCTTGTCCTGGAGTAGTAATAGGGATGGGTGACCTTCTGGGAAGTTTCTCATAGTGTGTGTGAGTGAGAAAAAACACACTGAATGAACATGTGTCTGTGGGGACTTTCATTAATCTGATAAGAGACCCTATTATGTAATAGCCTATGGTGGACCAAAAGAGTCATATTTTATTCCTACGGTTGTTTCTGGTCGGATTAAACTTATCCAATATAAATAGGTCATGTGTTAGGGTTATACTAATATAAATTTTACCTTTAATTACCCTATTTACTTTTAACCATGGTAAATAAAAGTAAAAAAGTTACTATTCACCAAAAAAATTTATATTAATGAACCACATTTTACTCCTTGATATTAACGGGTTCTCTCAGATTTTTGAAATTAAACTCATAGAAGCAGTAAAATTATGTTTTATATAAATTTTTAAATACACCAATGAGGTGGGTCGTGACATATTTTATGTATAACCCTATATTAAAAATGGTTTAGTTATTAATCATCTATTTTAACTCTTTTATCTCTTCTTTAAATAAAATAATAACAAATGTCTTAATCTAATCCAAGTGGACCTAAAGGGTCATATTTTATTCCTATGGTTTATTTGGGTCGAATTACGCTTATACAATAGAATTAGGTCATGTGTTAGGGTAATGATAATATCAATTTTACCCTTAATTATCCTATTTACATTTAACCGTGTTTTAAAAAGAAAAAAATTTACTATTCACCCAAAAAAATTTATCTTATTAAACCAAATTCTACTCCTTGATGTTAACCATTTATCTCAGATTTTCGAAATTCAACTCACAGAAAATTAAAATTATGTTTTATGTAAATTTTTAAATACTCATATGAGGTGGTTCGTGACATATTTTATGTATAACCCTATATTAAAAATGGTTTAGTTAATAAACTTTGATTTTAACTCTTTTATCTCTTCTTTAAATAAAATAATAATAAATGTCCTAAGCTAACACAAGTGGACCTAAAGGGTCATACTTAATTCATAAAGTTGTTTTTGGTCAAATTAAGCTTATCCAATAGAATTCGGTCATGTGGTAGGGTAATAATAATATCCATTTTATCCTTAAATAACCTATTTACTTTTAACCGTGGTAAATAAAAGTAAAAAAGTTACTATTAAAAAAAATTATATTATTTAACTACATTTTACTCCTTGATATTAACTGTTTCTATCGAATTTTCAAAATTCAAATCACAGATGTAGTAAAATTATGTTTTATTTAAATTTGTAAATACTCTTATGAGGTTGGTAAAAGACGATACAAAGTTTGATAAAAATTTTATATATCTAAAATTATTATAAACTGACTCCAATGAATTACATTGAATTTTATAGGTATTATGTATCTATTTTGACCTAAATTTTTTTAAATAAAATAAATAAATATTTAAAGAAAAGATGGTTTTAAACAATAACTCAGTGTTTTTCACTATTCATCAAAAATTTAATGTTTTCAAAAAAATACAAAAAAATTCACCCTAGGATAATTTTGATATTCAGAATCCAAAAATTATGTCTATTTTACCGAATTCAAGACATATATGTTGCATTTATTAATTTAAATTTAATTCCTGTTGTCAAAACCAAAAGGCGAATTTTTAGGAAATAATAACTATCAAAAGATTGACACTTTTTTATATCCAATTTCAATGTAAAATTACTTAAAATGACCATAATTGGATTAAATGGTAAAATAATAATATAATTATACTTCCAAAACATTAAAATTTATAATTTAACACTATAATTGTTTTTGATTTAAAAAGTTGTTTTCAGTTAAAATAATATATTTTTCACTATTCGCCTGAATATGAATGTTATCATAAAAAAACCAAAAATTTATTGAAACTAAATTATTATGCCTCAATTATAAATAATAAGATTATTTTGTCAAATTGAATATATAAAAGATTCAAATATTGGAATTAAAAAATGGTTCTCCATTAAAAGGTGGTAAAATTGCATTTTTTTTAAAAATACTTCTTTTATCTAAAAAAATGAATTTGTTCCTACATTATGTCTAAGAAACACTTAATATGGATTCTAAAATTATAAGGATAATATAATTTTCATAATTCAGTTAATACTATTCCTAACCGGTTTTGAACGGCTAGTTTGGTAAGTCGTGGTTCTCTTGAACTCGGTGTTGTGTGTAGTGCATGTTATTGAATTACATTGAAGAAATAACGTACTATGAAATATTGGGGTGTTAAATTATAAATGACCTCAAATATTATGAATATTTTATTTAATTAAATAATTTATTAATTTTATATAAAATTCTTCTAATTTCAATTACTTTCAATTTTCATTTGAGTATAACTCATATAATAAGTTATGTAATCAAAAACATCACAAGTCACTTTAATTTAATTTAATTTCCGTAATGAATTTTGATAGATACAAAAACATCATAAGTTAGGATATAAATATTACATTGAAATAATAATTCATTATTATTATAAATATATATATTTAAATTTTAGATATGAAATAATTACTTAGAAGTCTTAATAAATATGAACATAGTAATTATTTATTTAGAAAATTAATAAAATAAAATGTAATAAAATAATAAAATAAATTTGAAATGGGAAGATCCTTGTGAGAAATTATTTTTTGAATAAATATATCAATTTAATTGTTTTAAAGAATATAATATATTAATTCTTTCATTTACATGATATTTTTAAATTAACAATGAATAAATAAGTTAATGTTTGACATTAATATTATATCATTATAAATTACACATTATTTAATGATTTAAATTTACTAAAATTTAAATCTTATTCCATGCGACTTATAAATTTTAATAAATATAATTTATTCGTGATGAATTGTTCAATTTATATTTTATAAATAATATATTTACACCATATTGTAAAATACATTATTAGTGAGGTTATGGTTAATGTAGTATTCTTTTATTATTACATACTCTTCTATTGGAAAAAATTTAGAACATAAAAATATATATTAATTTCATAAACTATTTTTCTTATTTATAATTCTTGGGAAAACATTTCAAATAATTATCGAAAAAAACTTTCAGGATAAATTTCCACGTTTAAAAAACTATTTACCATAGTGAAACTCATAAACAATAAAAAAAACATATACACCAAGGAACAAAATATTGAATAGTTGATTTAAATTTTTCATTGAATGTGTTTCAAGAAAATAAAATATTCATTGAAATGTTATTATTAGTTTTAAGCCTCATTTGTTAATTGTTTCCTCCCAATAGTGAATATTTTTGTGTATTTACATGAAATCTTCCGCTATAAAAGGGGAGTAACTTTCATGATATATTCATGATTATAATTAATTGTAGATTATAAAAAAAATTAAAAAATTAATTATACATTTTTGTATTAAAAATATACTATATTTCATTTGTGAGAAAATCTAACCAATGAATGCATGTGGAAAATACAAAAGGAGTTACCTGAATGTGAGGTAACATTCATCTTTGAGAATTGTTTATTTATTTATTTCTCCCCCACATAAATTATTCATATAAAATTTGAATATAATAAAAATATTTGGATAAATATTAATATTTTTATGTTTAAGGTATTACTTAAAAATATACACTTCCAATAAATGGATTACCCAATAATCATTCATGTATACGAAATACTACCACATCCTGAAATGATGTCACACATTTTTCTATTATCACCTGTCATGAATTGGTATTATTATAGAAGTAATGTTTTTATATGATATTTATATAATTATTAAAAAATTAGGGTCATTAAATCATATATACCCTTTAATTATCAATATTGTAGGATATATGATAACATCGTTCAGGTGTACAAGATACTACCACCTAGCGAAGAGATGTCAGTAGTTTTTCACTGACGCATTTGAAGGAAGGTAATAATGTTAATTATATAAAATATAGGTGACATAAATTTCATATTTATGATATTAATGACATATTTATAATTTTGTGAATATGATGCATAATCATCAATTTCCATTTTTGCTTACTAAAAAATGAAAACATTATTAGTGGACATGTGGACTACTACCTCTTCGAAGAGATGTTATTTATTTTTTTTACCACCACATAATGATACTTTAATACTAATGTTTATATAATTAAATTATATTTTTCTTTTAATAATATGATCATTCTAGATTGGCAATATTTCAGTTACATTCATTCTATTATGATCATTAAAAAAATGGAATTGTTACTCATACGTATAGATGGACACAATCTTTAATTTCATTACATTAGTTCATATTTAATTACCATAATTCATGATTGGTGTTAATAGTATAATTTTAATATATGTATAATAATTATTTAATATTTATAATTCTTTATATAGCTAAGTACTTTTAATTTTGACCATATTGAACCTTTGAAATTCTATTTTGGATGAAAATACAAATATGGTATTAACATCTAATTAACGAGATTAATTATGTCATTGAATATAACATGAAAATTAGTGAAATAATGGGAATACTAGATGCTAAAAACGTTATTATAAAATTAAATAATCTACCAAATCTTATTATTCAATAAGATGGAGAAAGATGTGTCTATTCATTGTCAAGGTAACATTTGTTCTTATCTCACTTTTATTTTTGTGATATACATGAAATACTAACCAATTTAATTTTTTTAATTATTCTAAAAATTTAATTGTGATCAATAAATATCATATAATAGTATTAAAATATAAATTATTATATTTTTCTCTAATGGGGTTTATAGATTCAATGTTATTAAATTGTGAATGAATTTTTTCTGACAATTTTCTTTTATTGAGACTTATGTCATGTTATTCCCCAATATTTTTTCATGTGGTGGATCTAAATAAACATTCAAATTTAATATCATGAATTTATTTATTACTATTGTATTTTAATTTTCATTAAAAATAATTCTATACTAGGTTAGGTTATTCAAATATTCCAAATCGGTAAATAAATATTTTTTTACAATCGCATCATTTATCATGATACTGTATAAATATGTCTCCAATGTGAAATATTTTAATTATAATCAATTATATTTTTATGTAGTTATTAATGAAATATTAATGAAATTTAACCATTTATATAATCATTGGAAACAATTTATTAAGAAAATACTATTTAATAAATTCTTAATCCATTTCTCTTGTCACTTGAAAATCCAATTCCTCAAACAATGTTTTCTAAAAAAAGATTTTAAAAAATGGATTAAAATGGTTTTTAAAAAATAATATGAATTTTGAACATTCAATGTATTAAATGTATTTAAAATTATTTTTTAATTGTATTCCCAGGTTATATTCATTGAATTTTTTTTAAATATTATTTATTCAATTAGTTGACTTTATTTATGAAAATGGGGTTTTAACCGTAATGTTTTTATTGATCTTTTAATTGTAAAAAAATTGACAAATTTTTTTTACAAAAATATAATTTGTAATGATATTATCTTCATTATTTATCTATAATGATTAAGGTTATTTTCCTAATATTGTTATGGAAAAAATTCTTCTCTATGGGATTTTCATTTTTAAAAAATATTACTATAGAGCTCGTATCAATTCCACGAGTTAATCACGTTTCAAAATGATTAAAATAAAACACCTTTTTTAAAAATAATATAATGATATTGATGAATAAAAATTATTTCTATTATTTATAAGATTATTGATCTGTGAATTTATTCAAGTTGTGTTTCATGGACATTATAGATGGTGGGTGAACACATAAAGCGATAGGTGATCACATAACAGCTTATACAATGGGTTCACCCAGATAGATCTCCAATTTATTGGGTATGTATTATGTCCTCTTAGTTATTATATTTTTAGTCATATATATATCTAATCCATTTCATTGGGATGTCAAATGGTTCTGTAAGGATTCTATTAGATGATTTCCCAAATATACCAGTATGTTTCATATGTTCTTATGATTTATTTATGATGATTTATTTGATCCAATTGACATCATATGTCTCATGATTGTTAATTTTTAAGAATAATAAATTTACTAATATCGTAATACATTTTTTCATGATTGACGATCAAAGAATTAATTGGTATGATAATTTGGTTAACATACTCACGTTCATGGATTATATCATCATACTCTTTAGATGTTGCTATTTTCACTGATTAGATTCATTTGTTAATGAGTACATTATCAATTTTGTAGTGTTTTCTCTCACCCTTAGTATGTTTCCTTTTAACTAGGTTATAATAAATTAAGAAGGATGAGTTATGTCTGTATGTGATATATTATGGATGATGATGATGTATTAATGTGAAAAATAAAAGCAGGGTTATGTTGGATAAATGATTGTTTAATGTCATGTAATATCTTTTTAAAAGAGTTTTTCATAATTCTAAATAACTTTAAACCAAAAATTTCTTAATTAATGGAATCGCTCTATATTTTTTATTTATATGATGTCATGTTTTCATGGGAATAAATTTGATCACAATTTACAATATCAATGATGAAAATGTAATGATTACGATTTCATCACATGATCAAGGTGTGCTTGATCTATTGATGTTATAGTTGGTATAAAAGTTCTGTTTATAAAACATTGGATAATAAATTGTTTTAAGGTGATGATATCTTAAAGATTGTGGATAGAATCAATAGTATATACGAATAAAAAATATCTTATGTTTAATGTATTAGATACCTAATTTTAGGGATTTATTTTGCAAAAATTGTGAGGATACTACTGATTTTGTTGAAATGTTTTATTAGGATGATGTATTTTCAACGTAAATTAAAAAATTGATGTGCTCTTTAGGGAAGAAGATTATCTTATTATTAATGGAAAAATTTCACCATGATGGTTAGAAGATTTCCTATCTCATCTATCAAGCATGTAGGTCATGAACCCATAATAGAAGTTACAATAGGATGTAACACCAACCACTAGACTGTACAATGTAATTCTTAGTATGACATTTTTATCAGGATATGTTTTATAGAAAACAATTAGGGTATTTTATTTGAGCAATACTATTATATTTATTTTTGAATAAAATGTTATCAATTCCTTTTAATCAGTGGGTTTCAAACACAGTTAAGAAACATTTGATAAATTTTGAAAACATTAATTTATCAAATGACATATTTTCAAGATTTGGTTTTACAATATAAATTTTATTATTAATGTGATATATAATGTTCTAACGTTTTTAGGAAATATCCTTCCATGTTCTAACCATTTTCGGTTTGGTTAATATATAATGATATGTGTAATATCTTGTAATAGTTTTTGGATTATATTGTCCAACAAAATTTTGTATGAGTGACTTAGGATTTAAAAATTCAAACAAATTAAAATAAATATTATAAAAAAGATTCAATTTTTGTAGAAGTTTATTAATGTTTGAAATTATATTAATAATTTATGTATTTATCATCGTGTTTTCTCTCCATATATACAATTATTTCTTCTACTATAGGAATTGTTACATGATGAAAATTCTATACTAGAAAATTTAATTATAATGTTTTTCTAGTGTTTTTAATCATAATTGATTTATAGGTATGAGGAAAATAAAATTATATATATCATTCAATTTGTAGTTATCAATGTCCATAATCACCCACTATATTTATTAATTTTTTCATTCATTACCCAAAATGCAATCATTTTTTGGATCCCTAATTATGTGTTATTACATATGAACATTTTTTTATTACATTATATATTATTATGATGGTTTTTCATTAAAAAATTGAATTATGGGATTTTTTATTTTAGACCATTTAAATTACTTAGATAAAGATAAAATTTGGAGGGCATTACTTATCAATGAGGGATAATTTAATACCATGAGATTTAAAAATATGATAAATATATATGATAGTGTAAAGGGCATGGAATAATTAGTTTATCATTCCTTACATGAAACAAATTTTTTGGATTTCATTACATGTAACCATTATATTTTTTTGTTCATATTACATTTGAACATAAAACACTAGAATTAAATGACAAATGATAAGTAGTTTTGTTATATCCTTTTCGTTAAATTTGAATGTATGTATATTTTTTACTACATTATTAAATATATATATATATATATATATATATTACTCCCTATAAGATTTTCACTATTTTTCAGTAAATAATATTCTAATTACTTTTTGTAAATTTATTTTATTCATAAAAAATATTTTTTCTTAGAAAAGAATTTTAAATTCCTATCTTGATAAAATATATTATAATAAATTTATAGATTTTTTTGAAAATTTATTTGATATCATTATTATTTTTTTATAATTAGAATATCATAATATACATTTGTTGAAATTTTTCGATTTGTTTGAAAATATAGACATTTTGATTAATAGTAAAAAATACCGATAATGTAAATAGTTAATTCTTTTAAATATATTATGTGCCTTAAAAGCACAAAAATTAATTATTTTTTCAAGTATTATATATATATATATCAACTACATTTAATCAAATTAATTACTTTAAAACAAAAATATATTTTCTTCTCCGTTATGTTTTATTTTGGGTTTAAAAATGGATTTCTACATAAAACAATTTTACAAAAAAAGTGACTCTACATTTTAAAAAAATAAAACAATCCATAATGTGAAATTTTTGAAATAAATTTCAAATAAAATATATCTTTATTTATTTATATAGCTTCATTATATTAGTTGTATTGATAATGATAATTTAAATTCATCTTTTCTGAAATAAATACTCTTGTTGAAAACATTTTTATTCACTCGGACTACATTCTTGATATTAAAATAAATTTATTCATGTCAGTGATTTCAAATTAAAAAAATGGATTCCATATTTTTTAGCATCATAATTTAAAGTCTCTAGAAATGTAAATATAAATTTTGACAAAATCTAATAGTTAATTCAGTAAATATTATTTATCATTGTTAAGGTAAAAGTGAGCTTATAGTGGGGTAAAACTAAACCAATAAGAGAATTCATGACATAAAATATTAGATTAATATTAGTAAATTATTTTTTTCTTCCTTCTACACCAATATATATGAAATATTTAAATTAAATTCCAATTTCATAATAATTTATATTTTATTTTTACTGAAAAAATAATTAAATTTAAATCATAGGACATGTTAATTATGTAATTATTCAGTCATAAATTTAATGGAAATTATGATAAGAATAATATTAGAAGTGAAGAAAACGAGTTAATTTTTATATTCTGTTATTTATTGTATATAGATGTTACGTGTTTAATTGGTTTTTGACGAATATATTCGAATTCAATGATTTTCATGATATTTTTAAAATTAAAAATAAATGAATCCAATCAGAAGTGTCTGTAATGTTATTTTATATTAAATTAGATATAATAAAATGATTTTAAATTACTAAAAAATAATTTATTTTTACATTTTACTAAAAAACATTAATAAATATCAAATATAACCCAAAATTTGGCCAAAATATTTTAATAGATATATTGAACCCAAATTCGTTAACAAATATTTTATTGTTTTGAAGGTTAATGTGATGTTTTTTCATGTCTCTTTTTCTTCGTTTTATACTAATCATTAAATAAAATAAGATATACGTTTTATGATTTTTTTCATAAAATTTATAGTTAATTGGTATATATTTTTTAATGTGCTTCAATTTAATTTAAAAATAATTAATAAATTACCTAGATTAGAATACTAGTTACCCAATATAAATCCCACACCTATAAATATATGGTATCAATGTAGTTGGGGGAAGATGTTTAAAACATTTGATTAAATTAATAGTGGGGGTTTTTCTCAAATAGATATTCCATAAAAAATTATTTTTCAATTTTTGATCCACTTAATGTAAAATTGACACACCAAGAGTGAATAATTTTTGTTATCTAAAAGAATTCCACTCCTCGCTAAATATAATAAGGTACTCACTCCGCTAACTTTTTGAAACCACTTGTCACGACACCCTCCCCCAAAAAGTGTACCCATCCTGGGCCGGAAATATGAAAATGGAGATAATGACCCCTGAGTCTCACCGCCAGTAGGCCCCGGGTTGGCGACTAGAACCGAGGGTATAATAAACACACAAATGAAAGGCATTACCCTCTAAGAGAACACATGCAGAAGATATAGATTAGAAAAGCACCAACCAACTCCATTTCAGAACAAAAATATAAAAGAAACCCATGTACATATAAGAAATGGCATACAAAAGTACTACAACTGAAAGGGAAATCATCAACTACACAAGAGAAAGTAAAACGACAGCGACCACAAGCCCGAACAGCTCATCCAACCACAAGCTACTAGTAACCAGCATGATCTCCAACTTTCTCCATGTGACCTGAAAAGTAGTTTATATATCTGTAGGGTGAGTATAATAGTATACTCAGTAGGATCCTCCCCAAAGCCTCTCGTGAAAAATTAATTAAGGCATTCTAAAGCACAGTGAACAACAAGTGAACCCAACACATAACCTAAATAGGTATTCTATATTCCCATCCTCACCATGGCTACTCTCACCAGGTGACACATAGAAGAATATATCATATAGGAAAGAATATCAAGGGTTCCCCACTAGTACTTCCCCACTGGTTTGCCGCTTTTCCCCAATCACATATGTCATCTGCATCTCTCCCAAAAGGCTTGCACATATACACCTAGGATAAGCTTCACAATTTGCATCACGTGCCCCACAAGGATTTCCCACAGTCACCTGGGCTAAGAACCACACCATCCTCACAACCAATAGTAACCACATAGATTCCAGGATCCACCACATCCCACATAACGTGTATCACATGTCAGGTAATATACCATAATCCATTACATCTCATACGCCGAGTAAGGATCCTCAAGCCATCAGAGCCTATACACGTTACACCTATAGTAGTTCATAGGATATTATATATAGAATATATATGTGGAAACAACCACAAGCCATTACAACTCTCTACAAACATATATGGGGAAAACTAACTGTTGTGTCAATGGCACTATTATCTACCATGAGAAGAGAGAGCGGCTAAATGGGGTAGTCAGCCATTCAATCCCTCCATCAGAATATTGGGGAAAACACCCCCCAAGGGCTCAGAATCCCCAGGGTGTCAGTTTCCCTTACTGACAGGGTGGAGTAGCATTTAGAAACACAAAAAGTACAGAATATATATATAACTCACAACCACACTATGGACATAACCTATCCTTTGTCTGAACTGCAGCTAACGTCTCTCGGACTTCGGGCTACCATTTCTAAGATTAGTCATCCTATAAGCACACAACCAATTAAAGAACTTCATTAGGTCACATTATTCCTTTTTTCATCAATTCTACTTTACTTTAATTAATTATTTTCACATTAATTCAACATTAACACAACCACATAAAACTTCATTGGCATCACATCCATTATCAACTGTTCCCTTAAAAGTTAAAACATCACAATTAAATTCTTGCATCTCAATCCCAGTGGATTATCACTATATAATCAAAAATTAATTACATAATTACTTTCCAATATTCCCAGTAATTCTAGAAAATAATCATATGCAAATAAACACAAGGGGGCTCAACACGGTGAGTAGAAATACTGCCTGTCGAATCTTTTCTTCCTATAGCCAGAGCATAGACCCAATCTTCCTCGAGAGGATAAACACGGAAAGCATGTGGCAAACCCCGCAAGTCTTCCCCTCTTTCGGAAGGAGGGTAAGCAAGACCAGCTAGCTTGAGTAGTGGGGAAAAGTAAATCAGATAAACAACCAAACAATACCAACAAACATCCATCCATCACATCCATCCCATACCATCATCCCTGGTGTCCTCCCTGACACCCACATGCATATCGTGAGGCACCTCTCTGCTTTAGGCATCATCCTATGACACAACCACAAGTCCTCCATGCCTCCAAATATCACAACACCCTCCCAGGGTCACATCACATCACAAGATATCACAACACCAGATATCACACCACCCCTCCAGGGTCACAACACAACACAAGCAGCAGGAAAACAATCATCACATAAAATTGTGGTCTTGGCCCTGTAACAAGGCATCTAGCCTTCAAACCACAAGAACCAATAGATTTCAGGTTTACCAACTAACTAAGATAATAATATACATCAGCATCAATTTGATTAACATCAATTTGGAACAACCCCCACAACAACAACAACTAGATTCATTTACATGCCTCTTTATCATTAGACAATAAATTATCAATTAGTTACAGATTTATGTTCTTTATCAATTTCATCAAGAGAAACTTGCTAACAATCCATGCGTATATATCACACTATCTAGAAAATCATGAGGCGAACCGTTATCACGGTACAAAGAAACAACATCTGATTGAACAAATTATTTTAATCTGGTTCAAGTATTTAATTAGGTCAATTTCATTGAGATCCAAAGGGCTAAATCATGCTAACTCTACGATTGCACATAAAAAATTAGATAATCCATGAATCCCCTACCTCGATGGTTTTGATGGAAACCACAGCGGTCGATGAACACCCAAGTAGACCGGTCTGATTCACCAAGTATCCTCCTTAGATCTCTTCTCCTAACACAACCACGACCAAATCTAATCATCTTTGACATCCAAATATGTAGATCTACCCTTAACTGGTGTAGATCTAAGAAACCATGAGAAGAGTAGGATTATATCTAGGTAGATCGAAGAAACCAACAAGAACGACAACATACCTCGAGAAACTGGCTTCGATTTGTGAAGAGAAGCCTTAGGATCGCTTCCAAAACGCTTGGGAGAGGTTTTCATATCTCTTAGGAAAGGTAATACCGAGTTATGGATGATTAGGGGCTCAAACGAACTAGATAGAGGCTAAACGGTCATGATCTTAAATTTTAGGATCTAACTTTAAGTGCTCGCACAGTTAGTCCGCATTGTTTAACAAACCGTGTGCTAAACGTGCGTTATCTTATGCCTCGACAACAAACCTCACACTATTTGGCCGCACGGATTAGAAAAACTATGTGCCTCCCGTGCGAAGGACACTACCCATTAGATTTTCATAATAGTCCACCCAAACGCACCCTCAAGTCACCTTGACTTCCCAGAACACCTTTATCAACACACTTTCACAAAGGAATTGACTGATGAGGTCTGAGCCATTACATCACATACCTCTCAATACATTATCATCCTAGAGAATCCAAAACCCACATAAAGGGAAATGAAACATGGTCTGAAAAACCACCCACCAAGATACCTCTCAAAATTGAGAAAGCCACCAAAGAAACAAAGAGAGTCATCTCATAAACATGACAGTTTCATAACCACATCAGTTACAATGATACATGGAAAGTGTTAAACATCAAACAACTATGGTTACTGAGCACGTATCTGTGACTCACGTTCCCAAGTACTCTCATCCATGCCACTGTGTCTCCACAAAACACAAACTATAGGGACAGAATGCCCACACAACACCTTCTCCTTGTGGTATTGGATATCCACTGGTCGCTCCTCAAAGGTGGAATCATCATCAAAATCGATATCTCTCCGATCAATGATGTGGGAGTATTCATGGAGATAACGGTGTAGCTTTGATACATGGAGAACATCATGTATATGACTCATCTCACGGAGAAGTTATACTCGATACGCCACAGCTCCAACATGTGATAACACCTCTAAAGGCCCATAAAAGCGGGGAGAAAGCTTACTCCCATGAGCAAACCTTCGCTACCCACGATGGGGAGTCACTTTCAGAAACACATGATCCCCAACATTAAACACCAAGGGTCTCCTCCTTTGATCTGAAAATGATTTCTGACGATCTTGTGCTGCCTTCATCCTCTCAAGAATCACCTAAACCATCTCTTTTGTCGTCTGCACTAGTTCATGTCCGAGAATTGATGACCCTATGACACTTGTCCAGCACAACGGAAAATGGCATGGTCGTCCTTACAAGGCTTCAAAAGGCGCCATACCAATAGTGTAGTGGAAACTATTGTTGTAGGAAAACTACCCCATGGGTATGTGCCTCATCCATGAACCTCCGAAATCGAGAACACAGGAGCGCAACATGTCTTCAAGAGTCTAGATGGTTCGCTCCGTCTGACCATCTGTTTGAGGATGAAAAGTAGTGCTAATGAATAGTTGAGAACCGAAATAAAGTTGGATACTTCTCCATATCCTCGAGGTAAAATGAGGATCTATATCAGAAATGATCATCCTAGGGACTCCATGAAGTCTCACCACCTCCTCGAGACACTGCCTCGAAAGAAATTCCACTGATCTTGACTCCTTGATTGCTATAAAGTGGGATGATTTTGTTAAACGATCCAATACCACCCAAATAGCATCATCACCACCCAGAGCTCGAGGTAAACCAGTAACAATGTCCATTGAGATGTCCTCCCACTTCCACTGAGGAATCCTTAATAACTAGAGAAGACCTCTAGGAACACAGTGTTCGACCTACACTGTCTGGCAGACTAAACATCGAGTCACAAACCCCACAACTGCACGCTTTAGCCTAGGCCACCAATATTGATTCCTCAATGAATGGTACATCTTTGTCACGCTAGCAGGAACTGCTAAGGGAAAACTATGGACCTCTCTGAGAACCATCACGCACATCGTCAAGGGAAAAAAATCCTTCCATGATACAACACTCTGTGTTGTTCATCCTCAGACCAACCATCAGGGGCGTCAAAACAAAAAAACTCCGTCTCTCCATACATCCACCTCAAGATCCCCCAACATGGACTCTTCCAATTTCTGCATCAGGAATGACTGCACCGTCATATGAGAAAGACAAACTCTACCCCCAACTTCTCTCATATCAAGATGTAATGCTGATAGTTCTTCCATTACTCTCTAGGAATCACTGGATTCACAGACAGCATCACTACGTGACTTTCAGCTCAGTGCGTCAGCTACAAAATTCCATTTTCTAGCATTATATGATATTTCGTAGTCAGATTCCTGTAAGAATTCCATCCACCGACATTGTCGTACGTTCAAGTCATGCTGGGAGAAAACATACCTCAAACTCTTATGGGAAGTGAAAACCAAAAAGCGTTCACCAATGAGGTAATGTCTCCACAACACCAGAGCAAACACCATGACTGCCAACTCAAGATCATGGGTGGCATATTTGCGTTCATGGGGATGGAACTACCGAGACCCATAAGAAACAACTGTCCTCTACTGCATAAGAACACAACCTAACCCCAGACGTGAAGCATCACAGAATACATCAACCTGAACTCCTTCAGCAGGAAGAGAACAGACTAGACGACTTACTAACATCTCCTTTACATAGTCAAAAGCTACCTGACACTGATCAGTCCATATTAATGGTTGATCCTTCTTGGTCAAATATGTCGGAAGAGTCGCAACCCACAATAAATTGGCCACAATCCTCCTGTAGTAGCATGCGAGACCAAGGAAACTTCACACCTCTAACACTGTCTTGGGAGCTGCCCAAGACAGAACTACATCAATCTTTGATGGATCCACAGATACCCCCTGTTGGGACACAACATGCCCCACGAAATGGACTTCTCGACTCCAAAAATCACACTTCGACAACTTCTCGGACATATGATGTCAACGAATAACTCCCCAAATGGCTTGCAGATTCTCTGAATGCACTTCTTCAGATGTGGAGTACACAAGGATGTTGTCAATGAAGACTACCACGAACATGTACATGAACTCACAGAACCCATCATTCATCAAACCCATGAACATATCTTGAGCATTCGTCACACCAAACTACCTTACGATGGACTCATAATTCCCATGACGAAGACAAAAAGCAGTCTTTGGGATATCCTCATCCCTCAAACACATCTGGTGATATCCTGACCACATGTCGATCTTTGAGAACCAACTTATGCTCTTCAGTTGATCGAATAAGTCATCGATCTGTGGAAGAAGATAGAGATTCATCATTGTCACATTGTTTAAACGACAATAATCTACACACAACTGCAAACTGCCATCGGCCTTCTTCACGAACAGAACTAGTGCACCCCATGGTGTCGCCCTCAGTTAAACAAAACCGCACGGCAACAGACCAACAAGCTGTATATGTAGCTCTCGTAACTCATAAGGGTCCAACCTATTCGCAGACATAGAGATATAATATGCTCTTGGTTGTAGCTCAATACCAAAAGGATCTCTCGTCGGGGGGGTAATGCTACAACCTCTTCTGGAAAGACATCAGGGTACTCCACTACGACCCTAGAAATGCCAACTGCTGAACCTCTGATGAAATAAAAATCATCTCAGCGGCCATGGACGATAAGGATGGAACCCGTCAATGACCCATATGAGGATCTGACTCACCAACAAACACAACTTTCTCTCCATCTGCATCAATGAAAATGACCTTCTTCCTGTAGAAATTCATGATACCTACACCGAATACAACCAATCCATGCCGAGGATGAAATCATAGGTTTGTATTCGTAAACATAAGAAATATCCCCATAACCTATGTTTCCCCAACACTAGCTCACAGTATCTACATACTTCAAACACGTCAGCTCGACCTCCAACTGGTGTAGTCAACACCAAGGGCACTGGAAGTCTCTCTACCTCAAGTCCCAAAGCATGGAATATGGTAGGTGATATGAAGGAGTGTGTCACTCCTAAATCAAACTAGGAATACACCCATGTAGAAAACAATAAAATGGTAACTCGAATGACATCTGTCCCGCATGGAGCTGGAAACGCTAGAGCATGATGGTGACCAAGACCTCATCCACGACCTCTCTGACCCTGTTGACGACCACCACCACGGCCGCACTCTACTCTCTGAGGATGGGTAACGTCATGGGGTTGTCCTCTGCCTGCCCCATCTACCCTCTGCTGATCGAATGATGGTGCGACTTGCTTCTACTTCCTCGGTTGGAACTACCTCAATGGAGGAACCTAGAGCAGAGTGCCCAGTGCCTGATGAAGGGTCTTAAAGGTCAGGCACTCCCGCTACTGATGACCATGACCACCATAAAAAAACAAGAACATGATCCCTTGGCATAGGGCTAAGAGTTTCCGCCTCTGGAGAAATGAGACATGAGGGGTTGCGACCTACCCCTGGATGAATAGAAACTCTTCGTACCTGAAAACCGGGAACCCCAGACCACAGCTCTACTTCTCAAGGAATCATGCTAATTCTACTCTTAGGATGATCCGGTCCCGGCCAAAGTCCTCCCAACAACCTCTACCCTTTCCAGCACCTCAGGATATGTCTTCAGAATAAATTGGGTGACTTGAAGCTGGATCTCAGGATGCAAAGCCTCCTCGAAATGCCCCACATTGGCCTCCTCATCTGGTAACAGGTCCGAAGCATATCGTAAAAGGTTCATGAAACGGATTCCAAACTCTTGAATACTAGAGCTCCCATGTTGAAGGGTAATAAGATTCAGGAGACTATATGCCTTTGTAGTTGAGGAAAGGAACTCGACTCTGAACTTGTCTCGGAACTCCAACCATGTGATCGCTGACTCCTCACGATCCTCGAAGAACAATAACCACCACCGCCTTGCTACTCCATGCAGCATCATCACATTCATGGACACCCAGTGCACCTTCCAAGCACGGATCAAACTGAATCCTACCTCGAACTCCCCCAACCAGTCTTCCGTGACTGCATCTGAAACAGATCCCTCATACTTTTGTAGACTCTGGCGCTGAAACTCTCAGACTGTCTTCCTCCACGTGTCTTCGTCATCAACCTCTACCCTGTAGCGACCTACTGGAACAGCCTACTGGACATCTTATGCGCAAACCTGATGAGGACGTCGACCTAGAGCCATACCTGCAGAATAACATACACTTAGAGCTCTTAAGCCTGGAATATGGAGGACTCAACATTTATTAATTAAATTTTTCATTTTATTTATTTTATGTTAACCTATCCCAAGGTCTAGTCATTCAAACACATGTGCAATGAAGAATGATGCATGATCCTTTCCTAGGTCTCTACCCTGCAACCATCATCACCTTCTTTAGTATCCATTGTAAATTTAATGGTTCATGCATCAGATCATAGGGGGCCCTAAATACCTATGTCTCAGCTGGTCTCCAGTGTTTACATCCCTTCCTAAACATGAATGACTCTATTTCCCAAGAAACCCATGCAACCTCACAGGTGCCTATCTCCAATCATTGTCATATCCCTCAACCATACCCTCTAATAATACTCTGTAATGACCCCCTCCCCACAAAGTGTACCCCTCTTGGGCCGACAATGTGAAAAGGGAGATAATTACCCCTGATTCCCGCCTCTAGTAGGCCCAGGGTTGGAGACTAGCACCGAGGGTATAATAAACACACAAATGGGAGGCATTACCCTCTAAGAGAACACATGCAGAAGAGAGTGATAAGACAGACACCAACCACCTCCAACTTAGAACTGAAATATAAAAGAAACCCATGTATATATATAAAATTCCATAAAAAATTACTACAACAGAAAGGGAAAACTACATGTACTCAAAATAAAGTAAAATGGCAGTGACCACAAGCCCGAACAACTCCTCCAACCACAAGCTAGTAGTAACAAGCTTGATCTTCAACCTGCTCCAAGTGTCCTGAAAAACAATCTATATATATGTAGGCTGAGTATAACAGTATACTCAGTAGGATCCTCCCTGAAGCCTCTCGTACTAATGTAATGAAGGCATGCTAAAGCATAGTGAACAACAAGTGAAACCAACACATCACCTAAACGAGTATTCTATATTCCCTACCTCACCAAGGATAATCTCACCAAATAACTCATACAAGAATATATCATATATGGAAATAATATCAAGGTTAACCCACTACTACTCCCCCACTAGTTTTCCTCTTTTCCCCAACGACATACGTCCTATGGATCTCTCTCCAAAGACTTTCCCGTATACACCTGGGCTAGGCTCCACAATCTGCACCACATGCACCATAAGGCTTTCTCGCAGACACCTGGGCTATGAACCACACCATCCTCACAACCAATAGTAACCAGGTAGTTTTCGGGAGCCACCACAGCCTGCATAACATTTATCATACGTCGGGTATTATATCTCAAGCCATTACAGCCCATACACCGAGTAAGGATCCTCAAGCCATCAAATCCTGTACATGTTACACCTATAGTAGTCCATAGGATACTATATCTAGAATATATGTTTAGAAAAAACCACAATCCATTATATCCCTCTAAACACATATACGGGGAAAACTAACTGTTGTGCCAATGGCACTAGTATATACCAAGAGAAGTGAGTGGGGATAAAGGGGGTAGTAATCCATTCAATCCCACCATCAGAATGTTGGGGAAAATACCCCACAGGGATCAGAATCCCCGTGGTGTCAGTTTCCCTTACTGACAGGGTGGAGTAACGTATAAAAATAAAAAAAGTACATAATATATATATAACTCACAACCACACTACGGGCATAACCTTGTCTTAGTCTCAACTGCAGCTAACGTCTCTCGGACTCCGGCCTTCCATTTCTAAGACTACATATCCTATAAGCACACAACCAATTAAAGAACTTCATTAGGACACTTCATTCCCTTTTTCATAAATTCCACTTTACGTTTATTAATACTTTGAACATTAATTCACCATGAAAACAACCACATTAAACTTCATTTCCATCACATCCATTATCAATTGGTCCCTTAAAAGTTACAACATAACCATTAAATTCCAGCATCTCCATCCCCGTGGATTATCATCATTTAATCAAACTATCATTATAGAATTACTTTCCCATATTCCCAAGCATTCTAGAACAGAATCCTATGCTACTAAACACAAGGTGGCTCAACACGGTGAGTAGAAATACTACCCGTCGATTCTTTGTCACCTATAGCCAGAGCGTGGACCCATTCCCCCTCGAGAGGCTAAACACGGAAAGCACGTGGAATACCCCGTGTGTCTTCGCCTCTTTTGGAAGGAGGGTATGCAAGAACAGCTGCCTTGAGCAGTGGGGAAATGTAAAGTATATAAACAAAAAAACCAAACCAGAAAACATCTAGCCATCACATCCATCCCATACCATCATCCCTGTTTTCCTCCCCAACAACGACATGCATAACCCAATGCACCTCGCCGCTTTAGGAGTCATCTACCGCCACAAACACAACTCATCAATGCCTCCACATATAACAACACCCTCCCCTAGTCACATCAAAACACAAGATATCACCACACCCCACTAGGGTCATAGCACAACACAGGATATCACAACACCCCTCTAGGGTCACGTCACAACACAAGCAACAGGAAAACAAACAACACATCAAATTGGGCTCTTGACCCATTAACAAGGAATCCATCCTTAAAACAAAAAGAACCAACATATTTCAGGTTTACTGACCAACTAAGATAATCATGTACATCGACATCAATTTGATTAACATGAATTTGATTAACATCAATTTGGAACAACACCCACAACAACATCCACCAGATTCATTTACATTCCTCTTTATCTTTATCCAATTAATTATCAATTGATTCTGGCTTTACGTTATTTATCAATTTCATCAAGAGCAACATGCTAAAAATTTGGGAATAGATATCACACTATCTAGCAAATCAAGAGGCGAACCATTATAAAGGTACAAAGAAACATCATGTGATCAAAAAAATTATTTTAATACGGTTCAGGTATTTAATTAGTTCAATTACATTGTGATCCAAATGGATAAATCATGCTAACTCTACGATTTCACATAATCAATTACAGAAGCCACAAATCCCCTACCTCAATGGTTTTGACGGAAACCACAACGTTCGAAGAACGCCCAAGAAGATCGGGCCGATTCACCAAGGATCCTACCTAGATCTTTTCTCCTAATACAACCAAGACCACATCTCATCATCTTTGACATCCACAGACATAGATCTACCCTTAATGGGCATAGATCTAGAAACCAAGAGAAGAGGAGGATTAGTTCTAGGTAGATCTATGAAACCAACAAGTACGGCCACATACCTTCAGAAACTGGCTTCGATTTGCGAAGAGAATCCTTCGAATGGCCTCTAAAATGCTTTCCAAAGGTTCTCCTATCTCCCAGGAAAGGAAATCCCGAGTTATGGACGATTAGGGTCTTAAATGAGCAAGATAGAGGCTAAACGGTCAGGATACTAAATTTTAGGATCTAACATTAAGTGACAGCATAGTTAGTCAGCACGGTTTAACAAACTGTGCGCTAACCGTCTGTTTGCTTCTGCCTCGACAACAAACCTCGCACGGTTTGGTCGCATGGTTTAGGGAAGCAATCCACCTCCCGTGCAAAGGTTACTGCCTCCAACACCAACCTCGCATGGTTTGGTTGTACCCTTTGAAAAATCGTGTGTCTCCCGTGCGAAGGACACTACCTTTATATTTCCTTAAAATTCCACCCAAACGCACCCTCTAGTCGCCTTGACATCCCGAAACACCTCTATCACCACACTTTCACAAAAGGAATGGACCGTAGAGGTCCGGGCCATTACACCTCTCAAGGAATTTTTGTCATCAAAACCATCCAAAAATATTTTCTCCAATTTCCTCATATCATCCTAGAATCCTTATTTTTGGAATAAATAAATCCATGGATGGACAATGTGGTATACTAAAAGGATATACCAAAAGAAAATTTGGCGTGGCGTTCATCAAAAAATTCATTTTTTACTTATTCCTAAGAATAATAAATTCTTATCATAAAATTATTATTTAAAAATAATTAGTGTATTAAATATTAATAGATGTTTTTATATTACTTTTACTTCCTAAAAACACACACACATCAATCAAATGTTAAAAAATCATCATTCAAGTGTACGGTGTAGTATTCCCTCATGATCAGATGTTATTCAATTTCAATTATAACTGACAACAGTACGATGGATGATAAATATATATTTTTTATATGAAATTTATTTCATAATTATATATTTGGATTCATTATATCATATATACCATTTTACATTCTAAACTGTTTGATATATCATATTGTCGCTTGTGTGTACAGTGGACAATCTCCTCATGATGCGATGTTTTTCACTTTTCACTGATGCATTAAATAGAAGGTAATAAGAGTAAATATAATAAATATACCTGATATAGATGATATATTAATGATATTAATTACAAAAGTAACATTATTTAATTTAATATAGTTTTTTTTCATATTTATTCTCTACAAAATGATAACATCGTTCTTGGACGGGTGGAATACCACATCGACAAAGAGACGTTATTTCTTCTTATCGCCACCTAATCTTGTTAATAATATATATAAGCATATATAAGTAAAAAATATTTAATTTATGATATTATTATAATTAATTATAAATAATTTTTACATACCTACTTTCCGTAAGGATTATTGTAATTTTGAAACATTAATCATTCATGTCTATGACCTACCGTCTCTATGAGTGTAATTTGAGATCAATTTCAATAACCATCATTCACGATGGGTTTTAAAATTAAAATTTATGTATAAATATGATTATTATTTCACTATTATAAAAATATAAATACATTTATATAATGACCAATTTGACCATAGCCATCCTTCACATGACGTTGTTGGAACATAAGAAAAATATGGTCAAAATAACGATCATAAACATTGAATTTTAAATAATATAAACTAACATAGTTTAAGACCAATAAATGAAATTTTAAATATGTAAAATAATAAAATAACAGTAAAAAATTATCATAATCTTTTTTAGGAATATATAGAGACATGCAAAAAAATTCAAACTCAAAATAAGATATTTTCTTGAATAACATTTATTTGTGTTAGATTTTTTCATTATTAAACAATATTTTTTATTATGTGTTGTATAAACATACCCTGAAAAAATGATCAAATTATTTCAATTATATTTATGGGTATTTAAATATTCAATATTGGATCCCTCTTTCATGGGGTTTAGGATTTTCATGATACCAAAGAATCAATGAGTTTTTGCGACAATTATCTTACATTGAGACATATGTCATGTTTTTAACATATTTTATTTTTGGTGGTTTATATACATCAATATTAACATGAAATATCAGGAATTTAATAAATATAATGTTATTTAATGATTCATTTAATGTAATCAATCCACTGGGTTTATGATTCAAATGTACCATAAGTCGTAGGAGTCTACTATTATAACCTCATCATTTATCAAGATTTATTTCATTTAACATATGATGTTTAAAAAAATACAATTCTCATTTATTATATTTTATATTGTATAGTAATTATATATTTATTTAATAGTTCCATTTTTCCATCCTTTTTCTAAATAAATATTTGAGATTCATTTTTCATAAAATTGTTTTCATTTCAAATTTTATTCAGAAATCAATTTTGGTTAAAAATTCATGTTTTCTAAAAATATATCTCCCAATATATTATTATAATTAATATTCAAATCAAAACATAATTTTTTAAATTTGAAAATGTTTTAATTGATTATTTTTAGATTCATTTTTATTCTTTTAATGATATTTTTAAAGAAAAGGTATTTTAAAATGCTCTTTGTTTTACACATTGTTATGAAAATGAAAATGGAATTTTCATGAAAATATTTTTAATAATATTTAAATATTGTTCTCAATCATAATTATCATTAAAAATTATTGATAATTATGCTCCAGTGGGGTCATTTTTTATGGATATCATTGTCATTATTTCCCTAAATGATTTAAGACTATTTCAATAAGATTGTTATTAAACTGATTTCATTACAACAAGATTGTCATTTTTCAAAGATATTATTGTTTAACCTATTTCATTTCCACTTTTTAATCATTTATAAAATATATTCACATAAAACCCATTTATTTACCATGGAATGATCTGGTTATAAAAGAATAATTACTTTTTGTGTGTGTTTTAAGATGAATTATGTGTGTAGATTATTCATGTTTTGGTTCATGGACATTATACCAGATGATTACTTCGATATAACAGCAAGGGGTACCATTATGACTAATATTATGGGATTTTCGTGATAGAACTCCATGTAATTGGGTAATGATGGGTTTTTATGGATAATAATATTTGATTTAGGCCATATAGTTATTCTATTTTTATGTATTTTTTAATAATTCTTTAAAGGTTATATGAGATGATGTTATATGATACGAAATTTGTTTATATATGCCTAATAAGGGATTATGGTCATTCATTTGATCAATATTGATATTACATAGTTCCTAATTATATATTCCATGGACTTATGACTTTGATAAAGCCTTATTCTATGTTTTCACATATGATGTACCTGGAAATGATGGTTATGAATAATCTTATATTATAATTTTTCAATTTGGTTTTTCAATCATACCATCAAGATATTATTATACTCAATGATGAAATTAATTTGTTAATGATAATTTATTACATTAAAAACTATTTGAGCTCAACCATATTTAGTTTCTATTTCCCAAGTTTATCAATAAATATGTCAAACAAGTCATGTCTAAAATGGGGTTTTAAAGGATCATGATGATTTCTTAATGAAAAAATTCAAAAATGGTCTATGATAGATAAATACTAATTTAAATTAATTAGAATTATTTATGTCAGATCATTTCATTTTATAAAATATTAATTGGACTAAATGGTTTTGAAGAAATCATGTGATATAGTTTTCCCTATTGATGTCTTATGGTTTGGATGGAAATCAATTTTGTCACATTTATCGGCAACAAATACAGACAAGTATATTTTATGATATGAACACTCGATATAGGAGTTCAGGTTTTGGTAATGTTATATGTTAATTGCTAATGATATAATCCCTATAAAAAGGAGTGTTATATTCTAACTGTCAATTACATAAGAACAGCTGATCTATTAGTATATTTTGTAGGTATTAAAATGTTAATGATAACCCCTTGACTAAAGATAGATTTCTATTGAATAGAAGACCTTTATATGTATGTTATGAAATATTTATCATCATGAGGCTCCAATATTATTGATCATATTCTCAAATATCTATACCATTAATTTATTGGATATTGTATAATGTAAATTAGCTTTAATGTTTGTGCTCTTCTTGTATTAATGATGAGTTCATAATGTATTACTCAAAAGAAATCAAATCTTTTGAATAATAAATATCTCTATTTCAATACATCATAATTGGATCCACATCATGGTAGTTTATTTATGATATAACCATAATTTATTGATAAATAATTGGTATATTGGTGGTGGAATCGAAGATTCTACGACAAACCCATTGATATAGCTTACAGTTCTTATGAAGGATGGATGTTTCTATGTAAGACTTGATAGATCAATCACAGTGAGAAAATATTATCCTTTCTTTTCAGAAGAAATATCCTTCCAAATTAATGATTAATGATGGGATGGTGGTCATTGGATACACATGAGGTTCTAATATATAATTAGTTATGAATTCTTAAAATATTCTGGAATCAATAATAGATCTGGTGAATCTAAAACATTTTATTCAGTATATTGATGGACTATTTATGATTATGGACACTATCAGGTATGTGAATAAAAATATAACTTATTATAAAAAGAAATTATCAGGTGAATGCTTCTAAACACAGTTATTTGATTAACTCAAACCTATGTTGGAAACACTAATCATAAGAGAAAATTCTCTATGAATATGAAATGTGGTTTGAAATCATTACATTGGTGAAACATTGAGTTATATGAGAATAATATTGAATTAGAATATTCTTTAATATAAAGTGTCCATGTTTATTCTTATTACAAGGAATGATTTTGTATTCTTGATAAACAATTATCTCTTTCTATGTGTGTGTGTCTAAATTGTAGTGACCTTGATTCATTTATTTATTTTGATCATATAATTTACAATTAAATATTGAAAAATGTTCTTGATAATATATAATGTTCTATTTTAGGATTCATATATCAGGTATTCATACATATACTCTAGAAAATTTCTCCAAAAATATGGATAATCAGTATGTATTATTTCTATTTGATATTCATTTGGAGGGGGATCATGAAAATATAATGATGGTTATCATCTAAGACTCGTTTGGGGGTATGGGTTGGATTGAATAGAAATCTACATATGTGGGTGTACATAATTCTTGTAAAATAACAACCAATCTCCACTGATATGAAATTATAGAATTCAATTTATCGGTGTTGTTTTTGTCTAATTATGAGAGACATGTTAGGTGGGGCTTACCATCACTCAATGATAACAACCACAAACTATTTTGAGTGTGAGGTGTTATTCATTATAACCACATTCCATGTGGTGTGTGTGGCATCCGATATATGTTTTCATCAACTTGATGTTCCTACCAAAATCATGGAAATGTATGTGGTGACATGGTTAATGTTATAATTTTAGAGAAGTATAACATGATAATTTTTATAGTTATATGTTTATTTTAAATTATAATTTATTCAATGTTATATAGTATTTTATTTTATTTGAACATACACTAAAGACACATTAATCTTTTCCTAAAGGTATTATTAATTACAACCTATATATAAATATTTAGGTGCATGGAAATTATTTATAGAGATATTGGAATGGTAAAAGTTCCTATGGGGGTTTTATAGGTGGGGATAATGGATTTTAAAATGGATTGGGATGGGATCCAAAGGAATACCATGTGAACATATTAATTTTCCCACACTGTAATTTTACACTTGTTTTTCATGTCATGCATGGAGCTATTTTATTTATATTTATTATCCTCTATATATTCTATTCCATTTGACAATTAGTCATTCACCTGTTATTATATTTTAAATATTTTTCATTCTATGTTGATTCTGTTATTGGTGAGATTGAATAATAACAAGGTTGTAGTATGTAAAAGGACAACTTCTAGTCCCTTATTTCTAGTTGGATGCCACTTGTGTATATGGAAAAACATGTTTTATCTTGACTATGTCACATACTCCATGGTTTGGTTTGGATCATTAAAAAAATCGTATAGTTAATACTAGTAATGATTTGTGTAGTAACTTTTTGGGTTTGATGTGTGGGGTGCATGATAAGGGTGTTGTCCATTACATGGTTGGGATATATTGTAACACCCCTATAAAAGTGAGACAAGAAATGATAAATTTTACTACCCACGAAAACATGGGGAACCATTTTTTAGGTTCCTAGATATTTAGAACTCCATTTTTATGATATCATATCCTAGAATTGTTTCTAGATAGATGATATATTTAGAAATTTCTTTTTGTGTGTGTGAGTGAGGAAAAAGAACACTGAATGAACATGTGTTTTCTTGCGGGGACCATCATTAGACTAATATGTGACCCCTTTTGGTAATAGGTTTTCTTGTGATAAAAAGGAAACCAACGTATTACTAAGAACCATGTGGTTAGATTTGATTAGTCATTTCCAATAGAAGTTAGGCTTGGTAACAAAAACTCTTTATGGTGATGACCATTTCAAACGTATTTTATAACCATTTTGAAAGATTAATCATGTCATATTGATAATTCTATACATTACATTGATCAATTGAGTAGTCATTATCATATGTGAATCATAGTTATAGTTTAATAATAAAAAATATAATTCATATAGTGTTTTTCATATTAAACTTGTGAATATTATAACATCATCATTGGTATTTTGGCTGCTAGTGTGGAGGAAACAACTACCTTTCGTCATTATCCTTTGATCATAATTAAAAGTATTAATATCATTAAAATATTTTTTTGTCATTCTCTTGATTTTGAGTTGGTGGATCAAGATTTCGTCTCATTCTTGAGTTGATTGATGATGTGTTCTTTCATGGAAATTGTGGGATTTCAATATGAATCCATGAAGTTGTGTAATTCTCCATATCCACTATAATTATATATTATAGTTTATAAGCATAGAGTTAAAAATTAGAAATTTTACACATTCTATAAAATAAATATTTATGCTAAATAAAAATAATGATAAATAACAATATTACTAATAATTTACTCGACACTATAAATCTCCTCACAGATATTTAAATTTCAATTATAAAAATGTACATATGTATTAATTTATAGGAACTAAACTAAAATAAATCATTCCAATCGAGCCCTTAAATAATATAACAAATATTCCTTGTTATTTAACCAAAATATAATAATAAATATTAATTTAAATTATTATCAATATAGAATTTATTGAATATATATATATAATATTTTATTAAATGAATTGGGATTAATTATATAATTTATATTTATATATGTAAACAATTTGTTTGTTACCAATGAATATTAAACATGTGATAAATAAATGTTATATTCTTGGATACACAATTAATATTTACATAATATTAAACTCCAATATATTTATACATGAATAAATTGTGATCGAACATACATAATCAACCTAATTATATTAATAATTACTTAATAAGTTCAGAATAATATATATGTTGAATATTAAAATAATAATGTATTTATATGTTAATCTAAATAATCATACATTGTGACTTTATATCCCTTTTTCTTATTGGAATTATGAAAACGGTCCAAATGAAGATATTTTTTTTCTAGAAACACCTCAAGGTTCCAACGAAGAAAGAAGTTATCCTCATAATAAAAATAACCTCAAATAGACTCTTAATTTTTTATATAATCTCAATATTCTTGATATATCATAATCAAGGATTCACAAATGTTTCATAAACATATATTGGAGACATTTCATTATTCGACTACTGAAAATGAACTCATCGATAGACTTACATAGATGTGAATATAATCATACATTTTTATCTCAATCAAAATGTTAATGATTTTAGATTTCTTTATCACATAATGGCACATACTGGCCCAGATACCACGCTACCTGGATAACCAAGCCATTCCTAACATTTCCTCAAGGAAATTCTCGATCCCCATGGGTTGGATAATTACACCTAGAAAAATTCAATATAACGTGAGAAATTATTTTCCCACAAAAACAACAATGGTATGAGATATATGTTAGTATTGTAAAATGAAACTCTATATATTAAACAGTACTAGAAGAAATACAAGTATAAATACACAGTGTACAACCAAATTTAATAGAAAAATAATAGGCAAAACAACCCATTTTTCAATAGAACAACACCCCAATCCCAAAAAAAGTCACTAACACATACAAGAAGGCATATTCCATTTCATGAACATGGACAGAGGGAGTCTACAAACACCAGATAGAACATGTTCAGTGTGGGATAAAAGAACAATAATGACCCATTAATAGTTCATTAGTAATATGTCACAAATATTAACTCAATAATTCTATCAATTCTAAGTAAACATGAATGGATGTAAAAACCCAATTAAAGACAAATCATGTTTCACATTTCAATTAATGGGTATATTGTAATCAATGGATTGATAATAATTTTACATAATTTTTTTATATAATGTAATATGAAATTATAAAATAAAGATTTAATAGAATTTCATGAATATTAAAATTATACCAAATGAGAATCATGATCATATTCCAAAATTTAATATAGTTCCATGTTAGGAGAACATCACACACTCAAAAAGGTGATTAGAACAATATTACACATACATCCTATAGAAACTGGTAAAAGAAGAATTATCACAAACTGATGATATGATATTATACACTTCTTTTTATATATATAAAGAATCAATATAGTGTCATATTGAAAAACTCTCTACCTACCATGGATTTCCAGAGCTAAAACATAAATTATAATGTTAAAGATATCTCAACACTGGTCAAAATAATATTAACCAATTTCCCATTTTAATATGAAAATTTCTATTTAAAACTGAAAACATATTTTTAATCAATTTATCACTATTCAAAGATAAAACCAACATTGGATATCATAAAAACAATTTATTTCATTTTTCTCAAATTCAAATTGTATCTCAATTTTTCTAATCAGTTTCACAATTCAATTCAATTTTTTAATTTCCCAATTTATATCAAATTCAATAATTTCACCCCAATTCATTATAATTTTGTGGTTTTCCCAAATTTCCTTCCAAATAAAATTAAATAAAATTTTTTATATATATTTGGTTTTCTATAATCGAAATTAAATAAACTTAATTTAAATCAATTATTTTTTGGGGAAATCAATTTGACTAACCTTAAACTAAACCACTTATAGATAAAATGATTAGTCATATCACACACCCATAATAGGATAATAAAATGAAAAATGTAAGTAAACGTGATCCATGACTCTGACCTAGATTAATGACCAATAAAATAGATAATAGGTCTTCTATCAAAAAAGAGAACTAAAAAATATCATAGGGAAAGAAGAAGAGAACATGTGATTGATAATGACAGAAGAACAATATTCATGAATGGATTGAGGAATGATCACCAAGAATTGATCTACATTAGATAATGTATGTTGGGGACACATTTTTTTGTTGCATCTCTAAATATATAGGAACTCATATAACCACATGTTTGGATATAGATGGTATCAAAATTGGGGTTTTGAAAATTAATTTCAATTTAAAAATAAAATAAATTTTCTTTTATAGTTTTCCGGAGGGGGTATTACTATTTATTAATCTATTTTACCTTATAATTGGGTGCATGGTCATTACTAGTTGGGTACATGTTTTTTCAAAACATTCACCAACCATTGTAAGCTTTAATTCTTAGGTTTTTATTGTTTTTTCTAGAAGGGTACACTATTCTAAAAAAACATGTGTCAACCATGAACATCCAAGGACATGTCCAAAATATTCAAAATTTCACCCATAGAACCCCCAAATGAGACCCAATAATAGAATGATCATTAGAGTTCACTTGGAGTACCTTCAATTAGTTATATCATGATACGACCTTCACACCATATAAAATTTCATTCCAAAAAAAATTCCTACCACAATGTTTCCATGTCAAAAAGATAAGGGAAATATGATCCAATTAGTGCCTCTCTCTCCCACATCTCATGATTATTAGTAGTATGCTTAAATTTCACTCATACAAGAGGGATAATACTCCCAATAAGATACTTCACATTAGAACCAAATATCATGTATTTATACATAGTCACCGATAAATTCCGCTTGACATCATGATCTTTTTAGCTATGAATATGTGATGGATTCAAAAGATGATTTCGTAGTTGAGGTACAAAGAACATATAATGTATCAACCTAAACACTGATGGAATTTTTAAATGATATGAAATATTACCTACCATCTAAATAAACTCATAATTTTCTATATAATTCGGATATATATTCCATTTACTCTGACGATTTTGATGACAAAAATACGGAGAAACATTCAAGAACACATAATCACCAAATTGAAAATTCCAATAGTTAATGAAGTAGATAAATATAAGACGTATACCATCCCATTTATATAACAATTAATAATTAATCACTTTAATATTTTCTATCATTTATTAAGCCGAGATAATACTATCCAAGGAACATTCACTTATATCATACCAACAAAAGATAGATTTTCAATACCGGCTGAACAAGGACACAAAATGAGTGATTTGGATCATGGAATGGTAAATAAATTTATAAGAAAACTAATATAGTACCAAATGGTCATCCAAATCCCACTAATTTCAAGAATTTAACTTCATAAAATATCCACATTAATATAAAAAAAACTTTCAATATAGTCATCCTACAATGAATGGAATGTTTTACATACTGAAACTAGGATCCCAGTGCCTACTGAATGCCTCTATTGAAGCTGGATGTAAACCGGTGATCTATATAAAAAAATAAAATTGATAGTAATTTTTAAAAATCCACAATATCTATTATGAATAGATTTCTCAACAATTCAACACCGACTGAATCATAAATGGGTACGAATATAGACACTTTAGTCAGCTTATCGATCATAACCCATATCATATTATTCTTTTTATAGGTATGTGGAAGCCCAACCGCAATGAACATAGACATATCATACCACATCCATGTAGAAAATCAATTTTGATGATGAAAACTTAATGGTATCTGGAGATCATCTTTATCTTTCTGGCACAAATAATAATGTGGGACAAAATCATCAATTTCTTATTTCATGATTGGCCATCAGAATCATCATCGTATATCATAGAACATCAGCATGTTTCATAAGTGCACTAAAAACTAGTAATTTTGGATGTCATCCCATTTATATTGTATCATATTAAATTTTACAGAATTATGTTTTCTGATACATATAATACCATCAGAGGTCAACACCCACTCTTCCACGGTCTCCCCATCATAAAGAGTCTCATGTTTTTGGGAACTCTTCAGAAAGATATTGTTCCTGAAGAATGATCATGAGATGATCATATTCTAACTGAGAAATGGAAAATACAACCTCATTTACTAAAATTTAATCACTTTTATGAAACTATGAAAAAAATACTCATGATGTTCCACTCATTTGATGATTCTTTTGCGGCCTAAATCAGATGTTTCCCCCTCCAAGAATCTGTGATGAAATTCCCATTCCCCTTGGTATAGAAGATGTTAATATCCAATTATTATAGGTACTGCATCCAATTCCTCCATCTAAAGTTACAATATTTTTAAGATAAAATATTACCTTGGATCTTCGGGTAGGAATACACAGTAATTCTCCCTATAAATAGATTTTACCACAAACTCTTAAGTTCATGCATCACAAATATATGTTAAAAATTATGAGTAATATATTTATTATTATGTCGCCAATGATTCTGAGAGATATTGTAAAATTTATTTTCCGCATCCATAATAACACTACCCAACCCTGAACCTAATTCATCACCAAAGTCCACTTATCCTTGGAAAACCTTTATAAGAGTCAACACGAATGCAGTAGTAAAACTAAATAACAATTATAAATATGATCTATATTATTTTTATACTATAAATTCAGTACTCCCTTCAACGTTAAAGTGATCATAAGAGAATCCAACATTGCAAAATCTTTTAGAAACTTATGATAATATAAAGCCAACATAAAAAATCACTAAATTATGTAAAAATTATTTGGTTTCTACCATGAAATTACATCCAATATATTTTCAAGATCATATTATATACCATGTTCTAAAACAATGTGTCCTATAACATAACTTATGGAATTTAGAAATAAAATTTTTATGTATTGTAATATTCTCAGTGATTTTAAAACAATTCTGAAATAGATCTTAGATGACTTTTGTGATCCTCCTCTAATACACTATAAAGAAAATTCCTCGACAATGAAAACCATGAATCAATCATGATACTAATAAGACAACCAATTCATTAAATCTATATACAATGTAGAATTTTTGGGAGACCAAATTTCATGAAAATCCCCTCATAATGGCCATAACATCGTTTAATAGTTCTTTTCAGTATCTAAAATTATTAAATTATAAAATTATGATAACCTTTTAAAATATAAATCTTTAAAATGAAATTTATTGTTTAATATTGTTAAAAATATAATCATTTCATTTATACAGATACTTGTTCATTATCATTACTAAATTTAGTTTTTATTAATCAACAAAAAGGTGAAGTAAACCATTATATTTCATAGAAATGAAAACTGAAACATCCTATGGTGAACCACTCTGGCATATAAATACATTCCCTAATAGGTCATCTAAAAATGTTTTTAAATATTTCACATGAGCAACTACCTTCCATTAATAATGAATATTTACCGACTGAGTACTATATTTTAAGTTGATAGAAAAATCTAACCCCATTCTAGTGGAAGACTGGATAAGTCGAATGAAAAAAATTAAGAAATATAATGACAACTTGGGGGATATCAACACTCAATGAATCTCTTGGTATATGAAAATATAAATGATAAAAAACATATTACATTCACCAACCATTTATAAAAAGTTACATCTCAACTAGACCATATTTCTCATTCTCCCTGTATTATATGACTCACCCCATCATGGATAGAAAAGTAGATACAATAATGGTAGAAGTCCATTTGGGAAGTAATAGTAATGGCCAAAGAAATCCAAAAACTTATTATAAGAGTATTCGTATAGTGAACAAGAAAATCACAACTCTGATCAATTTATGATAAAAAGAAAAAACATGTTAAATAAAGGGGACCCCTCTCTATCTTTGTTATGAGGGGTGTAGTAATGTCCATAACATGAGATAATATATCTAGAGGAATATTTATAATATTGAAAATATTATCCTAAATTAATGAATTTGGAAAACCATTATCAAATAGTGAAATAAAAAATGATTAGGAAATAGTTATGGTACCTCTCACGGCCACCGTACCCATATCTTCATCCTCTAGAGACACTTCCACTACTTAAATAAGAGACATTTCGGTTGCCTGTGGAAATAATTTTTTTTTCATATTTAATCTCTTTGAACTTATGTATGCTTTGGAACATATCATCCCATTACACTATGGATACAATAATATAGAAGATATTACATTGTCAATAAGCCTGAAAATCCGTAGCAATATAGTACCAAGGGTGACTCAGTGTAAGGATGTTTTTTATATATAGACATTAATCAATGGTATACAATCATAACGAAACTAAAAAATGATTAGAGGTATAAAATAACCCTGATATTGAGAACCACCAAAAGAATCATTACAATTTCTATTTTATTTGAATATACTCGATGAACAACCAATACAAGTAAATTTAACTCCCATCATCACTAATGTACCATCCTATTCCATTCCAACCATCAATAATCTATATATCACATAATCGTAAGAAGAGATATTCTTAAAGAAAAATCACAATGAATATCATATTGATGTACCCTGTAAAATAATAAATTAATAATCTTATCATTTCATACTATCTTAGTTGATAACTATATAATATCAACTAAAAAATATTCATATATCTTTTTTGTCCTATCACCCGAACTGAGCTTGAAAAATACTAATATGTTTATAAACACCATAACCTCTAGATGTAAATATTAATTGAATAGATTGTTATATAACTTCCACCCTTATCTATCATGAGTCATCTCCATCTCAATAATTTTCCACTATCTCTTATGAGGTCACTCGATCTTGAAGGAGAAACATTTTACCATGATAGTATCATGCATCTCCTAGAACTAAAATTAATGTTCAACTCTAAAAAAAATAGCAGGCCCTTGAAGATCATTTTTGGATTTTGATTCCATTGTACAATTGAAAAATATTTCATGATAATTAATCTATAATTCAACCCACAGTAGTTCCATAGTTGGAGCCTAAAGGGGAATAACTGAAGGTGCATGTCCCAGATCCTGTACATCATAGACATATACCTCAACCATATTGTAGACCATTAAAAGATTTTTTCATTGTGTTTCACTAGTAGATTCTTCCTGGATAATATTTAAAATTCATATTAGAGGCATGATTCTACCCAATATTACAAGACAACATTTTATATGTCATGACAATACACATATCTAAACACATATAAGGGAAATAGTTAAATAATTACTAATAGATAACTAAAATAAATATGGATTTCAATATATCCATATGAACATCAATGAAAATAATAGAGATAATACTCTATAAAATATTCCCAAACCACTATTGGTTACTTAAGGCTCATTGTGGTGATAGATTGTTGGAAACTCTATAATAAATACCTCTAATGTCCCGAAAATATTACCCAACTTCAAACTGACATGAAATGATGATTATTATCCAAAAACAATGGAACCACTTTCTCACCAACTTCTATGGATACCCTGGTTCCCTAATAATTAAACCAATTTTTACATGAGATAAATGGGAATACCGATCCCTAGTGGCAGGTGCCTGGATCCTATCTTCATTATATATTACCGTGGAAAAATATTTTCCAGACAAATAGTATTGTTCTAGAAAACTAAATGTTAGAACCTCCCATGTTCGATGTATAAACAACTCCATACATTGAAGTCAACAACGACCACCTCCTAGTGGTTATTTTTTCTTTCCCAAATATGCATGGAATAAATATAAAAATGCTCGAAGGAATAAGCAGGATGTGATCTAAAATTATATCATGGTATCACCAATTAGTACATAATTATATTACAAAATAATAAACAAAATAAATATTTTAAATCCAAATAAATAGGAATTTCAGTAAAAATAATTCATAAAACAAATCATTAATTACATTTAAATTTATTAGACTTTTAAAAAATAGAATAATAAAAAATATTATTTAAAACAGATTATATACATTCATAAGGAATGTAATAATTAAAATAGAAATAATGAAATATTTATAATGATAAAATCAACTTACTGTCATTGTGATCCTCCAAGAGGTATAATTGGTCTATTTTATGGGATCCTCACACACATAAATAGGTGATCAAGAAAATATGTGAACAGAAGTCATTAAGACACTGGCTAAAGTGGAAATAAAACATTCAATCAAGGGTGTGATCAACTGTAACATGTTTTGTTAGAGTTCTAAATAATCAGTTGAGTGTTTTCCCAAATAAATCACTAACTACCTAGGCCATTATGTTCTATATAAATCATTATTGGGAAAACAAATTTCAATACTATTCCAAAAAATCATCACATTTTCCATTTCAATAATCAAATTTCCATTTTAAACCCCAAAAAAGTTTAATCAATTAATTTATTTTATTGGATAAAACTAACCGCGTTTCGTATTAAAAAAATTATTCAATTTTATAATTATTAAATTTCCCATCAATATCAGAAATCAGTATTACAATTCAATTCCAAAATTAATTTTCATAGTTTCTACAAAATTCCACAATCACACCCCAATTCATTGAAAATGGGGTTTTATCCAAATTACATGATAAATAATAATAATATCTATTTTGGTTTTGAATTTATTTTTTAATAATATAGATCAATTAAATTTAATTCAAATCAATTAATTTTGGGTTAAATTAATTTAGAAAATCATAAATGTAAAACCTACAAAAACAATGTTATCCATTCTCACAATGCCAACAATGAGAAACTCCAACGAAGGGCATCAACAACTGATATCTGATAATGAAACATATATTCGATACTAAAATTAAAAAATATTATATCCTCTAACTATACATATTTTTATATATCCAAAAAAACACTCTAGAGGAGAGAAAAATTGAGTGTGTATAGATAATGGGAGAATAACTATTTTGGGAAATATTGAATGATTATCTCTGAGATTTGACCTAAATTGTAGTTGATTCGTTGGAGTAAAAATTGGATATTGGGAACACAAAATACCTATTAAATCTATCAACCTAGAGTTAGAGTTTATCATGTGTATGAATGAGGTTTACCAATTTATAATTTGATTTTCAAAATAAAATAAATATATGTACATAGTTCATTGGTGGGTCTACATTGTTTCTATAAGCATGGCGCATGGTAATTCAAACAATAATCCAACTGTTGAAACAATCAGTTCCTGGGTATCACAGTTTCAACTATTAGTTACTATGGTTTAGTAAAATTAGGAAATAATTTTGAACATCCTAAAAAGCATCCAATAGTATCAAAACTTCACCCTTAGCACTCAAAAAAAGACCAAAATAATGTATGATCAAATGAGAGGATGTTGAGTACCAAAAATCCTTAACATTACGTTTTGCATAAGTTAAAAATCCGTTCATGGAAAATCAAAAAAATTTATTATCACTAATGATATACCATACATATCATTCCTCTCAATGATAATTTGTCACAATAGATTTATTCGTACATAAAACTAAATGATTTATCATATACCTTAATAATTACTACATGGATAAACACTAACACACTTATATTAAGATATAAATAAAAAATCACGCATAAGAGTTGATGAAATTTTATTGGATTGTCAGATTTCATAGCATATTTTATGGAAAATTATCGATATTTATTAATCATAATAAGAATCCTTATGAAATAATGGGAATCTAACATAAAATATTAAATACACAATCTCTATGAAATCAGGTAGATTTTAGATAGACCATAATAATTATTTTTTTAAATATCATTATAGAATTTACATGTTATCAATTTAAAAAGGATGTTATATATGAATTCACTGTCAATCATACTATAGGGACATTATCAACATAGTGATCTGTTGTTGAAATCTCATCATTTGACAATATATTAGTTAGAATTAAAATTATACTAAGTAATTTTTCAAATTCATATTCTTATAGGAAACCAAATCACAATATATCAGCTACTAATAATTTCATGTGGTTATATGGTACATATTTATCAGAATATTGGAATTTAATTTCATGTTTTCCATGGTAATTACTCAATATTCATTAGGAAATTGTTAAAGATTCCTCAATGTGTTATTTTCACACCCTTATGGGGAATTGATGTACCTAATTGAATATCATGATTCATTAACTAGAAATGTTATGGGCCCCAACTACTTTAAATGGTTATTTTTAAAAAAAATTTAAATAAGATGGTGAGGATATGAAAAAAATCAAAATAAGTATATGAGATATAACATTTAATATCATTTAGATTTGGGTATTTTTATATATTATTTTCATTGAGATATGTTTTTATTTTTTAATATATGTTTTTGAAAAGTATAGTATATTCCATTTATATAACATGTAAACCGATATTTATTTTTAGCGGAAATTTAGTTATACACTATATTCGGGGGATATTTTAATATTGTGAAGAGTACTAGAATTTTTCATTCTTTGTTATGAATAATTTTTAAGAAATTGTTTTTATCATAAAAATTATTTATAACTATACTTTACAGTAATCCATATTTTTTTTGGATATAATGAGGCATTAATTCAGTGTGTGTAAATTAGTTTTGAAGCTATGGATGTGAATCAAATCAATAAGGTTGTACTTTCAATTATTTCACCACTATGGGTGTTTATATATATAACTACATCGAATAATAAAAAATTATTTTTTTTTCAATTAATTATTTTATATTAGAATTTATCTATTCAGTAAAAATCAGACTATAAAATCATCAATGTAAGATGAATATTGAGTGCAGATTTCACCACATTTTTTTTTTCAGTCCACCGTGTATGTAGTTATTGAATATGAATTCAAACTGTCACATGGATTAGTAAGTTATCATCATAAATTATGCATGATTATCTATATGTTTGTTGACTAGAATATATTTTTCTCATGTTCATTATATTTGATGCATTGATCCTTTTGTTTGGAATTGAGTTGAGACTCTATATTTACCCTTGAAAAAAGATGTATGTTAATATCCATTAAAAAAACTAATGTTTTATTTTTTTCCCCAACAACAAATAAATAATTCCCATATTCCATAATCCTTTACATATATTTGTTTTCATGTCAATATTTTTATTTTCCTATGTATATGTCATTTTTATTTTGACTACCCATTATTATAAATAATATATAATTTATTATATCCATGTCTAGGGTCTTATTCTATAAAATCCATCTCAATATTAAGACCACATTAATATACTTTTTCATATCTCTTAAAAATAACAATTGATAGACATTTTGAATGATATTTTATAAAAAACATAATAAAATTTCTATTTTTTATCATTGTTTATATGATGTCCAATATTTTACCTTAAAATTTATGTGAAGTACATGAAAAATGTCCTAATATATTCAGAAAAGTTAATAACTAGATATAATATATTAATCAATATATGGTAATTTTGATGGAAATAATTATTTGGAATTAATGTCCTAATTTCATTACACTCTATCGATTCATATTAATTAATTGATATCATAATATTCATCAATTTTTAACATTTATGATCATTTAATTTTGAACAGAAAATAGCTATTATGGAAATACCTTGATCAAAATATGGAAAAAATATCATACGTATTGATTTATTAGATGAAAATATTTGCATCAAAAGAACATATTAATGAATGTAGAAATTATAATATGAAGGATGTAAAAGTTAAATTATCTTTTAAAGGTTAATGTTCCTTTCCAAATTTTTAAATTTTTTTATCAGTATCCTATCTATTCTGGTTATTTATAATAACTTTATTTCAAACACTGCCTAAATTACCATTTTTATAATTATGTGAATCATTAAATTATCAATCAGATTCATTTCTCATTTTGATTTTACATTTTTATATCATTTTATAAATAAAAATATAACAATGCATTATTTAATATATCATGGATAAATAATATATTCCTTTTAGTAAATCATTAAAATTATCTGAATATATGAAATTATGTTTTCTAACATAGAATCTCTTTTATTAACCAATTAGAAAAATAATAAAATTTTCTTTTATTTCCCAATGTACAAACACATACATAAATTTCATATTTATTACATTCATTTTATGATAGGAAAATAGAGTATTCTAAATCCATCTATCGATTCGTTTATTATATTGGAAAATTATATCAAACACACATTAATTTTCCTAAAACATTAAATATTAAATAAATAATTCAACATAGAAAATAATTATATTTAAAAATCATTATATCAAATATGATCCTCTCCTTGAAGAAATCAGATAATGGAGTTAATATTTACTTTAAAACAAGAATTGTACTAAACAATCATAAACATAAGTAAAAATTTACCTTAAATAAGTGAAAATAGAAATTAAAAGGAAATAAAAATCGAATCAAAGAATGAAATTGTAGAAAAAATTAAATATTTCATGCCTATAAATAATTATTTTTAAGGGATACTAAAAATTAGTTTATCCATTTAATATCATTATAATTTTGATTTTCATAGTCACATTATAATTTCATTATCTAACCTAGGTCACCCCTATAATAAACACTCAAGGAAGCCTATGGAAATCCTCTAATGATGTTCCCAGAACAAATAGTATAATATTATGAACATTTTAATCAAAAACTACATCATCAAATTGAATTTTCATTAATAAATTGATGAAAAAAACATGATGCATATAAAAATATTAAATAAAAATAATAGGATAGAAAACTAATTTTAGATGTAAATGCAAAATATAAGTTCTAATAAAATGTTAATCCAATACAACATAGAAAGAAGCAACCTATATTTATGGGACACATGTGTAAGCATCTCGCAATTTACCTACAAATATCCCATGCCTGACTAACATGGGAATTCTCTACATCCATGCAATTCCATTCCATTATATGAGTCACAAAATTATATCTACACACAACCAATGGATCTATAGGTTTGTAGAAAACCATCCCAGTAGGATCCCACCTAGTGTACTATATATTGTTCAAATAAAGGATAAACAATTATCCCATATAATGAAATTAAATGAATAAGATATATTTTAACAGATATCTATAAGTCATTAAAGTGCAACCCTTTGAAAATAGTTATAATGAATTAATAAAAAAAAAATTAATCATTGATCAACAAAACATTTCTCTATGAATTTTAAAATATCTACTCAAAAAGGCAGATCAAAGAAACTCTCCCTTGTGTAGATAATTTCCATGTTATCTAGGTTCATCAAAACGTAATGATTGATGCAAAATGTATAAAAAATTCCCATAGAACATAGGATTTTTGACTGGATAAAAACCCATCAAGTAAAGTAATTTTCATTAAAAAAATATATAATATCATTATATAATATATCGATTTTAGGTATCCCACACATGGAGGCTTTCATTTTGAAAAATACCACACAATTGAAGATCCATTTACCTAATTCAAATCCTTTCAAAAATCATTTCACCCATAAATATTCATGCATACATTTAATCATAAAAATTCATGATTTGTATTCCATTTAAATTTAAATTTTAAAAAGGAAAATGTATTACATAAAAATACAATACAATCACATTTAAGTAATAATATATTATGAATCATTTTAAATAACTATTTATAAATATATAATCCAGTATTATTTCCAAAACAGATGAATCAAATATATATTGAGATAAAATATGGATACTAAGTAGGATTTAGAGACCCTAAACCATTAGACCCATATCCACAAACATATATTAAACAATCTGTAGATCAACAGATACAATGAAAATAACTTTCCATGTATACCAATTGAATATCCACATAATGAACATTAATTATATAGTCTCGTTCTTCGATCTTAAAAATGGAAATAATATAATTAACATTAGAACATGAAATTATATTATTATCTAATCATTATATCCCCAACCTAGGGATCCTTTAAAAATATATTATTCATATATAGAAAAATATCAATGAACAATATGGAATAGAGTCATACCATCAGTTTAGTAGTTCTAATACCACATAATCTACCCCAATCTATCAATAAAAAATATGGGCCTCTCTGAATCATTATTGATCTACTAGAATCTAGATTCAATGATATTTGAGAAGAATGAGTGAAATATGAGATTATTTTCTTTCAAAAAAATAAATTCAAGATTAGTTAATACACATTGTATGGTATAGACACTTGGATTACCAAATTGCATTCCAGCCGTGAAAGAGGTACTATTCTCATTACATTAGATAAGTATCAAGGCATATAAAATGTCTTGAATTATTTTGAACAATACATGATAGACATAAATACAAAATATTATATGATGCATGATCTCCTTGGAATACTAAAACATTATGCCTTTCCATGTGCAAAATTTTGGCCTTTCAAAACACCCAAAAATTCAAAAATTTACCCATTAAATACAATGAATATTTTCAAATACAGTTGTTAAACAATTGGTCATAATTACTAGGATGTGAAATTGATTTTCAAAAAACCTCTATATATTATGATGTTATATATATATTTATATTCATGAGGTATAATTCCATTAAATAAAAATATGTGACCACTACTCCCTCATATAATAGTTTCTTTTCCACATATCATCAGAATATATTTTTTACTACTAAAAGTATCATAAAAAGTGAATATAACTCCAATTTTGCATAATATCATGAGAAAAAATAACATGAATTTTTTGTTTATATTCATTAAAATCCCCTTCTAAATTAATCCCATCATTTTTTATAAAATTTGAGGGAATATGATTATAATTATTAAGATGATAAAAATTAAAAACATTTTGGAAAGATTTTATTTTTAATTTTAATAATGTAAAATGTATGATACACTTCCAATCCACAAAGTGATCTCATAATGCAATATATATATTGATGATAATATCTGTTGCACTCTAATATGAAAGTTCCCCTAATGATGTGAACCTTCCAAGAAAACTCATCCACTTACGTAATATTTGAAAGCATTTTGTTGATGATCTACATAAGATTTATAGAGGCTTTTATCTATATCCTTATATAATGAATAATGAAAATTTTCTATGATATAACTTAAATAATTCTTCTTCCTACATGATAAATTTCCCCAAATATGAATAAAAACACGTTAATATTATAGTTTTAAAATGAAATTGACAGAAGGATAAATTTTTAAGGATGACTAGAAACTATTCTTATAAGAAAATTTAACCAATCCAATATAACTATATGATAATCCTCTAATGTCTGTGATGCAATAATAGATACTTCCCTAAAAAATATGGACATCTCACTCAGTCATTTCATCTATTTGAGGATTTTATAAAAATATAATATTAATATAACAACCCTTAAACTCCTAAAAGACATCCTAAAACCAACCGGAAAACCAATATTCCGTTTAAAAAATGATATTATAAAACATCGATTACACCCATATTATCTTCCTATTATATATCATTCCCAAATTTATAAAATTATTGTTGTATCGAATAATAAGAAATTGAGAT